>CATQJL010000001.1:44216075-44816075 GCA_958299035.1 Cylicocyclus nassatus | reverse complement strand
TCGCGCGGGTGCTGTCTGATCACTACTAGCTTTAATTAGTCACGGAGCCCCGCCTTCCCGAAGCCAAGCCAATTGAATCAAATGGTATTTAACTAGTACATTTTTGATTGAAAATGATTTCTATCCATTGTAATCGATAATTGGTGGTGATATTAGCATTCTGGCATACCGCCAAAGGTCAAGACAAGCATGATCTTCGTATAAAGACTCCTCCACTCCCCCTTCCCTCCTCTCCCATCCGTAGTGGGGGATCTGGCTCACTACATGGGACGAGAGGTGCGAGGGATAGGTGCGAAGTCCCCGATCGTGTGAAAACTCGTCCTCGTCCACGCCGCCCACTCAGCGATTTCGAACTGCAAGGCCAGAGCACGCATAGCGCACACAATCATGAGCGCAGGGTCCCGCAACGACTCTGCGTCTCTGCCTTGCATGCATCTCGTACTCGTCCGAGCCTACCGCAAGATCCGGGCCACTTGGGGGGCAATTTGTAAACTTCGTAGACCCCCTTTCGCGCTGCAAACTTCTGTCGTCGCTTAGTTAGGGGGTCTACTATTACATTACTACCAGAGCCCGGTAACCCCAGTCTCATGGGACGCTGCGTTTAAGAAGTAGCGAACGGCTCAAAAGCAGCCATATTTTTCCAATAATCGCAAAAAATGTCTCTAAAATTCTTCAATGAGGCATTTTCATTTCAATCGGTAGCATTAGCAAAACTGCTCAAAAAGTTCGAGTCTTTTACAGATGTTAAGTTTAGTTTGCAGCAAAAGACCCAAAAAAGAAATGTTTCGATAATTAAGATATTCTCCTTTTACCTCTATCGCAAGTTTTAGCGAGATCGACGATTTTGCAGTCGATATTCGACAAATTTGAAGAATTTTATCTCACGCAGTTCAAAAGAGAGAGAAAAACAGTCATACTTCAGTTACAAAAGCTTGAAAAAGAGGCGAGCGTTTACCAGAAAGCTTTCTGATGCTTAAGTTTTTGCTTGTATTGTAGAAGATCAAATCCTATACGCAAAAACATATAAGGGCAATTTTGAGATAAGTCAAGTAGTCAGAGAACGGCAGTCCTGCCTGTTCAACACCTTTTTACACGATGCGGGAAGAGATATGGGTACTCTAGCAGATGAGCGTAGATTTCGCGACGATGCAAGAAGACAAAGAAAGTGAAGAACATCTCAATCAGCATGCTGAAGCCGCACATTGTGGCTCGCGGAAATGCCATGGATGGCAACATACCAGGAGCAGATGACAAACTAACCTCGCGGGTCATTGTGCCTAAAGGCCGTCAATTGGGAAGACGCAATGATGAGATCGGCAGACACTTGTATGGAAATGCGCAGCACGCAAGAAGAGTAAGAAAAACCCACAATTACATTCTTTTTGCTGTCTATCTCTACCATTGATGAAAGCGAAGTTACTGAAACGTCATCTATTATATTCTGCCTAACCACTGTCTATTCCTCACCATCTCACGCCAGCTGTCACGCGATCACACCAACTTGGACTCCCCTGTCCTTAACTCCTCAGGGACGTCCACTACGATGCCCCGATAAATATGAGTATGTTTGTATCATAGTGTAATGTTTGTTCATTTTCGCTCCGTGCATTTTCCTCGCTGGCTGGAGTGTGCCGACTTTATCGGCACCTTCCTTGCAAGTTATCATTACTTCTCTGCACCGTAATCATGCCACGACCTGCTGTGATATGAGTATATTCCAACGCAGAGTTTGCTACGTAACCTAACTCCGCCTATGATTGCCAGTATTCTAATATTCTACCATTACACCCATGCAGGCATGTTAATTGACTCAATAAAACTGCTGAACCACATTGTCTACCAACAGCTACACTGCTTCAAAGGCGCCGTTGCCGCCCAAGGCAATATAAGCCACGGAGTCATCACAAAGTCATTTACCTTCCTGAAAACTCAATGATGACGGTGTAAATTCTCCTGAGGATATAGTGTGGCACTGATAAACATGTTTATACTAGAGATAAGGGGAATCTCAGGATATTGAAATCTTTGATGAACCACTGCTCGCGAGCTAGGGGTAAAAATTCACAACTTTCAGATTCGATTTCTGCTGTCGGAAACACGCAGCAGTGTCTTTGTATATCCTCATTACACATTTACAGCGTTTTCATTGAGTTTTCGGGAAGATGAATGACTTTGATAATGAGAGGTTTCGGATCCCCAGGGTATTACACAAAATAGTAAAAATCTAATTTTTCTATAGCCATAACCTAGCATCCATTATGTGCAGGTATCAGGGTATGATCTTCGTAAGCAAGATAGAGGAGGAAGAAGAAAGTTAGCTAGAGTAGTGGGATATGACGCGTCCTTTCTCAGATCCCCCTTCTCTTTGCAGGAGTGTACGTGCATACGGGCCTTAGTAGGCGCATATGTACATACCTTTTCAAATTATCAAATTTCTATATTACCGCGAGCTGTAAAAAGTAATTGGTAGATGAAACCCACTAGCTTTTGCTTTACTTTAGTGCTTTTAACTTTGGACTCGATTTCTCTATTCACAAAGGTATTGTTTGTGGAAGCAATTGATATGAATGATTAGACACCAAATTTTACAAGCAAGACGATTCTTAAATGAAAGCAGTCCGTCATATACTAGCCCGTTACTCTCTCATTACGTAAACAATACGGAATTAATTTTGATAGTAAAGTGTAAAAATTTTCTTACAAGAACATATTTCTTAGGTGTGACCGCATTTGGGCCATCTGGGACTTGGGCTGTAGATTTGCTGAACTGAGGAATCAATTAAAATTTAGCGTGCAAAAAGACAAGAAAACCGATTCCTCATAATATAAATATTACCGCCTAAAACGAAGTCACTTAGAACAGCTTGCTTCAAACACTGGGCAACAAAAATCGGACAGAACTTAAGCAGCAACATAGTGTACCTTACACGGAGTAAAAATTAGTAACCACCTAGATAACCATTTTAATGCTTTTGTATGCAAAAACAAGTCAGCTGCTCTTCAACTGCTCTAGTCCGTTTATTATAGAGTTTTTCTGAGTATTTATTCTCGCACTAGCCTGCACCAAATTTCTGAAGGTTTATAATCATTGCTATGAAACGCTTTATTCTAAACCAGAAATGAGTATTCAAGCCCTTTTATGCCACTATTTTGGGCGTGGATAACCCGAATGCTCTTCTGACAACAGCATCATACAGAATCAAGGATTTCCTACATGAAAGTAGGCGCCGCCGAGTAGACTATCAAGCACCGTGGAGGGGTGACATGGCGGCTTCAGTGGTCAGTGAACAGTATCGTTTGTCTACAACAAGCTAGTAGATGGGGAATATAACATACAATATTACTCTGCAATAACAAGGGTTGTAGATTAGCTAAGTAATCTACGATATTTATTCAGTTTGCCCAAAAAGTTTGATCTTATACTAGCAAACCAAAAACTTCAGACAGCATACGATCCACCGGTGGGTCGTATTGTCCGATGGCAGGACACGTACGGTACACGTACCGTACCGTACCACGTACCGCCCACCGATGGGCCGTATTGTCGTGAATGTGTTAAACATGGTTGAAAGTAAAATAAGAGTTTTTCAGCCAAGTGTGGCTAACTTAGTGAGAGGCAAAGCTTGAGAATGCCAACGGGCTGAATTTTATTAGGTCATTTCGAAAGCAATTTTGCCTTTTTCAAAGGGGCGCCATATCTGATTGAACAAAGGTTCCTGAGAGCTCTTGGTAGCATTCGATGCAGAATTTCATCGCTGTAATGGTTATGAAATCATTGCAGCACAGCCAATGAGCTTTTGGAAATTTACGAAAGTCTGCGATCCATGGATAGAGCAAACCTCACAGCATATGGCGTAAGTTTTCCTCGTTTTTATATCTCGCCATAATTTCTTGGAAGATTTATTATCAAAACCATCAAATTTTGGCAGGGCTACGCCAGCATTCGCATCAAACACCAGTAAATCTTCGGAATTTAAAACTTCCGAGATGGTACTATGTTGACACTAATTTTAAAAAGCGAATGAGAGATTGCGGAATCGAAATATCTAATTTCGAATTTTCCGGGTACAGCCCAGACCGCTTTTGAAAATATGAATTATGAAGATTTTGTACCCGAAAACTCCACGAAAGGGAAACAAAAACATCCATTAGAAAGAGAAGAACACGCTGCATCGAATGACACTCAAGCTGCTTACCGTTTGATGTTCTACGATGGAGTTGACCAAGAATGGAAATTGGTAGCATCAATCGAAATTCTATTAAAAAATATGACGAGCTATAGAAAGGAGAGAAAAACTGTTTTCTTGTAGAGCTTGCTCTATCCATTCGCTACCTGGGCTTCTTCAGAAGACTGATATTGTCGGGACGCAGCTATTACCCAACAGCTGCTGGCGATGGAGGTTGGCCTAAGATAGCGAACCTCTGGCAGTGACCTCCGCCGGCCGGCAGGAGCCGGTTGCGTCTTCCCCATTTCCCTTTCCCCTCTTGTATATAACTTGTA
This sequence comes from Cylicocyclus nassatus, assembly GCA_958299035.1. NCBI lineage: Eukaryota > Metazoa > Nematoda > Chromadorea > Rhabditida > Strongylidae > Cylicocyclus > Cylicocyclus nassatus. The sequence goes on along the minus strand of CATQJL010000001.1, from coordinate 44,811,574 downwards.
TAGTAAATATTATATTAAGACTGATGAAAATCCGCTACACATCAGGTAAAGGGCCTACAGACCTTTATCCTGACAATATAAAGATTTTGAAAAACACCTACAGTTGACCGTAGCAAAAAGCATTGGTATTTGGGGATTTTCAGAGAACTCATTGACTTCTCTACAATGACTCTAAACCATAAAGAGAATGAGTTTTTCTGCATCCAAAGCTACCAAGATTTCTCAGAAAACTTTGTTTCTTCAAATGTGGCGCTCTTTTGGAAAAAGGAAAATTACTTTTGGAATGACCTAATATATTAGGTCGTTTTAAAAGTAATTTCGCTTTTTTCAAACGGGCGCCACTTTTGAAGGAAGAAAGGTTTCTAAGAAATCTTGGAAGCATTCGATGCAGAATGTTATTCTCTTTCTAATGGTCATGAAACTGTTGCGAATCAGTAAATGAGCTTTCAGAAAATAACCAAAATCTGCGACCCATGCTTTTTGAGATGAAGTTTCACGATTTTTTAAAACTTTCATATCAATCCTCAGAAGGAGTTCAAGTAATGATTCGATAGAGCAAACCTTGTAGAATGCAAAACTGCTTTTTTCTACTTTCCATAGCTTGTCATACATTTTTAACAGAATTTTAACTGATGCTACCGTTTTTCATACTTGGGCGGCTAAATCCTCGTAGAACATCAGAAGAAGAGCAGCTCGCACTACTCGATGCAGCATTTTCTCCTCTTTTTAACAAATGTTTTTTGTTTCCGCTTCGCTAGTTTTCGGGGAGAAATCATCATAACTCATTTTTTTGGCGAGCCCCAGGCTGTATCCGAAAAACTCGAAATTTGATATTTCGAACCCGTAAGCCCTTACTTGCTTTGTAAACTTAATGCTAACTCATAGTACCATCTTGGTAGTCTCAAATTCCGAAAAATTATGATGTTTGATGTGATTGTGGCTGAGGTGGGCCTGACAATATCCTATAGTTCTGTTAACAAATCTTTTGAAAAACTACGGCGAGCTATGAGAAAGAGAAAAAATAGTACTGTATTCTATAAGGTTTACTCTATCGAATCGTTACTTGAACTCCTTCTGAGGTTTGATATGAGAGTTTTAAAAAATCGTGAAACTTGACTATCTCAAAAAGCATAGGTCGCAGATTTTGGTTATTTTCTGAAAGCTCATTGACTGTTTTGCAACAGTTTCATAACCATTAGAAAGAAGATGAAATGGTGCATCGAATGCTTCCGAGATCTCTTAGAAAACTTTGTTCCATCAAACGTGGCGCCCGTCTGAAAAAAGCGAAATTACTTTTGAAACGACCTAATATTATTTGAATGACAGGGAAGATGATAAAGTCCTAGAATTATTTAGCTTAACCAAAAGGAAAATCCCAGAAATCCCTTACGCAAACTCCAAATAGTGATTGCACAGATTGCTTAAATTAAAGTGTTTCAAATGATAACTGTTCTCCCTGAGTTCGACTAGGTAGCGCCTTATGCATTTGATTCATGAAGTACTCGTACTAAATTAAGTTCTTGCTTACATTGGCTTGAATAAGCCCGTAAGCCACACTCGTACTAAATCCGCGTGTACTTTAGCTTTGATTGTGTGTTTTTGACTATTCAGACTGAAGCTTAGTAAAAGATCATATTTGATAAATAATAACATTACATTCAGCTAACCTCATCACTATGTTGTGACATTTTCAAAGGGTGTTTTTGGCTAGTTATTTGTACTTTTTAAGCTTTTCTTAGTGAAAAAAAAACGCCGACCAATCGTATCCCTGTTTTATATTTCTCTTTTATCTAGAGTGCTTAAGAAATTTCATTATGTTATGACATAAACTTGGTCATGCACAATATTATACGAAAAGTTGTGGAACTCCAAAGAAGTTCTTGCATATATATAGCCTGAAATTTGCTGCAGTCGTTGATGTAAAGAGTGCTTGGCAGCTTGCATTATTTGCCAACTCATAACCCGACAGAGAAATATTAATATTAATAAATATTAATATTAACAAACGCTGACATTGGAAGGATGGCGATAACAATTTCACAATCTGAATCTTATGATGTCATAAAAATCTTGATTGTGCTAGCCGTTTTCTTTCCTATGTTTATCATAACGATGGAACCAACATCAACATCAAGTTTATCGCCCGATATGAGATTAAATGAAAATTTATGAAACTGACTGTGGCTTGTACTCAACGCTGGAGAAGAAGAGAAATCCAAATGAAGTCTTACAAGTTAAGAGTTGTTGCGCGATATATTCATCCGTGGAATGTGGTTTTATGAGCCTACTTCGGTAGGATTGCTATGACATAATAATGTTTTCAAATCTTATCAGCTGTATTCCTGGCAATAAAACACTTTCACATAATTGATTTGTACATCGACTATGCGAGATGGTTTAACGTCGTTGTTCGCGTCATAAAGATACTCCGGCAGAAGCTCAACCATATAAGCAAAGCTCCTCTCTGTGGCAGCAGATCTCCCCATCACTACTCATTCACGTCACACAGTTTCAACTTTTGCCAACATTGAGCAAATTCCTTATATTTTTAGAATTTTTGTGCACTTTAGAATGTGGTTCGCACTCTTAGCAGGTCGCTGCTCTAATTTTCTCCACTTTTGGGCAGAGTGAGTTGTTGTTTACTGATAAATGAGTCTAGACTATTTAGTTCAAGACTATCAAGTTCCATCCTTAAGATCCAAAGATGCCTAACAAAGCGCAACCTAGTAGCTTCAAACGGGGACCGGGAGGCGAAATAGGAATGGCTGGTAGGCAGGGAGCAGGTATGGAAGCGCGATGATGGAATGGGAATGCCTTGGAGACCAAATATGGGGGCCAAGAATGGGACCAAGAGGAATGGAACCAGAAATGGGAGGCCGTAGACATGGATTCGGAGGAGAGGGCCGTTTCAACGGCAGACATGGATTTGAAAGAGGGAATGGTTTCAACGGCAGACATGGATTTGGAGGAAAGGACCGTTTTAACGGCATAATAATGCAACGTCCGTTGAGAGATTAAGTCAAGAAATAGATTCAAATAAAGATAATGATATACTACTTTTTAGGATAATGGTAGTTGCATGCTTTTCCAGCATTCTACATAAACAAAGTTGGCACTTCTATGTCGTTGAAAAAACTTACCTTTGAAAAGTTAAAGATCTCTGCTTGAGGGGTGCGTGGCGTTAGGTACCCAGCCAAGGTGCGGGCGTTAGGTACCCAGCCATTAGTGGTATACAGTAAGCCACGCGCCTTGGCTGCTTTAACAGCGGGTACCTAACGATACACCAAATCCTAGCTGCTAGAATAGCCCAACTAGCTCGCTGAAGCGCTGAGGCTTGCGACCCACATGAAAAAGATAGTTCGAGAAAATCAAAAGAATGCGCGAATAAAAGCGCAAGTTTACAACGCTTTTTTTATTGCTTTATTTAAATCAATTTTAGAACCACAGAAATTCGGTGAAAGCTAAAAACAGGGTAAGGCTTTTGTGAACAGTTCACATATTTTTGCAAAAAAAATGTGTAATCTGAACCTATAATGTCAGAGGGAATTTTATGAAAATAAACCTTTTAGAACACCAATAAATCAAAATTTTATGACTAATGAAGAAAAGCGCACTTTTGGATGCGCCCCTGGCGGCTCGTTTTGAGGTGTGAAATTAAGGGTCGTAACACTTGCGTTAATATTGCCACAGGAATTGTAAACTATGTCAATGCAGATTATTAAGGTCATCATTTCGGTCATAGTTAAGACCAACAGGTTTATGGGGCATTGATAAGCACACATTTTTCTTTATTTTGGAAGATTTCTCGTTTGAAAATTTCATTGAGCTACTGTATTTCATCATGCCTACTTTCTCTGTAGTGCTTTTTTGGAGGGCTTCATATTGCAATTGTTTCATATTCATTTTCTTTTCTAGCAGCCAAAATATGCTCAGTTTATCCAACCAAGCTATGAATTTTTTTGTAACTCCCTAAAAAGCGAAAGATTTTCCCAATAATTGTTCTCAGTAGAGTTGGTGCTTTTTCCTGTTGCATTCTCTTGGCGACACTCATCCGAAATTCGCATAGCTCTGTAATTTACAATTTTCGTTGACTGGAACAGAGCTAGTGCCCTTCCCATATCAGTGGGCCACATAGTCCGCCTTAAAGTTCCGATTCCTGATGACAAGTTCTCGTCGAAGCTCTTCTTTCAATCGGTTCCTCTTCTCATTGTCAAAAATATATTAGAAGCAGTTTTTTTTTGAAACAAAGGAATATTTCGTGCAACTTATTTGCCAGGAGCGTCTCCGAAAGTGCGCTTTGCTTCAGTAATATCATAAAATTAATTCTACAAAGTTTAATTTTTTGGAACTACCGCTGACTCATCGGTTAGATCAGATTATCACAATTTTTCTGCAAAACTGTGTGAACTGCTCATAAAAGCCTTACTCTGTTTCTAGCTTTCATCACCGAATTTCTGTGGTTTTAAAATTGATTTAAAAAAAGCAATAGAAAAAGCGTTGTAAACTTGCGCTTTCATTCGCGCATTTTTTTGATTTTCTCGAACTATCATTTTCCTGTGGGTCGCAAGCGCCAGCGCTTTGGCGAGTTTGGTGAGCCTTTCTAGCAGCTAGAATTTGGTGTATCGTTAGGTACCCGCTGTTAAAGCAGCCAAGGGGCGTAGCCTAGTGTATACCACTAATGGTTCGGTACCTAACGCTCCCACCTCGGTTGGGTACCTAACGCCCGCCCCCCCCCCCCCTGCTTGAGAATGTGTTATTTCAAACAAAATGATGCAAGAATGAAGGTGGATGTATTATTAATATACGATCTGTACGCACACATTTGCTTTCGATACTGCCAACCATTTGCATGGCCATAGCTGCTTCGCAGAGGCTCGCACTGGTTCTACTATCCACATCCTTTCTCGTAATCGCAAAGTAACGCCTTTGAAACTTACCTCGCGATGCCGATCATTACAATGGAATTGTAAATAACTACTCATTCCAAATGCTTTTCGTCTATGATGGGTGACTTCGGGGGGAAGAAAGCTTTCTCCAAAAGTTCAAATGCAAGTTCTAATCAATTACTAGAGTTATAATGACTTGGTAGTCGCCAGGAGGGTGATGACAACCGTGAGTTACATCTCTGAACAAAAACCTTTAATTCTTGGGTATAACCTTGACAAATCGATTGTCTATGCAATCATCCCTTTTTGGCGCCATTCTTGCGTAAAAGTAGAATTTTTATTCAATTTTTGGCCGGAGTCTATGGTATGCGGATCTAATTGTTGAATAAATCCACGACTTCGGATAAAGATCAAATACAGGCGCACTCTGACGCGCCAGAAGTCGCGTAGATCCGTATGGCGCTCAGTTTTCACAGGTTCCAATTATCGGATCGGCTTCTGCTTTTGCACAGTTTACCCACATGCTGATACCAAAATTCTAGCTCAAGACGTTTGCTGTAACTCGCTCCTCGAAATAAAAATCTTCATACAGGGTGTTCCGAAAAATGTGTTTAGTTTGATTGTAAATAACTCTCTTATAAGTGAAGTGTTTCGAGAAGCTTTGGGTACCATTTTGTAGAGCAAGTTTGAACTAGATTTACAATTTGGAGCGAATCATCGATTGCTCTTCATTACTGTAGGATTAGGGTAAGAACTTTCAGCATATGGAACCATTGTGAAATATAACACCTAATAAAATTTTTTTCAAAAAATCTGAAAAATCGTGTACTAGGATTTTCGCGCGTGCTAATTCCATGTAACAACTTCTTACGAGTGGTTTCGGCTTTTTCGATGGTGTAACTACATTTCTAACAAACGCTGGGAACTGAGTTATTACGAGTTACCGGAGATAACTCAGGAAAGAAGTATCACACTAAATGGAAGTTTTGTATTCGAAATCAGCGGCTTCCACTATCGTAGAATTAGTTTTTGTTTGGTTTTGTTCCGAGGAAGAATATGACCTTCAATGGCCTATTATCATTGTCGAAGTTCCTACCGTAATCCTACAGTATTAAAGAGCGATAGATGACTCTCTCCATACTGTGAACCTAAGTTTGACCTCGCTCTACAAAACGATACCTAAAGCTTATCGAAACATTTCATTACGAGAGAGTTATTTACAATCAAGCAGTAGGTATGGCGGACAAACTAAGCAAAAGATAAACTTGTTTTTTGAATTCGTTGAAAGCTAGAGGGTCCAACAATCCGATAACATTTTGCCTCTGCTTTTGACGCAGTTTAAATAACTAGGAAATCTGTGCTGACTGAGTTGTCATTACAAGCAATTATCAACTTCGGCATTCAAATAAGTTCAGACTATCCTGACGCTAGCTACCATGAGATTCTCGATGACTTTTCTTTTCATTAAGCATTTCAGAGTGCGGCAATCCTCTCTTCATGCCATGATTCCCACGATGCTTTACTTTGACACCGTATACAGAACCCATTGGTGAGTTAAGGCAAGTTATGCTGTTCGCGGCTGCTTTCACCAATCACATAGCTTATCATGCGATGTCTAGAATAGCTCAACAAGAAAATTTATTTGTGAGAAGACCAGAGCGAATGTATCATAAATTAAACCCGTGAGAAAATCTTATACATGATGAGATCAATATGCGAAGATATACAATGAAACCGTTATCAATGATCAACAGATAGAATGAACACAAAATGCACATCACAACATGTACTTCGAGGGTAGAAAAGTGAAAAACGAGTTGTACGCTTTGGTGAAGAAAACAAGGATGAGATGCTATATAGGGAACGATAACTGGAGACCTAGAACTGAGAGCCTAGACTCTAGAAGGCAAGAAATTTGTGCCTAGAACGTGCTTAAGTTGCGGCATATGCCACATCCAAGCGCGAATTCTTCGCCAGCGGGTGGATGAGGTCGCCGAAGAGGACATGGACCCTCACCAGGCGTAGCACGGGGACCTGTCGGGCAGGGTGGAAACTGATTTCTGGGAAGGCATACCAGGCGTTGGAAGTCGTCGTGACACGCTGCACAAAAATGTGTCGTACCGAAGCTGAAAGCAATGAAGTAAAACCCATGATTTATAAGGAGGGGGAGGGGTAGTAAAAAAGCTTACCAGAAATACACGGCTATAGAGCAGCAGTACCGACATTTGTACTCGAGATATTCTGCTCCATGTCGGCCGCACACTTCAGTCCCAGCTGGAGCCGAACAGCCACCACATACAAGCTCAGCAGCGTTGTATTGAAATGATTGTAGTGCCTGAAAAGGGCGTCCCACATGATCAAAAGCGTCTGAGAATAATTATGAAAATTACTCATGAACTCACTATCTGACAACGACTTTCTCCTCCAAAATATGCTTTGTTGCAAACGCTGCATAGGACGTACATGTAACGATCCATCGCGTACTCCTCTGCTTTTTCGAAGTACTCACTAGAATGAGAGGATCGATAAGAACTCTTACGATCACGGTTGCGGTTTGTGTACCTCTGTGGGTCGGTTAGAGCTGTGCAGCCCAACAAACCATCAAACTCCAAGCGCATCTTCGCCTTCGCTGTTACGTCAGCTTTAAGTGCCAGTAGTGGCTCGAGGAGATCAGCAAGACCAGGATGCGAAATCTGAGATGGTCAGTTCGAAGGGCCATAAACACCACATTTTATGGGTCTGCTGTTAAGAAGCAAAGCTGCTAGGCCTAGCTAGCTAAATATGTTATTGCTAGCGTAAGCACCAGGTAATATCACCGTCATTTGCAAAAATCGATCTAAGCATAAACTAAGCTAAGACTTCATACCAATTCCGAAAATGGCTGGAAATGTAGAAGCTAGAAAACGCCAGTTGGATTTTCACAAAATAGCGACTGACCGGTACATTGCATAGCGGACAATTCATGAAGCGGAACTGTATTCTTGGTCCAGGCCATCGTTTTTCCAACACAGCTCGAACGCAGTGATAATGAAGCACATGACCACAGCCAAGTTGCACACATGGTGCAGCACACAGCCGATCCGTGAAACATACGACGCAAACATCATCACCGTCTTGGGCTGTCCCTAAAAAGCTTGGTGAATTTAACAACCAGATCCGTGTTTCAGCAATGATTAGTTATGTACCTTCACTGGCGCAGATAAGGCAGGGTAGGCATTGAGTTTCGCCAACAATTCCTCCACACTGATGTCCACATGATAGTGTCCGACAACAAGCAGTGGCAGAAAATTTTACACAGTCAGGATGCGAGCAAACGCCAACGAACTGCAAAAAAAAAATAGTTTCAAAACAATTACATTTCCAGACACATCCAGAATTTGATGGTGTAGAGCTTGCAAAAAAAAATTATGATGATTTTCAAATTGAGTTTGACGTAGGTACCTGATTATGCGGATCTAAGGTGTTCCCACAGAATCTACAAACTGTCGGTGTCGATCTTCCTGCCGACAAATTTGCTGCGTTGGTCAAAGCGAAAAAAGGATCGGCTGGTAGCTCCACTAAGCCATTCAGAGATTCTCCATGGAACAATATCTGAAACGTGTGCATGTGTCGTGAGGGTCCGTATGGTCTTCAAATTGTTCACAAACCAAAAGATTCGCAACTCTCATTCTAGCGCACCCCTGATGAATGTCAATCTCTTCTAAACGAGCCGGAGGTGGTGCCAGTGAGGTGACACGATGTGACCGCTTTCGCTTTTGCAAATGCATGACAGCAAAGCACTCCCGACACAGGGCACATTCACAATCCGAGCAGAAAACCTATAAAATCGAACATCAAATCCATCCCAGATGGAGCTGTTCAGCTCACCTGAGCTGGAGTCATGCCGTCATCGTGGTTCTCACATAAAGTCACCGGTTCTTGACTTGGAGTAGGCACATCATTCCATTTCTCACTCAGGGCCAACCATGAGCGATCACGAACAAGAGCCAAAGCAGCAACTGAGAGCCAGAACCTGCAAGATACAAAAGATAGGCTTTCTTCAGTTGTGGACCAACAGAGAGGGCAAGTGAGGGACCCGAAAAATTTTAGAAAGTGGTCTACATTTGAACTAGTGCAAATAACAATATTTTCATGCTAGCTCAGAATTTCTTGAAAAACTAAATTAGCTTTGTGAAAAAATATTTCGAGCTACAAGCTTGCAAGATAAGCCCACAAAAAATTGCAAGGCATCCAAAAAGTTTTAAGAAGGACTATGCTTTTTCAACAAAAAGTACTGAATGCCCTCTCAAGGATTTGGCGCACTGCCACCGCCATAATACATCTCGAAACAGATTCAAATGCTGCATACCTTTTCGAGTTTAATATAGATGGCACAGACTCCTTATTCATACTTTCTCGGGAACCAGATTTTGATAATGACGTTGTCAGCTGTACGACACCCAAGAGCGCAGTCGCCAGTTCTCGACGCATGCACACGGACCAGTCTTCGTTGAAAGCACCCGAACTAGAAGAAAATGATGTTTGAGCTGAAGTAGAATGGATATCCTTTTCGCATACCAGACATCGCTGATAAATTGTGCAGTCATTTTACCAATCTCAGGCGACACAGCTCGATCGGTCCTCCAGCTGGTGGGAGCGTTCGTCAAGCAGCTCTGAAAAAATTGCGAGTCAGAATTTTTGTTTGAAAAAAAGAAAAGCCTTACGTTCATGGTAGCCGTAGACACAGAATGTGCTGCTTTGTCTCTCACTTGAAGTACCAAAGCCTTCGCTACCGGCACCAATAAATGCCTCAGTAGACGGCCAACATCAACAGTGGATGCACGAGCAGTTGGAAGAAGACTACCAAGTGATGAGAGGCATTGCGTTTGAACTGCCTGAAAAATTTCTCGATTTTTTTAGAACAAAAAGACTTGAGTAAACCTAGATGGATCAGAAATCACCTCCGGGGCAAATGCTAGCAAACGGCTGGCAGCTTGCAGGACTTGGTGTCTAGCGACCACGTCGCAGTCACCGCTTCCGATGGCCCGTGTTTCACACATACGATTTGCCATTGTCAATAGACCGACAGCGTAGGAGTAGTTGCGCTTCCCTTGATTACACAATCGCTCCACTTCCCTAAATAGGCCATCATAATCAAGGCGAGCGGAAAGCATGGAAGAAATTACCTTTCCAGAGCTGCCTCTACCTGACTGCAGACATAGTTCTGAAGCGGTTGCAGTGTGACCCGACTGAAGAGCAGGTCAACAACTCTTTCTCGCAGTGCATCTTGCTGCTCACAGCTGTCTCCAGAGAAAGCCTAGAATTCAATTATTTCTGGAACATTGGGCAGTGCAGTTTTCTCTGGAAAATGTCTTATTTGAGTATTTAAGTAGATGGCAGTTTGACCGCACCCTTTCCTGATTCTTTGAAAAGGAATTTGCAACGAAATAGGCACTAGCTGAAGCTGTTCTTTGAAGCAGACCGACTTTAGGCTACATCAGTAACGATTGAGGCTTGATTTCCTTTAGAAGTCCAGTCCCTTCAGGAAATTTTTTGATTTTGGCCTCGTCTTTTCTACAGAAATTATGCGAGGAAAATTACCTGAGCTGAAATGGCTTGGAATAAAGCAAATGCGTCGTGCTGTGTATTGTTGAAGAAAAGTTGATGTGAAGCCGATGGACGTATAACTTCACCATTGCCTGCTGGGGGAAATCCAAGCACTTGCAGCTGTAAAGGAATGAGATGGGGGGGGGGGGGCGGGCGTTAGGTACCCAGCCATTAGTGGTATACACTAGGCCACGCCCCTTGGCTGCTTTAACAGCGGGTACCTAACGATACACCAAATTCTAGCTGCTAGAACAGCCCTCCTAGCTCGCTGAAGCGCTGGGGTATGCGACCCACATGAAGATAGTTTGAGAAAATCAAAAAAATGCGCGAATGAAAGCGCAAGTTTACAACGCTTTTCCTATTGTTTTTCTTAAAATCAATTTTAGAATCACAGAAATTCAGTGATGAAAGCTAAAAACAGGGTAAGGCTTTTATGAGCAGTTTACATAGTTTTGCAAAAGAAATTGTGATAATGTGATCTAACCGATAAGTCAGCGGGAGTTTCAAAAAAGTGAACTAGAGCTATGCCAATTTCGGATGAGTGTCGCCAAGAGAATGCAACAGGAAAAAGCAGCAACTCTACTGAGAACAATTACTAGAAAATCTTTCGCTTTTTAGGGAGTTACAAAAAAATTCATAGCTTTGGTTGGATAAACTGAGAATATTTTGGCTGCTAGAAAAGAAAATGAATATGAAACAATTGCAATATGAAGGCCTCCAAAAAAGCATTACAGAGAACGTAGGCATGATGAAATACAATAGCTCAATGAAATTTTCACACGAGAAATCTTCCAAAATAAAGAAAATGTGTGCTTATCAATGCCCCATAAATCTGTTGGTCTTAACTATGACCGAAATAATAACCTTAATAATCTATGTTGACATAGTTCATAATTCCTGTGGCATTGACGCAAGTGTTACAACCCTTAACTTCACACCTCAAAACGAGCCTGATGACAATATGTGAAAGAAATATTCCGTTTGATATTTGCCAGGGCGCATCCGAAAGTGCGCTTTCCTTCATTAAAATCATAAAATTTTGATTTATTGGTATTCTACAAGGTTTACTTTCATAAAATTCCCTCTGACATTATCGGTTCAGATTATCACAATTTTTTTTTGCAAAACTATGTGAACTGCTCATAAAAGCCTTACCCTGCTTTTAGCTTTCGATACCGAATTTCTGTGGTTCTAAAATTGATTTTAAAAAAAGCAATAGGAAAAGCGTTGTAAACTTGCGCTTTCATTCGTGCATTTTTTTGATTTTCTCGAACTATCTTCTTCATGTGGGTCGCAAGCCCCAGCGATTCAGCGAGCTAAGAGGGCTATTCTAGCAGCTAGAATTTGGTATATAGTTAGGTACCCGCTGTTAAAGCAGCCAAGGGGCGTGGCTTAGTGTATACCACTAATGGCTGGGTACCTAACGCCCGCACCTCGGCTGGGTACCTAACGCCACGCACCCAATGAGATGGAAGGGACCAACCAATTCGAGGTACCTTGAGGTACTTACCTGACGGACTCGAGATGCATTATGGGGACCTTTCAGGGAGATGCTGACATGAGTAACGCTAGCTACGCAACATTTGACCCATCCACAGAAGTTCTAAAATGGAAAAGGATATGAAAGCACTGACGATGAAAGCTATGCCAATCTGACTTGATCCAAATTTTTTGACAGCAGATCTCTTCGTGACCCATCAGATAAAGCTGCTCGAAATGATATTTGCGATGTTCTGCAAGCCTCATCGCGAGAGTTGTCGATAAATAGACACAGAAGCACAGGTGTACAATTCTCAAAAGTCACATTCAAGGTGCGAGACCGGCTTTTGTCCTAAAAAAAAAAACAATTTCCATGATGGTTCTTTCTCAGCAAATTTGATGGCTATTACTTCCTCTCCACTTTCCCAAAATGTTTCCGGACTACCGTCGGTCAAACAGACAACCATGGCTTGTCGCGAACTAGCCTCTATACGGGCATGGCTCGTTATGTCGCGTGTTTCCTGCAACCAGAAACTTTGGTTTCATGGACCTCAAAATTCTTGTCTAAAGCCCAAAAAGCTTAGGCGATCTGGATGGTACTAACCTTGACGTCCACTCTGTCACTTGTCCTTTGCGCCACTGAACGGTCAGCGGAATCCGTAATCCAGTTTTCAGATATAGAGGGTTCCGACAGAACTCCACCCACTGTTCCGAGAATGTTACATGTTAGTATGAGGAGTTCCTGCAAAGAATATCTGACGTCGAAGCGAAATTCATGCCTAAATGACATACTTGCTCGTGAGCAGTCAGCTGGATTGTCCATGCTTTGAAACAAAGAGACCTCAACCGCGCATCTACTCCCGATGATTGCAGTATGACAGCAATGGTGTACAGAAACGCGTGGAGGTGTTGTACCATTTTCGCTGAAAAATCAAACTAGAGCATAAGCGAGTTTTGAGGAAGAGTTCAAAATCATACCAGCCAGAGGTCCAGCCAAAAAGCACAGTCTCCATGGATGCGGAAGAACCCGTACCGGTTGAGATGTTACTATGTCAGAAAGGGAGTGATAAGAAGAAAGAGCTGCCAGATACTGCAGAATGATGTCGGATACACTAAAAAAGCACGGTACATCGCCCATTCCGCTATATTTCAAATCCGCCAAGATTAACTGTGGTTATAGAATTCTTGGTCAACTCACCTGGTTTCAGAGGACACCAATCTAAGCAACCAGTTCCATACCCGAAATGCATGGGAGAAGCCTACTGCTCGGACTATCGACTGTTCACAAGCGGTGCGGAGCCTGGAAAATAAAGTATATAAAAATGGCAACCATTTCTGTATTTAGGTTATCTCTTATTTGAATCTACAAACAAAATGATTCTTTGAAATTACCCACAAATGCACTTGAGATTAGGCAATTACGCCATCATCAGTTAACCAAAAGCAGCACTTAATGGATATTTTTTTCAAAAAAGTCCTCACCTACGACATCCAAATAACTTTAAAACTTAAAAGTATCGAACCTTTTTAGATCATGATGTTCCACAACAAAGGCTAGCACAGGTCGCTTCAACATTTCTCCAGTCGTAGGAGTATGATGGGATATCAGAGTACGTAGAGCTGCGGATGGAGATTGCAGGACCTGAGAAAAGCATAAAAGAGCATCGAGATGTATAAGTGAGGAAGCTGAACGCACCTCTCTCGTATCACCTTCATCACTTCTTGTCGCATCCATGGCTGCCTGATTGGGTGCAGAAGGGGGAGATGCAGGCACGGCTTTTGGCCCAGGGTCAGAAGCATGTCCGGTTTTGCTCAACGACTGCGACAGAAACGAGGAACGAGCGAAAAGTGCAGAATCGGCCACTTTCTTGCCGATGATATTGCTCCTGGCCATCGCTGATGGGCTCGGTGTTTGAGTCGGAAACAAGTTGATAGTCCATCCAGATGTTGCAGCGGAAGAAGCCTGAAAACAACTTGGTTTAGCTGCAGAAACGAGAAAAAGCACAAGAAGAGGTCTAAAAAGGAGGAAAAAGAATTTAGAAGAGATACGAAATGAAAATTTGCTTACTTACCTTAGAATCACAATCTAGCGAAGAGTTCAAATCCAGAAGAAACATAGCATTTTGTCTCATAATGATTTCTGGACGGGAATCGAAAGCAGTTGTTGACAGCCGAAATTCTCTCCAGCGCCGTGTCCTCTCCTTAAAACAATGCAATTACTCCAGCATGAGAACTTCAAAAAAAAATTAGAACTACCTGCCGATAGCCGGCTGGTGTTTTGCGTAAGTACTGGGCACGGCATGTGGGGCATAGGAGATACCTGAAGCAAGGTTGTTAATTATGATGATGCGATACATAACCACTTCACTTCAGCGAGATCACCTCACCTTCCTAGCACGTTGATTTTTTGAATTTTTTCATTGATGATTTTCTCGTTTTTCTTTTTGCAGATAAGCAAATAAGCCTCCCTTTTGCTAACGTTTTTCTTTACAAGGCTACTAACACAGGTAACCGTATTCAAATCAATTGACTTCAACGCTTACCACGTGGATGCAGCTCGTCCACCGCTGCCACAGTCCCCGGACCATCCCGAAGTGAACTTCCCGGAAGAGTTGTAGCCATATCTGAACGATAAATCCGTAGACAGGAAGGTGGCCGTCATCTCGAACAAAAACTTCAATGCAGAAAACATCGTCTTTTGGGATAAATTTCATTTTGTTTGTATTCTTTTGCAAATAAATTTGACCAATTATAGCTTACCCTTGAGAGTCTTGTCCACATCCTGGATGATTCATCCGCATGTGTACAGTGATGGGAACTTTGAAACTGCAATCGCATAGCTCACATCCACCTCCAGATGCCTGTATAAAAATGGTCAGTACTATGACTTCACGACTGGCTAAAAATTGCCGTACAACTACCTCTCTCCTTCTAGTCACACTTCCTAGGGCCTTGCCAACAGTTGGTGGTACAATAAGATGCTGATCAACACTTGTCCTTACTGCAGAACAGACTTCAATCCATAAGCGAACTATAGGCTGTAAAGCGGCAGGAGCTGCAGTCTCGCGAGCCTCGGAGTTACTCCACAACTAAATACAATCAGCTGAGAAACCAGAATGCAGAGTTCTCGATGTGCCGGAGATCAACCGACATTCTGCAGATTTTGCTGATGAAATTTCAGGTAAGCAGCGGCAGCCATGGCATCTTTGACGAGGTGTTCGTGCCATAAAAATGCAGCAAATACAGCGCGACAGCATTCGGCTACGGAAGGTCGTAAAGCCGAGGCCATAGTAGTGGTACTGTAAAAGAAATTGTGATACTATTCAGAAAAATGGAAAGCCTCATTTACCCTTGCTGTCTTGGCGGTGGCGAGCGCTCTTCGTCGTCATTTCCATTGACAGACAGGGACTGCGACTGAATGGAACTGCGGCCAACCGAGTTCTGAAACTGTGAAGATTTGAAGCGCGTTACCCTCAGGATTGTAGCTATAATTACCTCTGCCAGGATAAACTGGTTGCTATCAGCTACCCGTACCCAGACACCATGCTGATTTGACACCCATCCACTACCTTCCAGCTCGGTGCGTCCTTCCAAGATAGCGCCTTCTATGAGCGCATCTGGGGATGGTCGACTGTACAGCTGTATCCTCTGCGTAGCGTCAAGTACGTAAGTCTAGAATTTTTAGATTTCAAAAGATGATTTGGTTGATGCAAAAATTGCCCTTTTACCTCATTTGCCTCTATGATGACACTCTGTTGCGTAGGTGAGGTATGTAAAGTAGGAGGATCTTCTTGTCGTCTCACCGGAAGCCTATCCGCGATATCGGTAGCGATCGGAATTAGTTCACGATGGAGATGTTGATGATAGGCAAGACACCATACCTGGATTTACAGTGCTAAGAAGTAAGTCTGGAAAAAATACTTTCATTGATTACGAAACTACTAGTTCTCAACTAAAATGACAAATTGCGAAATTCGATGAGAAATGATGATCGTTACATTGGCTTCGCTGTCCAGCAATAGCAGTCCTAGTATTTCCGTTCGGGTGGGACAAAAACTTTTCGAGTAAAGGTGCGGGGCTACGCCACTCCGAAAAATTTTTTGGGATAGTTCCCAAAATTTTTCCGAAAAATTTTTTACAATGCTAATTAAATAAAACATCAAGAATTATTTTGAATACCAGGTATTCAAGCAAATTTACTTGCACATTAGCCATGGGAATTCTCATAAACTACTGATGACTCAACGAAGGCAGGCTAGACTCCATGAACTACGAACCTTGCATTGGATGACCTGGAAGAGAAAAAATATTGAACCGCACCTGTCCAGACATATTTCCATGACCGTACAGTACAGCGGTTTCATCGGTCAGTCGCAGCCATTTCCCGTCCTCATTCTCGATTTTCTCGATATACGAAATCGTACCGCCGCTAAAAACAAAACCATTCAACTACAAGAATCAAGGCGAGGTTACAGGAGACTGACAAGAGCTAACACAACTGTAAGCGATGTAAGGTACCCCTCTATTATCGAAAAATTGGTCTTATAATCAAACGGATCCTGATTACAAAGATTTTATTACTCCCATCAATGCTTCTAATTGGCAAAAGCATAGAAATCATGACGCTAGACATCGTAGACGAAAGACAAATTCTTGTGCAAATAAATTTTTTTGTTGCCCATTTTAGCAACTTATATGTTCTTCAACCCGAGAAATCGTCACCATGAAATACTTGCGGTACGAATGAGCTGACGATCTTCTTAAACATCTTGCTCAATAATGCTACCTATATGAAAGTGTTGCGCATTCCTTTAACGAGCTGCCGAAGCTTTCATCTAACTTCATAGAACAAGATTCCTACTCATCTCGTTGTGTATTTTTGCAAATTTAACGAATAATCTCACCGTGGAATAGTTCCGACACACGGTGCTGTCAACGAGGTGCCCAGACGCATACGAATTGCTTGGAAAGGCAGAGTAGCAGGAATAGTGGCTTTTCTAGCCCTACATTAGAAACCAATGATTGGAAAAGTAAATCCTCTAATTTTAGCTCATGACCAAGTAATGAGATTTTACTCAATGAAAAAATTTTCTGCACTTCTAAGCACTGAAAAATGGCGACGTGTTACTTACCGGCTCAACTGCGCTGTGCGATGTTCTCGGCGTTTTGTGTGCTCTTCCCTCTCTGATATCTGAGAATAACAATTTAAAAAAACGGCTACCACAAAGCAGAAACTTACTTCGATCAAATAATTATGCGTGAGCTCACAACCATCAACACGACATGCAACGCGATAGCTTCCGGCTACTGATGGTGTCCACTCTCCTTCAAAGCTGAAAAAAAAATATTTCAGCTCAGTTCCGATATAACTGTCTCAGATAGATTTCTTAATTATAGAAAACTCACGTGCAGTTATTTTTGTGTTTCAAGCTGATCTTCTCTCTCACAACTGTAGCTTTAGTAAAACCCAAACGAATTTCTTCATAGGAGTAGTTCAGATAGGCAGGCATAGCAGAAACTGACATATAGCGACAGCGATTCATGAGCACTGGTTGGAACGGATTCTTCAAAGATTCTCGTCAATGAAAATTCAGCCGAAGCGTAATTTTACCATGGATAGATTTGACGTACCTTCTTGATGAGATCTAGTGAGGGCAAAGTCGCGGAGGGAAATCTTGTCGAGGCGTAGATGGAAGCATCGCCAGCTGTCATGGATACTTCAACGCACATGGAAGTGCACATCACTTCGCGATCAAACTGATCCTTGGTGGTAAGCCGAATCTGAAACAGAAGAATTGCATAGGAGTTTTCGCTATGATGAATACTATAACATAACGGATCATTTTTTGGAGGAAAAGGAGTGCTAAAAATAGACTTCTATGCAAGTTAGGCATGCTAACTGTTCCCTCCGGAAGCTTAGTACAACTATCACACAAAATAATTCGATTTCATTTATTTTCCTCTCAAAAAAAGAGAAATAAGTGCATGCATGTAAAAAATGATTTTGTACAAATTGCTGGCACAGTTTTAAGTTCACATAGTCCGGTTTAGGAAATTTTACAAGGACACTAACCTTGATCGCTTTGCCAACAGCCATATCTGTCTGCACAATGGTGAGCTGGCAACGTGCTGGATCTACTACCGGGCCTGAAGGTAGCCATCGTGCCAGAAAACCTGCAGTCGACGTTGAACATGCGGATAGAAATTCTCGCAAGAAGACGAGGTCTGTAATTTTGATGAAAATAACAGTGAAACTGAAAAATGATCGTTCAGAAGACTCACCTGGAGACTGTGCAGATGACGGCAAGCCCTTCTGTATCAACTCATTCAAAGTTGGAGCATGAGTAAGGCTGAGTCCTTTCTTCAGTAATGAGCCGTGTTTTTCCAGCAAGATTCTGGTGTCATCTTCAGCAGTGGACAGATGTGTTAGCGCAGATGCATCAGATGGGAGCTGAAAGGTAAAAATGAGCTGTGTAAAAAGTAAACTAAAGAGGAGCTTTTACCTGAACCATGACCCTACAGGCACTAGCCGACAACCAGGACAATTCTTGTTCGAGCCTAAGGTTTGACTCTTTCCGGGAAGCTGGATAACCGGTGACCGTGCATTGGAAACCATACATCTAAAAAAAGTAAAAACATCCTGTCGCTTTCTGGAGTGTTTACAGACCTGCTCAGCAGTCGCGCCATCTACTTCCACCGTAGTCTCCAGGATAAACCAGAGTGAATTGCCAGGGAGGAGAAGAGGTGTCGTGGGCCAATCTTTCGAGCCAAAATATCTTGAACATACAGTTACCTTCGATATTCCATAAATTATCTTACTTACCTTCCTATAGGAACATAGCTTTCCTTGTTCACTCCCATATATAGCCTAAGCTGGTCATCGGCTTGCGCGGTTTCACAAGATGGAGAAAACTGCAGGCAGAGGAAATGCACGCTGTCATCAAAGCCCACCACCTAAAGATAAAAACAATTATACACGACATATACAGATCAAAGATACTTCGCCTACCACGGAATAGACGTTGTTAGTCTTATATGGATGGGGACATTCCACGATGATTTGCGTAGTTTTTGCCTCGCAGATTTCCGAGTTGTGATCAAATGATTCACTGATAGTACTCGCCTTGACGGTCGCGTTCACGTTAGATATCATAGGAATAAGCTGCTCCAAAACACAAGCAATCTGAAATTTCTACATTTGTTTAAAACATGGTACGTCATAAAAGCGCACAGAATATAACTTCAATAAATTTATCTTAGAGAAATGTTTGAATACCGGTGTTCATCGAACAAAAATTCTAAAACTGGGAAAATTCAGAATACATTATGCTCAATACTGACCTCCATTGCTTTCATTGGGTGTAGCTCCATGAACACCATCACATGTCCAGCAATACGTGAGATCAGGGATCTGAACGAAAAATTATTTAATAAGTGTTTCATAACTGATAAAAAAGCCTTACCTTGCACACTGGGGAATGAGACCATTGACGAGAAATGCACCAATTTTGTTGGAGAGCAGACGAAGCAAGAGCACAAACGATTTATGGGTCTGAAATGGGAACAACGTTATTTGATTTACCAGCAAAAAATAGCATATTGCTCAAAATTTATCTTGAATGAAAATGGGCTGTACCCGAAAGATTCTTACCTCGTCTTTCGTTTGACTCGTGTCAACCTTTTCCGTCTCCACAATTGAGTAGAGAAAGAATGGTATTTGCCCTCGTTGTAACGAAGTTCCATTTTCACTCAATGGACAAGACGAGAACGTTACTCGAGCTCCATTATTGAGTCGAATATAATTCACTCCACCTGGAAAAAAAGATATTCGAAATTTGTAAGTCCTGATGTGGTATCCAAAATACGAAATTCACCTTCACCACAGTATGTCTTCCCATTTTCGGGTGTCCAGATCTTGATAGCGTACGTCACCCCAACTGCTAACGTTACTGACTCCGGCAGAAGAATTACACCAGTGTCTACAGCACCTCCACTGCTCAGCTCACAACTAGTCTTGCTCAACAGAGAAAACTGGTCTCCATCGCGAAGCACATGAACCTATAAGAAGAAAAAAATTAAGAGTGCTGATTGGCGAGGACCAGTTCTCACCTCACACTGCCAAGTCCTTCTTACTTGTTCCGCATGAAGATAAACACCAACACCTCTGAGCGAAATGCGTCCACCTTCGACTCGGATACAGATGGCGTCAGTTGCTCCTTCTGACATATCCCATGCACAGACAGCGCTTCTTCGGCGAAACCTGGAATTGTAATCAAAATGCTTTGATATCCTTGGGCTTCGACGTCATCACTGTGATTCATTCAAAACCCGTCCCTCTTTCCGTTCAATGCCGTATTATCTCTGGCATGAGATGCAGGATGACCATCACATCCAGCTCTACGTTAAACTTATGAGATAGCATCTCACATGCAACAATCTCAGCCCAATATTTGCCTGTTTTTTTTTTTGAATGGTCACCAAAATTTACACAACATTAACATAAGAGCGAGCTAAAAATCATATTATTTATCATTCTCCTAACTATGATGACTGCGCCTCCTCTGCGATATATGCAGTAGTTGCAATCTATCGCCATGCATTTTTGAGCAATGTCACAAACCTGGATAATTTTCGAGAATCTTCATCTTAGCATCAAAATGCGCCGGTTCGACAAGTATTATTGAGGAAAACCTTTTACTACATTTGGCTAGCTTAGATTATGTCTTAAATCAATTTGAGTTTTTAGTATGTTCCACAAGTTCGCGCCAATTTTTCACCCTTGAAAGAATGTTGGATAGAGATAGACATATGAACCGATAGTTGTTTGACGCATCATTTCCTCCTCTCCGCAATTACGTTTCTTGGTTTCTCTCGAATCATTTGATCGTCGAAATTTTAGATCTTTTTTATCACGTTTTATCAAAAAAATTTTCAAAGTTGCATTTAAGCCGTCGAAAGAGTTTCAATAGCAAGTAGACAGAGTAAGCAAAGTGCGGAATGATAAATCTAGATTTTTGAGCACTTCTTTGGTGTTTCCAGATAAATTTTTCATATGCGAGCCATCAGGTGCTTTAGAGTGATATTGTAAAAAAAGACTTTCAAGACGACATAATTTTAGTTCGATGAATTATGCACACTCCTTGGCCCGTCGCGGGAAACAATAAAAACTGTTTGGAACATATCATTCAAAAGAGTACGGCAGGTCCTACAAGATGGCATTCGTTCGACAAATGCGACACACATGAACTTTGGAATAGTAATCTCAATATTTCGAGGACCAAAAACGGATCTTCTTCAACAAAAAAAAAGAATATCCCACAAAGATCCAACGTGCCAAGAAAGTTAAGAATCGCATCAGCCATTCAAATGTATACTCGCTGTATTTTTCCATGTCCTGAAGTTGAAAAAACGAAACTTGGCAGCTTTAGGACAAAGCTGATAATAGCTGATTTGAGTAATTCTAACCATACAAATTTTTAATCAACATCAAAAATCGAAAAAAAGGTTTAGCCTTTGGTCTATTTTTATTTTCAAATCCCAGCAACAATTACGCATTAAGCAAGTGTATATACGAATACGATGTGGATAGTATATGAGCGACGAAGTTCCAGGTTCGCAGCACCTTTTTTGTCCCGTTTCGATTTCTGAGTTTTGTAATTTTTTGATTACTTCTCAACTTCACGTGGATCGAACTTTTGCGACTGTTTAAATGCTGCCTTGCAGAGCTTGCTTTGCTCTACCGAATTAACTTGTTTCTTTGTTCCAACGAATTTGTTTTACATCATATCTTTTCTGCCGCGGCAGGAGAAGCAACGCGCTTGATTATGCAACAACCTATTATATAGACTGACAACTAACTACAGGAAAGCATGTTCTGTTTCACTGCAGTTATATGAGAAGGATCGAAAACCAGTATTTGTTATGTGAGGTTACCCTCTGACATTCCAAGAATATGCATTGGTAAGGTAGTTACGATTATTCAAGTCTGACTCAGATGTTTGAAAGGTTGAAAAAAGTGAAAACGGCTTCCTCGTTCGCATGAATTGCCGAGCAGCTTCATTCTGTACAAACAAGATTTCAAAAAATCCACTGTTTTCTAACGCGCCATCTCTAAATTCCAAATTTGCAAATTTATGAAACCTCCCAACAAGGATGACTGCTGATAGGATGGATGTTACCATATTCCTATGAAATATTCTTTTTGAATACCAAGGGATAGATACTAAGTCGATCCAGACATTTGTGTCAAAACGATACAGTTTATCTTGATTTGGAACACAAAAAACGTGCATTAACTTTCTATTAAAAGATCTTCTAAAACCATTATGACCACACATTTACCATACCGCCTAACAATGAACATCTTTGCCTATGGAGCGTCACATTTACCATTCGCAAACGGCAGGATTGACGTAGTATTATCTTCTTGTAAGACAAGAAAGAATCCAACAAGCAAGTAGATCTATGTTGAATGAACTGACCTTATAGGCGTTTGCACGATGGTGCTCGCTAGTGACTTGTGGACATCAGGAATGGCCAGCTCCTTGGATAGTTTGACAACTATGTCTTGCGCGATGTTTGCCACATTCCAGCAATCCTGAACTACTATGTTGAGAACGATCTAATGAAGTTTGGGCGCAGAACTCACGCTTGACTCGCTGAAAGACTTCTCATAAAGGAACCGTAGAATATTTGGAAGCGTTGTGAGAGTGTCTATCTGCTGCTGTTCCATTGTAAAATGCTCGCCGAGTTGCTTAGCCAGATGTGGGAACGTGGCAAACTCGGTTTTGTGCAAAAAGACATCCACAAGCTGGAGGAGGTTCTATAGCATATTGGGAAGATTGCTGTCAAAGACTCCAAACCTTCTTCCTTTTGGCTATGCTCCCCACCACAGCCGCAATTAGTGGATGGCCTATTGAGCTGGAGATAGCAAGTGCTAGGTGGCAGACGAGCAAATGACGTGAAGGCATCAAGCAGGACGAGATATCAACGAACAGATTGATGGCCTCATTTAAGACAACGGATAAGGCAAAGTTCTGTAATAAGAAAATTTCAGCTTGAGGTCGCCTACTTCCGAAACGAACCTCTTCCAAAATACAATCATTCGCACGATCAAATAGCGATAACAGTGCCGAATGTAGTAGAACGACAGCATCAGCAAAAGCCGCGGATGGTTCATCACCCTCACTGCTGTTATCGTAAACAAGAAGAACGTATCTGCTGAAACAAATTTTTTTGAAATATTGTATGAGCCGTTAAAGATTCGGTTAAAGTACCTCAGTATCCGCATGACTATCAATGATGTCGCAGCTGCTCGTTCTGTATTCCATAATCGCTGATCTCCTTCGCAATGGAATTCAAAGACGCGAGAAAGAGACCAGTCCAGAACCCGAAGAAGTGCCAGAAAGGCGCATGGTGATACTGTATCCATGGATGTGGATGAGAACAGCCTCGAGCTCGCGCTGGAAGTAAAGAATTCACTGTCTGCAGAAGTCATGATTTAACTAGCAAACTCACTAATCATCCGGCTTTTCATCATCACTTGATGCTCCTTCACCAGAAGATGACACTACCTAAATGAAGCAAACATCCATAAGACATTTAGAGTTTTGGAGGCTTCACCAGCTTGCAAAAATTTTGATATTCTGTTCATGAAACACCTTTACAGCAGCCATATCAAGCAGGACATTTGTCCAAAAAAGGTTATTTTCAGGCTGCTAGAACTAAAGTTAACATCCTAGACAAGTGATAGCTTATTTGGCCATGAGAAAATCTAAAACATTGAAAGAACTTTTGGATTGTTTTATCATATTGCAGCAAAAAATTCTCAGCTCTGTAATTTGCAAAGACCATAACTCCCAAAAATGTTAAATTGGTAGAATTCTGTGAAAAAGCAGCAAAGTTATACCTGATAGTATAATTCTGGGATTTGTCCAACATTCACATCGGTTCCGTTGTTAGATATGGCGGAGTTTCGAAACGTGAAGACCACGTCATCGCATTCCACAACACGACGACCCGTAGCTCCACAGTCAGATGAGGGACCACTACAACAGAAAAGGTAAGCTGTTCTTTGAGCAACATAAATCCCTTCTCGCTTACCTGATTTTGGCGCTGACAACATGCCAGTGATTCGCTTTCACCAATACAGGTTGAGCCAACATTAGTGCAGCAGTTTCTCTTTGGCCGCAGTCGTACAAGGTCTCATCGGACTCTGACAGAAGTTCAGCACACTGCTCATCTGAGACGTCACTTGGAAGACGAAAGAGCTTTATCCTGAGATAGTATCCAACTGTCTGGGCATTCTATCAATGTCACTACTCAATATATGGATGAATACTTACTTTGCAATATACTCGCCACGTCCTCCATATAAGCCAATGCCTAGCAGTCGTATGTCTTTGCTTGCTTTCACCTGTATAGCTTCTATCGAATGGGCAGAGTAACCCCAACCTGAAAAATGTTTATTTTTGAGGAGCAGCAGCGCTGTTCGGGACATGAGTGAAGTGAGACAAAAAGACAAGTTTTGGATCAAAAAATATCAAAAAACTTCAAAGTTCACCTCCTCCTGTTGATTCAAATCGACAAACAACTGATCGTCCGCCAGATGGTGAGGCTGCATGATCAGGTGAGTTCAGAAAATCCTGGAGTTGCTTTTTTTCAGTAAAATAACTAAGTTACTCGCTCATGACTGGCATAGTACCTTCTCGTTCCACATTTTTCCCTTTGTTATTGTAGCAGCAGCATATGTACAGCTGAGCAATGAGATGCCCAACTGGGTAGAAGAGCAATGTGTAGGACTTTCTAGAGGCACAGCCCATTCTGGTGATCGTAGAAAAGCAAGCGAATCCATGCGATCGGAATGTATCTGAGAAAGTATACATAGTCACAGGTATTCTGTTTGTGCAAAAAGAGAACAATACTTACCTCTTTTGGAGTGGCTAAATGTACAGAGTAAGCTTGTACTCGCATTTCAGCAGCATTGTACGACCATAAGATGTCATATTGAGATTCCAAGCACCAACTAGATATGACGATGTATTAGGTGATAAGAAATAAGTCCTGAATATCTCGAGCACAGACCTTGTGTACAAACCAGAGGGACCAAGCTGATGATGTGCAAAATATCCATTTTTCCTGCGGATGGCGACATATTCCTTACCAACTTGACGTGGGAAGATGAAGAGATCATACTGAAAATAATTGCATACTACGATTTGTAGAGGAAAAAAAGAACTAATGAATAGTAATTCCATGGGAGAAGAAATGAAACGAGAAGGCAGAAGGGAAGCGTGGAGGAGAGGGGAAGAAAAAAGCTCCATCCACAGGAATGTGTCGTGGAATTTTGAAAGCTCTACATGTGGCACGTGTAAGCGTTTCTATTGACGAATAGGAGGATAGTCTCCAAATTTTTGACAGAAGAAATCAACTGTGAAAACATTTTTTGGAGCGTAATCTCAGGCATGCCTCTTTTCTCAGAACCTCAGCACTGTCGCCAAAAATATAAAGTGTCGCAGAAGAATTAAAGAACGTGGCCGAAGCCACGATTCTATAACTGAAAAAGATGTCGCATGGGAAGAAAGTCACGAAAAAATTCCACTGGTTTGAAGTTCTAAGAGATCCCATTCTCAACACTCTCAATGTGATATTCGTAACTCAGTGGTGGTCTGAGAAATTCCTTAACCAGTGAGGGGCAAACAGAAATTTTTCTCGAATAGAGGGAAATAGCGATTTCCAAAAAGCAATACTCTCCAAATTTTTTGCCGGCATAATTCTGAAAATCTGGAAAGAATGCGTGGTGTCAGTCTCCCCACCCCTCCCCCATAGCCCCAAAAATTTTTTTTTCACAACGCTAGTCTCATTTGCTTGCGAAAAAAGTCACCTGCACAGTTTTATGACCCTATTCAGATCTATTTTCAGAATTTCGTTGCGGCTGGCTGGTGATTCTAACTGCTATCCTCACCTTACTAGCCACCAGCTGGGCGTCTATCACATCATCAGAGTGCAGCAGTGATGTATGGCTATGAATGAGAGTAGCATCCCCTACAGCTCCTATCCAAGTAGCGAATGATTCACATCCCGGGCCAAATCCTGGCACTCGGCCTGGAGTTGCGTGCCAATGGCTCTCATCTTCCGCCGGCCTTGCAGAATAAAGAGATTTAAATATTGAAAGAAATGCCAGTAAGTGCAGCTTCAAAAGAATTCTCTGCTGGATACCTGAGTAATTGTCCCATCTTATGCGCTCCAAAAGTGAATACTGCTCCTAAAGACGTCCGCAGTACGGTATGATTAGCCCCAGCGGCTACTTGTACGACTTGCACATCAGCTGGTAGTACAACCTAAAATATGGTGTATAGTCGAAAAAGAACTTGCAAAAACAACAAAGAAAAACGCACTAGTTGAGGTTCTGTTTTACTTCTAACGTCTCCTGTACCCAGTTGCCCATGGCAGTTCGATCCAAAGGCGAATACACTTCCATCAGCAGCCAACAAAATCGTGTGAAAATTTCCGCAACTAACCGATGAGACCTGAAAAAATTTTTGCGACTTGAGAGCACAAATACATGGATTCTAACATTACCTTCACGTTCACCTGATTTTTGACTATCGTCACTCGAGCTGGAGCAAGATGAGTTCTGGTTGGCGTGTCACTGGATGGCCTTGGCTGCTGCTGAGAAGATTCACCACAAGCACGGCATAAACCACACCTATCAAATACTTTTGTGAAAGCGACCGGAAAGGAGTAGTGTGTAAGGACAACCTCAAGCAGGTGGTATCACCCGGTCCACAAGTGCATGTTCCAGTTTTCCTCGTAAAAGCTGGTAACGGACAAGCGGCACCACGAGCGGAACAGAGACCGCACTGCGCACAATATGATGGAATATCCTAAATTAGCAAAGTTAGGAATGCCCTCGAAAAATTATAGAAGCAGATAGTACGAAACCTTGACAAATAGATGTTCTGAAGGTTCACAAGCAACAACCGAACCGCGTCTCCGAGGTGAAGGCGTTAGTGTTGTTGGTGCTTGCTGAAGCGATGTTAAAGTTGTTAGAAGCTGTTGTGAAGCATTTCAAGCTACTGCGAAAAGCATTCAAAGCTGAAGTATGGGTGCCTTCTTACCGCGCCCACAGCCGCCGCTAGCCGCCTTTGAGCACTATTTCATTACCTAGATCCCAATATCGAAAGCACAAATCTTGCTCAAACTTGGTGTAGTGCAGTTACTCGTCATGTTTATTACAGTGTGAAGGCCGAATACTGGGAAAGTGCACAAAAGCGGCTAAAGGCGGCTAGCGGCGGCTGCCGGTGCGGTATGAAGGCACCCTATGAGGTCAGATGCGTTTGAGATGAGCATAAGCATGCATGCTTTCTGCACGCAGAATTCGTAAGGAAGCTGTAGTTGGAAAAGGTCGCTTTCATTGGGTAAACCAAACCCAATCAAATTGCTAACAAGGAAAGGATACTTGGTGATGGCCTTGAAATGCGATGTATACCGTAAGATGCACCTCGAAACTCTAATACTAAATCTGTGCCCGATATCTGCGAAACGATCTTCTGAAGGAAGTTATAAACTTATTAGAAAATCTGCGTATTGTTGGAGTCGAAATCACCAAATTTGTTCTATGTTACTCTTTGAAGCTATTGAAGTTAATCTTAAAAGGATTACTGTTGTATTATACCTATCTAACTCGTATTCAGCATTTGAAAAAGAAAGAAAAATTTTATTGATAATTTGTCCTTCCGCAGTAGCTCAATTTATTCATGAAAAAAAATAATCATAACTCCATCCGGGTTGTCGCTTCGCAGATATGGAAGACAGTATTCGAACCAGCATTGAAAAACGCATTTTTTTATATACAAATCATTAATGGCCACGGTCACCAAATCCTTCCCTTAAAAGAAAGACTTGCTTGCGTCATTTTGATCAGCATTACTCATCCCTATTTTGCATTAGGTTCTAGCCTTCGATCATAAACCCAGCGTAATTATAAGAAAATCTCTAGCATGCGAAAAGAGTATCACTTCTATGAGCTATGTATAATCATCAAAATGCATTTGTATGCGAAAGCACAGCTTCAGATGACCCCGTGTGCAAAATTTTGCGAAATATGCGACTTTGGTTTTTTTGATTCCCTAGTACGAAATATACTCAATGAAGCATATCCAATTACCTCAGTTCGTCCACACTGGTTGAGATTGTTCAAACCCCAAGTATATACATATCCTTGCTTTGAAATCGCTACAGCGTGAGTTTTCCCAAGAGCTATTGATGCCTAAATATCATACATCAAATTCCGTAACCATGTGATTGATCACAGCTTACCATATGCGTCCCATCTAACCCTAAGACTTGCCCAGTTTCGGGGTAAACACTCATACCATGTCGTCCCCCTACATATACCCGTCCATTATCAGTGACGTAAGCATAGCTCGAGGCTGCACTACTGATTGATAAAGTTTTACGCCTAAAAGAAATTTTTTAAAGATGAAGGAAAACAGTTTGGACTAATTTACCTATTTACAGTCGTCAGTCGCCTCAACTTGCCAGCCCTTCGTCCATCATCACCCCCAGCGATCCATGCATGACCACTACCCGCACGAAATAGAACATATTCGATGCCTACTGACATTTGTACTATACTTTCTGGCAATACCAGCTCCATCCATGTTGTACCGGTTTCCTGCAAGGATATATTTCAGAGGAAAGGGAAAAGCCATTCGGCCAACTTATCCGCAGAAGCGGTACCTGCAATCCATATCTGATTCCATTTCCAGCATAGTAAATTTTCCCAGCACGCGATTGTAAGAAAGCGATATCTTTTCCAAGATGTAGATCAGCAGCTTGATCTGAGACGTAGTCATATTTAGATTGATGTGCTTCTCCAATGCATCCTTATTAAATAACACATATTTGTAACATGAACCTCCCCCTACTTGAACAAAACCACAGCACTTCTATTGCTATGCTGTGGCTTGTGCCAATTTTCAACAAAACAAGCTAAACAAGACGGGCCTTAAACACATAAAGTATAGTTCACATCAGGATCACGGCCAAAATCAAACGACCCAAATATGCCCAAACCTGGGTCTTTGTTTCAAAAATTCTACGAGCCTCCCACTTGCCCGCGCGTATACAAGGTGGCCCAAAAAAAGGTAGACACTGCTTGATCATTAATAAGTCGCTTTCTTTGCCTTCTTTCGCCGATGTTTGAGCACGTTTTGTGGAGCTTGCTTCAACTTAAATTTCGCGATAAAAAAAACAGATCTCCAATCTTCCTTCATTACTGTAGGAATACGGTATGAACATTCGGCGTATAGCGTCATTGTGAAATGCGCACCTTGCTTAAAAAAAATCAAAAATCTATAAAATTAGGTAGCACGGTTTTCAAGCATGCTGACTTCATTGCACAGCTTTTTACAAGTCTGGGCTTTTTAGTGGTGCAATTTCATTTTTGGAGACCAGTAGAAAAGCAATTACTACGATTCTCCCTACATAACTTACGAAGCGAGCATGATTATGAAGTGCAAATTTCATGCTTGTAGAGCTTTAGTTGTATAGTACAGAGTTTTTGGCTTGTTTGTTTTCCATTTTGAAGCAAAATGCGACCCTCAACGGCTCAAAACCTTCTTCGAAGTCACTATGGTAATCTTACAGTAACGAAGAAGGATCAAAGATTCGCTCCCTACTGTAAACCTAAATAAAGCCAGCTCTACAAAATATTTTCAGGTACAAAATAGTAACTAAAAATCCTCAAAGGGCGTTGAAACAGAAGAGTTATTAACAACACTGTGCACCTCTTTTTAAGACCTGTACCACACGCACATTAAACAAAATTGCCGTGTTTTCAAGACTGAAATTCATAAAGGGTTTCTCTCACATACGTGTTTAGGTAGCTCAAATATTCAAAAGTACAGCCATGAATTCGTTCGTATTCTTATGGGTGCTCTAGATTTTGAGAGACATCAGTGCAAGTGTTTACGCACGAATTATGAAGTCGCTCTCAAAGATGAGAAGGTATAACAATGGAGCTGATATGTACTATTACTACTCGTAGTTTTGATACTAGTACTTGAATGATGTTCGGAAAAGATTTGTAGTTTGCGCAAACAAGTAAAGGTGATTCTTCCTCAGTTTTTTATTTTTGGAACAAAATCTTCAAAAAGAATAAAATGAACTGTTTGTAGTAGAAGGTTTGTGAACTTTGTGTGCTCGAAAACAAGCTTACATGATAGAAATCAATGAAAAAAGACGTAAATTGCGCACGCCTAAGAACTTGTGAGTGGATTTGTCAAGTACGAGATGTGTATGAAAACTCACTGTGTAAGTACTTTGGTATTGTGAGCGGAAGTTGATAAGGCATAGCTTTTGTATCTCCCACACAGCAGAATGAAACATCAGTGAGACGCACGGAATGACGAGATTTTGCTTCGGCTATAGGTACGAACGAGTCATTCAGAGGTATCAACTAAATACAGATGCATAAGTTATATTCACATCAATTCACTCTACGCTAAAATCAATGGCTCACATGCAGCGTCGATTGTGAGGTAACAGAAGCGTGATAAAATGATGACCCATCCGAAAATAATGCTGTTTGTACGCAATCTGTTGGTAAGATAACCTAAACATATACAGTTTTGGCAAATTTTGCACCCAATTCTACTATTTAGGTAACTTATATAAATCCTATGTACTCACTTCTCCGATGTCCCTCAGCGAGTCGGTATCGATTACGGATATACATGATGATTGCCCTCTACGTAAGTATAAGGATCCGTTGCAAAAAGTGAGCAAACAATTCCTTCTGAAAATTTTGATTACAATACTCATCACACCACGGAAGAAAAAATAAGGAACGAAGATTACAAAAAACGTTCCACAGGATTTTCTATGGCACGATTTCCTTCTAGATCCCGATAATACCAGCGAAGATAACCACGCCCGTAGTTTTCTCCCCTGCGAGCGATGAGAGTGAGACTTACGTCGCTTTGATGGAACCATTGGCAGCATATAACTTTCCCAGCACAGTCTCTTGCAGACCCGATCCTATCTTGTAAAAGCCAACGTAATTGAGTACGTAGACGTACATCCCTAAAGTACTGAGTTTTGGTAATTAGAAACAGAAGTGATTCAAAATTTAAGTCTTTTATCTGACAAAAACGACTGCGGTCAAGATGGCGTTCCATTAAGTTTTACATTAATGAGGTCAAATTTTATTCTTCACATTCTAAAACGAACGCAGCGAATTTACAAGGTAAGTGAGTTACTACTTTACAGGGCTGATGCGAACCACCAAATTCTTACAGGCAAGTCGGAACCTTAATGAGCCCAGAAAATGTTACACCGCAAAGAAAAAGTCGTAAAGATATGCTGGATCCTGTTTTTGTCTGTGAATCGCAACCTAGCTACTTAGCTTGCTGAATGCTGCTAAAGATAATTGCGAACAAGATATCTGAATGTTATTTGGCAACTTGTGCAAACCCTTTGTAAGTCAAGCAGAAAAATGCTGCCATAAATTCTTTCTTGAACAGTAAGTTAGTTTCATCCAGCGTCTGAGTCATGATCTCTTTTTTAGAATTCTTTGATTTAAAAATTCTAGTGTATTAAACGGAAATGAAATTGAAATTACCGTCGCAGGCTATCGAGCCTTGAAGCCTCATGTCATCGTCAGGTGTTTCACAAGGTGAGTCGTTAGGTAACGTTGGTAAATCAAAGCTACACAGCACCCTGTGTTCGTCTAATGGACGTTCAGACCAAGAACTGCTTCTAAATTGGTTGTCTCAGATAAGAAAAAAGAGCATCGACAATTGATGTCCTTACCCGGTTTCAACTCCTTTGTGTGCTTTATTTTGAATTTTAACGCTAAGTCTATGTAAGTTGCCTGGTACTTGGAGGTCATCGTAAGATGAGTCTGTGCTCTGAAATATTCAAGCCATGCCATCAAGAAAAACATTCATTGCTTTTATGCATATGGGAAGATGAAACTCTATTTTTGATATGAAAGATTTCATTTTGATATTTCTTATGTAGAAGTCCCCGTTTCCGTATCTTTTATAAACTGAATGAAATACTGACCAGTGAAGAGATGTTGAGAATCGATGTAACAGCTACCTGAGGTTCATTTCGCTGTGTACAAATAAGGGCATCGACAGCTTCCATGAGATGGTCGGGTAAACCGCTACAGACAGCTAAAGCAGCCAGACAGCTGGAGGCACGAGAACATACCGATGGAGGTCCTAGGGTGAGAAAATCGTAGACGAGAGACCATAAATAATCTTTGAAGACATAGTTCAGACATATGTATCAGTGTTTCTTATATGGAAAGTGGCCGGAAAATCTTGTAAGCCGTTGCTCATGCGGCATCTCATATACTCTTAAGCCGAAAAGTTCAGCTCTGAACCAACCCAGACCGTACTTTCTACCATACTCGGTAACGTCGACGGGTCAACTCGGGACTTGAAAAATCCACGTACCTTCTTTAGACAGTACCTTTAAAGGCACCGTCTACCCAAAGTGGTTCACGAGATTCGATGGCATACTAGTGTGGGCCCCCACACTAGGCCAACCCCCAGGTTCCCCGCAAAAGATTGCTTCCGGAGCGAGAAACCCGCTCTGGAAGGAACGTATCTCCGGAGCTGGTCACTCCACCGTCACTCCGCCCATTTTGCAGGTTTGGCGGGCTGTGGCGCTGATATACGTCGGGCATATAACAGTGCCGCAGCCCTGCGACTTGCACCTGCACCGTCCGTCAGGTTCTCCAAAACGGGGATTTTTGGAGGTTTCGTGATTTTTCAACTCCATATTGGAGATCAGGGCCTTCAGAAGGCCTGTAACCGACAAAAACATGGAAGAAGAACTTGGGTAGACGGTGCCTTCAAGGATGGAGAAAAAACTTACCCTCTTCCCTCAGATTTCGCAGCACTTTCATCATCGATTCTACAGAGGGCTTCGGTTCGCTACGTAAGCTATCTACTGGCAGGTTCTGTAAACCACAAAGATGAAGTGCTAAGACATGCTGAACTCGAAAACATCTTTGAATTAGCATAGATCCACCACAAACCACAACTTTACCTGCAATAAAGCCATGAGTGAGTTCAAAGCTTGTACGCATAGCTCTGGATCTCTACGGCTCAACTGTCGTAAGATGTCGAACACACAGGACATACCAACGCATACTAGTTGATCAGTCTAAACATAGTGGTATGCATTGAAAAACAAGCCTTTTTATTTGATCAGATCCCATGGCCGTTGTTTTGCTCGATGCAAAAAGCAGTGACTTCCGCCCGTTTTGCATGAATAAACCCATCAAGAACTTTACTTTTAACATAATACATCATTATGACGACTTTTTTTCAGAGCAAACTAAAACGTTCGTGATTTTCAATCCATAAATGAAACGCAAAGAGCGAAAGACATTATTGTGAACTTCACACGATTTTTGGACTTGACACTTTTTAAAACCCTCTGCGAACGATCGGTCTTTGAACAATTAGCGTAAAGGCCTAAATCTATCAGATTGTTTTGATACTTTATTTTTTTGCAAAAATTAAACCGTCAATTGCAAAGATTCTTCCTCTAGTCTGACAAATAGTGTTATTTACTATTTACTAGTCATATTACTAGTCATATTGCTGCTTCGATTCTGCTGGTATTGAAGTTTTCACTTGTAAAAAAGCCACTATTTCAGTGAACCTTATTTGCTGACTAATCTCACACTTTCAAGGAATTCCTGTGTATAAACGTGCAAAACTCTTGCTACCGTATTCTAGGCAAATAGCCCACCTTGGTGTTATCACTTCTTTCGTCCCTATCACGGCCGTTGTCTACATGATGCGACTCGTCGACGCTGTCCACCGTCTCCTTCTTTTCCAGCAAATCACCATATCTAGAAGAATTCGAATAATAGCTTCGATGTGCTTGAACCTTCCTATCATAGACATCGAATATGTATAAGTAACTCACTTTGCCAGCAATGTCTTTGCGATTGCAATGGTCGCAAATGAAGAAGGTGGTCCGACAACATGTAATGCAGCACACAGCTCGGACGAAAGTTGTGGAAGCTGGCCAATCTCTGAAAGTTCTGCATACATGAAAAAAGATTGAGCGGATTTAACTCGCTTATTTTAGAAAAATAAACTCATGGATTTGAAGGAAACTGAAAAAAAATTAAGATTAAGCCTACTTGTACAGAATATCAAGGTTGAAGAGAAATTATGCAAAAAAATTTCGATGCAACTTAAGCGCCGGTGCTACGGATTGTGATTGGGATCTCACCATGAAATGAGCAAGGACGTGTTTTATCAAATTCTTTTGCTCTTACATACTAACCGATTATTTTCCCTCAATACATTTGTTCAAGAGCCTGGATAGAAGAACTTCAGAAATGTGAAGAGACTTAACATATTTTCTGCCGTGGAAAATTCGGCAACTATCGTTACAGTAACTTAATCATATCATCAGTGCAGAAACATCAAAAATCAGTGACGTGCTATGCAGTATTAACTTCGCAGCATACATGCAAAAGATTGACGTCAATGAGGGGCGTTCAGAAAGCATACAGCCATAGCCTTATTGCTAAAACGACTACGTGCAAATAGGAGAAGAGACTAGTTTCAGCAGGATCCGAGATTTAGGCTCAAAACGCTAATTTCAAAAAAAAGCATCTATTACAGCATCTATTGTTGTTCCAGGAGATTGATAGGAAAGCAGTTCTTATTTGGTGGTAATTGGTTACTTTTCGTTCAAAACTATTAGCATTGCCTCAACTCAAAATATCATTAAATTTTGAAGCCATCTTGTTTGCGATATAACTATTCACAAAAAATTGAATTAATTATTTTGACTGTCTTATAAAGGTGGAAAATCCAATTAAAGTCACAAGGAGGAGATTGGCAGATGTTTACTGAATTTTGATATTTTGGATAGATGCAAAGTTTAGAGCTCCTTCAACATTTCTTGAACTTTTTATACTTTTCATAAATCAAGCTCCTTTCGGAATGCTTATTCATAGAGGAAGAAAACATCAAAGACCCGAAGAAGTCTAAAATGAGCAAGAATGAAGATAAGCGAATTTTCAGGCTGATAAAGATGTGTTTCTAGGCTCTTCCTTATTCCAAAACGCACCTTCTGTCCTAGTCACTAGGGTCAAAAGGAAGCAGTATACTTTGTTCTATAAGGAAATAAAAGACACAAAAACTAAGAGACTAATGAAGTGCACGATAAACCGATCGCACTTTTTACTAACATCACAGCGATGAGACATGTCTCATCTGTCAAAGTAGACAGAGCATTTCTTTGAAGCAATGTACATTTCAGTGATCTATAGGAATGAAAAAAAAGGGGGAACAGAGCAGAAGTTACAAATCTGTGACATACATACCGGACTGAGAATCCTCGGTCTCTTTAGACTGAGGTACTCTGAGAATACAGCCCTTTGTTCGTATCGGATAATACTTCTTGATGAGTTGTCCATACTGTTCCGATATCAACTGAGACGGCGATGGTGCACTTGATGTGGAAGGCGAGCAGTCACGGGGGACGAGTTCTCGAAGAAAATACGACATAATAGTATCTATACCATCCTGAAAACACTATTAAGTTCAACATACCGAATCTAATATATGGCGGGATATCCGTACAGCTCGGAGGAATCGTTAAATTTCAAGAATCAAATTCAGATGGTGGAAGAACACAAAGGTGAGCAAACACACATGTTTGCAATATCAGACTCTTTATGAAAAAACCACCGCGCCAGGACTAGAGAGGTGCTTGTGTTAGAGCATATCTTAGACAGATATTTATTGCTTCCGCTGCCATACAAGATCGATGAAAGACATGAATACATGATGCGTTATCGGCGGAAGATTTGAATAGTCACATCGATCAAAAAAAAGTCTTTAAAAGGTAACAGTAGAGTTGATGCGGCAAGAATATATATCTAAAGGAAAAAAGCGCAGGATATTTTGTTAAAGAGTTCACCGCCTTTCTAACTCTGAAATGAAAATGTGAAAAAGACATAAAAGTACGGGTAGTAAACTGTTTTTAACATAATTTAGCACCTGGTCAGAACCGAAAGCAATTTGCCCAATATATTTTATACTACAGCATTCATGTCAATCTATTTTTAGCACCAAAATCACTTCTTAGATCCCTCTAAGAGATACGCGATCAACAAGCGTTTAAAGTAAAGCTTTTTCTTCAAAGCCTTAGTAGTTTTCCAAATGCGATTTTAGGGCCAGGAGGGGTCGCGAGCGACTGCTCAATGGCTGCATTGGAGAAGAATGCTCAAGAAAAACTGTATACTTTCAGACAGACAAGATTTTGAGCATATAAGGAAGATAAGCAAAATAAGTGAGAGATAAAAGGTCAACCTGAATACGCTAATGATCAGAAGGACAAGCATGGCATGCTAAAGCGAAGTGAGAAAAAATTAGTCATCTAATAACCAGAGGAAAATGAAATCCATGCGAGCAACATAGGTAAAGACTAAGTAACTTTGAACACCAGAATTGTATCAGCAAATAAAGAGAAAATGTTGGAAACGGACAGAGCTCTCAATTCAGCTGTATGAGGAAGCCTTTTCATGAGCTTAGAAAAAGGAAAGACTCTAAATTTTCAACAACGAAACCTTTATAAGCTGAAGTCTTAGCAGTTATGAATGTGGAGCAAGTGTGCAAGCACATATTACTTTTGAAGCCAATCTTGCTGAACGCACGAATAATTGCTTTTGAGAAATGAGATTTGGAATAAAAAGTACATCCGCTCAAGAGGCACTCAGACTATCGAACTATGCATGCCTACAAGGGGAATTCATTGTTCAAATCTTTTGTTCGTCTATATGTCCTTGTGAAGAAAAATAGACTGACTCTTTTGTAGTGGGTACGCTTGATTTGAGCGCAATCTTAAAGAGGAGTGCAAGATCATCGAATAATCGTCAAGGACGGACGTCAAAAGTTTGCTGCCTTTGAAGATACGACATGAGATATGAGCTGAGGTTATGCAAACGCTGATTTGTGTGAGCAAAGTGTGGATAGCACCAATCTCACATTCAGCTGGTGCAATTGCACATTTTTTTGGATCCTTCATACTAAAGGCAGTTTCTTCTCAAGCGAAGTGTAACAGAGAACTTTGATTTTTCTATGAAAGCTTTTTTGTTTTAATATTCAATATTCTGCTTTCTGCCTCATCTAATCTCACATCAGAGCAGATAATGTTTTCGACTGAATACGTTTCTTATTCGTTTATGGTAGGACTTCCAGAAAACTCTACATGCTCTAAAGATAATTCAATTAGTGAAAAAAAATTAACATAATGACTCTCTAGCGTCACAGCTAATCTCTCGGGTGTGAAAATTGTGCAATTGCACCAGATAACTCTTAAACCCTCGAAAGAACGGAAATCACGCTTCAAGAAGCCTGAAGTTGGTCGTAAAATGTTGGAATGGTACTACATATACTATACCATGCTTTTCAAATTATTTATTACTGTTGTGATGGAGTCTGACCACCGCCCTAAGAAGCTCTTAGCTATAGGACATTTGAAAAATCGTGACAGTGGCGCGACCGCGCGCGACACGCACGCCACTTCCGGAAATCGCATTTCTTGGTTTTCATCTCTACTCGAATGCTTTTGTTGCTCACGTATGATAACATTTAGACAGTGGAAATAACTGAGCTGAATTGGGGTGATACCTTCGTGTATGAGCGTTTTATGCTCATGTGGGCACAAAGTCCGCAAAGAAATCAGTCGTCACGATTTTATAAATGAACTATGAATAACAGCTATTGGAACTGTTATATAAATAGTATTGCATTTGCCTGTCAAACATTTTTTCACCACGCTATAGAGGCAAAAAGCAATAAAAACAGCAAAAAACCTCAAGTGATGTGATGGTCTGGAGCTGGGAGCCGAGATTTTAAAAATTGTAATGATCGGTACCACAGGAAGTTTGTCCAAGATCTTGGCTGTGGCTTGTATTGACGAAAAAAAGCGATGGGCAAATTCTCATGCGAGAGCCATCAAAGATGAAGGATGCAATAATGAGGCCGTATGCTCACACGATTATGAGTGGCTGCTGTTTTTCAATGCACGAATATGCAGAGAGCGACAGCGCGAAGGGCGCGACACAATTTCGGGGCAGTCATAATGAGTGCGCGTTTAATATGGTCATTACGAGATGGAGATTTGACGAGAGTTGATTGGCCATTTTTACTGAATCTATAGATCTGCCCATATGGCTATGAGAATTTCACTTGTTAGTTCAGACCTTCGAAGTCGACAGAGTTTGCCCAAGTTTCCGTTTCTCCTCCTGAAGTTTTTATATTGCTCAGCGACTGCTTTTGACACTCCAATGTTATGCAAAGTGACGTGCTCAGCAGTTCGAATGCAAACAAATTAGCTCACTTATTTTACAACCAGTCCAAAGCGCCGCTTCGCGGCGCTTTGGACTGGCTGTGTGTGTGAAATGGGAATGTGACTGGGATAGAACCCCGGAAGATTTGTAGCGAACCTTTTCCTCTCCAAAAGTATGACACGGATTCAAACACGTGACTCCTAGAAGTTACGAAAGTCACGGATTTTTCCTGCTGTCGAAAATTTCGAAAATTTTCTTATCAAAAATGGCAACAGAATTGAATGCTCCCCTCCCAGCTTCTTCTAACAGCACCGCCACTTCCTTTGCTCGCAGAGACACGACTACAGATACTTTATTTACAGATAATATACAGATCTCGAATGTTGTATAATCTTTTGCTGTCAGAGTCTTTCGAGGATTCCCCCGCCCCTCAACTCCTTTGCACCCAGTAGCTTCTCAATCAAAGTTCCTGAAGTACGATATCTTCTCGCGATCTCACAGTCTTCGGTTGTAACTTAGATTTGGGGGCACTTCAAAAATTGCCCCCAAATCTTGTTATTTGAAATGTTTAGCCTGATCACGATTGAGACAGACTTAGCGCGAGTCCTCCATTCAAACTTTCACACGTAAAAAAACGTAACTTAATTTTTTGTGATGAAGCGCCCGTCCCAAATCCGACAAAGTAATCCCAGTCATGTTCATCCCACCCGGGGCACTGTTTCCCACACTGATAACCCTCCAAACTGCCTTAGAGCCTCCACCCAAAAACTCTATTCAGACTATTTTTATCTCTTTCCGAAATTAAATTAGCAAGAAAATTCGAATTGATGTTCTTGAAAGTATATAGCCAACATTAGAACTACCAAATCTAGAGTTTTTCAAATTCGAACATTCCCTCTTTCTCTTCGCAGAATTTCTTTTTGAAAGCGTCACAATTCCTCTCCCACTTCAAGATATTTCACTGTCAAAACTCTCGTTCGCGTTTTATGAGGTTCCCAAAGTGTCCAGCATCTTTGCAAATCCACTCACTTTTCAGGTTATCTTATTGAGCAATCTCAAATCCTTGAAGGGACCTACTTAAAGGTGTTTATGTTCCTAGCTGGCTCACCTAGGCAGATCTTGTTTCTTACACAATTTTGAGGTAGTGCGATATTTTGAAAAGCTGCGCTGTAGGTTAGTAAAGCTTTAGTCTATGTAAAGCCAATTTGCATGTCACCTTGTCTCTTATTCGTATCTGAGAGACTAAGGCACATTCACACAGCTTATAGTCCTGATAAAATCAATCACGATCGCATTGATTTCTTACTACATTACTCTTCGTATTTTCAATGTTTGAAGGAAAACATGGGAATTTGAAAGTAGTTCCTTTAAGGTTTACTCTTTCTTAGCTGAAGAAAGGTTTTCCATCCTTTTATCGAGTTTCAAGAAAATTCGCATGATTACACTGCATTTGTTCGGAAAGATAGTGTTCCGTACAATTGTTGGCAACTTTGGTGGGTACCAAGTGATTGGGGGGTAGACGAGTTGTGGAATAAGGTTTATTCGCACGGGCGTAGATTATTCGAGAAGAGTGAGGTGTCCCGGTGTGGACCGGGGAGCAACCTCTAATACATTCGGAGGCTCCTTATATAGGAAGGAAGTAGTAAACGAAGTAGTACGAAGGACTGGAAGCTTGAGTTCTTCACAAAGTCCTGATTTGATGAAACTTCGTTGTGCACCGGAGTCAAGTAGTATCGTTACTGGCTGGTAATCCCACTCTGCCTCGTTGAATATGGTTGCCGAAACAATTTGAAGAATGCATTGATCCTGTGCAAGTGGAAGCACTTCGGGATTGTAGACTTCTTGTCGTGAGCCTTGTACGACGTGCGTAGTACTCTTCTCATGACGATCCTGACTGATGTCACGGGATGACCAAGGAGCAGGTGAATGTTGATCAAGTGCAGGATCTCGGTATTGTGTCGAGAATCCTCTGCGTTTTCCTGCTTCTGACAAACAAAGAGATCCATGGTGTGATCCTTTGCATTTGGGGCACACGCCAAAATTCGTGCAAGCGTTAGAGTTGTGATCGCTTGCAAAACATCTCCAACACACTCCTTGATTTGCTGCTTCAAGTCGTCGGGCTTCTGGTGTGGTGTACCTCTGACAGGTATGAGGAGAATGTGGTTGTCCACATAAACACAAGTGTTTTGATTTCGAAAAGTGTTTTTCTCTATCGCATCTGGTAGTCTTTTCATCTTCTTGGTTGTTTGGGTAGTAGTTGGTTAGAAAGAGAGTTTCCGTTGTTAGCAAGATTGTCTCTCGCAGTGAAATGATGCTGTCGATGGTGTTCAGGATTTCGCTAACATCAAATGGATCATCTTGTACCACTTCTTTCTGGATGGCGGTTGTACAGATGGATTCGGGAAATTTGGAGAAGATCACTCGACGCCAAAGTCTGTCTGCGTTCATCTTTGCTCCCGTTTGTTCAAGATGAATGATTCTCGAATTGATTGCTTCAAAGGTTTCTCGGCAACTTTTCGGGTTGTCTGACGCTCTCGGAAGTTTTTCGATCTCGTTTATGAGTATGTCTGCCATGTTGGCAGAGCGATCAAAATGTTTTTTCAGGATATCTATCGCTGTTTCATACTTTTCTCCAATGACGGGAATGCAGCTGAGAGTGGTTGCTGCTTTTCCCTTTAACGCTTGTTTTAGAAACAGGAATTTGTCTGTATCCGATAGTTCCTCGTCAGTGTGGATGAGAGATTCGAAGACGGTCCAGAAGCTATTAAATTCTCGGAAATTGCCTGAGAACGTAGGAATTTCCAGCAGAGGTTTCCGAATTTTGATCTGCCTTTCATTACGTTCTGGAATCCAAGCTTGTCCATTATCACTACTTGGTTGACTCGGTATGCTCGGAGCATCGCAGTGCAGTAGTGCGTCTTGTTCTTTCAGTTCATGCTGCCTGAACTCTATCCTTGTCCGCCACTGCACTACAATCACTTCCAGTTCAAGTGACTCCATCTCTAGGTGCTTGCTGAGCTCCATCATCAGTTTGTCTCTTTCTTTTTCCTCATTCCGTGCGCTAATGTACTCAATCACGGAGTTGATTTGCGTCTCTTGAAGCTTCACTGCGTTGTGTAGAGAGTTGAGAAGATTGGTTATCAGTCCCGTTTTCTCTTTTATGTACTGTTCACATTCTTCTTTCAGTGTGGGGAATGTGAAGGGGACATCAATGGTTTCAATTTGTGACTCGTGGGATTTCACGAGTTTGCAGGCGTTGTTAATCCTGATCTTGAAAAGCTGGAGCGATGCCATTTTCTTTTCTGCTGCACTGGGTAGAGTCGTGCGCTGGTGTGGTAATTCCAAGCGTTACAATTTGGAAGTGTGTATCCTCCTTGTGTTGATCGCTTTGGCTTGAGGGCGACAGCAGGGCTGGCCTCGATACGATAGCTGTCCTAACTGGTTGCAAGGAAGCTTTCTAGTGAGCTGGCAAGTGGGTGCCGAGCGTCTACTAGCTGTCAGCAAGCGCGCCTGGTTGGCTTGTACGCTGTACTGGACGGTAAGGTGTTGGAACCTGTCCCGTGGATGTAACGATCCAAAGCTCAAGATCGGTGAACCGACCGTGAATAAGCTAGGAAAGTTGAGATTTCTTTGCTAACTGTGGATGGGCCAGTCAGTCAGCTAGAAAATCTCCTTGCTAAGCTATGGATATGACCTGATAGCTTCGCAAGATGACTCTTGTTTGTGAAAGTGGTGAACCAACAATCACAGAGTCTTTTTGGCTGGTTGAGGCCAAAAAAGATCGAGGATTTCTGTTGCTAACTGTGGTGGACCAGTCAGTTAGCTAGAAAAACCTCTTTGCTAGGCTATGGATATGACCTGATAGCTTCGCAAGATGACTCTTGTTCGTGAAAGTGGTGAACCAACAATCACAGAGTCTTTTTTGGCTGGTTGAGGCCAAAAAAGTTCAAGGATTTCTGTTGCTAACTGTGGTGGACCAGTCAGTTAGCTAGAAAAACCTCTTTGCTAGGCTATGGATATGACCTGATAGCTTCGCAAGATGACTCTTGTTTGTGAAAGTGGTGAACCAACAATCACAGAGTCCTTTTTTGACTTTAGGAAAGCCAAAAGTTTCGAGGAGTTCTTGTACTAACTGTGGTGAACCAGTCAGTTAGTTAGAAAACCTCTGCTAAGCTATGGATATGACCTGATAGCTTAGCAAGACTCGTATTAGTGAAAGTGGTGGACCAACAATCACTAGAGTCGAATATTGGCTAATTAGTAGCCGAGAGTGCGAGGAGTCTGTCGCTAACTGTGGTGAACCAGTCAGTTAGCTAGAAACCTCTACTAGGTTGTGGATAGGACCTGACAACTTAGTAAGACTCTTGATCGTGAGAGTGGTGGACCAGCAATCACGAGAGTCGAATATTGGCTATAGTAGAGCCTGCCACGCGGGTCTTAGGCCTTGATTTCTCGTGTCCTTAGGAGGATTCGCCGAGAAATGCAAGGAAAATTCCCGGCCGATGCACCAATTTGGTGGGTACCAAGTGATTGGGGGGTAGACGAGTTGTGGAATAAGGTTTATTCGCACGGGCGTAGATTATTCGAGAAGAGTGAGGTGTCCCGGTGTGGACCGGGGAGCAACCTCTAATACATTCGGAGGCTCCTTATATAGGAAGGAAGGCGGAGCTGAACCGAGTAGAAGGTACAATGTACACGAGTTGGTGCTTGAAAGGAGGTGCCGCCGATTGGCTACACTCCTGGCGCACGGGTACCACTCACTCTTGAGTGATTAGATACTCAAGAGTGAGTAGCTCACAATTTAGCCTACGGGTATTCCGTAGGCTATCTAGAATATAGAGTTCATCAATGGTTGATGATACAGAAATCATCAACAGCAACTATCCAAATAGTTCACACAGTATTTGAATATCAACTCGAAGGAGTCAAGGATTTTCGAAGTTCATCAGCTTTGACAAACGTCTTTCCATGTGAATTGAGAAGAAAGTGCCTAAGGAATTGCCTGTGGTTTAGGCATTTCAAACGAAGTGCTCATAAAAAAAATCTTAGACAGAGATTGTCCCAAGTAAAGTTTGCGAAAACCTCCAAAAACAAATTTTGCGGTTCTGGGATAATAACATTCACTAAGCACTTCATGGAGAACAACTATATTGCTGAGATATGTTAGCAGAAAAATTAGAAGGACGGAATAATTGAATATTTGGCGCAACTGTTTACGGTGAGGAAACATATGTACAAAGCACTCGAGAAATGAACTATGGAAGACTGCAGTACTTGCTAAAATACCTGACTTTTTTGACTTGTGCTGCGCTCCATATTAAACGCTCCATAATAGAAATAGAGAAGCGAGATGTCAAAAAATGGTAGTGAGACAATGTACAAACGATTTGAAGAACCCTTGATGATTTTCGAAATGAAGCTATTGCAGTCAGTGGAACAGCTTAATCATTCCAACCGCTGTCAGTTTAAGTGGTTTTGATTTCGCTGCTTCTGGTGCCGACTCATAAACTTCGCTGAAGAGCGTACCGAAAACATTTGAAGACAGCACTGTATGACGTCATCAGTGCGACTTCTTTGGTGCCGGGCGCGTTGTCATTAGTGGTAAACAACGCCGGAACATACACACTCCATGCTGACTCACATGGGGGTGCTAGCGCTTTATATAATAGTATGGATCACTAGAGTCGAATATTGGCTAATTAGTAGCCGAGAGTGCGAGGAGTCTGTCGCTAACTGTGGTGAACCAGTCAGTTAGCTAGAAACCTCTACTAGGTTGTGGATAGGACCTGACAACTTAGTAAGACTCTTGATCGTGAGAGTGGTGGACCAGCAATCACGAGAGTCGAATATTGGCTATAGTAGAGCCTGCCACGCGGTAATAGTATGGAT
Organism: Cylicocyclus nassatus; assembly: GCA_958299035.1. Classification (NCBI taxonomy): domain Eukaryota; kingdom Metazoa; phylum Nematoda; class Chromadorea; order Rhabditida; family Strongylidae; genus Cylicocyclus; species Cylicocyclus nassatus. The sequence continues at coordinate 44,767,384 of CATQJL010000001.1, read as the reverse complement.
CACTAGAGTCGAATATTGGCTAATTAGTAGCCGAGAGTGCGAGGAGTCTGTCGCTAACTGTGGTGAATAAACTTCGCTGAAGAGCGTACCGAAAACATTTGAAGACAGCACTGTATGACGTCATCAGTGCGACTTCTTTGGTGCCGGGCGCGTTGTCATTAGTGGTAAACAACGCCGGAACATACACACTCCATGCTGACTCTGTCGCTAACTGTGGTGAACCAGTCAGTTAGCTAGAAACCTCTACTAGGTTGTGGATAGGACCTGACAACTTAGTAAGACTCTTGATCGTGAGAGTGGTGGACCAGCAATCACGAGAGTCGAATATTGGCTATAGTAGAGCCTGCCACGCGGGTCTTAGGCCTTGATTTCTCGTGTCCTTAGGAGGATTCGCCGAGAAATGCAAGGAAAATTCCCGGCCGATGCACCAATTTGGTGGGTACCAAGTGATTGGGGGGTAGACGAGTTGTGGAATAAGGTTTATTCGCACGGGCGTAGATTATTCGAGAAGAGTGAGGTGTCCCGGTGTGGACCGGGGAGCAACCTCTAATACATTCGGAGGCTCCTTATATAGGAAGGAAGGCGGAGCTGAACCGAGTAGAAGGTACAATGTACACGAGTTGGTGCTTGAAAGGAGGTGCCGCCGATTGGCTACACTCCTGGCGCACGGGTACCACTCACTCTTGAGTGATTAGATACTCAAGAGTGAGTAGCTCACAATTTAGCCTACGGGTATTCCGTAGGCTATCTAGAATATAGAGTTCATCAATGGTTGATGATACAGAAATCATCAACAGCAACTATCCAAATAGTTCACACAGTATTTGAATATCAACTCGAAGGAGTCAAGGATTTTCGAAGTTCATCAGCTTTGACAAACGTCTTTCCATGTGAATTGAGAAGAAAGTGCCTAAGGAATTGCCTGTGGTTTAGGCATTTCAAACGAAGTGCTCATAAAAAAAATCTTAGACAGAGATTGTCCCAAGTAAAGTTTGCGAAAACCTCCAAAAACAAATTTTGCGGTTCTGGGATAATAACATTCACTAAGCACTTCATGGAGAACAACTATATTGCTGAGATATGTTAGCAGAAAAATTAGAAGGACGGAATAATTGAATATTTGGCGCAACTGTTTACGGTGAGGAAACATATGTACAAAGCACTCGAGAAATGAACTATGGAAGACTGCAGTACTTGCTAAAATACCTGACTTTTTTGACTTGTGCTGCGCTCCATATTAAACGCTCCATAATAGAAATAGAGAAGCGAGATGTCAAAAAATGGTAGTGAGACAATGTACAAACGATTTGAAGAACCCTTGATGATTTTCGAAATGAAGCTATTGCAGTCAGTGGAACAGCTTAATCATTCCAACCGCTGTCAGTTTAAGTGGTTTTGATTTCGCTGCTTCTGGTGCCGACTCATAAACTTCGCTGAAGAGCGTACCGAAAACATTTGAAGACAGCACTGTATGACGTCATCAGTGCGACTTCTTTGGTGCCGGGCGCGTTGTCATTAGTGGTAAACAACGCCGGAACATACACACTCCATGCTGACTCACATGGGGGTGCTAGCGCTTTATATAATAGTATGGATAGTAAACGTCATTCTTGTTGTTATTAATACTCTTGACTCGATATCGGAGCAACTGTAGCTATCGAATATCGATAACAAGTGTTGGCCAAGACATTTACAGCTTGGATTTCTATTGGATTATCCCATATGTCATTAGATACTCCAATTTTTCCTGCATTCGCATTCCCTCTGGTGTTCGCAAAATATCGTTTTTGGCATAAACATCCCACAAAACGCGACATTTTTTGGGTTACTCGCAGTTTTAGCCTATTTTTGTGGACCTCTAGCTCTTTGAGAAAGAACCCTCCAAAGCTTATGAGCAGCTTGAAATATACAAAATTTGCCAATAATTTCATCTGCGATTATTATACAACCAGTGCTTCACCTCTGCTTCGCAGAAGTTCGCACTGGCCATCATGAACCGTAGGTGAACTCACTCTCTGAGAGCTTGTCTCTCCAATCGTTGTTCGGTTGATTGCAACATGAGACCAGTAGTTAAAAATGAACCATACTCGCTTTCTTAATCTCACATGATGTTTAGTATCGTAAATCATTCTTCACTGTAATTTCGTAACAGACAGACTTACAGACCGACAAATAAGCGGCTTATTATAAGTCATGATTATTTGAACTGTAGAGCGCTTATCACATATTGAAATTTGCCATTTAGGTTATCAAAAAAAAAGTTTTGGGGAAATACTACTTTTGGATTTTTTTCCTTTCCGCAATATTTCCTAGTTGAGTATGCCTGTCTTGCAGTAGGTTCATATGGTCCTCGAGAAAGAAGACGTGTGCTCCAAGTCAGCTTCATATAGTGTTTGTCTGTTAGGAAAGACAATAGGAACAAAGCAGAAATTATGATCGGCTTTGATGACAACCAAGTTTGGAAGAAGAAACGATCGAAGAAAGGATTAGTAGATATTAATTTCTTCCATATTCTGTTTTCATTGTGCTAGCTTCATCTTGTTCCAAATCAATGCGTCATTCTCATATTTTCAAAAGAGGTAACTTTTTGCAAATGGAATTCGAAAGTTATAACATGTGATATCTGTTATCGGCTCAAAGAACGCAGGTTCATTGCACATGGTGATTATTAGCAGTATAGTGCGAACAAGGATTTCTTCTTACAACTATACTATAATTTGAACAAAGAAGTGAGCGCGAGAAATAAAAATGGACAAGTTTCTAAGTATTTCGAGAAAAGGCAAAGAGAACCTGCAAATAATATTGAGTTATGCAATCGAGAAACAGCTCGCCGAGTGATCTCATTTTCCACATCAACTGACATCAAATGACCAAAATTTACTTTATGCGCGCAGCAGTTTAAGCACTAGATTTCTATAACTCGAAGATTGACTGCAGGGCATTTAGCGCTTGAATGGAGATAATAGTCGCTTTATAGCGTGAAATATTTACGTAAAAAACACGCTCGAAACCAGTAGAGAGCAAAGTTTTTATGGAATCACGCGGTGGCACTCAAAATGCTTTTGGAAAAAGATGGAAAGCTACCTACAGTACCGAATCTGATAGTGGTGCTTGAAGCAGGTCCGTAATGATAAAAACTAGATTTTAATGTTAGCTACAAGCTGTCTGGTTGTGGCAGCAATAAAGATTAATCAAGTTTAAATTCAAGAGGGATATCGAAATTCTTCGGCAATTTTTGAAGAACGTAAGAGTACTGAGTGAAAATCACTACTATAATAATTCGCCTCGGACGTTCTGCGAATAATGCTGATCGCAAGACAGATCTTATCGCTTCGGAAAAAAAAGTGGCCTTGACTATGCAAACAACAATTATTGTCTGCTTCCAAGAAGAAGAAGAGGGCGAGATAATAAAGCAAGCTAATAACCTCAACAATCTGTGTTATTATATGCATAAAATGTGTGATAAATTGCTCCCCACAGAGAACATGCACATCTATGCTCTACAAAACTCTTACGACTTTCCGAACAAAAAATCTCGAAAACTTATCAAGCCTAGCGATGCAGAAGAATGTCGACTACATTTCGAGACGAGCATACCACTATGTTTATTGAAAAGGACAGCACGCAAGACTAATAATCCAACATTAACTCTTGTCTAGCTTATTCCCCAATCCTACAACTTCCACAACAACCACCATTTTGGCACAAAAAGCATTTGACCGTCACCGAATGGATGGGTTATAAACTTTGTGTTCTCGAAATGAAATTTCTGTGATTTCAACTACGTCCAGATACAAGGACCTTGAGATGGAAATGCACTGCTGGTGACATGAATTTCGAGCCTTCGCAAGAGGAAGATAGCAAAACTTGCAAAAAATGGAAAAGTGCCTTTTTCAATGAAGCAAGAAACTTCCCTCTAACTGACCAAGAAAGCACCATTACGAAAAAAATTACGGAGTTTTGGACACACATTGCCCTTAATAAAAGGACGGGTCTTGGATTTCAAAAAAAACTCTTAAATGTATGATCATCAGATACTAAAATAAATGTGAATTTTGAGGGCATTTTCTCACAATGAGGCTGTGGAACAATTTAGTCTTCGGAGAGCTTCGCATGAAGCGTGATGCCTAAAAAATTGCAGAAGCATTTTTGGAGACAAACAGCTTAAGCATTTAGTCGAATCAGTCGAAACCCGATGAAGGCAGACATTTGGATCAAAATCCCAGTGATGAAAACATATGGCACAAGCGTTACGTCATACACTTGCATAAATATCGGCTAACTATAAAAGCTTACTTCAATCCCCCACCATGCCAATGCCTTCAATAAAGTCCCAGTTATAGCATTTTTTGTGCACCAAAAATAAATACCTCTTTGAAAAAGAAGTCTGAAAATATGGATTCAAAAAAATTTACGAAGACAATAGTGGATCAAATGGTTCCTTACTCTTCTTGCGATAAGGATCGCAAATGCCAAATCTGAAATATCTAAAATAACAGGCAACATCAAATGAAGAGACACGCTCAACGTAGCAGTTCATGATCTAAATCCTACTCAAACAGCTGTGGCAGCACTTAACTCAGTCGTGATTTCCAGAAGTAAAGCTTCGAAGCGAGCATAGAGTTCAACATAAGTTTGGATCAACAGATGTTTAGACATCTGGGAAATCATGAGGGAGTTGAAAGCAATGCACCAAAATTTTAAAGAAGATGAAATCTGTTCCAACTATAGCAGATGTTCATTTTTCGTCTTCGAGTTTGCAAAAATTCTCTTTTTTAAGTTAACGAAGAAAAGAATTAGAATGAGCTCAAGTTTGAGCAATCAGTTCTACGATGTAAAAAAACAGCGTGCAATAGATGACTCTTGAATCGTAGGAAAAGAAGAAGACCTTCTGCTTCAAAGCGGAGAAAATGAAAGAGTGATATCCGACAACGATATTAATTTTCATGGAGAAGAAATCAAAAACTTCATTAAAAAAAGAAGTTCAGAACACTCATGGAAGCATGACGACGTATTTCACTGCGGCCTTTGCGCCCAAAGGAGCAGAAAAAACTCATACAAAAAGGCATACCACAACTCTCAGCTCAGTGTCCAATGTAATGTGTGTTTAAATTCTGTCGGTGGCCGGGAGGTGCGCGTGCGTCGCGCGGTCGCACCATCGTCACAATTTTTTGAATGTCCTATACATCTGAAGCTTTACAATTATGATATGATGCTGGTTCTAAAATTGTGTGTCATATGCCTTCAAGGTAATAAGCCTCAAAATGCTCCATAATCTGAGTTGCAGTACATTTATCACACGCAAAGATCAGAGTGTCGGCTGGCGAAGTGATTGAAGGGTGTGACTGACCATTACTGCAATTCAGTCGACATGGGCATGTCGTATAAGCAAAAAGAACACTAGAGATGTAAAGAGAACAAAACTGAGATTGCCACATACCGAAAAAAGAGTTAATCAACGACAGGCAGACTGGTTTCAGTTGCGACTAATTTCTGGTGTCGACTGAGTAAACAAACGAGAAAGAAACTCCAACTGAGTTTCTCCAGCACTCTGGTTTGAGAAACAAAGCGATAAGGATGACTGAAGAAATAAAACAAATTCAAGGAAGATAATTTGTTATAAAAGTATTGCGAACAACTTTACAAAGAAAGTTGACGTAAGAAACTCGGCAAATCGATTCGCGAACGGCAAATCACTTGTAGCATGTAATTTCAATAAATCATGTGCTCTGAGGCAACCATTAAAATCGTTCGACAACAAGACATCTGATGTAAAAAAATGGCAACACAGCATCAAATTCTCGACTCTAAATAAAGGGATAAAAATTATCAAAATTGACTAGGTAAGCACGAAAAGATACGGTTTCTGACAACGAAAGCAATTAATGCAATCCCCGTAAGCAGGTTTCTCGCACATTAAAAATAAATTCAACATCATGAACAGAGCTAATATACTGACTTGAAGAAAGATTAGCAATTTAGATTACATCAGCTTTTGTGCCAAATTTAACAACTAATGTAATCTAAGTGGAGCGTGAAATGTGTGCTTACTGCGGGCTATCAATTCTGGAAATTGAAAAAGCTATAAACTCAGAATTGTTGCTTCCATGATGTTATATGACGATATTTGACGCCAGAAGATGCTTGCCTAATTACTCAGAAAAAACGCAGTTCCACCGTGATATATTGTTTTGCATAGAGCTCTCAGTAAATCATCTATTATCAGTCCAAAAATCTGCACGCACATTCTACTGTTTGTATATTATGCAGTTTCCAAGGCACAACGCAAAAAAAATGAGCACGGAGATCAAAAGCAGGAACAATCATCGTGAGATTTATCAAGGGAAACAAAGCTGGCCGAATGAGCAAGAGAAGTCGAGAAAATACGTGGGTGATAAAGATTTTTGAAGAATCACAGCAAAAGAATTTCATTACTCTACTTGGCGAACCATGGCGACAAAAGGGCAGCTAGATCTAGGAGAAATTTAAGAATAGAGTGGAAGATAAAACGGTTGTGTGCTATAAAGAACTGTTATGTACTCGAAAGGAGAATATGCAGATCGATGCTTGACTTTCTGCTTACAAAGAAGTTGAATGAGAGCAGTAAGTCAGAAGTTATGACAGCGGTTAGTTTACGTACGTGGCTAGAGCGTTAGCGTTAGGACCGGTTGCGGAAGAGTCAAAAAAAAAACAACTCAGTGTATCGATTAAGCAGATGGGTATAGAACGGTGACAAGAACAAGAAATCGGCTGCAACCAAGTAGTGAAAAAGATACATGATTCAGAGTATTTGTGGCGATTAGATCGGCGGTAATACTTTCATGGAGCAGAAAAAAAAGCCTCGGAAGTCTGTTGACTTAGTGTACACGAGGTAACATTGCAGGGAGGTTTATTTAGACAAAGAGAAGAGATAAAGAAAAGCTCAGGCACTGCATAAGAAGCACGTTGGAGAAAAAAATCATATTTCCTTGAGCATATTGTAAACGCTTTCCCAACAAAAAGTAAAGGGCAACATAAACTGAGAAATTCTGAAGACTGAAGTAAGGAAAGTTGTGTCAATCAAGTTACAGGGCATGTAACGCAATCAAAAAATAAATCACAAAACGGCATTAAAGGCAATGGGCCGGCAGAATGAGACCCGTGGCAAAACAAGGTCACAGGGTAGGAGCCCTATAATGGAACCTATGGGCCAAAGTTCGATCTTTCTCTGCCACTTCTAACCCCCGAAATTTCAAAGCGAAAGCAGCGCTCATCTCCTGTCCTCTCCGAACCCGCCCACCCCATGGACGAGTGACTTCCGCGGTCAGAGCGCCAGCCGCAATGCTATAAGCATGAGGTCCCGCAACGACTCTGCGTCTTCGCCATGACGGGCTTCGCGTTCACTCGTCCATGGGGTGGGCGGGTTCGGAGAGGACAGGAGATGAGCGCTGCTTTCGCTTTGAAATTTCGTGGGTTAGAAGTGGCAGAGAAAGATCGAACTTTGGCCCATAGGTTCCATTATGGGGGCTCCTACCCTGTGACCTTGTTTTGCCACGGGTCTCATCCTGCCGACCTACTGCCTTTAAATAGGGAGACAGCGAGAACTGTGACACGAAACTCACAAAATGAGTAGGAAAACTAAGGAATGTAAGGAAAAAATGACTGTGCCCAGAGCAATGACAATACTATGCATAATAAATCTATGTTGACAATGCTGCTGTCTGCTTTCAAAGTGACTGAGATACATATGTAAGCTAATTTCATTTGAAAAAACATGCGTTATTGGATGCAGTGGCGGTATTAGCGGCATCCAGCCCCCGAAAAAAAATTTTACAAAGTTTTTTTCCACTTCTTGAAATAATTTTCAAAATTTTTAGTCGTTTGAAGGTATAAACAAGTCACCTGCACATTTTTACAAGCCATGTAAGTAACCTCAAAAATTCCGCGACCCATTCTCGGAAAGGAGGCCCCCTCGGTCCGCCACTGATCGAAAGTTGAAATGTGGGATAAATCGCCCACGCAGTTAGATTCACTTTCACTGCTCCACAAAGCAGTTATCGCTTTCCGGAACATAAGATACCGAAAAGTTACCAGGCCTAGCCTAGAACAATATGACTTTAGAGCTGCAAAACAGAGCAAGAGAATGTTACTACATTTCGAAACAATATACCATTCTGTTTATAGAAAAGGACAGCACGCACGATTACTAACGGAACATTAACGCCTGTCTAGCTTATTTCTCAATCCCCCAACTGCCACAACAATTAAGATTTCGGCAAAGTATTTCACAGTCATCTGAGTGCATTGATACCCATGCAGTCAACTCAAAATAAAAAGCTCCCCTTTATGTATAAGTATTGCATTCTTCCCCCTGACAATCCTATTCTCGAAACCATTGAGACAGAACTTCGGTGCTTAAGATACATCTGCACTGCTGCCGCCGTGAATTTCAAACCTTCGAGAGGGATAAGTAGCAAACATAAAAAAGACTAGGAAAAAGCTCCTCAAAAAAGCAAGTCTCGCACTTTCTGAGATCACAGCACAAGAACTTACATTTTGATTGTAAAGGCTTGCAATCTATGCCAGTGATTTAACTATTTATGATACTTATACGTAACAAAGTACCGTCACGAAAGAAACACAAAGTATCGGAATATCGACGCCCCGTCCCTTGATGTAGAGACCATGTCTACGGAAAAAGAGCATCTAAACGTATGTTCGTCAGAAAACGAATTTTAATTACAAAGCATGCCCCGCCTGCAAAAGGACAACGAAACAAAATAAAGGCTGCTGCATGACGAAGGCGCAATGGCGAACGCGACGCGCGCGTATCCTCACCGTCGTAGATCCCGCACCTTATGCGCTCTGCGGCTAATAAAGCCGCGTTCACGCCCAAAGGTATTGCGCCTTCGTCATGCAGCAGCCTATAACTTAATTGCAGGAGGAGATATGTGGGGGCCCCGCATGGGACATGATGCCTAGACAATCTGTAAAAGCGTTCCTAGAGAAATTAAGAAAATTAGAAAATTTATGCCTTTATCCAATAATGTTTGGCTTGAAAAACCAATAGAAGCAGGTATTCGTTTAAAAGTATCAGCTATAAACACGTGCGGCACGGGCACCTATCACATCATATGCTTGTATAAGCACTGGCCAGAGGGAGAAGCCTCCTTAGTAACTTTTTTGAAAAATGAAGCTCTATAATCCTACTCGCGCAGCTTCTCCAATAAAGCTATAAAGGATTCCTATCCCCACTGAAAACGGATGCCCTTCGGAAAAAAATACTACGAACTCAAAAAGAAATATATATAAAATGAGCAGTAAATTGAACTTTTTTCTCAGACCTTCTAGAGACAATAACGATGTGCAGCTTTTTTGACAATGAGGCTGGAATTTCGAGAAAAGAAAGGAAGTCTGAGAGCAAAATTCATCATGCTTTGAATATGCTCCCGGAACAGCTAGACAAATAGATTATGTGCATGTTGCGCATAAGAGCAGTGATTCAGTCACTTTACAGATGTGAAATTTTGATGCGATAGAGCTAAACTTTGTTAGAATCAAGCTGATGTTTACGAATTCGGGAAATCATGAGGGAGTTCAAAGCCATACATCAAAGTTCAGCTTTGAACAGAGGTCGCTCCTCTTCTTTTTGGAAGAAAAAGCATGTTGAAAGCTGATGGATTCTGAGAAATAGAAATATGATTGACAGCTAAACTCGCACTGAATATCGCTTCAAAAACAAACTATATGATTGCAAAAACACAGTGAGATGCAGTGGATAGCTTTTCGATTGCATCGCAGGAAAAGGTGAAACAGGTAAAGTTCGGTGCCTGGGTTTTTGGGTGGAAAATGATTGAGAAGCTTCAGCTGACAAGCAGATTGCCCAAACAGCTCAGATTCAGCTGTGGTAAAGTGTCCAGACTCTAAGCTTTTACCCAGATCGTATTTTCTTCTCTGTTCAGACAGAGTTAGGCCCGCTGGGAAGAATCGGTGTGGGCAGAACTTCAGGACCAAATATCTCCGCCACGAAAGAACCACCAGCTGAGGCCTCCCATACCTTACCCACATAAAGAGTCCACTTACTCAGATTCGCCTGCGCACTGGGAGAAACGAAAGCACCGCTTGATAGCCGCAGAACAGCGATTTGTTTCACATGATGATATTATTGTGATAAAAAAAAGAAGGATTACGAGGATTACTATAGTTATACTGGATGTAAAAATCTCAAATGCGCTTCATAATCCGAATGTACATGCATCACACGCAAAAATCTTGGCGGTGTCGGATAACGAAGACATTGAAGGCTGTGACTGACCGCTTGCAATTCAGTCGGTATGAACATTTGTTATGCTTTTAGAGATGTAACGAAAACAAGATTGAGATTGGCAAAGATACTGGAAAACAGCTATTCAACGACAGGAGGGACTGGTTTCAGTTGCGACTGATTTCTGGTATCGACTAAGTAAACAAGCGAAAAAGAAACCTGAGTTTCTCTAGCACTTCAGGTAGAGGTAAAAGGGGGATAGGGATGTTTGAAAAATGTAAACGATCACGAGGAAAATAACTGACTGTTATGAAGTGTTACATTATATTGCGAACAACTTTACAAAGAAAGTTGAAGCAAGAAACTAAGCAGATCGATTCGCAGAACGGCAAATCACGTGAAGCATGTAATTTCAATGAAGCATGTGCACTGAGAGAAAATGCACAACATTTCCGAAAACGAAATATTTGGTGAAAAAAATAGTCGGTATCAAATTCTCGACCATAATAATATGTGATAAAATACTTTGAGTGAAAATGACCAGCAGTTACTAGGTAAGCACAAAAACAAGATCTGATATTTCTGACAGCAACATGGTAATTTCGAAAGCAAAATCTCGCAAAGGATACATCGACAAATCATTAAGACAACTCAAAAAACTGACTTTGGTAAATAGGACACAAAACGAGGCTTCTGCGAATGAGATTACTTCGACCTTTTGTACAGGTTCTATAAAAAATGCAAACTTTATGAAACAAGCATGAATATGTGCACTTACATCGGAAAGCCATAACATGCGATATATGAAAAAAGGCTGGAGATTTCAGAGCTAAATTTAATTGATGATGTTTGGTGGATGTTTGTCTAATCACACTAGAGAAAGCGCAGTTCCACCATGATATACTGCTTAGCGAGGAAGTGTCAAATTAGCGAGTATCAATCTAGAGGCTTGTATGCTTATTTTACCACATGGAAAGTATAATTAAGGCTTTCCAGTTATAGGTACAACGCAAGGAAAAACGCGAAAATCAAAATTGCTGAAAGCTTGCAAACATTAACTTCGCAAGACATTTTTACGATATAATGTTTCCGATGGAAACGCAAGAAACTACTGGAGGAAACAAAGCTAGCCCAATGGACAAGAAGTCAAGGAAAATACGGCCAATGTCAAGGATAATGAAATACCAGAGCAAATATCTTGGTTGAATTTTACCCAAACAGGCAGACGGAACGTTTTGCCGAACAAATGAGGAAAGAATAAAGGAAAAACTGGTCCCTGTGTAACTATGAAGGCTAAATGACAGCAAAGGAGAAAGAAAACCGCGAAATGGCAGAAATGTTGTTTTATATGATATTGCATCTAGAAGCTACTGAGGAAGGAAGTCAGATTGATGTCTCGCTTCTGTGCTCACAAACAAGTTGCTTAAGAACAGTCAATCAAAAATTACGACATGAAATTAGTTTATATACGTACGTGGAATTGAGCGCTAGCGCTAGGACCGGTTGCGGAAGAGTCAAAGAAGAACTCAGTGTATCGATTAAGCAGCTGGCTATAGAAAGAAGGAAAAACCAAGGAATCGGCCACCATTTAGAGGAAAAGATACATGGTTCAGAGTGTTTGTGGCGATTAGATCGGCGGAACACTCCACGGAGCAGGAAAAAGCCTTGGAGGTCTGTTGACATACACGAGGTGCACGAGGTAATTCGCAAAGATACACAAGCAAAGAGAAAAGTTAAAGGAAATTCTAGGCTCTATTTTGAGGCAGCATAAGTAAAAATAGGAAATTTTGCATTCCTAGCGCTGTTGCAGCAGAAAATGGAGCAAAACAACAACAAAACACCCACTGACAAAGAGTCTAGAAACTCAGCTATTTAGCTCATGTAAATAACTTCCAAATTCCACCACCCTTCTGAACAAGCAGAATGTAATTTTAGCGGGAAGTCAACATGCGAGTATAGAAAAAGGCTGGAAACCAATGCTAGCATTTGTCACATTAACTGATGATATTTGACGCCATAAGATGTTTACCTATTTACACTAAAGAAAGCGCAGTTCCATCGTGATATATTGCTTGGCACAGAACTGTCAGTAACATCCACTAACACCTCTAATGTCTACATGCTCATTTCACTTCTAAAGGTTGAAGTAGGATGATAAGGGTTCATGGGGACAGAAGGGCGGCTAGATCTACGAATGAAATGTTGTGACTATGAAGAGCTGCTGGGTACTAAACACGGAGAAAATGCAAATCAATCAGCTTTTGTGCTTAAAAACATATTGCTTGAGTGCATTAAATCAAGGATAACGACTGTAGTTAGTTTATATACGTACATGGAACTAGAGCGTTAGCGTTGGGACCGGTTGCGGAAGAGTAAAAAAATCTCAGCGTATCGATTAAGCAGATGGGTACAGAAAGATGGCAAAAACAAGAATTTGCGATTTTGAACATAAAGATGCATGATTCAGAGTATTTGCGGCCATTAGATCGGCCATAATACTTTGAAGATTTGGCAGAAGGAAAGTCTTGGAAGTCTGTTGACAATGAAGTAGTACAGCGGTAACATCGCAAAGAAGTTTGTGTAAACAAAGAGAAGAGATAAAGGACTTGGCTAATAAATAGCATCTCTTGCTCTTGCACACTCTTAGTGCGGTTCGAACAGAAAACAATGGGAACAAAACAAAAAATCGAAGGAAAGAGTAACGCATAAAGTGAATCAACTCTGTTCGAATTAAGTTACAAGGGATCTGAAGCAGTTAAGAATGAAATAAATGCCAAAGTGACAACAAAAACGGGGAACAACGAACAACGTGCCACAAATTACATTAGATGAGAAGGAGAACTGCGAAATGAAAGAAAGAAATGATTGTGCACGATACATTGACAAATCTAAAACGATGAGACTGCGCACAATTGATCGCAACACTTCAATTGAACCACCTGCAGAACAATTGCTTTATAAGCACCCTCTCAGCGAGGAAATCATGCCAAAAAAGGCCGTGCAGTGGGGTCCGTTTGGCACAAAATCGATAGATGCCGTGTGTGCACCCGGACAAACACGGAGACGCACATGGAACCGGCAGCAGAGGGCAGCTGGTGGTCAGCGCTTACGCCAGATGACCCCTATTGTAAATCCATGAATGGTCAAGATTTACCCAGCCTCATAGAAAGTGGGTAAGTTCTCTTTTGCGGAAGATGGCGGTTGTAACACCGCATCTTGCGCTCAGTAGATAAGCAAACAGTAAAGCTTACCCATGAGAGCACAGCTATGCATTTTTTCGAGAGATCACCCCCAAGGTTTTGTGTACCCGCCTCCGATCTTCCTGTAAATCATCCTGGCTGTTTTACGTATAGCCCCTTAGATTTGTTAACAACCGTACTGCGTTGCTGACAACATTTGCGCGTGAATGATGTCCATAGGCAGCAGAACTTTAGATGCGCTCCATAGCTACTCCTTACGCGCATGTGCTGTCGGCATCACAACAAGGTATCCAGCGCAGATGTACTAAAGTTAAAATAGACTTCGTTTTTGGGACAGATAGCGAAATATCCTAAAACATTCGATCATACATAAATCCCTGACACCAGACATGCTTACCTGCCATTCGGTACATGACTGATGTGCTCCAAGAACTTCTCAAACTGCGCGAAATTCCAAATAATGCTAAAATAAACAAATGGATTGTTTACAGCGCGCAGTTCATAGAACACCAATTTGTACCACATATACATTTCATTACTCCCAATTTATTTTGAAAAGTTTTAAACTTATGCGCCGTAATACCCGTTCTCGGATTTTACGGTTTTTAGACCATCACCGAACCAACTGGTTCGGTTCAGAGCATAAATGTAAGAGAGTTTACATAAGCTTTGAACTTTTTTGGTATTTGGGCGTTCAAGAACCTACTTTAATGTAAACCAAACCAAACGCCCCTCCCTACTTTTGGCCGTAAAATGATCTGGAATTCTAAGCTCTGATGAATATCGCGCTCCATTTCACGATTTAGTGAAAGATTGGGGATGGTTGAGTTTAGCTAAGACTTCTACTCATTACTCTTTGCTATGTACGTTCGCCTTTGGAGGTAGAGGCGCAGAGGCAGGGTTGTCATCGCTATAAGTGTTCATTATTACATTGTTAAGCTAGAGTAGTGCTAGGTATATACGTTCACTCTTATCTTGCCAGAGTTTTGTACATATTGATGTTTCACTTCTCATCAAGTACTGAAAAATGCCAAGGAAAATTCGGAATTATTTGCGAGGTCATGAAGAACTTCGTTTTGCAAAGATATTTGAAGCCAACACTTGCCGAGCCCAGCAACACGGTTTTTCGCAAATTTGTAGTCGCCACCGCAGCTGCACTAACTTGAGCTTCACAACACTAAGTTACAGTCTGGTCCAATCCATAGCAGAGGAAGCATTTCATGAGCGGCGCGCTCTGCTCCTGTGTCTTAAACAATCGCGAAAAATCGGAGCTTCCTTCAAGAATACGGAAAATAGAGATGTGGGAAGTATTAGGTTGGCTACAGAATAAGTTCGTTTTGGCATGCAAATCTTCATAAAAAAATTCCTTGCTGTTTCCCATCCATGATTCTTTGTGTGAGAGCAGATTAAGATTTCGCCTATCACATATCAAAAATTCAGGATTTTCTATCATCAGTAAAAAGACAGTTATGCCTCAACATGGCTAAATTTCCAGAATTTCAATTCTTTGACTTCCTAAGTTTCATTTCATGCTGCAATGGATTTAGAGAACAGCAGTTTGGTATTTGGATACAGAGGAGTTTTTCCTATTTAGTGAACAAAAATGGAAATTGTGTTCTGTCACTTTGAAAATCTTTTATCAAACAAAACCAAATTTTATCATATCTGCGCACTGTGAGAAATTTAGGGTTCCTCACTTCTCTGCAGATTTTTTTCCTTGAAAGATAAGTTCTACACAAACGTAATTCATACACCAACTCCCGTTAAATCGCTCTTTCCAGAGATACTAAACATTGAACAACAATTTGTCTGCATTTGTAGGAGCCGCAAAAGCGACCGAACTTATGTATTAGCCAACCTAATACTTTCGATTAGCCAAAAAAAGGAATATTCATGAAAAGCTTAGAGAAGCATTGCCCCCATCTTTTTTCTTTACTTTGTGATCTTGTTGATTTGGCGCGGTTGATTTCATCTTGTAACCTGTTACCAGATGAAGGAAGTCAATTAGTTCTTATCTGCTCATACGCTTGATATAGAAATAGAAATGCAATCTGATGCCGATTTTGAAAGTATAACACATACACCGACAATAAGAGATGTCCTCGTTGCCCTTGGGATTCTATCATGCGTTCACGTATTTCGTCGTAATCGGTAGTCATAGCACAGTAATCTACAGAAAGCAACCTTTATTATATGTATATAAAGAAATGTTGAGAAATTTTTCGGTTTCTGGTGTTACTATGGTTAATTCTGACACAAGGAACAGATACCATTGCGGGCTGTGTGGGTTCTCTTCAGCAAATTGCTCTCTCATTCCCTCAATGCGTCTACGGAGAATCATATAAAAAGAAATCAAAAGATCATCATTTGCGCTCATTTTGTTGACGAAGAATCTTGTGTCCAAAAAATTATCAATTCTTTTCTCGAAAAAAGCATATATCCTATTGCAGCTTTCGAAAAGCACATTGTGCCGTGGACGAAATCTTTAAGACGCATGAGAAAGCCACAACTATAAATTTTGTTTGACACAACCAAGCGTCATGGCTCCTTCAATGCATGCTCTATCAAAGAGCGATTTCCCTACCAGTTCTTATATCAACGTTGCCTTGGCTTTCCAGTCCACACATTATGTATACCATAAACCCCATTAATAATTGGCGACGCGAGCGCGTTAAATAGCACAGAAAGTAGGCAAAGCCAATGATCCTTGCAAAAAGTGTCTGGTTGGGATTGCTGTTCACTGTAAAGTAAACTGCGACACATTGACTGGTTTGAGTGTTGAAAGCATATATTCTAGAAAGTTTACAGTTTAAGAGCTAACAGGGGACGAAATTTGATTCAAAGTTTCAAAATTTACATTGTTCGCACCAAAGTTCTTGCATTGTATCTAAACATAAGCAATATAAGATTTGATTTGAGAAGTTATGCATGCTCAAGCGTTTTTATGGGCAAGCCAACGAGAACAAGGCTTTCGAAAATGGCGTATTTTTCTATCTTCCGTTTCGTGCCAGAAATTTGCGGAAGGCCGCCAGCTATTCTAGAGTGTCTTCGAAAATTTCTTGCATAGCAGCAATCCTTTCGATACTATAGGCTTTGACCTCAAACAAGAATGCTTCGTAAAAAATATCATTTTGATTATTAATATTATTGCGCTTTTTTCGTAAAAACGCTATTTGAAGCCCGACAAAACATCACAAATGGTCTAGATAAGCACTATAAATTTCTGGTCCCGAGGTGTGCTTCGTGAAGAAAATGCAGCGGTAAGGAGATCTCTCATCTCTCCTGTATGATGATAGTATTGCACATTTTTTTTGCATTTCCAAGCAGGATTGAAGCATGTCACAGTAACCTAGGTACATACTATCGCTATTAAGAAAACTCATATATGGGGGGAGGAGGAGGGGATGGTCAGCGGTTCTAATATTGGGACCAAGCACAAAATCGTAAAACTAGAAACGCCATTTCTGATAGCTTTGTTGGGTGCTAACTCAGGAAAGATTACGCTTGAAGTAGCGTACCGTGGGCGGGGGAAGGCCCCCTCCCTGAGAATGGTTCGCGAAATTTTTCAAAGTTGCTTATATGAGTTATAAAAATGTGCAAGCGACTTGTTTATACTTGAACAATTAAATTTGTAAAGAATTTTGTTTAGTTATAAAAAAATTTTTGGGGGGCTGGCTGCCATCACGCCCCCTTTATCTGAATTTTCGGGGTTATGGACCCGCAAAAATTTCAAGAAGCATATAAAAAAATTTTCGGAGTGCGGCTAGGGCCACACACAAAAAATTTTTTGTCCCCCCCCCCCCCCGAGTGGAAATCCTGGGTACGCCACTAGCTTGAATATACAGGGTAGGGCAAAAGTCTGGGAGCCTAGTACTTTTTCAGATAAAATCGGAAGCAAAGTGCCTAGGAAAAAAAAATAAGGTGCACACATAAATCTAACCTTTACAAATACAGTGCTACTTTCAAATTTTGAGATTGCCTTTTCTGGCTTCAAACCAGCCCTTCGAAATCTTGGCCAGTCCTCCTGTCGTGGCACGCAAACAGTCATAATGAAAGTCGTTCCACGCCTTCAGGATAACTGTTTCTTTCACCAGGCAAATGTGCGGTGTGATAGAGCAAGCTTTTGGCTACAACGTACTGCAAGGAAATCTTTTTTATGGTGTTAGGAAAAAATTTGGAATTCTAATTGAAGGCAAGTATACAATGCATAGTGGAAATCTGGATGCGACTGCGCGCATGGGAGCGAAGAATCGTAAGCTGAAAAGTATTGAAATTGCTTGATTGATCGAACTCAAGTACATGCTTGCATAGAAGACTCATGGAAAAAATATAGCCTAGAATTCAGTGCTTGGTGTGCTCCTATAGCTTTCAAACTTATTTCAAAGAAAAATGGTCACTGGCACGCAGGTAGTATTCGCAAATTTTTATTTTGCTTTTTCGAAAGAATAGTCTCTGACAAACGCAACGACAACGAATGATAGCGCAAAGTCTCCTCTACATTGTGTGCACCGAACCACTCTAAAATATACACTGTATGTTTAGCTACGAAATAAGTTCTGAAGACCAAAAGTTTCGATTTTCTTGCTTTGCAGAGCACTTTTTTGATAAATCCAACTCCTACAAAAACATATAACAAGCATTTTCAGCCAGCCAAAGTGTAATTTGTAGAGGATGATCGCGGCAATATGCGACACAATTTTGGAGTCAAAATCATCAGTAGTTTTTTGATTTACAGCACTGCAAAGTAGGCTCCCAGACTTTTGCCCCACCCTGTAATATCATGGAGAGCAAAAGCCTTCTACTTTCTTATGACACAAAATGAAAATCTAACTAGGATTGAAAAGTTAGTGAGTTTCTTTGAATTACGAACTATGGTGCCAACATTAGATGGGTTGAGATATTCTGGTAAGTTCAGCACAAAACCGTCTCGTTTGTAAAAAGTCAGTACGCATGCGTGAGACATAGATAATCTTGATTCTTTCTTATAAATTAGGAGTTGAGGAAGAAATAAGACAGGGCACAAATTATGCATGCCATCAAACCTGGCGACTACATTCCAAGCGAGCGCTTGAATCAGAGCAACTTAATCCCAATTGGAACAAATGTAAAGCGCTTTCGTTCCTTATTGGTTTCTATGACGAGCACTGATTTTGCATACATTATAGCTACTGTAGACAACGTGAATTACCCTACCCCACTTTCTGGCTTATAAGCCGCACCATATATAAGCCGCAGCCACCGCAGCGAACAATTGCGCGAAAACGCCCTCGAAAGAAATGTTTCTAATCTAACAAACTGAAGACTCGGTTCATTTTTTGACTGCTCTTCACTGCATATGTTCACGTCCAAGTATTTCCTTGATCCTTTCAGAGATTCGGACGATTTTGCGGGTGCACAAGGATGCAGTGGAGTTGACGGCGCTTCATTCTGGTATTGCTAATATTTGGACTGTCTTTCAAGGTATTTGCAGCAAAGAAAGAAAGCAGAAAATTACCACCAGGGTCTAAGTAAAAAAGAAGAAATTGGTTGCTTGATGCAGCTTCGCGCGTCGCAGCCGTCTTCCGCATACAAAAAAATGCCTTCGTATACGCATGCCTTCGCATGGAATGCCTTCGCATCCCCAAAAATTGTTCCCATGCGAACCATCAATGCCTTTCGATCGTTTTAACACGTTAACTCCGCAAATTTAAGCCGCTTATTAGAAGTTGACATGTTAAAGTGATCGAAACACAGCCATGTTGATGGTTCATACGGTAACAATTCTGGGGGATGCACCATATGTAGTGCGCACAATCTATAATTGTAATTTATTTGCGCCGAGCATGCATTTTTTTCATTTGCCTAGTGTCCCTATGCATTTTCCAGCTGAACCCTCACAATAGTTGTGCCGAAAGTTTGTTCCCACCATCGAGAATTCGTAGCTTTCTAAGTTTTTATAGATTTCATTGGAAAGGAAGATATCATGTAATTTCTAATGCTTGCTTGGCTGCTTTATCCTAACATCATATTACGAGCGAAGCACAGTTGCAGAGAATTGCAGGATTTCGAGCAAGCTCATCAAAAATCTGACAAGAGAAGCTGCCCAACTTAGCTCGGCCCTTTGGCAAAAGACATATATGGTCTGAATCAGTTTCTAACGCTAATTCCAAATATGCTATTCCTAGCTTGCCACGCACCATTCCGAAGCGAGTTATGGGCTTTTTCCTACGCAAAATTGGCATGCTCATCGACTCATGGGCATCACGTCATCATCATTTTAGTGCTGATACGCCTGCGTTAAGCTTTTCTTTTTAGTGAGAAAAGATTGGATTTGCACTATTTCGATACCTCAGCACCTTGTTCTTGCAGATTTTTATCTAAAGCCGGCTTTTCACGCTCAGTGACATGCCAAATTTGTGTAGGAAAAAGCCCATAACTCGCTTCGGAATGGTGCGTGGCAGCTAGGATTAGCATATTTGGAATCAGCGCTTGAAGCTGATTCAGACCATGCATGCCCTTTACCAAAAGGCCGAGCCAAGTTAGGTAGCTTTCCTTATAAGAAGAATCGAGACAGCTAAATACAAATTTTATCATCTTTTCTCTTTCCATCTCCAGAATTTGTGCTTACCGAGTTTGCAGGGAGAATTATGGCTTTTAGGAGTAATACAAAAAGATAAAATCGATTTTTCAATTCATTTCTCAAAATTATATCTTTTTATAAAGGCATCCTCGCAAAATTTGCTCAAGGAGTCGAGGTCACAAAAGTTGTTACCACAAGTGTTTCCATTTTTGTTGCGATCTTTGTAGGTTGCTGAGTTTCCCTGAAATAGTCAACCTGCAATTATCTTTTCCTCGCATGCTTATCTCTGCAACGTGTTTTAGAAGCACCCAAGCTGCTTTTGAAAATGTAGTTATGTTTCCTCTTCCAATAGACTGATGCGATGCAAACCATTTGGATAAAAGTTGCCATTTTAGCAATGGTGTGAACGAACTGTCGGATCAACGTAATAATTATAGGCGGTTCTTGCAAGCAACAGTATACTATAACAACAATATAGATTACTTCTTGTGACTACACTTGTATAGTGGCACAAATTGTTCAATTGTCGTGACATCCGCGCAGCGTATGATGGTAGTCGAACAATCTCCTTAGATTCGCAATGAAAGTTGCGGGTAAATGAACGCTAATCTCAAAAATAAGTTGGCAACGAGAGGGAACGAAACTTTCCAGCGCGGGCGTAAATAGCTGCTATTTGAAGGAAATTTCGCGTGGCTAGGCTATCCAAAAAGATTGTGACATTATGATAGGGGAGGACGTCAACTAGGTCTCCGCTTTTTTAATCCTTATGAGCAAGTTCATGTCAAGCAGAGAAGGGTTAAAGGAAAAGATTTCGAGAAAATGAGTAAATCTGCAAGTAGCCATACATGTGGTAATCCCACGGACCTGGTAACGGAAACAAACAAAAAATTTCTTCGGGACGTGAACAAATTTAGTAGATATAAAATGAACTAGATCTAACAGAATGTTAGTGCTAATTAGATATTTTCTTGTAGCTCTAAAACTTTGATAAGAGGCATGGCGGCGGCAGCAGCACCCTTGAAAATATTTTCCACAAGTAATTGTATAAAATTTGACTTGTTTTAGTTTTTGTTCTCAAAGGTGCATGCTTTCTCGGACCTGCAAATTACACTTGTAAATTCGCGACCTACACTTGGAAAAGCCAAAGTGTTTTATTCTATGCTTTAACAGAAGTAAACTTCTATAACTTTCAGGGTGAATGAACTCCAAAAGAATGCCAGTGTCAGAAATCTTTCCACGTCTCGCAATGTTCTTGCATTCTGTGACTTCTTGAAAAGAAGAGAAGGTTCCTCTATTATTTTCAAGGATGTTAAAGAAAAAAGATAACTGGATTAGTGTTAATAAAACGCATACGAAGTCTTAACTTTTAAAAGGGTACTACAAACTTCAAAGCAATTTTAAGATCAAAGAAGACGAAATGCACAAATAACAATAGAGAAGGCGAACGGATGGTTTCAACGATGCTGGTACTAGATCACCTGGCGTAAAATCTACTGAAACTTTTGGTACCGGATATTTTTTCATGAATCAGAAGATCTGCTCTGGCTGCGATCGCCATTTTTTCGCAATGACGGCATGCTAAATGGATCAAAGAGTGATGTCTGAAAAATCAGATTGAATTCGTGAACTGGCAGACGACGAGCGATTCGAACCGCAGCCTCGAAATAACCGGTTTTCATCGAACACCGCCGATGAGTGTGCTGAGCCGAAGCTCATCAATCTTCGGGAAACAACGCAGAGCGAATGTACAATGAGCTTGCACTAATAGCCATTCATAAATAGTGTTCCCTTGAAAGGGTAATGTTCGCAAAGATTCTGACGGATAATTGCACGTTGTAAAGGGTTTTGGGAATAAGTCCTCATTGTCAGAGGCATCGCCATGAACAAAACTTTTTGTATAGTTCTACATGGCTGTGGCTGTTCTCAAGCTAATATCTTCTAACGAGGCAGTTTCAAACCTATACCACTTTCAATTACTTAAAATTTCTCATCAGTGACATAGCAAATTCCCTTATCACTTAGCCTTCTAAGAAATTTTTTTTGGACTCCTAAGCCTCGTTATCATGCTTTGTGAAGTGTACAAACGAGTAACATGGGCACATACTAGCCATGCAACATAGCGAACACTTGAAGGCTGTAATCGGCGATTTGTGATTGCCGTAATCAAGATATGATGATCTCGATGAAATCTGGACGGAAGATTTTTTTGCAGTACAGATCGCGTGTGTTCGACCAACTATTTGCCATGAAAAATGGTACTCCAAGTTCAGTTCGTTTTTCGGAGCGTATTTTCTGCCTATGCCGCTTTCTGCACTGTTTCGTCAGCAAAGAAAATTCAGGTCAAAAAAAATGGACCAATTACTTACCACTGATCTCTTCTCAGTGATACCATAGGTGAAGCGAAACTTTGTGTGTCATCTGCAACCGAAATGCAATCATAGCCGATTGAGTAGAATTATTTATTTCAACTGGCATCCAGTGATTTTGCGTACAAGCAACATATACAGTGCAAATGAGGATCTGCCAACTTATCATAAATCAGCGATATTGAATACGCTTGAAGAGCTGGTTTGGAATGTGTTCTTAATATGCTATGACGCCAGTTACCAGACACGCCACTCGGTTTTAAAAATTAGTTTCAAACTAAGAACAGATGCCCTAAAAAAGGAGAGTAATCCTCGCACATGTCTGCAAAAAAACAAGTTTTTCAAAAAAGAGGTTGATTTGAAAACGCGTTTATCACACTTCTTATTGGTCAGATAAGCGACATTCGTCTATTACATGCTCCGATAGCCGGAACTTTTTCAAGAAACAGCTCATTGATCAGCCAGCGCGCTTCTTGGTGAAGAGCATTGACATATTTGATCAGTACTCCACGGTTTTCAGTGCATCTACATGATCAAAATGTCGTTGACCGACATCATGATATATAGTGAAAAGCAAATTAGCTCAACCTTCATTGGCAGAACTTTCTTTACATCCTGATGGCATTGTATAGGCGATACATTGCACGCACAGACTGAACGCCGCTGCGTTCGACTCAGATAGTTCGTGCCTGGGAGTGACAGCAGACGGCCATAGGGATGAAAGAACGCTCGACCAACGAGACACCGACAGCGTTCGTAGTGACGCCCTCTCTTTGCTACAATGAATCGCGTATAGCATTCAGCCGGAGATGACTGATGGTACACAATTGCTTATGACTTGTTTGCACAAAACGAGAGAGCATGTGAACAACTAAGATAAGCATGAGAACATTTTGCCTTTGTTAAATTCGTGGAAGAGGTTTTTTAGACAGATGTAAATCTACAACTTATAAAAGGTCGCTTTGTTTTCAAGATAAGCGCTCGTAGGTTAGTCTGTTGCAAGCCACGGCAGAGCGCGGCAGGAGACAACGCTCAGCAATTACAAAAACTCAATATAGGTCAGAAACGTTGTAACAACACAAAAACTGCTAAGCAATGGCAAAGAAATACGCAAAATGAATGCGTGAATTTGAACGGAGAGCTAAGGTGCCGTGCTCTGCCGCGACCTGCCTGCTCCAGTTCGAATTCGAATTCGTCCACCGACCGACTAGTGGGGTGAGGACGACTATAACTAGAATGCGCTCAAAATTATTCGTGCGATATGAGAAATCTGATCCATTGAGTCAGTCTCATCTCATCCAGCGAGGACCAACCGAAAGTAAGTTTTCTTTTCTATTTGACAAATAAAATAAAGGAGCGTAGACAGTCTTCAGAAGGTTTTACCCGATCTGTCCTCCAAATCGATACCCACGAGATATATTTCACGTTTGATGCAGGATCGATGGTTTCATTTGATCAAGATCCAAATCTGTGTATTTACAAAGATTGGAAACTGCGATGCCATAGACGAGACAATTTCCTTGATTCGTTCATATCCCTCAAGGGGCAGAGTCGTCCGGTTCTGCCTTCTTCAATAATCCTGTCTCAAATGCTTAGCCATAACTTCTCTTATGGAAAATATTAGGTCGTACCGAAAGTTCTTGCGCACGATTTTCAAAAATTCGTAACTCGTTGACTTCGTAACGAATTTGTACGATCAAAATTTGCTTCAGAGAGGAACTCATGCTCTTTGCACATATACCTGAACTGTTCGTTTATGTTTACAAATGAAGGAGGTAGAAGCTCAAAACCAAAACCACTCAAAATTTGAATTTCTCGTGTAGAGTCACAAAAAGTCGGAGCAGTCGGTATTGTAGGTTCTTTCACCAGCTCTTTCCAACATTGCAAAGTTTGCGCCGATTGAGCGCTTCTATGAAAAGTTATGATTTCCCTGAAAAATGCCAAAATAAATCAAATTCGCCCTTTTGTATTGCTTGCTCGAAAATCATAACTTTTGATAGAGACGCTCAATCGACGCAAACTTTGCACCGTTAGAAAGAGCTGGTACAAGAACCTACAATACTGACTGCTCCGATTTTTCTTGCAAGTTTCCGTTTTTTTATGACCTACACGAAAAATTCAAATTTTGAGCGATTTTGGTTTTGAGCTTCTATCTCCTTCATTTGTATACACTAACGAACAGTTCAAGTACAGTCGCAAAGAGCATGAGACCTCTCTTATAAAAAATTTAGATCTTGTAAATTTGTTGAGAATTCAACAAGTTATGAATTTTTGAAAATCGTGCGCAAGAACTTTCGGAACGACCTAATAATTGATGTTATAACCTTTTACTGCATTAACTCGTTTTCCCATAAAAAATACCAATAAGGAACACTAGTTCGACTTCCTCATGAGGGTGACATTTGTTTCACTCTGTTCCGCTATTTATTGGCAAAAGCAGGAGGCAACGCTTCTCACAGAGGACTTCACTTATTCTAGCTCACTTTGGCAGACATTGTTGCTATCCTTAGCAAAAATGTAGAGCTAAAAGCTTGGAATAACCAGCTCTGATTTGTTGCTCTGCCTCATTCCTTTTCTTAAAGTTGTTTGATTTTTTTTGAAATATTTGCGGATGACAACAGAATGGGATCCATAGAATTGGAGGTTTTTAAGAAACCTTCGTTGACTTATAATTGGCTATGCTCTTTAGGGTTTTACGATAGCAATCCCACTATTTGATTGTGAATGAAAAGAGATTATAGAGAAGCCACTTGAACGCTTTTACTACTTCTGTGGGTCTTCAACAAATATTTTTGCCACTTAGCACTATCAAGTTTGTCCCCGCTTTTTGATGTTTGTAGCTCAGGCTAACGTTAGATCGCGGTAATAAAATGAGAAGATTTTTCTCTGTGTTTTTACCTGATTTGCAAGCTACGAAAATTCTAGAAAGTTGAAAGTCAACAATTTTTGCTTGGCTTCTCTTGGAATATGAGTTGACACAAAATCTAACAGACTTCTTTACTGTCTTTTCTATCATCATTTATTCAGATAATGGAAAAAGCTGTTCTCGCCAAAGGAATGGAAGGAGACTTGATCTTCTCGGTACTGCTAGCTCAGCACCGGCAGTGCCGCTTTTCAAAACTGCGTTTTAAACGCGATAATGCGCCGGAAGTGCCGCATTGCTATAACTTTTTTCAGGTTACTCCTATCGAATTCTGGGTTGCATATTTGAAACCAGCACTGTCTGGTGCATCTGATAGTATGTTCAAAAATTGAAAAATTCACATTTTTTTTGGTGCCCTACGGCGCAAAAAACGCGATGTTGCGTCGGAAGTGCCGCATTGGAATAGCTTCCCACAAAACTACTCTTTTTGATTTTCAAGTTGATATCTGAATTCAGCACTGTTTGTGTTGTTTTTGAACTTTCAGACATATTGACCGATAGCTCAAGAGACACTGATGACAACAATGTAGACTAGATCCTTCTGGGACAACTATGAAGAGAGTTATATTAATGCGACACTTCCGACGCAAAAACGCGTTTATTCCGTTCTGCGGCACATGAAAAAATGAGCTTTTCAAATTTTGAATATATCGCCGAGTAGAGCAAACAGTGCTGAATTCAGATATCAACTTGAAAATCAAAAAGAGTAGTTTTGTGGGAAGCTATTCCAATGCGGCACTTCCGACGCAACATCGCGTTTTTTGCGCCGTAGGGCACCAAAAAAATGTGAATTTTTCAATTTTTGAACATACTATCAGATGCATCAGACAGTGCTGGTTTCAAATATGCAACCCAGAATTCGATAGGAGTAACCTGAAAAAAGTTATAGCAATGCGGCACTTCCGGCGCATTATTGCGTTTAAAACGCAGTTTTTAAAAGCGGCACTGCCGGTGCTGAGCTAGCAGTACCGAGAAGATCAAGTCTCCTTCCATTCCTTTGGCGAGAACAGCTTTTTCCATTATCTGAATAAATGATGATAGAAAAGACAGTAAAGAAGTCTGTTAGATTTTGTGTCAACTCATATTCCAAGAGAAGCCAAGCAAAAATTGTTGACTTTCGACTTTCTAGAATTTTCGTAGCTTGCAAATCAGGTAAAAACACAGAGAAAAATCTTCTCATTTTATTACCGCGATCTAACGTTAGCCCGTTCTCCGAAGCAAAACTTCTGCGGTTTGCATTCAGTGTGCATTTCCCAATAAATTTAGTAAGAGGAGATGCGCTCACTGCCGCTCAAGGAGATATAAATGACACATTGAAGGAATTTAAGCCAAACTGTATAATTAAGATTTTTTCCCATTAACAAAAACAAAAGAAAGCTAAATGATCACGGATGGGAATAGGATTTTACGACCTGCTTTCAATGACTCAAAAATCTGTTCTAATCGAAATCTCCAGAAAATCTCTTTTCAAATAATGCATCACAAATTTATGTATGCATTATTTAATTATTGATACTTATTTCCCAAAAAGCTTCTTCCAACGTTCACGAAACTCTGCAGAGTTTTCTTCAACTTAGCGCATGGTGCACATTAACGCTTTTCTTATTGTTGGTACTGTAGGATTACTATATATGTAAGCTTCACCAAAGGCATTGCAAACCGGGCCGTTTTGAAAAAATCTCCTAAATTCACGTTGCGTAACAGGCTTCGCGCATGCTGATTTAGTTATTAATCAACCTTTTACAAGATGGTGTTAGCACATTTTCTAGGGGCAGTGAAAATACTTTTTTTTAATAAAAGTGGCGTCCTGAACAAAGCATTGTGCAAGCCGTGCAATTTTCTTATTCAAACTCAGCGATCCCAATTGGCTTATGTAAGAGTGTTTGCTTGTATAATATTCTTCAAAGACAAAATATGGTCCACGATAACTTGAAACACTTGTTGAACTTTCCACCATATGCAGTCTTATAATCATGGAGAGCCATCACTCGCTCCATATTGTAAAACAGAATCCAAGCCTCTACACAATGGTAATTAAGCATTGGCAAAAGATTATACGTGATGAGAGATCTAACGATCAAACAGTACATAATTATTTGCTATGCTGTACTACATTAATGCATGTTAGGTGTTTATGGTACAATCGTAATGGTACAGATGCGTAATAAAAATTGAAGCGGTGGAGAATATAACTCATAGTGCAGAAATCTCGATCAAGCCAATAATATCTGAAAGCGGCAAGTATAATCAAGACATATGACTGCTATACAGGGTGTCCCGACAAAATGTTAACACTGTTTGATCGTTAATAACTCCCTTGCTTTCGAGTCTTTCGCCGAGCTTTGGGTACCATTTTGTAGAGCGAGGATAAACTTAGATTTACAGTATGGAGCGAATCATCTAACTTTCCTCTTTACTGTAGAATTATGGTAGGAAATTTGACAAGGATTTTAGGCCATTGAAGGCCATTTTCTGCTTCGAAACAGAGCCAAACAAGCCAAAATCTCTTATACTATGGTGATGAAAGCCGCTGATTTCGGATATGAAATTTCCATTTTATTATGATACTTCTTTTCAAAGTTATCCTAGGTAAAGTGTAATAACTGACTTCCCAGCATGTGTCAAAAATGCGATTACACCGTCAAAAAAGCTGATAATACTCGTAAAAAGTTGTGTAGTAAAATCAGCGTGCGCAAAAAACTTGGTACACGATTTTTCAGAGTTTTTGAAAATTTTTTTGTTAAGTGGTATATTTCACATTGGTTCCATATGCTGGAAATTGTCACCGTACCTACAGTAAAGAGGAGCAAGCGGTGAATTCGTTCCATACTGTGAATCTAAGTTGAACCTCGCTTTACAGATTGTTGCCTCAAGCTCGGCGAAAGACATGAAAGCAACGAAGTTATTAACGGTCAAACAGTGTTAACATTTTTTTGGGACACCTTGTATGATTATTATACATTAAGGAGATCTCAGCCAATAAATAAAAATAGGAGTTTCTTTGCACTTTTAGCGAGAAGCATGACGTATTCAAGTATTTAGGCCTTTCTTGCAGTGAACCATACGAAGACTTAGATACTTAGGCATAGAACGTGAGCTTCTTCTTTTTCCATAGACGCTGAGCTTTTTTTGCAGTTGATGCGGGTAGAGAGTAATTGAGAAGAAGAAGCCAAAGATGCGGATATTTGCACAATCTATAGGATACCAAGAATGTGATTATGCATAAATGACATTGCTGGCAGCAACGATGTGTGTGATGTATGTACTCTCTGCCAAATGTAGCAGTATAATAAAAATTCCACTGCAAAGCATTCCGGAGATTAAACAAATCGGAAGAATTTTCTCATCGAAATTTACAGATCGTTGAATTTTATTTTTGGTTCTACAAATTAAATTTAAGGAATTCACGGAATTTAAGGTGTCAAAAATTTTCCCCAGAGAATTCATAAAATTTCAGATTGAAAAGTCGAAACTAGAGTGGCACTATGAGTTGCACAGCAAAAATTGGAGGATACTGTGTACTGATGTGTCTTGGAATTTTTTGAATTTATTAGGGATGATTTTCAAACTTCAATGATTCGAAAAATTGAAGTTCATTTTCCATTTTTGAGTTCCCAACACACCGCACTCTTGGATGTAAAAGTCAACGATTAGATACAGCTCCTGGATCGTGGTTGAAATGATTCTGTTAACAAAAATAGATATTGATAGGTCACGGCAGCCAAAGGCCGGAGCCAGCTTAGCTAATTATCCCACTATGAGGGACCAAAAAAATCCGCAACAAAAAATTTGGGATTTTCAGGTTTTTGAGCATACCTATGGATAGCTTGCAAAGCGCTCATTTCAAAAATGTTGCTCAGAATTTTGTAGGATAACTCTTTTAAGATCGTTATCAGCTTATCACTTCCCTCCCCAAGCTCCCCTTGAACGGTCGGCTGTTTCGTGGCTCTGGTATATACCGCAGAAGAAGGATAGGAGAGAAGAATCCGGTGGAAGAAGCCGTGGCTGGCCCACCGTATGGCATCCATTGAAGTCAAGAAGCGCAGGATCCAGAGACGCCGAAAGCAGATTCAAGTATGTTTTTTGAATATCCGTTCGTTGTCATCGGAGGAAAGACTGACAGCGCTTGAGGAAGAGTTAAAATTGATAAAATTTGATTTCGTTGGCCTTTGCGAAACACGCCGCAGCGGCAACTTTCATGCAAAGCGCACGTCTTCTGGATTACACTTTTACAACAGCGGGCGAACGGAAGGAGAAGTTACTCGCAGGGGAGTTGGGATACTTGTAAATGAACGATTACATCGGCATTGCGCAGGCGTAAAGTTCCTCTCCGACCGTTTATTACAAATTCATTTTGTTCTGCGCGGGAAGTCGTTACGAGTAACTGTAGCATACGCCCCCTGGCAGGAGGAAGAGTACGAAAAATTTCTCGATGAGCTCCGCAGCGCGATATCCCAAGGGCGTTATGCACACGACATTTTAATTGGCGATTTCAACGCACGTGTAGGAGGAGGAAAAATGCGATCTGAGTTCGTAGGTCAGAAATGCTACGGATCACGAAACAACAAAGGACAGGCGTTGGTAGAATTTGCGGAGTCGGAAAGGTTCTATATAATGAATACTTTTTTCCAAAAGCCTAAAAAGACACGATGGACCTGGCGCTTCTTGATGTGAGTCTCAATTGCTCATTTAAATGGATGCACTAAATGTATTTTATGCTGCGGAAACCTTAGCGTGCAAGAGACCATGAGTGCTTTGTAGCGAGTGTTTTGTACGGAAGGTGCTCAATTTACGCTTATAATCAAAGCTTTCTTCGTTACATGCTCAATTTAAACAATGAGGGGTCAAAATTTTTCATGAGATTGCGCACAAATTATTTGTCAATACCAGAAATAATGTCAAGACAAGCGACAACTCACATTCGCTATAGTTGATCCCTGGGACCAGGAAAGTGCGCGAGTGCAAAGTACTGCCGACTCCACAAAAATTGACGGCAAGCAGTGAATGAAGATGAAGTAGCCGGTTAACGGCAAAGTGTCACAAAAAAATGATCCTCATAATAACAATGAGCGCTGCTATCAATTAACTCGCGCTGCTTGCGTAGGTTTTGCGTGTTGAACATGATTTGGAGAAAGAGAGATATGCTACCGACTAATAAGTGTTCACATTTTGTTTTTGTTCTTTACACAGTTTCTACAATGCCACCGAATACCTTATCTTCATTCCCGATCAGTGATTTCCCGGGCTGGACCGGGCAGATCAGCTAGTAGCGAGATAAAAATGAAAACAGCCTTGCTGAATGATAAACGAATTGCCAAGATTTCATCCTCGACATCTGTGACGGCTGACCCGGTGGACTCTTGGCAACAATTGTGTAAATCTATTCAAGATGCTGCTACTTTCGCCGAAGTCTCTTGGGTGCCGCTTGAACGAATCTCTAAGAGAACTCGTTCTCTTCTTCTTCGTAGGCGTGAATTGAAGTATGGGCTAAAACAGACGAAGACGTTGAACACTCATGTTGATTACGTAACCGTTTGCAAGACTGCGCGATGGTCAATGAAGGACGATCTTTACCGGCATCACTGTTCCGTCCTAAAACAAGCCATTGAACGCAATCGTATAAAACGCGGGCGTCTCGAGCTTATCCGTCAACAAGAAGTCGTATGCCAATTGCGAAGGCCAGATGGGACAATGACCACTACTTCCACAGAGGCTCAATTACTCGCTAATACCTTTTTCGCTGAGCTTTACACGGCCCGCGAGATTACCGTTCCATTCCACAGTCACCGACCTATCACTCATCCTATCAGCGCCGATGAACTGAGAACGGCTTCAAAGATTAAAGGAAACACTGTTCCAGGAGTTGATGGTATTCGCTCTATTGCTGCAAAGTATGGTGTAGAAGTTGTTGCACCCCAACTTGCAAACATCATCAACCGAATGTTCGAAGACAACCACATCCCTGCCGACTTCGCCCATGCCACCCTGATTCTCCTCCACAAAAGCGGTGACCGCTACGATATCAAGAACTAACGACCGATCTCCCTTTTACCCACAATCTACAAAGTTCTGACGAGAGCATTGGCATGTCGAGTCGAAGAAAAAGTGTACCTATACTACATACAAATACCTATCTGTTGAGCAAGCTGGGTTTCGTCAACGTTTCTCAACTACTGACCATTTACAAGCTATCAATCAACTTATTGCAAAAACGCATGAATATCACCTATCCATCGCATTCCTTTTTCTTGACTTTCAGAAGGCATTTGATACCATTGAGTTCAACTCAATTTGGAGAGCTCTTGCTCACTACAGAGTTGATACCGATACAATAACGATGATACAACTCCTGTATCAAGCAGCTACGGCCTCGCTTCAATCTGATAAAGCCAATGCTCCGTTCAAAGTACAGAGGGGAGTTCGCCAAGGGGATGCTTTATCGCCAGTTATCTTCATCACGTGTCTTCAGTTCGCAATAGATTCTGTCTACTGGGAATATGGAGACGGCTATGATATCTTTGGAAAGCAACTGCGCTATCTTGCATCTGCGGATGACGTTGTGCTTATAGCTCGCTGCCCGAGTCGATTACAGTCAATGGCCGTGAAAATTCTCAAAGCTTGTCAGCAAGTTGGACTTCAAATGAATGAAAAGAAAACCAAATGGATGGGTGAGGACAGAGATCGCATTTGGAGGAGTTCAACAATCACAATAACCGCAACACCATCGAACGCGTAGACTCCTTTATCTATCTCGGTCAGCTACTGCAGTGCCCACGTGATCACGATAAAGAAATATCCAGGCGCATTGGAATGGCATGGAACGCTTTTGGCAAGATGCGGAGATTTCTTACCAACAGAAGCGTAGCTGTTCATCTAAAACGACACTACTTCAACAAAATCATCCTTCCTACACTTCTGTATGGCTGTGAGACGTGGTCAACCACTAGAAAGTCGATGCTAAAACTACTGCGATGCCAGAGAGCAATGGAAAGGCTGATGCTAGGATTTCGGCTGAAAGATCACAAATCTTCAACATGGATTCGTTCTATAACAAAGCTGAAGGATGTGGTAGCAGCGGCACGGCAAAGGAAGTGGCGATTTGCTGGGAAAATTTATAGAATGCAAGGCGAAGAAAGATGGACAAGGATTCTCACGCGCTGGATACCATCTGTTGGACGACGCTTTGGAGATGGCAGACCAAGAACTAGACGGGAAGACGACATACGAAAGCACTGTAATGTTTCCTCTGCTTGTAAATGGCAAGAAAAAGTCATGGATTCTAGCCAATGGAGGCGACTAGAACGCGCGTATGTGACAACATACTTATTAACAGAAGCTTCAGACAAAATCATCACGGTTTTTATCACTAACATGTATAACCGTTGAGTATGATTAAAAGATAAAGATAAAGATATCAGCTTATCAGTGCAAAAAAAGAGAGCAACAAGATTTAGAGCTGTAATTTAAGTGAATTGTGAATTACAAAGTGTGATTCCACTCTGTGACAATAGTACTTGATGCTGATCGAGTTCGGAAACCCTTGTCGAAAACGAATTCGGAAAACACAAGCGTACTAAGATCGACATCTGAAACTTCAAAAAGCGTTAAAAAGCAAAGTTCGTGCTCGCTGTCGTGCTCGGCGGAGAAAACTGCGGTTGCTGCCGCGTCGCCGATCAGGGTACGCTTGTGCGTTTCGAATTCGTCGCCGAAAAATGTACAGGGTGTCCCAAAAGATGTGCACACTTTTTGATCGTCAATAACTCTCTTGCTTTCATGTCTTTTGCCGAGCTTGAGGTAACATTCTGTAGAGCGGGGTACAACTTAGATTTACAGTATGGAGCGATATATCAATTGCTTTTCATCACCGTAGGATTACGGTAGGAACTTCGTGTAGAATTTTAAGCCATTGAAAGCGGTATCTTGCCGTTATTTTGCCTCAGAAAGACAAGCAAGGCAGAAACTCTTGAAGGGGCTAATCGAAGTCGCTGACTCTAAATATGAAACTTACACTTCAGTATAGTTCTTTTTCATAAGTTATTTCAGATACAAACTGACAGCTATTTTTCCAACGTAAATGTGAATACGCCGTCAAGGAAGCTCGAAAAACTGGTGAAAAGTTAGGTAGTGAAATCAGGACGTCTGTGCACATCTTTTTGGGACACTCTGTATATGCGCACGCTTCTCGATGACAGGTACACTTCACAATACGTTCTATTCATCTACATTAGAATGGCATCGAATTCAACTCGCAACAAGCCATGGTGCACATAACAAGTTCAGATTTCAGCAGCGGAGTTGGACTTGAGTCAGTCAGCCAGACAAAAGCTAAAAACGCGTGATCAAAAGTTATGATAAGTAGAAGAAATATGAACTAAGCTAAATGTCTGTCTGTCTATCTATTCGTGTATATGTGTTCTGTACGTACCTATGCTCCGAACAGATCTATCCCTGAACCGATCTGGGCCAAATTCTGCACACATTCACTTCAGGGCGGGGCGAGTTTCGATTCTATCGATTTGAAGAGTACGAGCTACGGGGGGTGGGAGCTGGCACAGGAGAGTTAAGTGCGCATGTTGATTACGAAAGCATAATGGGGGCGGGGAATTAGCATATAGAAATGAAAGGTCGGTGGTGTACACAAAAAAAGAATGGTGATCTCTATTATATGCAGTACATTGACAGGGCCGGACGGAGGCGACTGTGCCGGCTACTAAAAATTATTTACAAAAAAGGGTACAGGTAATCAATAAACTTCCATTTAGGTATATGAATTTTTCGTTGAGAATGGCCTGGGTTGTTCAAGGCTGAATCTGAATTTGCGCTGCATCTCTTGAAACATACATTGATCGAGCTTCCCGTCCTGAAACATGCGAGCCTTCTCAGGCAGTATTCTTGGCAGATCATGTCATTCTGGGTTCAAAGGATAAGCGCTGTAATGGATCAGTTTGAAAAGTGTTGTCATGGTAAGAAATCTCATATACCCAAGACGAGAGCACACTCTGAATCTTTAACTTTATTACCGTACTGGCCGAGGTAGCTCCAGGTCAAGGTACTTTGATAAATTCGCTCAGAGTGCACGCGAAGTTTTGGAAGTGACCAGCAAAGTGTCCTCCTGCCGACAACACTCACACGTAATTCCTGTTGTTTGATAATAGGAGAGACGCTAGTTGCCTGCTTTCCAAATCTTGAAGTTTTGATGTTCCTGGATTTCAAACTTCACGATCGAACTCAAACTGCATGGTGAGAAGTGCTTAATTTCTTCACTCACACAATAACAACTGTTTCATTCATTGCAGATAAGGTGTTAGACGTTGTGCAATAGTGCCGATTTTCATATCAGGTGCTTCCACAAATTAGGATATTTTTCACACTTGACAGTCATTTTCATGATCCTGCGTATTTGTGAGACTGACAATGTGCTGTTAGTTAGTTATTTATTGATTAGTGCTCAAAGATAATTGAGCACGTTTTCTATCAATGATCAAGCTCATTGGAATATTTAGCGGAGAGTCAGGGTGTTGAGAAACAGTGATGTCAGCCGTTGGCGGAGCTTTAAAGACGAAAGTCTCCTAACCATAATGTAGGGAAAAGCAGTTGCGGGATGGCATTGGTCGCGGTAGCCAACAGAGACTAAAGGTATGCAAGCATTATAGTACCGATACTCAAATGCTATGGACCTACCACAACGAAAAACTTCCATGCAAGCATTCTTTCTGACGTAAACGGTTGCCTGGAACTATCTGCTAAAAAACCGACAACAGCAGAAAAATTTGAGATGAAGCCTTTAAACGTTCTGTGCTGTGACTTATATGGCGGCTGGCGACTGACGATTTATATGCATAACAGTATTAGTCAATATTGATGGAAATTAGCCTCTCAGAGTTTGCTGTGATCTTTCTCTGGCACTGGAAATAGCACTGCAACTGCTCAATTTAGATTCCGCTTAGATTCAACACATGAGTGCATTCCGGTGCCATGACTTTCTAGTGAAGGTGTCATTTTAGTAAAAGCATTTGCTTCGCGTAATCTTTACTGTCGACGTGTAAATTCAATACGTGGAACACTAATGCTTTCGCAATTCCACGTTCATATGATAGCTCTGCGAGAGTATTGCGTAAACCGTGACCTTCTCAAACACTTACTTATTTAGATTACTTACAAGGGAGGTCTATTTGGTCGAAGTGGCCTTTCCACATGAAATTGATATGACTATAAAAAGCATCGAACGCTGATTCCAAATCTGTCTTCGTTATCTATCGAGCGCCTCTGGACGTCGAGTTACAAGCGTTTTTTGAGTTAAAAAATTGAATGCATTATTAGCACAAAATTCATCAGAAATGCTTAAATGGTCCAATATTGATTATCGGAGCACTCCACTTGAACAATACCTTCTGCTCAAGGCACTCATACTTAAAACTTTTTATTTAAGCGCTGGAAAAGCTGTCAAATCTGATTCTACCTATATTATGCGTTTATTTTTCGCACCAAAAAAATATTCATAACTCGGCATGCAGAGGCGCTCGGCAGGTAAAGAAATCAGATTTAAAATCGGCGTTTGATGCGCTTCAAAGTATGTAAAAATCATTGGGAAAGGCCACTTCGACCAGTTGGACCTCCCTTGTTAGATGGCCCGTCCTCACTGGTTGTGCGGGCCCTAACTTTGGTCATTCGTTGCGGTTTCGGGCAATCGTCATCCATGAACGTCTTGATACGAGTCTGCGATATCTGGATAAAATCCTGAATTAGACTCCAGCTGCTTTTGATTCAATTTCGCTTATTATTTGCATTTGCTTGAAGGCAGTGGCTCGGCAAATCTCAACCTAGTCAAATTTGCGCTTACCTGGGGTTATACATCCCGAAAATCCATTGAAAGCTTGAAAACGGCGAAGATCTCAGACATTCGCCGTTGTCACCCGCAGGTGGACCGCCCACAAAATGGCTGATCGCACCAAAACCCGGTGCACCGTCGGGAGACACGAATTTAGTTTTGACCGGATTTTACTGCGATTTTGCCCCGATGCACGCCGCATGCGTGTATGATAGTGATGTTGCGAAATAGTCGTCTTCTCTTGGTGTTTGCTTTTTGTTGATTGGTGCCTTTTTCTTCGATGTTTTTGCTTTCACTCTTTCTTATACAGGGCTTTTCAACCTGATAGTCGCAAGTTTCGCTTGCGACTCTCAGGTTGAAAAGCCCTGTATAAGAAAGAGTGAAAGACTTGAGACTCCTCCAACGCGGCCGCCTCGCTCAGGTTTGCTGCGTATCGCCCGGATTTCGCCAAGCTTCATTCGACGCGCAGCCAGCGCCACGAACGCTGCGCGGACCTAAGCGTGGCGTCCTAGCGGGGCGGGTGGGACACTCAGGTTGTAAAGCCCTGTACATCGCTCATAATCGCTCTCTGGGATCATTTGTGACCTTTTATAGCATAAACTTGTCATTATACCAGACCTACTCTATCTTAATCATACTTAATGATGCCTTTTGATTCAATTTCGCTTACTATTTTTCCTCAATTTTACCAGCACATATTACAATAAAAGTGAGGTCGCCATTTCCGTAGGATATTTTGACGGTTTGTCAGTTCAGATGAGATCGCGCGTCCAAAATGGTAACTTCACTTACAATCTCTGCGCTCGGGTTGTAGATCGAAGGTAAGCATGTTATTCTCAATTCATTAGGTTACTTCAGGACTCCTTCCAACCCAGCAAATTTGCGGAGTGCAATTTTTTGACCTTAGACTCAAATTGTTAGCCACAAACCTGATAGTTTAAGTTTCAAGCCAACTACAAGCTTTAAACAAACTTGAAATTTCGTAATCTTGTGTCGGGTTCAAGAAACCATTGAGGCGTCGCTAGCTAGCTAAAAGCTGTCAAAACACGTAACTTATACTATCCATTACTTATTGTGGGTAGCTTCAAGCTGAAACGTACAGAACAAATATTTGTGAAAACGTACGAGAAAATCCTTATGACACCATACTTTTCCAGCAAAAAAAACAGTTTAGCGCCCGAAGTATTGTCATAGTTCGAAAAATGTGTTTTTATAAGAAAATTTTTCCTGCAGAATGGGCTTTTCCATAACTTGTTTTCGCAGTTTCACAGAAATAAGACCGGCTGCAGCCGTATATGGACTGCTGCTGTGTAAAAAAAATTTTTACTTAAATTTATTTTCACGCAGGAAACAAAGAACTAAATTTGGGTGTAAAATGCACGTTTGGTACCCCATCAGATCTTTGAATTCCCGTCTGCAAAGCCATAGCTGGTCAAATGACCAGCTATGGCTCTGGCTTCCGGCCTTGATCAAAGAATTTATTCTCTTCAGAGAAATTTCCACAACGCATGCAATGGTTTTTTGCGGAGTTTCGTCCGTCTTTCTCTCGCTCTTAGGTCACTTTTTGGCAAGTCTAGTGGTACTTGGAAGAGGGGCCTTTTTTCTCGCAGATAGACCAGAAAGAGAATTCATGGGGTCAAGAATGGGCGAGTTAGAAGGCGAAATACTGCTTGTTCAAATATGGCTCACATAAAGTTTGATGGGCTGCCAAAAATCCATTCTTTGCTCTATTTTATACATGTTTCGATGACAGTCGTCTTCTCCATATTCTTTTGTTCCATTGTGGTCCTTTCTGACTTCGTTCCTTGTGTAAAAGCGATCTAGCTCAAATTTTTATTAACCAGTCGCTGTAGCCCGAAAATCGCAATTTCTCGAAATTAACGAGTATCAGAAGCTGTTTGAATTTTGGCATGATGAGGCAGCAATCCACGCCGAAAAGAAGAAATCGCAATTGTCAAAATCCATCTTTCAAACACGGAAAAAATGATATTCGGCCTTCTAACTCGCTCAATCATAGTCCCACAATTGCTCTTGTCTATCTAACCGAAAAAAGAAAGTCTGCTCTAAAACTCAGCCCGATTGAGGTTTTTGAATATGAAATGAATGAACGAAAGGCATCGTATTTTTTGAGCTGAATTTGACCGAAGTCTTAGAAAAATGAAAGAAATCGGCTTGCGCCCATAAACATGATCATTTTCTGCATTTTCATCATGTTTCTGATTTTCTTAGGCACTATTTCGTCAATGCAAGCGATCACTGCTGAAGGAATTCTTGCCTTACACATAATTATTTGGGCTTGTGAACCGGCAGAGGAATTCAAAAGTATGCATGTAGGCAAACTGGCAAAAAAGGAAAAGATGACAACCTCAAGCATCTCCCGGAATGCACTGTGGATTTACTAATAAGTAGGTTGCTTCCGTCATTTTGTACATCAAGTCGAATAATTTATTCAGGGTTTGTATTGGACGCTTTTGGCCTACCGGACAAAGAACTTCTACAATCTGTATAAGAATACGACAAAGGCGTCAAAGGTAAAACTTTCGTCCCAAAAAGTTTACGCATCTGATGCTGATGTTTTTCAGAAGAACCGCCCCAGGACATCTAACGTGAGCACTGACTTGAACATCATCAAAAAAACGGACGCCGATATTGCAGTAACGGATGCGAACGACACACATTAGTCCAATTCCAGTTGTTTTTTGTCAAGTGTTCTCTCGATGTAGTTTATTTAATTTTGCGCTGATGTAGATTTTTTTGTACCATGAAGTGGTTGATAAATACTATAGCTTGATTTGTTAGTGACAGTGAAAGAAGACAGCACGGTAGAAGTAAAACACATAAGTATAGAGTATATACTCTATACTTGTGTGTTCCATTATATATATATATATACTTACTATATATATACTTATATATATACTTTATATATATACACATGAATTATATATATTAATATAATATATATGCCACTATATACGTACCTACGAGGGTGAACTACTGCTTCAAGGATCGGGGCATTATGGTGTCTCCCGCAGGTCACTCCGATAATGACCGGAAAATGCCCTGTCGGGGCATTATGGTGTCTCCCGCAGGTCACCCCGCTGCAAACACAGGTGACCTGATTTTGCCCCGACACCGATTTCGTGTGACGCGCCGTTGGTCAATGAGATCACATCATTTTAACCTGCGGGTGACAACCGCGAATGTCTGAGCCCGTATGTTTACCAGATTCTATGGCATAGACGTACCTCCAGGCAAAATGTATGTAAATCCTAGTTAGCACTTCATATGACAGCACAAAATCAAATTGTTGGTAGAACCGAAAAGGAGGAGGGCGTGCAGGAGTTCCTAGCACTTTTCTTCGCACCAAGTTCGCACCAGCATTCGCACCCAGAAGGGTTCTAGCACCTCCGCGCCTCAGAGGTCAGGCCCCGCCCTTTGCTCCACCCATTTACTGGTCTCATTGTGAGGTGTGCAAGCATCGAGAACCTAGATTCAGGTATTAAGGTATTAAGGGAGGAAAAATGGAGAAAAGCAAAGAACATAGTTAATATTTTTCAAGTGAAGCTTCTGCTACGCCATCACTCTCAGAGTAAATAAGTTCCACAGGATTTTTGAGTAGAAAACCGGTCTACTTTGAAATATTCGAATCTGTTCGAATCTAATTTGAAATATTCGAATCTGTTCGATTGTTTGTAAATCACTGGTCATCTGTAAATCAATGGTCATCTCATCTGTTTGAAGTAACTCAGCATTGGCAGTTTTGAATGACTGAGTGAACAGACGTGGTTAAGACTCCGATTACCTTCTCAACATTGAAAGACCACCTATCTTGAAAGGAGTTTATCAAGTTTTGGAAAAGCCAACTTGATGCATTCTCCAGTAGTTAGGATATTTGGACACAAATGTTTTCCTACTTTCGTCTGCCCTCAAATATTTGAATGAGTTTTTCATCCCAGTTACTCTACAATAACATCCAAATTATCAAAAAGAAATTTCCAGTGTAGAAAGTCTCACAATCGATGTATTGAAATACCAAACTTCCGTCGCATGTGTGAATGAAGAGTTGGCTAAGAGTTCCAAACACACTAAATATGCAAGGTATTCTAATTCGCTACATTCATGGATGAATTTTAGAACTTGCATGAAATTGACTAACTTCTAAACTTCTGACTGAAATTGACTAACTTCTGAACTTCTGACATAACTTCTGCTTGATTTATACCAATACGATATGCATCAGAAACTTAGTCAAGCGCAAGCACTTGAGTTCCTAGGGAAGCTTCATCTTATATATAAAAACATGAGAAACATTAGCTCAAAATGCTGGAGATTCAGCTGCAGTCATCTACGGATTCTAAAATTTTATAGAAAGTATCAAAGTTTTTGTCTCGAATTCAGGTCTTTTGTCCTCAAAAACATTGAACCACGTCTTACACTGCTTGTACACAATTCAGAATGAGGGCACCCAAAGGGAGGAGCAATGGGCGGAGCCGCTCTTTGACCCGAGAAGGTGTGATGTCCTTCAAGGGATTTTTAGAGGTGCCAAGTACCCCTGCGAGGAAAAGCGGCTAGGCTTTGGGAACTCCTGCCACGCCGCCCGAAAAGGAGCGGCTAGGCATTTATGAAGTGCTGAGAACTAAAGGGATGTCTTTGAGACTTTGGATAGAATTGATGCTCTGCAAAATTTCTACCTCCAAACAAAATCTGTAAGTGAGGATTTCGAAGAAAAAAGAGAACTTGATTGTACGACACTTGTGCAACTCTAGACTTCCCATTTTCTTCTAACAAGTGGAACAAATTTGGAGCTTTCAAAGAACTATTCCACCACTAATTTAGATGCAACTTCGATTATGTGTTTACACATTCAAAAGTATAGGCTTTGAACAATTCAAGAGCTCTGGAGAGCTCTTACGAATGATCCTCTATAAGGTTAATGATGTTCCTCCAACCTTCTGCGCGAAAATGTCTGAAGACAGTGTACTCAGATAGTTGGAGCGTGCGGCGCACGCGAGTTTATGGTCAATGCGGCAAAGCGCGTGCCTTATTTGTGGGCGTGTCCGGCACTACGCCAAACGCGTGCCATCCTAGACATTTGGTGCGTGCGGCGCGCGTATTAATGGCCAACACCGCGACCCGCGCGCTACGTCTATGTTCGATCTCGCCACCCGCGCGCCTAATTTTGTAGCACGCCGCGCGCGTGCCTTTATACTCTACCCGTGCGGCCCGCGCGCCTGCAATTATCACATGTTGTAAGCACAAGGGATACCCGCGCAGTGTACGACGCAGTGGTCAGGCTGCCTCATCATTCAAGAGGTTAGATATTACATCGTAGTGTATGAATAGGCGCAGAAGTGGAAGTTATTTCTTGCTTCCAAGCGTTAGCCTTCGGTAGCATTGCAAATGGATGCTGGATCTGAATTTTTGGATTCAAATACGAATTCATATTTATTTGGCGATGAAGGAGGGAATTTATTATCAAGACCTGTGGTATACAGCGCAATGAAAAACTGAAAAAATGCAGCCATCCGCGGGCCAGCACCAGCGGCGCGGCGTCCAATGTTCCGCCACCCGCGCACTGGGTATTGCGCCACCGTGTGACTGCGCGCGCGCTGCCCGCTCCAACTGTCTGAGTAGTGAAGTTCGGATATCAGAACCAAGAAATTTACGTAAGAAAATTTGGCCCAACTGTATGCCCTCGAAAAGAGTTCTCCGGTTGCTTCCGGATGATTTATATTATAGTTCCTCGTATTTTGGAGCCCTATAACGTTTGACTGTAAGAATATGGGAACTAGTGAACCAGTAATCTAAAAGTGCTATTTGGAGGAGAGTTCGCTTCGGGACCGCCACGCGGTTTCCCGCTATTTGCATATTTTTGAACTGAGTTAACGATTCTTTATATATTAGATAGATAAAAGGATTTTGAGGTTGAGAACCCGACAGTTTTGAACCGGCCAGAGTCTGGCCGCCAGACTCCGCTAAAAAGTGCTCAAAAGCGCCCAAAAGCATTCAAAAGTGCCCAAAAGCGCCCAAATTTCTCTAACCCCTCTTCGCTTTCCCAGTCTCCCCTTACAACGAGAAAGTGAAGAGCGATTAGAAGAATTTGGGCGCTTTTGTGCGCTTTTGAGTCTAGCTGGGGCCTTATTCAGTTTCGAACTCAATGAACTCTACTTGAATTAGGTTCCCTTTATAAGTATGTATTTTTAGTATAAGATGTGAGGAGCTACTGCTCACCTTGAGTATCAGAACAGGACGACCGGTAACGGCACGGCGCTGAAACGGCTGGATTCGCCATGGAGCGCGGATTGTGATTAGAGCGGATTTCCTCACCTGATTTCAATTTGGACAAATAAGATCTGGACCAAACCATGCTCACAGCATTTTGGGTGGGGAGGGTATGTTAGCCTACTTGTTGTTATCGCTCAATAACTATTTTGATTTTTGAGTCTGAGCCACGGGTGGAGTTGGTGCAGATGGATAAGTATGTATGCTGAACAAGAAAACATAATGGGGAAGGGAATCTAACACACGGGAGTGGGACATGGACAGGGGAATTTTGTTTAGTGATGGAATATTGACTTTGCTATAGCGTATCGAAGGAAAGGGTGGAGTCAAGTATGCGGCCAGAGATGCAAAGAATTCTACATTTTCTGGGAAGGGATGAACTCAATGGAAACTCTATTTGATCTTCAGATCAAAAGTAACGAAGAAATCTTGATGAGTCCAACAAATAAGACTCGACCCAAGTTGAAAGCTGTAGTGGAAAGTGTTACTGCGATCAGACTCACGCATCGTTTGTGCTCGAAGGAGGTTCCCAGTACCATCAACGTGGCTGCCTTTCGATCGTTTCAACGTGTCAGCTTCGAGTAAGCGCCTTCAATTTGCTGTAGTTAACGTGTCAAAACGATCGAAAGGCAGTCACGTTGACGGTACCTACAAGAACCTCTCTGATGCACAAATCAAACAGTGAATAAGCCAGCGTACTTCAAAGCAACATTGGAGCTCATGACAACATGTGCAAGAACAAGAGTGCCATTAGGAGAACTAATTTCAGTCTACCTTCTCTTTTATCTTGCAAGCTTATATTGATCCAGTATCCAGGAATTGCTGTCTTGCTAATCATAACGACCACATCTCATGCACCACTTCCGTATAATCGCTCTTTTGTTCTGCTTCTTCACTTTCGCCTAGTTGTTGCAAGCTATGGAAGAGATGTTGGTTATGTGTTATACGTTCCAAATATCAATACCTACATTTGGTTCACCTTTCTGCAACAACCAATTCCCGTTTCTGTAGTGAGTATATGCATCTAGCCTCAGTTGGGAGGACCTTCACTGCGGAAATTATCGCAAAATAAGTACTTATATGTGCACTTAACCGGAGCGGACTCTTGTAAGTAAACATGCGAAAAAGAACCACTTGAGTCAAAAAAAACCTTTGAATCATTTTTCGTCAAACGCTAAAAAGTCAAGTTCCATGCCAATTACGCGCCCCGCTCGACAGCCGCGCTCCAAGGCGAATCCAGCCGTTTCAGCGCCGTGTGGTTACCGGTCGTCTCAGAACAGCTTGCTGCGACCTCCTCTTAGCGTCTGCAAATTCACGTCCAACAGTAGCGCGTCGTTTTGGCAGCTTGCCAAAGGAGCGTCAAGTTTGTGCGAGGGAGGGTTTTGAAGGCTTGTGCATGTTTTATGTTTGTCTATTCTGTTTACTTCGTCTATTTCATCACTACCTCCGACTTCGAATGAAATTTACCTTGTAATTTGTAGGTATGCGGTTAAACCAACTGGTAGTGTTGGGGATATTAACAATTTCGACCAAGCACACGTTGGCACAGGCAGGCGCTGATGGTCAACGGCAACAGCGCGAACAACAGCAGCATCAGCGTGAACGAAAAGTGGTAGCCCTTAATAGCGAGTCAGAGGTGAAGACATCAGAAACAACTACTAGGACTACGATAGGTAATGTTAGAATGCTTTCAGATAACCTTTTTCACCACTTCTTTGACTTAATAGACCGTTTCAAGCTGACTTGTCTATATCTCACGACGACATCGAACACTACGATGGAGAGGGATCTCCAACTGCGCCACCAGTGCTCACGCCAGGTGACGAATACATGCCTGAGAAGCCTTCCCCACAAGCGTGAGTGTATGCTTCACATTGTTTTATTGCGTTTTCTTCATTATCCTTCGATTTCTTCTCGTACCTTCATTTAGTCTGTTGAAAAGGTAGGTTTGTTGTTTCGAAACGTATTCATATATTCGCCTTCATCTGCAAAATCATATATACTTGGAATTATCTTCGCTGGTTACAACCCGCAGGGAAGGCACCTAGTAGTCTGGCCTTTTGAAAGGCGATATGTATATCTTTATAATTATTTTGAAACGCTGATTTCAAGTATGCATAGCTGCTGAGCGTTTTTCCGCTTAGAGTGTCTCGAGCTCGCTGTCATTTTGA
This sequence comes from Cylicocyclus nassatus, assembly GCA_958299035.1. Taxonomy (NCBI): domain Eukaryota; kingdom Metazoa; phylum Nematoda; class Chromadorea; order Rhabditida; family Strongylidae; genus Cylicocyclus; species Cylicocyclus nassatus. The sequence goes on along the minus strand of CATQJL010000001.1, from coordinate 44,722,809 downwards.
TTGACACTACTGGAAATGGTAGGATGGCCTACATATATAGATGGACTCCAAAAAAATATTAGTGTCGAAATAACATAAGATCAACTCTTCTGTTGTTGATAGCGAGCATTAAACAATTGCATACTTACCTAGTCGTTATTGTAACATCGATATGTAATTGTGCAAATTTGCGCAGAAAAATGCCTGTCACTTTCTTGGATTTTAATGCTTCGCAGCTAAGGCTGGGTTCATACTGAGCCGCACAAACCGGCACAGTCCCAGCTTCGAGCACAGTTCGAGCGCTGTGCGGGAACTGTGCCGCTTTGTGCGGCTCAGTATGAACCCAGCCTAAGAACAGCATATCTCAACTCAACATGTCAGACTGATTTAGATTACATGTCCTTTTTTTCAGAGCTCCGGCTCAGCTAGGTGCTTTTTCTCGGAATCAAGTTCTCTTTAAAACACTGGCAAGCCCTCGAGTAAGGTCTCGGCAGAATTCACGCGATTTCATCGCTGCAATTCTTCCAACAAGACAAACACTCTATTGCATCCCGATCATCTTGCATCTCGGTTGTGATAGTTAGTCACAACTAGTCGTGTTGAGAGCTATCACAACCGAAAAACTCCTAACTGTTTGTTTTGTTGGAAGAATCGCGGCGATGAAATCGGGTGAACTCTGCCCAAGGCGTGACCATTTACGATCTAAAGCATCCCTTCCATAAATCAGATCTAAGCAGTGTTAATAGGTACTGACCGGTTCACGACAGTCACGTCGCTATCAATTTGCAGTCTCTTTTATCTATTCTCATCCATCGCTTATCGCTTGTTAGATATAGTTATTTGCAATAAACTCACAGGCATCTTGAATGTGAAAATACAAAATGGATCTGCTCTGCAGTCATACATCCCGCCTTGGCAGCGAAAGCACAGCCATGTATCGACTCTCACGTTAGATTAGGTGTTTCAGCGATGAGCATGCCGAAGCCGTTTATCAACAAGCCTTGAAGTTCCTAGAACGTGGACGAGGTCATGGTATCGAAGGGCGAAAAGCTGCTTATCGACTACTTGACCAAGCAGCGCAAGCTGGGCACACCGATTCTTTGAAACTGATGGGTAAATTCGCTGTTTCTCATGTTCTTTCGTCTCTTTATAATCATTCGTTTAGGCTACGCTCATTTGTTTGGTGATCGCGCTCGCTGGTCCATTGATGAAGCGAAGAAAATATTCGAAGAACTTGCTGAAAGTGGATCGCCAGATGCCCAACTTGGTATACTCAGGCTTTCATTTTTTGCTTGGGTGCTAAGAGTTAAATTCAGGACTCGCCTTCATGCATGCTACTGGTTTGGGAGTATCGAAGTCCAATCAAGCAAAAGCCCTCGTCTACTACATGTTCTCAGCTCTTGGTGGAAATCCTCTTGCGCAGATGGCTATGGTGAGTTTCTGTCTGTTTCCCTGAATTTATGCTTAGGCTCTAAAGGATTTTCGGCTGTGGGTAACACTATCTTTTGGATGTTCTCAGTTCTCTAATTTTATCGGTTCCGCAAATTGATACTTGTTTTCAGGGATACCGTTACTACGCAGGAATCGCGGTTCCTCAGAACTGCGAGAACGCTCTGTCATACTACGAAAAGGCAGCGGATAAAGTAGCGGAAGGATTCAAGTTTTCCACTGGGCTTGCTATCCAACGAATACGACTTACTGATGAGATGGTGCTATTTAATCACTGTTTTTTTTTCTTCTCAAGTGAAGGTTACATTCAGGAGCCATCATCGACGAATGCAGTCACGACGCCCATGGACCAGAACCTCATAGAGTACTACCGCTTTTTAGCTGAAAAGGGTGATGTCTCAGCGCAGGTGATTTCTATGTTATATTATATTTCTTTTACTATACGATTACATATCTTATCCGTTTTATCTTTTGTTGGCTCTACTAGCAGGATACATACTATCTTCCTCCTTTTTTCATCCTCCATTGGCTTTTCTAGCGTGATGCGGCTTTGATTTTCAACCCTTTACAGGTCGGGCTTGGACAGCTCTACCTGACTGGTGGGCGAGGTGTCGAACAGAATTTTGAGTTGGCCAACAAGTATGTCGACTCGTTTTTAATTGTTTTGGGTGTTCTCATTTGAAAGTTGCCTAATGTTAGGTACTTCTCATCTGCCGCTGAAGCTGGGCATGCAGGTGCCTTTGCTTTCCTTGGCAAGATGTACCTTGATGGTACGCATGTTACTCCACAGGACAACACTACGGCGTTCAATTTCTTCTTGCGCAGCGCCGATAAGGTCATTTTTTACGCTTATATAATGATCATGTTTTTGAAGCAAGTGTTTTAGGGAAATCACAATGGTCAAGCTGGGCTGGGAGTGATGTACATGCAAGGAAGAGGTGTTCGTCGAGATTACGAAAAGGCATATCGCTTGTTCTCGCTTGCTGCTGAGCAGGGCTGGGTTGATGCGCAATTGTACCTAGGAGACATGTTCTTCAGTATGTTTTACGTTTCATTCTCGGTCATTGTCCTCTATGATGTACTTATTCTAGATGGTCTTGGTGTAAAAAAGGATTTCAAAGCTGCATTGAAGTATTATCAAATGGCTACGCAAAATGGCCATGTTTTAGCTTCATATAATCTCGCACGCATGCACTCTTCCGGTAGGTGCTTCTAGTGGTGATATTTATCCTCCTTACAGCGATACTATTTTTGATACCCTCAAACTGGGATCACTTTTAATTTCGTTTATCTTATTCATCTTAGGCATTGGTGTGCTGAGATCCTGCACAACTGCTGTTGAGTTCTACAAAAATGTAGCTGAACGGGGCCGGTGGAGCGAAAAGCTTATGGAAGCCTACACTTCTTACAAGGTACGTTCTACATCTTACATTACTTATCTTTTAAAAACTTTTCTTGCAAGAATTTCAATTTCTTTATGGCCTTCGTAAACTGTACCAAGAGTTAACAGAGATTACATTCTTACAAGTCTTACTCATATTTTCGTACAACAGGAAGGGCGAAGAGACGAAGCTGCTATAAAATACCTCTTTCTTGCTGAGTTAGGTTATGAGCCGGCACAAACCAACATTGCGTATATCTTAGATAGAGGTGAGCCGGTTTCCATTTGAATTGTTCGGTGCTCTTCGTTTGACCAGGTTGATCTTCAATTCAGGCGAGGCTGATTCGCTCTTCCCATCCTCTAAAGAAAATGTGCTTGAGAGAGCCATAGTACAATGGCAGCGGGCTGCCAATCAAGAATATCCTTTAGCCAGAATCAAACTAGGAGATTATCATTATTATGGTTGGGGCACTCCTGCAGATTACGAACAGGTACGGATGTTTCGTTGAATTTCCCTAGGATTCTCAAAATACTTACTGCAGGCTGCTCAACATTATAAATTGGCAGTGGAGCGCCATGCGACTGCACAAGCAATGTTCAATCTAGGTCTGATGCATGAGCAGGGACTTGGAATCACTAGGGTAAGTTCACATCTTGTACCGTCATTTTGCTAAATCGCGCTCATGTCAGCTTCTATTATTTGGTCACTTTCAGGATCTCCACTTAGCAAAACGCTTCTATGATATGGCTGCGGAGCAAAGTTCTGATGCAGCTGTTCCAGTCGCGTTAGCACTTGCAAAGCTGGCAATTTTGTTTTTATTGGAGCGGATTAATAAGGTTACTATCTTTGATTATAAATTTTCTTCGTTGCTTTTCATGATTTTCTTCTAGAACCCTGTCATTCAACTTCTGGAACAGTACCTTGGACCAAACTGGGACATGTTTGCTATGGCTATCTGCGCTGGAATTCCATTGATCCTTTTCGCAAGGTGGAGACGGCAACAAAACATGCCTTGAGTCAATAATTTCTATTCTAAGGATGCCATTTTGAACTTCTTTCATTCCAATTCCTCATCATGAGACTTGTACATTGTTTACTCGGCATTCTTGTATTTTTTGGGGTACAAAGTATTCGATTTTTTAGAAGCCTGGCTAGGTTTTCTTATGGAATCCAAGTGTGACCAGCACCAATTCGTTTACGTGTTTTACTGCCTTATTGCCGCTTTGTTATGATTAACTAGATGCTTGATTGAATGCCTCATATCATAGTCGATGAGATTGTCGAATATCCGTTCTCGAAAAGCGATGGAGTTTAGTACACTTTCGTTGGACTAGTTTTGCATAGTTCAGTCCTCTTTTTACAGCTGTGGACCTTTACTTGTCTTCTCTGATAAGCTGCTGTGATATTTTAGAACCTTAATATATTTGTTGTTTTTGCCCCATGTTCAGAAACTCCGAAAGGTGTCTTTTACGGTTATGGTACATTTGTGGTTGTTATAGTGGTAAGTCGAACTTATAAAAATCACACCATGAACTTTTTGTAGCATCACTTGTCACTGCGAGGAAAAACTATATCTCCTGTTGATTGTTTCTAAAGTTGAAAGAATAATTACAGCAGTAATGGCTTCGCTGCTACCTTTCACACAAATCCGGAGCAACACTGTCAACTTCTTTATGAGACGTAGGGATCTTACGTTGTTGTCATGAATTGGTTCGATCTCAGATAAACTTACAAATCAAGTCCTTAGTAACTTAAGGATACGGAGTCGATTTAGTTGTTTTTTTTTTGACGTAGTGCATACCATCGGTGCAGTACGATGCTGATAATTTCATTTTCGCTAGCTGCTGAACATTTCTCAAGAAAAGTCTTGAGCTTTTTTACTGCGGATTTTTCATGGTTCAGTACGAGCAAAACCAACAAATTTGGTGGAAATGCCTGTCCTGTGCTATTGAGGGACTATAAAGAAGAAGGATTTCAAATTACGATGATAAAACGAGATGAGCAGATCAGAAACTAAGAAAATAGGGAGTCGTCTACGACGTGGCATGGATATTTCGCAAGAAAAATGCTCACACTTTTTTCGGTGAAACGTTCAGCAGCTATCGAATGCGGATTTGAAATCAGCGCATCGAGTTGCATAGATGATATGAAACTCATCTGAAAAGGCCAGGCCGAGTTAGTATGATGGATGGAATCAACAAAAATCTTGATTGGTATGCATATGTGCATTTGTTTTCCCATGAAGTAGAGTGATCCAGAAACTGTGAAAGAATCTTGATTCTGCGCTATAAATTAACCCGCAATTTTGCCAAAAATTCGGTCAACGGAGAGAGCGCTATCAAAGTCTTTCAAGAGGGTGTATCATTTTAGGAAGTTTTCAAAACGAAAATCCCATTAACAGCTGCCAGTGCTCTCTTTTGTTATCAAGTTTTCTTTTCAGGGACATCTGGGGAACTATGGAAAACGATCACCAGCGTCTCAAAATCTGGTCAAAAGAAAGGACGTATGAACACTAGACAGCCAATACGTCCACTCAATAGGTTTTATCGCATAGGATCAAGTAAGCGCAACTCTCGAGACAATGCCTAAGAACGTTTCATTTCCTTTCAGGTCCAATGAAAGTGCAGTTTCCTGGATTGAATGCTCCGTTAAGCACCAAGGAGCCTGATCCGAAAATTGTTGAGCAAACGGAAGAAGAAATCAAAGAAGGCCAGCTGTCGGTTCGGAAAACGTTGGAAGAACAAAAAGAGTGGGTTTCACGTCCAACTAAGCTTGTCTCTTCAGCTTGTATAAAACTTTTACTGGGTTGAACCTCAGAATTTTGTGTGGCTATTTTTTCATTCCGTATGAGCACCATTCAGTATCGGCAAGCGGCGCTTTCGGGAGAAACTACATCCGCTCGAAAGAGGGTTCAGCGGTACACAGTTGGTTGGACAAAAACTTGGACCACCAGCTCCCGTTGATGGAATGTCATTCAAAGATTTTGAGACCTATTGTCTTGAGGTGAATCCGCTTTTGAAATGACGACTACTGAACAAAAAGTCCCACTAGGTCAAAAGAACATCGAACATGACGAGAGTTTTTGGGCGTGTTCACACAATGGCTGCCCTCGTTGTTACTGGAAATGGCAAAGGACTCGCTGGATACGCAGTCGGAAAGGTTTCTTCATTTATCTATTCATCTTCTGTCAACCTAGTTCTGTTGTTACGAGCCAGAATTAGCGGAATTGTTCTGCTTTTTTATATCGTCCCTATTCAGGCCCCTCTTCACAGGACTACAACGGCCATCGTCAATGGCATGAATATGGCCGCTAGGAAGCTGTTTTACGTTGATCTTCTCGAGGGTCGTACTATCTACCAGGTTGGCAGAAGGTTTTTTGTCAAATAATTGACATACTTCAGCGACACATTAGAAAATACATCTAGTATACAGTCTGCCCGGGAGTCCGTGTCGCGAGGGTGTTGCGTCCGTTTACGGCTAGTTAGTCTGCTCTCTCCCCAATCTGTTCACTCTGCGTTATGTAGCGCAAAATCCTAGCGCTGCGAGCGCGCAAATCCTGGACGGTTCGGGCTGATTCCGAGTTAGGCAACTGTATGCATTGACCAAGTTATTCCACATATCACTCTGTTGAGATCTCATGAGAGTGAAAAAAATATGTACTTTAGGATTTTTACGCCGAATGTCGCAATACTCGAGTGTTTGCTCAACGACGGCCTCGTGGATTTGGTCTGACATGTCATCCTAGGCTAATCAAAATTTGTGAGGTATATCTGCGCTTCTAGCGGCATCCATACCTTCGAGTCAAATTAGGTCCGTTTATAGGCAATCGGAATCAAGGACATCTATGTAAAGGTCGAGGGGTCTACAAAAAACTACTTGGCCTTGACGCATGCTTTTGTAACCGGGTTGTTGAATCAAGAAACCCATCAACAGTTAGCAGAACGAAAAGGTTTGTTAGCATTACTCTTTTCTTGCACTCTTCGTCAGTCACTCAATAGCTGTTATCTCAACACGGAGTAGAAATACGCCAAGAATCTTGTGCCAGAGGACACCGTTCATTATTGCTGCAAAAAGGACTGGACTGTCTTCTGAATTGAGTGACATCATTGTAAGTGGCCATATATAGCTTCAGAAAGGACAAAATCTGGACCCAAGGGGGCCATCAGGTCGACGAGGCGCATCTTTTGATTCAAAGAAGTGGCTATTTGGTCACGGCAGGCGCTCGGTAGGCAGCCAGATCTCGCAAATCCTTTCGCATTTTGCTTACGATAGGTTAATTAAGGTCACGATAGGCGCTCGGTAGTTACTGCACACTGACTAGATTACCGTTGGCGAACATTCACTGGCTGCCTATCGCGTGCGTAACGTATCCAAATAGGTGCCTTTATACACCAGAAAGTGCGACTCACGAAGGGTGCCCTTAAATTTAGATTCGTCCACACTGAAGCAGGATATGGATGCTACGGTGTTGCTTGACCCAGGTGACCGTCGCGTCTTTTTTCTGCAGAAACTATTAGCGGTATTGTATATGTTATCTATAGGGGTGTGCGTGATCGCCGTCCGTAAGTTTGCCGCCATTGCACGTGCATCGAGCTTTCTCACTTATCTTCCTCCTTCCAAACCCTGTTCTGCTATCGGATGTTAGCTTCCAATTCGAAACGATCTCCAAAAGTACGGGAGTTCGACTGGTTTGAGGCCTCGTGGCATTCTTCGTGCGCAATGGCCGCAAATTCGCCGACTCTTGCGATCACGCAGAGCTCTATACCTGAGTACCGAACATTATTTGAGACTTTTTCCGAATTATCCGAATCTCAAAATGTCTGGTTTGCTCCTACTCCATCCCGTTTTACCTGTCAACCTGATCACGGTTGTTTACAGGGCTACATGTGGTAGAGATGTCACCATCAAGACACTTCCTTCCACAAGTTGTTGCTTCTCCGATACTCACACCCTTGAAAGAAGAGGATGAGCTCGAAGATATCGATGTATGAAAGACCTGTAGTTCATTGTCGATTTATCGTAAGCGTAATTGACAAAGAGGGTTTCAGCGTTTGAATCTGGACGATTTTTACGGAGAGGGAAGGTATCCTTTGAGAAAGCCTAAGCCTTTGCCTTTCTACGTGAACACACCGGGACACAAAGAGGCTGAGTGGCGGAAACATCCCTATAGGAACCAAGAACAGGTCCTGTCGTTTTTCTGTTCTCTGACTTGGTCCTAAAGCTTATCGCAATAAGCTTGAGCGAATGTTTAGGTTATGATACGACTTCTCGCCGATGGAGTTGTGCCACGATGGACTCGAGATGCTCGCCGTAAATGGTCGGAGGAACGGCACGAGCAGGCAACAGCGGGCGTGGTGCAGTTGCCGACCGGCATCGGCCTTACCGACATCGTTCCCAAGAAAGAATGAAGTTTGCATATCTCGTCCACTTACTCTCAGGAAATTGTATCAAACGCGAGTCTTTCACATTTTGAAGAATCTGTATTAAGTTCTTTGTTTCATCTGATCTGAGCCAAAGGTGTGCCTGTCATAATCCGTTGAGTATATAGTTGGACCTTACAAATAGGAAAGTGTAGTTTTCGTTATACTGTTACGGTTAGTATCCCATTCTGGCTCGACTGCACTGCTGAACAGCTTCGGTTACTTGTGGACTGGGCCAAAACCCAGTGGATTCAATACTAATAGGTCTAGTTGCACCGCTTTCATCAAAATTGAACTTGAATTGACGACTATTGGTCGTTGTGATTTTTAGGTAATTAGTTTGATAGTCTTGTAGGATATTTATGAAAACCAAGGTTTTCTATGCATGTTAGATTGGCGATTGATATCTGTTACACTTTTTCTTTTTCGATACTGAGATTCAACTTCTCAAAAATCTCAAACTCTCTTCGTAGGAGATGACAAGATTCCACTCAGCGGCATATTGATGAAGTATATACTAGCAAATCTACAAAGTTTTGTAAGCACTCTCAAATTTTTCTTAGATTTCGGGTGTTGTCCTTTTTTCTTCCATAATTCTCAAATTTATCTCTACACAGTCTCTCCTAAGGCAGCAGCCTGATGCCTTAGAGCAAGGGGTGAATAAATATCAACAATATGCTACAAAATTTATGATCTTTTTTTGTGCATCGTGTAGGAATCGATATGGAAATCTTAATTTTGAAATTTCAAAGAAGTTTCCCGGGTTAAATTGATGAAAGTGGAAGTGAACAGAAATTATTCCCCGATCTGCGTAGGACATACATGTGAAAGTCCGATTCTTACTGCCGCTGTTGGGTGATGTACTCCTCCTCATGCATCTCGACGAAGCGAAAGCGATTTGTATTACAAACGTAATAAAAATCTTATATCTGCCAGCCTTTTACACATGTTATAGTCACGTAAAGTTATAAACTCTGATTCAACTGACTTGTCGGCTGGAAGGCGGGGCTGTGTCTGCTTTCCGCGCGCGTGCTCTCTGATCAGTACCTTGCCTTAATCAGGTCACAGCAACGCCTTCCAGCGGCCAAGCTAGTTGAATCAAAGGGTGTACTTGATATGTAAAGGTCTTTTCATGAGCTTGCGTTGGTGAACGGTAAGCGGTAAAGCTCCTGGATCAATGGTAAGGGTGTGATGTAAGGCAACAATCCCAATTTTGTCGCAGACGCCTGTGTTTTGAAGTGAAACGACTGCAAAGTAGGAGCTGTTGACTTTCATCGTCAGATCGTAGGAATTCAAACTGCTATTATGCCAACAAAGTAGATAGCTCTTCTTGTTAGTTCTGTTGTTTATCGTCATGTATGGTGAGCGCTTTTGATAATAGCAAAAATTCGAAGGAAATTGTGGCCTTTATTTCTGCCGAGCCCGACCTGATAGCAATTTATTACGTGACCGCATTAAAAAGGCAATCACTTTCCACGCATCCTGCCACAATATGAAGTTAAAATCCGCTTTTAGTGGAATTCTGTAGGTCTGTCCGAAAATTCGCGGCGTTTTTGCATTATTTCGCAAATTCCTTAGAAATTGATAGTTTGACATTTTTAGTACCTCTCCGGGCGAAGTTTCCTGCTCTTTCCAACGACTATTCGAATATTTAAGTGATTCTTTCGGCAAGCTCTTTCAGATGATTTGCGAGTTTACGACATATCATTTTTGTCTAACGTTAGCCGATAAAGCTAAAATGAAAATTTTGTTAGCACCTCTCCAGCTTACGTTTTAGAATTATTTATTTCCTTGAAGTCACCACTCTTCTTTCTTATACTTATCTCTTCTTGTGTATGTAAAAATCGAAGAAAATATTGTATTTCTCGTTTTTGTTAGTGCATATGATAGACACCAGAAATCTCGAAATTGTAACAATCTAAAACCTAATCATCCATTTACTTTCTGAAAATTTTCATCTGAAACTAGGTTTTGTGTATCTCCAATTGTGAGAACTTCAAATTCGTGATCATACACTAGGTTGGTTCATAACTAATTCTCGTCTTTCTCGCCCCTTCTTCCAAGCGCTAGATCTTAAGGTAAAAATGTTCATTCTCAATTTTTTGTGGTATCTGAAAGCATGCATCTTCTAGTTTCTTGAACAAGTTTTCGTTTTCCAAATATTTGTTGAAGCCCGAATTGTATGCCTTCAAAAATCAAAGACTGATGCTCGAAAGTTTTTCTTTTCAGTCTTATTGCTCTTCGATGAGTAACGGTTGGATTTATTTTAAAAAGGTATAGGTTGAACCGAAAGTTTTGTCGCTTCGCACTTCAAGATATGATGCGGACGCAAGATAAGTACTGAATTTGAGTAGGGTATGTTGGATGAATCAAACCAAACTCTACAAGGCGACATTTAAATGAGCGCAACAAGTCTGACCAACGTGAAGTTCAAAGCCGAAATTCAAGAAGTTTTTTACGCTTAAAGAACTCAAAAAAAACGTTATCAAGGCTCCAAAATATTCTGCGGATCTCCAACTTGCTCGAGCATATTATCCCCACATTTTACAATGACCGATACAGTTGATGGATTTTTTCATGATTAGAAATTGAGAAGCAACAATAGATCTAAAATGCAAAAATGTTGCCATTTCCGGGTTTCCATACAAGTGATTCTTCTTGGAAACTAACCTTGTTGAAGGCTGAATATGATCGTATTTTCGAAGATTGTAATATAAAATTAGTGATTTGCGAACAGCTTAGCATCGCTTTTGCTAAAGTTTGCCAATTCTCGTTTCTTCACTTTCCAGCAGCGGAAAAAAATGCAGCAAAGGCACATGTGAATGTAGAATGAGGAGGAATAAATACCTTAGCAAGTTGAAGTTTTCCAGAAATTTAGGGGGAAGTACGATTTTTTTCGGTTTTTGTGGTATTTGAAGCTCTTTGGAGTCTGGCTTTTAACTAAAATTTGTTCATTTTCTGCAAATGTTTGAAAGCCATTTTGTAGAGCTTGCTTTGCAAACTATCAAACGTACCCCACTTACTTTTTTGGTATAAAGGGTATCCCAAAAGCATGTATGCACTGTTTGATCGTTAATATCTCTTTTCCCAAGAAGTCTTTCGCCTTGCTTTAAGTACCATTTTGTAGAGCTGGCTTCAGTTTAGATTGTATGGAACGAATCACCCATCTCTCTTCGTTACTGTAGGATTACGGTGGAAACTTCAAAGAGGGTTTGAGCAATGAAAGGCCATATTTTGCCCCAGAACAAAACAGCCTGAAAAGCCTTTACACTAGGCTACTTAAAGTTTTGCTAATTTTAACTGTGAAGTTCCCAACTTATTATGATGCTTCATTGAAGAGTTACGCCAGGTAAGCGGCCATTTTTTCAATGTTCCTAAATAGTGCGGTTAGACCGTTTAGAAAGCTTCGCACTCTTTTGAATAGTTGAGTATTGAACTCAGCATCCATAAAAACCATATTACACAAGTTTTCACATTTTTTTGAAAAATTTTGAAATGGCAGTTTTTTCCAAATTGACACCATATGATTCAAGTTCCTACCGTAATCCTACAGTAATGAAGAGCTCGGTGATTCTCTCCATACTGCAACTCTAAGTTGAAGTTAGCTCTACAAAATGGTACCTAAAGCAAGGCGAAAGACTTCTTGGGAAGAGAGATATTAACGATCAAACAGTGCACACATACTTTTGGGACACCCTGTATATCCTGCCGCCAGCACGACACCTTGAATTCTGTAGCGACAGAACTTTCGGTCAACCTAATAAATGCGAAGTTGTGTGCTACAAAATGCTTACCAACCAGGGCTCGGCACAGGTGGCTTTTAAGCAAGCTGGATGTCGTTTTTGGGACAAAAGGCAAAGATGGTTTCGTTTTTGTGGCCGAAAGGACACAAAATGAGCGACGTTTTTTTAGTCGACGTTTCGTTTTTTGGAGACTTTTTAGGTATCATGGTCTAGGGTCAAAGGGGACTTTGTAAAAATTTGCGTAAGTTGAGGGGGACTTCGTTTTTTGCATTTTCAACTAGCCACTTCGTGTCGAGCCCTGTTACCAACGCTAAATTTCTGAAACGTTGTGCTGAAACTTGGCTGATCGCGTGAACATATTGTTTGAAAATCTTAATAACGATTGTAGTACTTTTGCTCTTTATAGGGAGTAGGCCACGACTTATGATAGGAAAATGACAAGGTTTCTTTAATTTTTCATGGAGCAAAAATTGGCTAATTCCAAAATAAGCAGTTTTTTTGCCTTTTTCAAAAAACAAGAAAGAAACAAAAAAGAAACATTTCTACAATTTAGGCCGGAGAATTTTTCTCCTAGTGGTTACATTTGTACGCATGTGCTGTATAGTAAAAAGTCTGCTGCTTGTAACAGTTTTTGTAGCTTACATCAATATTGCTTTGGAGACAATAAGGTCGACTCAAAGTTGATTTCAAGAAATGCGCATTGATCATGAACCAACATTATTTTCGCTTTTTTTTTCAAGCTCAGAACTTTCAAAATATCTGGTCAAAAACTTTGAAAAGTCAGTTTGAGGAGAAGAAAGTGTTGCATTGCTAAAGAATTCGATCTTTGTAGTACTTATCAACGCCTCGGAAGTTTGAAGCCAAATTCTTGGAGATCAGCCGAAGTTAGGCAAGGTAAACGCAAGGTTGTGGAAACATGCTTGTCTGAGCGCTAGAAAGAAATCGCTCGAATACGTAACCGCTGGAAAGCAGGGCTCGGCACGAGCTGGCACCAGGGAAATTTCAAAACGAAGTCTCGTTTGATATTGAAAATTTCGTACGAAGTCCCTTTTGACCTGTTTTGAAAACCCGTCATCATTTTTATATTATGTAAAAAATGTAGTAGTGTTTATTTCTGATTCATGAAAGAACTTTTTACAACTTTCTGAGCTTTTTAAGTGGTCGAATCACATATTGAGAAGCAGAAAAAGCCGATTTTTCGACTGCGGAGCGGGCCAAGTGGTTTTCAAATTGCTATAGAACGCTGAAAAGAGAACATTATGAAAATGTTTGTTATCCGTATGTAATCTTTTACAGTGTAGATACATTTTATGTAAAAAAGTATGAAAACTTATGTGAGCAAAGTGTCGGTGCCAGCTCAGCTGGCACCCAGCTGGCACGGTGCCAGCTAATTCAGAAAAAAGTTGGGCACAGCTTTCATTCACATAAGTTTTCATAAATTTTTGGCCCGTAGTTCCGGTCCACCAACGCGCATGCACACACCAAATTTGGTGTCATACTATTGCGTTTTGGCTGAAAACAACGCCTTTGTTTGTTGATGGACAGCTTGCCAATGGCATGCCGGCGGCATTTTTGCGGCAGTTCTCCGCCTCGGCCCCTGTGGAAACGATATCCCCTTTGCTTTCCGCCCTAAAAACGATATCCAGCTTGACCCGGTGCCAGCTGTGCTGAGCCCTGCTGGAAAGTGATTGAAACCTGTATGGAGCCTGTCTCAATTTTGAGGGATTCGCGGACCGCTTCAAAAAGCGGCTTGAACATTTACGCCGAGTAACAGTAGTTTTTACTGCCAATTGCATCACATTTTTGAAAACTTAAGCTTTAGTTTTAGTGGGCCAAAGCGGTATATCTTCTCAAAGACTACCACTGACGAACTATCAAAAAGTAAGATTAAAACATTGTGATAATGACAATGCAAGCATAACCATCAATCATAGCAACATGGCAGTCTGCCATAGCAATGAGAAAGGGAATCTGACATTTTCTTGAGTAACTTGTACCATTAGTCTTATTACCTGATTCGAGCTTACTTGTTATAATGTGCTTTTCACATCTTTCATCGCGGGCACAGACGGATTCCGCTGTTATTGAATGTAGATACTGTTATACAGTTTTGAGCTTTGATATGTAAAATACCAAGTAGAAACATGCAGAAGAGTATCACAAAGGAAGAAGGGTAGGTCTGATCTTTTACTAATATAAGCACGTTCGAATTCCCTATTCATTATTTCTCATTTCGAATCCCGCATAGATGATCATTCGAGCACCTGCTACTACGCTCGTTGTTGCGCTGGTCACTGGTTTTGAACGAGCAATGTCCAATTGGAATTCGAGAGAGAAGATCCATCAAAACTGATTGACGATTACCAATCAAAAATCGAAGAGCAATGCTATCATAGAAATGAGTCCAAGGTTGTTTGACTTTCACATCTGCTAGAAATACTGCGATTACAGCGATAGACAGAAGCTTCTCTGTATGGTACCTACATCGTTTGTAGATAAATGAGCGATGACGGTTGCGAAATAGATTTTTCATCATTTTCAATCGTCTCTATCGTTTGATTAGATTGCTCTGCTCTATCAAGTGTCACCCAGTAATGACGTCTTCAGTAGAAGGGATTCACCATAGTAATACGAGCGAGAAAAACAAACTAGGGCATTCATCTTTGTTGTAGGAGGAAATGTCTAGGTTTGAAGAATGTTCATTGTCAGTCAACGTTTTCTTCCTTAAACCCTTCAGATCACATTACGTCGAAATGATGGAAGTTTAGTCTACTTGATCTGTGCAGGTGACCCGTGACTTTTTCCGCATGAAAGTTAATGAATAATCTGTACTAGATGTGCAATTTGAAGGAGAATAATAAGACAAAAACTTGTTGCACGTGGTGTCATAAGACCTCATAGAAGTAGAACATTTGTTGTGGAAACTATTTTCTTTTTAACGGGGTTACCATCTAGGTACGTAGAATGTACCTGTTTTCCAATGCAACACTGCAACAGTTGTCTCAAAATGTCTCACAGTCCGTACATGTAAAAATTTGCACGTCATCCATGAGAGGACTTGAAAATACAGGGTGTCTAAAACGTCAGAACACGTTTTTTATTGGTTGATAGCGCTTCACACAAAGCCTTTTGCTTAGATTTAAGTATCAATTAGAGCAGGTTTCAATTTGATTGCAGGCTTCAATTTGGTTTCATAGTATGAAGCGAACTATCCACCTCTCTTCATTACTGTAAGATTACGGTGCAAAATCAAAACGTTTTGAGCCATTGGGGGTTCCAGCTCGCCTCAAACAGCAGACAAAACAACTTGAAAATTTTCGCACTAGGCTATTCAGAGCCGCTAATACTAAATATGGGCTTTGCACTTTACCACAATTCTACGTTCATAAGTTGAGCCAAGTAAACCGCAACAGCTGCCTTTACAATGCTCCTTACAACTGTGATTACACCCTTCAAAAAGCTCTGCAAACTCGTGAGAAGTTGAGAAATGAAATCAGCGCGCGTGAAAACCCTGGTACACAACGACTCAGATTATTTGGAGTTAGTCCATAGTGAAGCTGTAAGTTAAAACGTTCTACCGTAGTTCTACAGTAAACAAGAGAGATGGTGATTCGCTTCATGCTGTAAATTTAAGCTGAAGCCGGCTCTACTAAATGGTACTTGAAGATAAGCAAAAGACGCTGGAAGAAAGATTAACGATTAAAAAGTGTGTTTTTTACTTTTGGGACATCTTGTATTAGTAGCGAGTTGAATTAGTAGCCTGCTATTTGGTGTCCGCTATGAAAACTTATGAGAAATTGAGTTGTCTGTTCCGTTCTTTTGTAATACGTTCCACTGTCATTCAATCTATTTGATAACTAATATACCCATGATGCACCGAAAAAAAAGAGTAAAGGGAACTCATATAAACATGATAACAGCTAATTTTACAACTCGCGGAGATGAATGTGACATGATAAAAACAATCACAAACCATGTACATCACTAGAAAAGAGAAAAGTCCCAAACCGCTTGCTGACGGAATGGCAGGGTAAACACCAAGATATCGGGGGTATGCCAAGATGAACGATAGCTGGCAATAAGCATACTGTACTCCAGCGGTTGTCACTATGTTGCACATAAAGTATTATTTCTTAACGCTGTATATCCCAAACCGGATTGTAAATGGTGTCGAACAGTAAGAATCAGGGCATACAGACCTCCCAACGTTTTTTCCAAGTTTCGAGATATCATCATAGCGTAAATATGGAATTTGAAAAAGATTTGACCTACGCAGCGCATATGGCTGGCACAACCTATCGTTCATGTTGGCTGCCCCCCCCCCAAGATATCCTGTCCAAGTAATCTCTTTGATTGCCTCTAAATACAACGCAGATTTCAGTTCAAGTAAACATTTGTTCAGTGAGTCAAAACACCATCAATTTATAATAGATTACTTGACCCAAAAAACGGCAAAGTTCTTTACTTGATAAAAGGGAGGAGACTACTATGTTCCAAGTATACCGCGTAGTTGCCGTTTTCTCAAACACTATCGCTGGATCACATGGGTTGAAATTTTTTCCGAGAACGTGAACTGATGTCATCATGTTGCAAGCTAGTCGGATATGACTTGCTTTTCGTGCGCGCAGTCTGGAAAACGTGAGAGGTCAATGCTAGCTGTTAGTGAGCATGCTTATAATTTGCAAAAGTTTGAGTCGATACCAAAAGAAGAGGTTGATTTTACATCTGCAGGTCTAAAATCTGCACAAATTTCATAAATGCTGTGGAAACAGTGTAAAATGCAAGCTCATAATAGTATGTTTGCAAATAGCCTTACGAAGTCTGTTTTTGAACCCTAAGGAAGGCTACGAGCGATTTTCACACTTTGATTTGCTAACGGTAACAGGACAAAACAGCTAGAATTTTGGTTATATACAACGACGGGAGCATTCTATCTAGCATAATGAACAAACAATGTTAGGAGTTTTAGATAGCTACGAGATGGTCCCAAAAATTGTTCTTCCGAAAAAATTTTGATCAGCACAGGTTTGAATCTTGTCCTCTACCATTCAAAGGATCTTGCGTTAAGAGCCGTTATTACGAATATTCTCGTGATCAATGTCACAAAGGAATTAGTTTGCAACCAACTCTTAAATTGCAATTTCCTCACGGAGTCAATTTTCTTCCTATATACACGGTGAGGCCTTTGTAAAAAACTTTGAATTTGGACGGACTGATATTGAAAAAAAATATCGAGACGTCCCAACTGATGTGCTCTGCTGCTCGACGGCGTTGATTTTTTGTCAGAGTGACTCCAAACTAACAATTACCAGTTATTAGATTTATTGGAAACAAAAGAACATACTCGTAACACAACACATATATTGCACGAAAAAAATACAACATGCGAAACAAAACACTTACAAGGGAGGTCGGATCAGTCGAAGTGGCCTTTTCAAATGGATCATATACTATTTTGAAGAGCGTTAAACGCTGATTCCGAATCTTTCTTCGTTATCTGCCGGGCGCCTCTGGACGCCGAGTTATAAATGTTTTTTGGAGCGAAAAATGAACACAGAATTCAAGTAAAATTGACTATTACGGACTTTTCAGCGCCTAAATAGAGCAACATGTTGTATGAGTGTTTTGGGCAAAAGGTATCCTTTGAAATGGGGTGCTCTGGTAACCAACATTGGACCATTTGAGCAATTCTGACGAATTTTGCCCTAATTACGCATTCAATTTTTTAACCCAAAGAACGCTCATAACTTGGCGTCCAGAGGCGCTCGGCAGATAGCGAAGACAGATTCGGAATCAGCGTCCTAAGCTCTATAAGACATTATACATTTCAAGATGAAATGCCACTTCGACCATGTATCCTTCCCTTGTTAGTAACAAGATGAGAAAACCTGCCCATTTGGTAATTGTGAATACGGATATGGAATGGAGATTATAGGCGGTGAACCGAATTTGCACACGTCATAGGGATAAGGTGCCGAGCTACCGTACCAATAGGAATCATCAGTTTGTATGAAGAGTGGTTGTGAAAGTGGTGTAACCGTGCCCGATTCGGGTGAAAATGTACAGTAATTCGAAGAAGCGGGTGAGACCGGCGTGGAATACGGTGACGATGGCGGGAGTACGGTATTGATAGACGGTAGCGAGATCGGCGAAGATGTACCCGGTTTCGCGTATGGGCAATAACGTGGCGATGAGGATTTCATCTGGAAAAACGCAATAAAAATGATGGACTTTATCTCCCGAATTTATTCAAAATCTTTTTTTACAGAATGAAAATTCCAAACATAGGGAAGTCAATTTTATATTCTTTAGAGAATGAAAATCATTTGTGGCTGTTTTGGCGTAGTTTACTAACAAAGCATAGCAACAAGAGGTGACCGTCGATGAAGTGAATTTGCATCCTTATATAACTAGAAAATTTCAACATATCAATTTTGAGGACGAGAAATCAAACAGAAAGCAGAATTAGTGTTTTTGGCTTTGTATATGATACTGAATGGAGAAAAGAGACATTAGTTTGACACTTAAGAGGCGCACCACTCGTTTTGAGACAGAGAATTGCGAACGAACGTGAACGAACGTTAAGAGGTGGATCCAGTACCAAACAACAACGTATGCTTTCAATCGGCCGTGATGGAGCGCTATGAAACTAGTTTGACAACCGATGGTTAGTGTGTGAGTGTGTATGTGTTCCTATTGAAGTTCGTTACCGGATCAATTGGGTTGGAACAGAAGCTGCAGCAATGGAAGAAGTACTTCGGAATGCATCTAAACTCACTAAATGGCTGCTTGGCGTAGTCTGATTAGTGGTGGGCAGTCGAGGCGGCGATGGCAACAGAATCGGCTTTAGTCGGATCGGCTCGGTTGACTTTTGTTTGTTCATCTGCAAACACAGCATTTTATCCGCCGAACAAAAACAGAGACATCCTAAACTGAACGCGCGTTTCGATTCTGACGCAAAGGCAAAGAGAAAGGCCGTGTGAGCAGACGGAGAGGTATACGAATGAAAGACTAAACTGCTGTCTGTGTGTATGAGTAGGTTTTCTCTGTCGCTACTCCATCGAAAACAGGATAGGCTATAATAGGCCGACACGAAGGACAACTGACAACTTTTTTTGACGTCGAGTATGTGTCGCGCACACCGACCGCGCGCTATTGGGTCACACTTACACCGCTCTGTCGTAGCCTATACGCTTTTGAAGATGCTGTGTGATCATTAGAGTTTCTATAGCCTGCTTAGAAAACGAACTACAGTATGCTACCGTAATCGAAGTGATGCATAGGTGCGAAGAGCGACTAAAAACCCTGCAAAATTTATTTTCCTCGCAATTATGACATACGACACCGTGTCTGAACTGATGCGCGGAGTCAAAAGCAGTTTGGAGGCGTTTTTTATGCAAGAGGCAATTTGGAAGAAATCATCATGAAGTCGCAAGTGTACGAAATAAATCTGATGTTATGTGAAACGCAGAAATTATAAAGAGCCCAAGGTTTGAAGTCACCCTAGTCTGCTAGAGCGGAGCTACAGTACGATACCGTACTTGACTGACGAGTAGGTGTGAGTAGGGTTTCAAGGGCAGAAAAAACACGAGATTGTATTTCCAAAAAAGGAACTATAGAACCGAAGATTCCGTGAAGGACAAGAAGTTCTAAAATGCGAATGAAGAGGACGGGACTTGTACTGATATGAAAAAATTATCTAAACTCGTCGAAATTTCATAGTTTGAATTTATTTCATTGTCTCAATTTATACACTTTTGCTTTGGTATTTTGAAGCCAACAATCACACGAAAAGGTAACATAAAAATGTTCATAATTCCACTTCATTCCATCATTTATGAAAGTGGCAGAGAGTATGGCAATCCCAGTGAGACCTGAGGAAATAGTGAAATGCTTCAACTCATTACAGTCTAATGGATTTTTACCCCATCTTTAATTTTATTATGTTTCAGCGCTAACGAAGTTCCATAAAATAGCTCATGGGACAAATAATGTATGTGCTTTGGTACGTAATCTAATAAGTGATTCCGAGAGATAGATTAATAGAAATTAACCTACACAATGTTAGCTTGAATGTATAGCACCAAATTCGGAAAAGTTGAAAGCTTAATTTCCTAAATGACAATGTATTTACAGACGAACATCAACGATAACACACTTGGTTTCACTGCGTTTTCTAAAGCGCTCATAGCTGCAAAACACTTTGCAGAAATGCTTTAGGAACCAGTTTATCACAGCAGCGACTGATCGGGAGTTCAAACTTGAAGTGTAGACCTAAACAACCGAACAACCGGGGAATGAAAGACGTAACGGGAATCGGAAGATCGTGTGAATGGCATTCGTGTGAATGGCATTTCTAGGGCGGACTATTCAATATGCCACTACAGGGGCTGCTTGCCTGCTGGCCCTGGGCCGGGGACAGATGACATATTTACGCGGTATTGTTAGCGCTCGTTGAATGTCTGTGTTGTGTTGAGAGAGAATAAAACGAGCGCCATAGACAGAGAACAGACAGTTAGAAGACGAACAGAGGTCATGTGAGGAAATAATTTACAATTGCGTGAGATTAGGAGGTGATCATCCGCTCCGGAAAAGGCCTGCTGCAGTCAGACATGGCAAAGCTTTTAGAGGTTTTCATATGCAACGGATTCGCTTCCTATCCCTCCGCCTATGCAGCTAAATAAATACGCTGTTCATATGTGATTTGGAAGCCGGATGAAATCAACTAGAAAGAAATCGAAGGCCAAAATGTCATGGTTTCGCTCCTTTGATAATGCCAGACGACCACGAGCAGAAGGCCAACCACATGTGGATGGGCAAGCGCGTTGTCAGAGACAAATGTGAACCAGCTCAGTGTGTCAAATGATCTGAATGCTCGACGATTTAGCGCTATGAAAAACGCACTGCAAATTAGGACAATGCGTCCCACCGTGGTGGTGGTGTTCCAAAAGTTTAACCCTCAACTAGAACGCGGAACGTAAAAGGCAGTAATACATCAATAGAATCTAGTTCCACTAAGCTCTACATAGTCCGGGACGAACAGATTGGAAAGATGACAGGTCACAAAAATTATGTAGAGTTATGCTAGTTTCTAGATATCAAAAAATGTAGGTGATTGTTTTTTCTCAAGGGCAAATATTTGATTTGCTATTAGCGATAGAGCGGCTTACCCCACAAGTCTACAAAATTCGTAGTAACCAAAGTGCTAAAGGTGCTACCCTTTTTTACCGATTGGCTCCTAAAAAGGGCCGTTACGCCGACCTTTATAAATGTGCGAACCATCCAAATGATTAAATGATTTATAGCTGCATTTACGGACAAATTCTCATTGAAGGACTCACAACGGAGATTTTTGGAAGATCAAAAAAGTTTTTATGAAAGTTTGAATCGTCATCTAGTAATCGAATAATTTAAAAGTGCATTTATAAACAATTTTCCTCGGAGTTGAAGTAATGGGGTACCAATCCACAAAGAATGTCTTCAGAAGTTTGGGAGAATTTTTGCCCGTTAAAAAGATGATTTTGAAAGAAATTGTTCATTTGCTATACTACCATCAAAGCTAGTCTAGCAAATGATTGCATAAGAAACTATGTAAACAACAGCTGTGTAAATTAAGTGCTGAAATAATTCCAGGATTCGAGAATGCAATATTAGTTAGTAAAGAAGGTAGCAGTTGGAGATTGGTGCGGGGCTGTGATCATTTTCTTGCGCAATCAAAAAACCAAGGAAGAGGCTTCTAAGGAAAAAACAAAGAGTTATAGAGCTGTATTATCCAGCATAAAAAAGACTAGCTATGCTCCCAATTACTCAAGATAATTTTCTGCTCTAGTACCTCAACTTGCGGCCTCTCCACAGGAGGCCAAAGTTTGTTGAGACGGCAAAAGGCGAGTAAACGAATGCTCGAAAGACAATGTGTATACAGTTGCTAACTTCAAAGGAGAGGCTACCAGCAAGCGACCGTCAAGGCTTCGAAAGGGTCAATGAAACTCTTAGCGACTAACACTAATTACATACGCATGACACAATGACCGAGGCGTATCTCAAAGTAATTCTAGCTAATCATCGACAACGAAGTCATCGACATTGCCAGGCTAGAGCTAGAGACAAATGAATTGGTAGAGCGAGCTATGCGTGGTGTCACGCCTGGCGAATGTCCTTGAGAGATTTATGAGATCTATAGAACTGTAAAACATAAAACTCCCATGTAGCCATTGCTCTAACACTTGTTCTAGATTAGGAACATCTGAAAGAGCGCTAGCTGCTATCAAATATCTCGTCTCGTTGTGAAATGCGCTATAAATTGTGGTACAACTGGGGAGATAAACAGCGATCTCACAGATAATATGTGGTTCTTTCTTGTGATCGTCGAGGACGTCGTCAAGGTTACGATCGTCACATGTGTTAAACGTAGCGTTCTTCAATGAAAAACTTCAGAGTAATGAAGTGAAATGGTAGAATGCCTGCTCAGCGAGGGAAAGAGGGGTTAAAAAAATCACAAAAGGCGTTCTGCTTACTCGAGACAGCCTTCCTAACCAATCTCTACTTTCATAAAGAAAATAGTAGAAAAGGACTGACCCCCATTAGCACTCAAGCGTTCCAGACAGAGGATTAGAGAGCGGCACGGATTAAAGTATGGTGCGAAGCAAAACGAAAGGAACAACGGATTAGCTCATTTGTCAGAATATAAGATTGGAGGAGGTTCCAGATATATTTTGGAGAGGGAGGGGAAAGAATTTGCCCTTAAAAGCCACTGAAAACTTCGATCAAGTCGCTTGAATTTTTATAGAGTAGACAGAAAATTTAATTTGGTAGAGATAAAAGCACGATAATGTGGTAAAGATGAAAGCAACTAGCATTATTTTTTAATTTTCTAGAACACTGATAAAACGTCACACCTCATTCACGAGAAAGGGGAATAGTCCTTGGTACGCCATTGTATAAGAAAACTTTACTTCTCAACCAACTTGCAGAATAGATCAAAAATTCGTACTTGAATAACTCTAATGTACATGAGAAGAAAGAAGATTTTCTGGCGCAAACTAAGTTCCACATTCCCAAAATAAACAATTTCCAACGGGGCTTAGATAAATAATGCTAATGGCTTAAGTCAAAGCATTAGCATTACCATTTTCCTAGCATAAAACTGAAAAGCTATAATGAAATCGTTTTAAAGTGATTTCTTGCTATACACTTCTAATGCGCTTGATATGTTTCGCTACTTGCTGTTAGTTTGCTTTGACCAAACGGACAGCTGCAAAACCGGTTCCACTTCTAGCCAATTTTTTTTGTTGTCAGCACGTGAAAACACAGCACTAAAAACGCAACTCTGGATAGCGGAGGGGTATTTAGTGGTTAGATAGGCTGTAAGATAGTTATACTGTGATGAATGGGGAGACGAACCAAAGACGCATCGACATGGGCTATAAATTTTACGCGACACATAATGAAATGCCGCGCTAGTGCCGTCATCGTCTAGTTGTGATTCGGAGATTTGAAGAGCTGAACTGGATGTTGCAAAATTGAGAAGTTTTTGAAATGTCTGGAAATTTTTTGCATATATTTTAGGAGAAAAACTTTCCTGAACAGCGGTTGGAGGGACATAATCTAGCCACAAATGGCTGACTACCGAATGCTTTGAACTTACAGCTGCAAAGCACTTTTAGTGCATTCACCCATTCATATGATGAATAGGTTCAATGGGATACGCCAAATAAAGGCTAAGATACCAAGTAATTTTAAAATATTCAAAGCTCTAGTTATCGCTTAGAAATTCGAAAATTAGCAAGAAAACCCATCATGTTTTCAGAAAAAAATTGCGATGCATTCTTAGTGAATTCTAATGCATTTTCTTTTATTTATGTTTTTCTTATTATATGGTTTTTTTTGAGAAAACGGGTGGTTTGGTCATCTGACGACTACCTTTGATATGTAGAATAATTTCCTTGAAAAGATATATGAGGGATTTGTTTGCGTAGATCTCTCCAATTCTTGAAGTGACTCCAAAATATAAAAACATCAAATGGAAATTGGTCTAACCAGAAACTGAAAATGATTGTTTCTTACGCCAAACAATGATATTGTTCAAACATTTGATTCGCATTGCGTTTTCTTAGAAAATAGCTTCACGTGCCAGATAGGGGCCAGTGAAAATCATAACATGAAGGAACAGACTTAGCCAGAACAATGAAGCCCAAACATTCTTGAGCAGCACAAGTCATTGTCAAGACTTTGCGATCAACACTCCGGCGAAGAGGGCTAAACTAAACAAACGCCGTGCGCCATAAACAATGCAGAGTTGTTGACAGTTTAAGAAAATCATATTGGAATGCTGGATGAATAGCGACGACGAACGAAGGAGGCTGGGTTTGGTTGCAATGCCGAGCGAGTCATAACCCATGCAATCACACGATGGCCGTGGCAGACGGCGGCGATGGAACCGCCAAGGATGCGACGACGAACGAACGGACCGGCGATGAGAAGCGGCGAAAGTGGAGGCGAAAAACAGAGCTGCGCCGAAGCGAAACGAAATGCAAACGCAAATGTAAACGTATGCGATGCGCTGACGGAGATAACACAACACAACGTAAAGTTGTTTCCACACAAGGCGATCAACGCGAGAACTTGAATGGATTAACACACACGCGTGAACGTTTGTGCGCGACAATGAGAGCGCAATAGCACATGGGATCGAAGGACAGAGACATGTTTCGAGGTTGTAAATTCCATATTTCTACATATATTTTCATCAACTAACGAAATTTCAAGCTTTGCCAATTTTTTAGAACAATTGAAGATCAGTAAGCCCCCCAGACACCCTTCGGTTCACCCAGGGTCCAGGGTCCCCCGCCTAGGCTTAAGTTGGTCAACCAAATTCTTTTCACCTTCTCTATTAGGGCGTAAGGAGAGGGAAGCATCACGGCAGCACTGAAAGTCGTAGGGAACCTCTAACGAGAAAACTGGGCGAAACTATTTTCTTTGTAGATAATTTTGAATTTTTCTAAATGTGGGATAGCTTCGTGAAAGAGTTTTCCTTTCTTTTTCTCGTTCTATCGTTCGCGGCTCGCTATTTGAAAAGCATTCCTGATCCTTAGAAGGACCTCATCATTCAAATTTCTCTGTCGTCCCCTACCTCTCCCCAAGCAATTTCTGTTACCGCCACCATGTCAGAGATACATTCATTTCCCAAAATGGAGAACGCGCTGTTTTTTTAGCAAAGGAAAATCTAATGTGATCTAATCGTGCTATTTTCATTTTATTCTACTTTTTAAGTTTTTGTGCATTTATTATTTTGCATTTCAAGATCAGTGAATTCATATTTGACTTATCAAAGACTTTAAGATGAGAAGAATTTTACTAAATGAGTATAGAAGTACAGCTAGGCACAGGTTTGTTGAGGAAGTGCATTACACGAGCGATGAAGCTACAAGTGTAATGACGGAGAAAAAACGATCTCGTAGGTATGTGTTACACTACACGATAAAAGCTCTGCACAGTTTAAGGTGTTTTTTCGCAAGTTTATCAAGGCTTCAGCTAGTCCTTTGATCAAAAGTGTATATGTAATCAGGCGTATGGACGCTTTCGGTGATATAAAAGTGCATTTCTTGCAAACTCTAGCAACTTAGATTTCACTATTTTTTCGAGGCACAGCATCCGTCAAAGTAACATCGAAGCACTTCTCGATTACCTTGGCTGAAGTACCCTACCAAGGTCTCGGTAACCTCGAAAGTGCATGAGGTCATCGACAGCGCGCGAAATACGAAAATTCGAAGCAAAAGCGAAAGCAGACGCGGTTCGAGGTCATCTCATCGCTATTGCATTACCGTTCGCTGGAAATGGAATGGAAAGAAATATTGGAAAAATACTCTGCTTGGGGTGAATTGCTGTTTGGTTGAGTTATTGCATACGTTAGAAAGGCAAAGAACAGTTATTTTTCAGTAATTCAATTTTTGCAACTTCAAAACCAAAAGTCAGCGTAGAAAATTTTCTCGATAAAAATGTCAGACAAATTGCTCAAAAATCTATTTCTTATTTCATTTGTAAGAGTTTAGGAATACGGAAAACCTTCAATGGCTGAAAACTGATTCAAATCTCATCATTTGAAATGAAAAATTTTGTTTTTTTTGAAAATTTCAAAAAACGAAAGCCATCAAAAAAGGAATTTTTAACTAATGTTTCCTACATTGTCGTTGAAGGAGGGTTCTGTACCTAGATTAAAATACATTTCAGGTAAAAAAAGGTCCTTCACCTTTGAGTAAATGCGTCATAGATGTCAAATCGTTCTGATTTGATTGGCGTTCAAAAACAAAGAACACGATTTTTTAAACATTTTTTGGTATTAAAAGCACGTAGAAAATCCAAAATTTATGAAAAGGCGTTATGGTCCTTGATATAATCACATCGATTATATCCACCTTATTGGTGACATAGTCTCGAAGAGATGGTCATTGCGCAATTACGTACAACTGCGTTCGCCTCTCTATGAACGAGCAAACAAAAACGTTGCACTTCAGAGCTATGTAACGTAGTCGATGGGCACTTTTATGAGGTAGATTTAGAGCGACATAAAGTGCACTCTGAGATCTGCAAAGCGCCCCGTGAGGTGACTGCGAAAATGCATTCATGGTGGTTGAGTTCTAATAACTTTTGGTGGATTCTAAAGTGGTGAGAAAGCTCTCAAAAGACTCACTAACAATTAAATTCGCATGCAAAAATACACAAAAAAAATTTTGACGGTTCCCACGTTGTCTATTTCTAATGCCTCAACTCTGTGACAAACGAGAAATATTCAATGTACTCCCTTGTCCGTCAAGCCAAAAAATAGAAGAAAAGAATTTGAATTTCAGATAGAGAATATCGGAACTTCTAGATGACAAATCTATAGCATGTTGTGCTTATCGCATTCAGTTCCAGGTGCACTTCAAGTACATTTTTCAGCTGATTGGAATTTGCCATTTCCGAGCCGAAATGAGATAACCTATAGAAGAAGATATGGTTGCAGCGTTCGAGAAAAAAGCTAATACGTAGTACATATAGGTCTCCGAGTGGGCGCAGCTTTGCTAGAATAAGAAAAAAATTATCTGAGCTCGCTATATCACCCATCAACTAATTTCTAGCATTTCTTTCTCTAGTTTTCATAATTTGAAGGTCCCATGCAAATGTGGAGAAGAGAGGTAATACTAGCGGTTATGGCAAGGTTGTGTATGGTATCCAATTCAATGTGTCCAGAATTAGAACTAGAAAAACTAATTCATTTGTACAGAGAGGTCCTTACTAATTTTTACTCTGAAATAGATCTCCATAGCCAAAATAAGAATAGTTTTCACATCCAGTTACGAATATAACCCATGATCGACCTAACCTAGGTATATGCAGTGATTATTCAAAAATAATAGTTCAACAAGATTATAGGTTGATATTTTTTTGAAAAAATAGGTCGAAATGCGTGGTCAGCAATGCACCATTTCAATCACCTGGCCCACATTATTTTCCTAGAAAAAGTGTATGACATTTCCAATTTCGAAAAAAGAGCCTGGTATTTAGCTGAAAAGTATGCAAGATAAAACACCACAGTGTGAAATCTCTGGGAAGTATATGGACTAACCAGCAAACGTACTGGCGCATCGAAACCGACACTATTGGGAGAAGAGAGTGGCTATGCTAATCGAGGTAATCAAGTGGGGACAGCTGCAAATGCGCGCGGAGCCAACTAAGGAAGGTCGCACACACGACGACGGAGGAGAAAAGGGCAAACCGCCTCAGTTCTCCATCCACCATGCATATATGAGCGATTTTCGGCAAAGTTTATGCGCCGAGGTAGAAGACGAAAGTATTGGCAGGTTTATATGTAAAAAAAAGTATGGCGTAAGGGATAAGACTTTACCAGGAATTTGGCGTTGAAAGGAGTCAAAAAAGAACAAATAGCGCGCTATCACCAGAGCATTCAGCACCTTAAATTTTGAACAGAATATTAGTTTCATAAATAAAATGTTTCTGTGCAAAACGAATTGACTGAACTTCTCTCCTCATTGAATATCCTCATCTATGGTCTTTTGTGATTTTTTTATGTCAAACACTTTGATATGGCGGGATCAACGACCTTACGCTTCAACAAAATCGTTTTCGCCGCGAGTCTTCAAGGCTGTGAGATCGTTTGCACATTCCAGTATGTCGGAGATCACATGGTAAAATCGTGACATTTCCTAACTCTACAAAATTGTCTCACCATATCAAATTGGTAGCGTTAGAGAATTATCTTACAAAATTCGTAAATTGTTAAGAATTGAAATTGCTTTTTCTCCTAACAAAAGATGTAAACGCAGTATAAACCCCTAGCACTGATTAGCCGCTGTATATAACGTTATAATGTTGCTGGGCTGATAATGAAATTTAGTGATTAGCGGGGGTATCAGAAGACCAGACGAAAACTGGTCCCCAATAATCATGTCAATAGATTATCAGGAAAGCTCAAAATATGGCATAATTGTCTCCATAAGGGGTAGAATTGGGCTTTATATTTATGAGATGGACATTAACATTGAAACAATGGTTCCAAACTAGGGCATAATCGTACAGCAAATTAGTCCAGATCTTTCATTTCGCCATATTGACTGGGAGCTGGTTAACTTGAATCTGGCTATAGTATCTCAACAAAAAACTAATACGGTCAGAATGAAGCTGTCGTTTCAAACAAAAAGGGAGATTTATTCCTATAACTCTTCAATCTGGGCACGCGTTGACTACTAACGGCAATTATAATTCGATTAGAAAAATGACCAACGACTCTGGAAAGAATTAACAACCCCGAGTTTCAAATTCGAAAGAGTGGGGCAAAACCAGATCATAGGAGGTACAAAAAACGATTACTGGTCGCCACGGTGTCACTTCAGAGTAGTGCAGTAAATCCAGTGGTAAGCAAGTGCGGCGCGATAACGCGAGACAAGATGACCTGTCCCGCAATGAGCCGGTGATCCGTCAGAAACGATTATGCAAATAAGGCGCAAGTGTATGTGTGTGGTGTTCCGCGTAGCCTCCGTGAACCTCATCTCGCAGGCGGAGCGCGAACGGAAAAACTGCACTCATTCGAGAGATGCACAGACAGTTCAGCAGAACGCGCACAGATGTCAGCTGATGAGCTTATATAGAGAGGGTTACGAGCAATTATAACGACGACGTGAATGCGAAATCAGCAGTAGCCTTGGCAGATCGTGTGCTGTTCATTTGGAGCCCATAAGCAAGCCACGCAATCCTGTTTGAGAGCTCATGAAGCGCGATAAGCAGTCCGCTTGCTTTCCGTGTGAAAATCAGATTAACTCACCGAATTGAGTGACGTGCTTGGAAAGTCTCGCCAGGATATGATTAGTCGTTCTTCAGCCATTTCTGAATTGATTCAAGTTGAAATTAAGTTATCAAATTGTCTAACATTCTAAGCGCATTTCGCGACAGCATAAATGTAGAATGCAAAAGAAAGAACTTGTTTGAGAAAATTCAAAAAAGAAGCGAACAACAGTATCCACCACAAGAAGGAAGGATAATAATGCAACGAGTGGGAAATTTATTGAATGATAGTAAAATTATCATGGTGGAGAAAACAGGGAAAACGATAAAACTACATGAAACTATTCAAACCTCAACAGGAATAAACCGTGGAGGAGACGAGAACGGAGAATTTGAGCAGTTATTAAAACCGGAAAAATGCAGTTGCTAAAGAAAGATATTCAACTCTTTGTTTCTGTTTTTCTTTTCCAATTTCCGGGTCGACCTGATTTAAACATGTACTGTATAAGAGCTATTCAACTTTTGGCTTACTTAAAATGACCTTAAGGGTTTTATTCATATTTTGTTACTTATTGATTTGGAATCTTTATTTTATTATAATCTACATCAAAGAGATGTTTAAAGTTTGCCAAGATAATAAGATAAGAATCGACGCAAACGAAGAAAGGGTCTCCAAGCATAAAAGAAAGACCTAGAGAGTATAAGAAAAGCAGTTTTTTGCACTTAAATATTTGTGGAGACATGTAGCAATAGTAAATTAGCCATAAAAAATAGGAAAATACACAAGATCTTCTCTAGGACAAAAAAGTTACTAGAGATCCTCAAGATTAGCAAGTAGCTAACTAGAACAACTCAAGAACAACCGAAGTAATCAAGTCAGCAGTGGCTCACTCATGGATGAGGCCCTATTCACTGAGGGCTCCTCCCGGCTGAGGATCCACTCGTCAGCTTTAATAACAAAGGTCAGCGGGCGGGTACACACACACACACAATGCTGAATGATAT
This sequence comes from Cylicocyclus nassatus, assembly GCA_958299035.1. NCBI lineage: Eukaryota > Metazoa > Nematoda > Chromadorea > Rhabditida > Strongylidae > Cylicocyclus > Cylicocyclus nassatus. The sequence goes on along the minus strand of CATQJL010000001.1, from coordinate 44,692,557 downwards.
AATCATCGCTCGTATACGATGCAGCTAACCAGATGTTCAGTTTACAACGAGCAAATCAGCGTTTCGTCTTCGCAAACGCTTCCGTTTTGGCAGAACGCGCATAGAAGACTGGGCAGAAGTATTAGGTTGTCTTATAATCTTTTCCGTTTTTATTCTAACCTGCACTAAGTCATATTCTTTTTGATCTCGGAATAGATCTGAAGTACTATTTGATAGCGCAAATCAGGCTCTACAAGATAGCATCCAGGCATTTGCAAAACGTTCGTTCCGCACAGAAATGGAATACAAAATCTAGGGTTTCAAATGCCCCGAAAAATCGAGGAAGAGTCGTGACTTTGTCCAGATGATTTCTACGGACAGCTTGCTCACGCTTATACTTTCTATGTCCGGCATTCATATGCGAATTCGCTTTTTTTTTTCACGGCTAAAAATGGAAAAGATAATTTTCATGTTTCTGCCAAAGTAATGCGGAGCTCTTATCATAAAGGTAATTCTACAGGATGAAGCTTCGGAAATATAACCATGCACATTCAGCCTTATACAAGCATTAGTTTTCGAGAAATATGAAACCTAGCACAGAAATCTCGAAATGGGCGACTTTCGAGTTTTTTGTTCATGTTAATTTTTTAAGTATTTGATTTTTTTAAGAACGGAGGAATCACAACAATAGTAAAAACCAACGTTATATGTCTGAGCTAGGCATATGCATTAGGTTTTTTCTGGAAAAAAATAATATTTTTTCTCGATTTTTCGGGCATTTGAAACTTTTTAGATTTTGGCTTTGAACTTTATGTGATGCCGACCTTTTGCTAGAGCTTGATTTGCGCTATCAAATGGCATCATATCTATTTTAAGATATAGGGGACTGTGAGCTTTGACGAGAGCTAAGAACGAAAGGACATATGAGACAACCCAATAGAATAGAAGAAATGATTAAGCGCTTTTTCGAAAAAATATGACCCGCCCAAATTTGACATTGGCGAACGTACACGAAACAAGCAACAGTTGTGATGAATAAGGCTGGGTCATTGTGAGAACGACAACACAGACACGCATCCGATGCCAAGCACTTCAGATGATGCAACAAGCGTAGCATAATCATCCGACGACCCCAGAAAATTGTCGGCCAGGAACAGACACTGCAGGGGTCACCGTGATCTGGTGCTCTTGAGATGAGCTACTGTTATGAGCGCTTTTTTTCTTGATGTGGAAATTGGAAGAATAAACTGCTTGAAATCGTATAGGATAATTGATAAATAATGTAAATCAGTATAAAAGTAGAACACTAGGATACAAAAGCCTTGCATATTCGTAGTATATACCTTTCTGAACGATTTTGTCCACTTCAACATCTTGAAGAGAAAAAATTAACTTTCCCATGATGCTCAAAGCAGAAATCATTCGGATACGGCTACGACGCAAGCAGGTAAAAGGAAACTTTGAAATTGTGCTTCCCAAAATCGGTCGTCAAAAATGCTAAGTGGTCCAGTAGAAATTGAATTTATCTTTGATATAGCTTTCATGACCCATTCTCCTAGAGAGCTACTCTTGGTGATCGGTCCCCACAAATCATAGGATTTCGACTTTGACTTTTTCACTTTGTTTTGGTCAGGTATGATATAAAAATGATACAAAAACATGTTAATACTGGTGTTAGGAACAAAATTTCATACCTACGATGCAGGATTAGCCTACTAGTAATAGGTAAAAATGATATATCAATGTTGCTGAATTATACATTGAAAAAAAATGTGATTTAATTTGATTACGCGCTGCACAAAACCTTCTATAAGACTTTGAGACTGCAAAAAAATTTATTTTTCTTGTTTTTAGAACGGGCAAGGTATGCGCAGTTCAAAGATAATCGTATAATGCTTTGAAAGAATAAGTTGAAATTGAATACTGATGCTATGGGAGATTTTACTAGCACGAACCAAAAAATTCTATATTTTTTTTTTACTTGTGAAGGGCATCAATCCTTGCCAGACGCAGATTCTATCAGTAATCAAAAGAGAAAGTCCAATAGAATTGGTAGACATTGAAACACTTAGAATCACGGAGGAAATTAGGAAGATAGATGAAGTGACTAGCATGAGACATTCATTAGCTACCATTGGTAGCGTGATGATCAGATTAAATTTGCAGCATCCAGTGCGTCACATACAACATCAAAGACGTCCTAGTGGGCAGTAAATCGCCCACTCATGTCCTTAAGAAAAATAGAAGGCCAAGGTGGCGAATTAGACGCAATTAAGCGACCCAAGTGTCATTAACAACAACTGACGGACACTAGCGATAACTCGACCTTCACTTATGACGCGGGTGAGGATGCATGACTTGGTGTTGTTGCTGGGTTGAAAGGCATGTCAAGCTGGAATTTGCATAGCATAGCAAATCTCAGCGATCTTATTCAAATGAGTTGCTTCTCAAGTAATCAGCCGTTCTAAGAGCTTGAAGTATGCTGCAGAATTTAAATTCAAGCTCTGATTAGCAAAGATCACAAGGAGAAGTAAGGCTCAAATTTTACGGAACACAAAATTATGAGTTATTCGAATGCCAAGGCCATTTTAACTGTTACGATTATGTTCATTCACTTCATTCATTTCCAGCTACTCGACTTTTGTCCACAAAAATCTGGTTGAAATTTCGAGAAAAACTTTGTTGTGCATTTCTAACGATGTACCCTCTATTCTCTCTTTTCGAAAGGGCAAGATCTCATTTTGAATTGAAATTTTGAGGTAAGAGATGCTCTTGAAATTCAATCAAAAATTATCCGTTTCACCAGGCAATGCTAAAGAGCTTTACGCGCAGCATTCAACTGACTTCCAATATCATACAACCGATGAAATTTTTGATAGATGGCGCTCTGTGTTTGAAAAATCCCTCTTGGAGAAACAAAAGGATTTAGAAAGTCATGCACCTCTGTTCGTAACTCTTACTGGTTGCCTGTAAAATGACTAGTTGTGAATCGGATTGCAATTACCGCTTCACGCTCTCTCTGGTAAACCTGTCTTTGGAAAGATGAAAGGCATGAGAAGGCATAATTAGTTTTTACATGATGGACAGCGGTTGCTTTCACTTCAGCATGTCTTTGTCTTATGACATCGGTAACTTTCACGACTGTAAAGTAGTACATAAATTTTTACTTGCACTAGTCGAAAGCTGGATTCTGAAGTTTTGCTTGCAATACTATTTAGCAAACATCATGAGGAAAGATCACGCAAAAATTTTACGGAACACAAAATTAGTTATTATTTGAATGATTATTTATTAGATTTTATTAGAATCAGAAAGTTATTTGAATGCCAAAGTGATTTCAATTGTTACGAATTACTGGTCTGGGCAACTTGTTGCTGTTCCGTCTCCTCTCACAAAAAAATTATAAAATATTTTCAGAGTGGTGTATCGAAAATTGGATAGATATGGTGTGAAGTTCGCGAGGTAACACCTGTCACTTTTGAATGATTTGAGCAAAAATGTATTTTTTGAGTAGTGTTGGAAGCTCATTATTGAGAAATAAGGTAATGCAAGGTAACACTACCACTCCTCTTCAAGTGCTTACTTTCAAAAATGCAAAATACCCAGTTGTGGGATTTTCGTCAAGGAGCTTTAACGCTTTATAGAAGACCCTCGAGGCCTCATTGACCATGGTGAACGTCGCTAATGACCAAAATGACCAGTACACATCCTCATCAGATTGTCCGCTATCGATCTAGGGCAAGGAGAGCAATGAGGACCGTAGACAATAGAGCAAATGATATTCAGATGAGAGCGACCAAATTGGTAGTTCGCGTTAATCGCCGCTCGGCCGGCCGACTTAACACCATTTCCTATGGGAAAATGTGCCATACTGCTGGTGTTTTGAGTGTTGGGAACGAGGGAAAGCAGAAAGCACCTATTTGCGGGTAAATAGTGAAAGTAACCAGTCGAGGAGAAGTTTTCGGTAGCTGTCGAATGGCGTCATAAAACCGGGAACAGCAAGCGGTGAAGAAGCAAATGGTGCGAACGCAAATGAAAAGAGACGAACAGGCGCCGGAGAAATTCGACACTTGTCATGACTTTGTGGTTACCACAACTGCTCTCGAAATTCTTTGCTCTCCATGTTGTTTAGGAAAAGATAAGAGATGCGTAAATCATCTTCTATTCATTTTTTGCCCTAAAAATAGTAGTGCAAGAGCGTAGGGGACATGACAAACAACATAACAACGGGATAATTATCGGGACATGCAAAAGGGACGAGGAAGGCTAGCAAATGCTAATTGCGCTCCCAACTGTCGCCCTATGAGCGTAATTTATCCGGAAGTCATCTGCTTCATCAGACGATTGCCCTGTTATTGTTTAGACCGCCGGATGCATCTCTTAAATTGCCTTAGCCCAGGGTGGCAAAGATCAACAACTGAGGATGTCCCATTATGGCCGCCGTTGATATCATAATACTTTGGGGATCCAATCTTTGTTTATCAATTCATATTTTGGGCTGCACAGCACATATAAATTCGCAAAGCTTGAAGGTTGCCAAATATTTCTCCACTCACGATTTGTTCGCAAATCCACCTGCTAGCGTAAAAATTTTTTTTACTTGAACAAGCCCACCTATGTTTGAACAGTTAGTCATAATGCTGCCTACACTTCTTCTCTGTTTAAAATAATTCAAATCTTCTCATCAATGAAGAGTATGGCTAGAGAAGTATGTAAAAAATGAGTACTCAGAGTTTCAAAAATGGTGTTAATAAAATTATGCAAGTGCATTGAGTTAGTTTTGTTTATTAACCATCAAAACGATATTAGTAAAGCATGTAAAGTTCAACCCAGTAAATTTTCATTGCTTTTGTAATATTTCCCTATCATGTAAATTCAAGTCCAGTTGTCACTGCTAAAATTGTTTTTGTTTTTGAAATCATAGTTCCACATTTATGTTACTTCGGTTCAAAATAGCGCGCTCCGTGATGTTTTTGTAGCAATTTTTTAATTACTCTTTGAAACTGTGTATTTATCCCTCAACTACTCTGGTACCGAATTTTGCAAAAAAATTTGGAGTCCATACGTTCGGCAGGAAAAAAATGCAGCATCTTTGGTAAAGATTTCAAGGTCATCATCCTTGAACCATAGTGGTGGTTTTGAGCATTGAATCTTGCAAGAAAATGCACAAATAGACACTTGGCCTCAAGAGAGCCAAAAAATGGTAACCCTGGCAAAGGTGTCGAATGCGCGAACACATGCGGAAAACCGGTCTGTGCTCTTTACTTTTCACGGCGTTTACATAAGACGAAGTCCGCGAAAGTGACGAACGACAACTTTGCGATTGTCGATGGCAAATTTGGCAACCAAATCACGTACAATTTGGTAAATCAGAAAATATGTGAGGTTGGAACATAAGCCTTGCATCAAAAATTTCAAAAAATCCATATAAAAAGGCTCAGAGCAGCGCCAATTCGCATAGTATTTTTTTTCTTTGCATATGCTTTATGCAGTATCTTATAGTATGCATTATATTTTATTTCAAGCAACAAAATTCCACAATAAAATTTTTTTTACAACTTCTTGTAGAGGCTGGCTACCGGCACTAATTTATTCCAGTTGAAAAACGTAGATATAAATCTTTTTTTAAAAGAAATTTGGATTTCTGGTCTTTCGGATTTTGGGGATTCAAAGTTGAAAAACGCCATTTGAGTGTTTGCATTGAACAGGTTCTGTTGTCTCGATGTGACAGTGATAATGCTCTGAAAATATTCAGAAAGTGCAAGGTTTTCTTTTTTTAATTGTATTCTTCCAAACAGATTCATTGGAGCTGGAGGATAATACGAAATTTTGAAAATTTCGGTGCTTCGGTGGTGAGACCTACGTTCCAACCTAATACTTTTTTGCTTTGACGCTCTGAACTGAAAAAAAAATCAGCAGAAAAGCTTCATCTTGGGTAAAAACCACTTACTTAATGTATTATATCTGCAACATGGATTGTCACAAATACGGGAATGATTATCATTCATAAAGCTTAAAATTGATGTTTTTGTTACAATTGATCCAACATCATATATGCACTTCATCAGATTTATCTAACAAAAAAAAGAAAAGAAAAATGAATCGAGAAAAAGGATCTTGTGCTTTTGTGCAAAGGAAGCAGCCTGTATTAGCCTTTTTAAGTCTATTGTCAACACGCGCACAGTCAAAGCGCGGTGAAAATGTGTGAGCTGTCATAAAATCGAATAAGGATGCAACCTGGACTGCTTTCGCAAGAAACAAGAACAGAAGGTCGTTGTCATTTATTCCAAACAGGGCCGAAATGCACTGCTTACAATGTCGATTAGCGATCTTGTTTGAATAGCACGCTTTTGCTACGTGCGACCTAGATGAAGCTATAACCAGCCATAGTTGCAAAGCAGGTGAATTAACAAGGAGTATTGCGTTTATTGTACGAAAGGCAATTACGCCACATATTCACTTTTTTGAATCACTCGGTAATAACAAGATGGCAAATAAATATTATAATTTCGTTTTGACATGCAAATTCGAAGCTTTATAACAATGCAAGGACTGTCATTTAGCTACGAGTTTTTGTGAATTGGTAACTTCAAATCTCTACTATCATATACTCGTTACATAGCATTTTCTATTGTGAGAAAGGAATGTTATGACTTTATAAAGCCAAAATCCTGAAATATTACTAATTTGAATTTCCAAATTCCGTTTTCAAGCTTTAGTAAGTGCACAGACGAGTAATTTAGTTGTTGGACTTAGCGAACAAGATTCGCAGAGTGTGATCTGCTGTTTGGGCATTTCTATAGACAAGAATCGAAAATTTCCAAGCTTTGCAAGCTAGATTAATTTTTAGTCAGTCCAGATTGTTTGAATTTGACCATCTATGGCCATGCAAATGTTTGCAAACATAAAAATCTTATGTGTGCGCACCATTCGTGCACTTTACATCCATTTCAATTTAATTTCTAGATCGAAGTTTCGGAATCTTGAAGAAAAAGAAGGCTTTTTTTGCTTTCGTGCACCAATTCAACATCAGAAGCAATTTCGCAGCACAATGATTTACTTTTTTCAATGTTTCCCTACATCTGTACATAAATTTATCGGCGACATTTCTACGAAACTTTGAAAGCGAGCGAAATTATATTTTAGCCAACCTAACAGCTGTTTGGCTTAAGTTATACGCATATATGAGATGTCAAAGGTCGTGCTAGTGAACATTTGCATTTTTGATAAGTTTTTGATTGCGATCTGTTTCAGAGGAAGAAAAGTAATGCCTATTAGCATTGGACTTGTTGTTAGCGTATGAGGCGATGCAGGCGCTGAAGTTCGAAATATACTTCCTAAAACTTTGCTATCCAAATACCCAGTGTTCCAGTTCCGGCAGTCATGATCTTCGCGTTTTTTTTCTAAATCTAACTTTTTTGCATGTACTATGTACTCGTCCACCTGTATCCATTGATCGTTAGTTTATTGTACATAGCAAAAATACTTTTACGAGTTGAATAGCTTCCGAACAAATTGAAAATTTCTGTCTTACTGAACCCACAATAGATATCTTCTAGTAATAAAATTAATTTGTTTCCATTCTCTAATCTAGTTATAATACAAATTATTAGGTTGTAAAGAAAGTTCCCGGGCACTTGCGAAAATTTTTTTCAAATCGCTGTAACTTCAAGTAGATTGATTCTTTTTTGAAGCTACAAACTTCATTGCAAAGACAATTTTGTCCACAACATATATCTGTCTTGCTGGCTTCTCAGCATCTCATTGCGGTCCACCAGCATGCGCAGAAGGGAAAAAGGTCGTCGCAAAAAGTGGCCTATTTGTGCAAGATTATCTCAGGCAGGATAACAGCTGAAGACCCCAGATGCTGTAGTTATATAGAAGTCTTCTGGGGCTGTTATGAGGACCATTCATGTCTTTGAGGAACCACCTGCAAAAAATTTTTTTCCAGAAAGTTTGAAAAATCGACCATTTTTTGCCCCTAAAAATGCACCATTTTTCGAGTAATTGACTTTGAAGTATTCTCGTTCTGCACAGGGCAGACCAAATCTTTGATTATTGCGAACATTGTTGGGGTAATATCTTACAAATCTTTTGGACCTATCGTCCAGGCGTGGCGATCCTCGCAGAAGCGACGCCAGCTGCGACAAGAGTTGCAGTCAGAGGCAAGTTCGACAGCTTGTAATTTCTGAGCGCAAATCGCAAAATTCGAGTGCAGCTGCAGGTTAGAAGTTAAGAGGTTCCTCAATCAGATCGCTTATGATTTGGACGAAATTATTTGAAGTGCACCAAAAAATGGCCACAGGAAGAAAAATTGTGAAATTTTTATAGTTGGAAAGATTTTTCTTCTTGATGTGCAGATCAAACACGTCTTGGCATCGATAAAAGTCAGAAGCCGTATCGAAATCTTTAGGCTTCCCTCTACTCAACAGTATAAAAACTTTGGTGTCAAAGTCCGACCGAGCGCCGAAAAAATGCGTTTGAAAATGAAATTTCCAAAAGTGCCCGGGAACTTTCTTTACAACCTAATATTCTGGTGCAGTTATAAGCAATGGATCAGCAATAATAATGAAGGAGAGACGCCAACTAGTATTTGTTTAAAGAAAGGCTGGAAAAGACTCCGTTTGTTCTTATCCTTAGACGGAACATTGAATTTGTTTATCAACAAATATGAGAGAAACATAATTGATAATCTTTCTAATATGCTGCAAGTTCGACATAGATCGCGATTTATGCAGATTGTTGAAGATGAGCGTACGGTACGTAAAAATCCTGCAAGACGAGTATTCGAAGCAGTGGAAGGCGGAATGTTCCAAGCAGGAACAATGATTAATCGCTTGTAGCAACTACTGGAAAAACGGACGGCGCTTTGAACACCAGACCTGCTAACGCAAAAGAAAAAACTTGCGCTACGAACGAACATTGTTGTTGACTTAGATTTGAATGAAGAAATGAAACAGTCTTGTCTCGAAGCAAACATGGTTCGAAATAAACTCGAACTCGTTGGGTGGAAATTCGACACAGAAAAGATCTATGAAAACTATGAATGAAAAATAGAAAACTGCAATACTGAGAGGTTTTTGAAGTGAGAACGACTAATGCATACACTCGACGGATACATGTCTCGCGAACAACGCTAGAACTAGTCCAAAACAAAAGCAGTCGTAGAGCAGTGATACAGTGGAATTCGTTACAAATCGGGTTCTCAAGCCGTCGCCGTTACATGACAGCGATCGCACTCAACACCGGCTTAGCATAAGGCCATAAAACATATGGCTTTCGAGGACCAGTTAGAGAGAGAATTGTTTCCCCGCATCATATATCTATGTGACCTATTTTGCAAAGAGAATGTTTTATGTTAGTTTCGAACTGGAAAGCATATAGCTCTAGCCAAAACAGATCAAAATCGCGGTACAATCATTGGAAAAGGAAGGATGCACTGAGTGTAAACTGACGAGAAACCATAGCGACAGCAGAGTACCTCTCATGTGTTCATTTGATATATCTGATTGGCAGCAATGACTGACGGATGTACCTTCGCTACTTAATTTTCTGGGCACCGCAATAATATCTTGATTTTTGATGTAGAGTAGTAAAAGTAGGCGGTAGTGCCTTCCTTAAGTGCCAGAAATTCTATAAAAGCTGCAAAAATATTAAACATGCCCGTTCCGACATAAACTTCAAAAGTGACGAAAACTACGCACTTTGAAATGGAGGCTGTACTTCAAAACTTAAGAATGTATGACCATGTATGTGTAAAGGACTCAGCGCCGAGTTTCCCATTTCAAACTCATCGTTTTGATTTGAAAAAAAGGGACAACCTTCTGTATGGAAAAGGTGCTCATTGCATGCGTGAGTATGTTAATTGGTGGAGTAAATGGATTTTTCACTTAAGATTTATTCTATTTATTTTCTTATTATATCAAACTCTGAGTGTGCCGTTGGTAAATGGCCCAATGCAACGCATTAGTAAACTCAAACGGTAGCCAAATAACCTCAACGAATACAGTAGTTTGAGTCATTTCCGATGCAATCCCCTATTATCTAACCAGATCGACAGCTAACGATTGATAAGCGGAAGACACTATATTACTGTCTTCTAAAATTTAGATTCTCCTCTTGGGGGTCAGCGAGCCTACGGGCGAAGGCTGACCCTAAAAAGCGTCTCCAAAAAGCATGAACTTCCAAAAAGACAACAATATACGAAAATGAGAATAAGAGTAATAGCCGTACTAGCCAAACTTTACATGAACTAGGAATAATACTCAGTCCACCGGTACATCTATGTTAAGAGCAAAGAAACGTCAATCGTATTAAGTAAACAACTCTTGAAATCGAAGTCGATTTCCCCAGTTGGCATAAGCTGGCTGTGACCTATCAATATGTAAAGAAAAAAGAAAACATGAGTAGTAATTTTTGGCAGTACTATGATGGTGAGTGTGTGCCCAAATTGACTTCGGACTTTGGTCACTTGTCCAAAGAGCAATTTTTTCGTCAAAATCAGGCAGATGCCTTACGAATCCGGTTTTATGGCTTCAAACTTTGATTTGGGGCTAAAATTTACGTAAATGCTTGATTAAAGAAATCCATGTACCTGTTCAGCGCTTCGTACTCTTATGGGGCTCATTTTTGTAAAAGAGCACAGCATATAAGATAAGAGCCCTCAGGAGGTACCCAAGCGCTGTGAACTCACCGGAGCATAAATTACAAAAACATTTAAATGCAGTATTACTACTCTCAACGATTACAACGCTTCCGGTGCACGACCAAGCTAAAGATTAAGTAGCAAGAATTAATAATGCGGTCAAAGAGTAGAGGCCGGCACTAATGAAAGGCTTGGAGGGGATAGAGAGATTGGGGTAGAGAGATTTACAACATCTCTCCGCGCAAGCACTTGAGACGCGTTTCGCGAAAGGAAAAAACGATGTCAACGCGTAAATCACATCAAATTTAGAGAGTAGTCACAAAACATCGCATGTCACAAAGGATGCACAATCTAACAGCGGTTTCGCATTCTTCTTGGAACATAGTAATGAAAAGTGACTTATTATCAGGTGCAATTCATTGGATGTAAATATTTATGATACCTATTGGGTTGATATTAGGTCGAAAGTTCTTGCTTAATTAAACAAAGTTCAATAACTTTTCAATACCTAAACCTTAATTCACAGTCTTGTTCTCTGAAAATATTAGAAGGCTTGCGCTCCATGGCGGAGGTTTAAGCGCAAGATTCCATGGACTAGACATCGAGAACGAAGCTCTCAAATATGGGGCTTCAAAATTTGCGATTTTGAGTTTGGTGCTAGAAATCGCAGAATGTCGCTAGGTAGCCGAAAAAAATCTGTAAAAATTACTTACACAGCAGAAGTCCATATGTTACTTTGGAAGGCTTTGATCGTGCGGTGAAGCAAAAACAAAAAATTTCTGAAATATGTCATTTCGCGAAAAAAAAAATCCCCCCATTACCGCAGTTTTTCGGCGAAAGCACTTTTATACACTCCAAAAAACGTCGCAAGGTTCTAAATAGGCACTGTGTCTTATTTCTGGTTGCAAACTGTGTTTTTGTGGAAAAATTACAGCGATAAGGGGATTTATCCTGTTGATGATTTCTGGATCATCAACCATTGATGAACTCTATAATCTGTATAGCCTACGGGATCCCCGTAGGCTAAATGGTGAGCTACTCACTCTCGAGTATCTAATCACTCAAGACTGAGTGGTACCTGTGCGCCAGGAGTGTAGCCAATCGGCGGCATCTCCTTTTAAGCACCAACTCGTATACTTTGTACCTTGTATTCGGTTTGGCTCCGCCTCTCTTCCTATATAAGGAGCCTCCAAATGTATTAGAGGTTGCTCCCCGGTCCACACCGGGACACCTCGATAATCGCTCTCAACTAATCTACGCCAGTGTGAATAAATATTCCACACAATTCGTCTACCCTAATTCACTTGGTACACACCAAATTGGTGCATCGGCCAGTGAACTTCCTTGCAATTCCTGAGCGACTCCTTTACCTAAGGAACGGGAATTCAAGGCCTAAGACCCGCGTGGCAGGTACTCCACTAATTAATTGAACCCTTCTGAGCTCTCTCTTCGTGAGACGACCAGAAGTTAGTAAAAGCGTTAGTTGGCAGGCTTCTTCACTGATTAATTGAACCCCTCTGAGCTCTCTCTTCGTGAGACGACCAGAAGGTAGTAAAAGCGTCAACCGAAGGAATTTCACTGGTCAATTGAACCCCTCTGAGCTCTCTCTTCGTGAGACGACCAGAAGGTAGTAAAAGCCCCAGCTGAATACTTCTCCACTAATTAATTGAACCCTTCTAAGCTCTCTCTTCGTGAGACGACCAGAAGGTAGTAAAAGCGTTAGTTGGCAGAAAATCACTGATTAATTGAAACCTTCTGAGCTCTCTCTTCGTGAGACGACCAGAAGTTAGTAAAAGCGTCAGCTCAAGAATTCTCACCGGTTAATTGAACCTTTCTGAGCTCTCTTCCCGTAAGACGACCAGAAAGTATTAAAAGCCCCGGTTGAAGAACTTCTCACCATTGATTAATTGAACTCTTCTGAGCTCTCTTTTCGTAAGACGACCAGAAGTTAGTAAAAGCGTCATTTGGTAAGACAAACACCACTGCAAATTGAACATCTCTGTGCTCTCTTTACATAAGACGACCAGAGATCAGTAAAGGACCAGTTGGCAATAGCTAACAAGTTCAAAATTTATCCAGAATTTGAGCTTCAATTGCTATCAATCCTCACGGTACAGGTTCAACACACCTCACCGTCCAGTACAGCGTACAAGCCAACCAGGCACGCTTGCTGACAGCTAGTAGAAGCTCGGCACTCAATTGCCAGCTCACTAGAAGGCTTCCTTGCACCCAGTAAGGACAGCTATTACAAGAGGCCAGCCTTGCTGTCGTCCTCTAAAGTCTACAACGAGGATACGCATCTCACGTTGCGACGCTCGCCATCAGCACTCAACGGAAGCACCGAACACAACTTTGTGCGATACAAAAATGGCAGCGCTCCAAATTTTCAAATCGAAAATCAACAATGCCTGCGCACATGTGAAGTCATACGAGTCGGAAGTGGATAAAATTGACACACCATTCACTTTTCCTGTGGACAAGACTGAATGCGAGACATATATCAAAAGGAAAATGGGAGAAATCACGCACTTGCTCAACTCTCTGCAAAATGCTGTCAAACTTCAAGACACTCAAGTGAATGCCGCAATTGAATACATCGGCTCAAGAAACGAGGAGAAAGAAAGAGAAAAGCTGATGACTGAGCTCAGCAAACACCTTGAGTTGAACTCTCTTCCTCTGGAGGTCATGACAGTACAGTGGCAGAACAGGATCCAGTTCCGACAACATGAACTCAAGGAACAAAGTGCGCTTGTGCACTGCAGCACTCCGAGCATACCGAGTCAGCCAAGTAGCGAAGTTGGGCAAGCTGGAACTCCGGAACGCAACGAAAGGCAGATCAAAATTCGGAAGCCCATGCTTGAAATTCCGACGTTCTCAGGCAATTTCCGCGAGTTCAACAGTTTCTGGACAGTCTTCGAATCACTCATCCACACCGACGAGGAGTTATCCGACACGGACAAATTCTTGTTTCTGAAACAAGCTCTAAAAGGAAAAGCAGCAGCCACTCTAAGCTGCATCCCCGTTGTTGGAGAAAAATATGAGACAGCAATAGAAATCGTGAAAAAGCATTTCGATCGTTCGGCCAACATGGCAGACATACTCATAAATGAGATCGAAAAGCTTTCACGGGCGTCTGATAATCCGAAAAGTTGCCGAGACACCTTCGAAGCAATCAACTCAAGGATCATTCACCTGGAGCAAACGGGAGCAAAGATGAACGCAGACAGAATTTGGCGTCGAATAATCTTCTCCAAATTTCCCGAATCCATCTGTACGACCGCCATCCAGAAAGAAGCGGTACAAGATGATCCATTTGATGTTAGCGAAATCCTGAACGCTATCGACAGCATCATTTCAATACGAGAGACAATCTTGCTAACTGCTAACGGAAACTCTCTTTCCAACCGACTACCACTCGAATAACCAAGAAAATGAAAGGATTACCAGATGCGAAGGAAAGGAATACTTTTCAAAACCAAGACGCTTGTGTTTATGTGGACAACCACATTCGCCGTATACCTGCCAGAGATACACCACTCCAGAATCTCGACGACTTGAAGCAACAAACCAAGGAGCGTGCTGGAGATGTTTCGTAAGAAACCACGACTCAAACGCTTGTACGAGTATTGGAGTATGCCCTAAATGCCAGGGATCGCACCACGGATCTCTTTGCATGCCAGAAGAAAGACAACGCAGTGGATTCTTCGCACAATCCCGCGATCCTGCAGTCGACGATCATCAACATTCACCTCCTTGGACACAACGTGACACCAACCAGGATTGTCGCGAGTTTAGTAACATGCACGTCGTACAAGGCTCGGAGAATAAACAAGGACTCCACATCTCAGACGTACTTCCACTTGCGCACAATCAGTGCGTTCTTCAAATCGCCTCAGCATCGATTTTCAATGAAGCAGAGTGGGACTACCAACCAACGACCGTACTTCTTGACTTCGGGGCGCACCGAAGCTTCATCAAAGCAAAACTCTGTGAAGAACTCAAGCTTCCGATCGCTCGAACTACTTCTTTCACTACATCAGCAATGGGCGAACACCAAGAGAAATTCAACTCATCTGAAGTGCACATCACCTTGAAGAGTTCTCACAGCTCCGAGAAGCTCAAGAAGTTGTCATTGCATACAAAGCAGAAGCTGACTACCGATCTGCAGACGGCAAGCCTCACGGAGGCAGACTTGCGTTTCATCGAAGACGGAAAGCTGATGATTGCTCAGGATACGCTCTCTCACAAAAGCCTTCTACCGGACCTGATCATCGGGCAAGATCTCATAGATCTTGTCATCCTTCGAAATGAGAGAGTGCTCACGCTTCCCTCAGGGCTCATTCTGACCCCAACAATCTTTGGATACGTCATATCAGGGATCAGTCGCACTACCACTACAAGATCCGTTTGTACCTTCGGTTGCATATCAGCGCTACAGGAAACATCCCCGCCAACAAAACTACAACAGTTCCCTTCATCTAAAGGAAGACAACCCAGAAAAATGAGGCAGACGCTCAGAGCTTTCATCTTCCGTGAAGCTCAAGCAGACAGACAACGTTGGCTGAACACAATCCGTTCCCTATCAAACTCTTTCGATGGCTCTGCGATGATGTCAGATGGAATGACCAGCACCTCGTCGTATCTTAGGAAGCAAGCAGAGACAAAGATGACGAAGGGCAGACATCACAGAAGTTCACGCCTTATCAAAACGGCGCCTAATGAGCAGATGACCGTCAACAATGCTTCTACTATCAATTCAAAATCAATGACGAAGAGGAAGAGGCGACGACGACGAGCAATGCCAAAACGAAATTCGCCTCCATCGACCACCTCAACTGATCATACCATTGTGCATACATTGTGAATTGAATTAATTTCGTGTGAATGTTAACATTATTTGCAGCTCTTATTCAAGATCGTTATTCTGTATACATGCTCACTAACTTACTAGTCAACCTCATATGTGTCTACACTCATCAAGATCTTACCAGATCTCACTTTCCTCTCGCTCGCCCGGAGTGTTGATGATTTCTGGATCATCAACCATTGATGAACTCTATAATCTGTATAGCCTACGGGATCCCCGTAGGCTAAATGGTGAGCTACTCACTCTCGAGTATCTAATCACTCAAGACTGAGTGGTACCTGTGCGCCAGGAGTGTAGCCAATCGGCGGCATCTCCTTTTAAGCACCAACTCGTATACTTTGTACCTTGTATTCGGTTTGGCTCCGCCTCTCTTCCTATATAAGGAGCCTCCAAATGTATTAGAGGTTGCTCCCCGGTCCACACCGGGACACCTCGATAATCGCTCTCAACTAATCTACGCCAGTGTGAATAAATATTCCACACAATTCGTCTACCCTAATTCACTTGGTACACACCAAATATCCTGTAAAATGACAAATTTCAAAATTTTTTTGTTTTCGCATTTCCATGAAAGATCAGAGCCTGCTAAAATAACGTATGGACTTCTGCTGTGTAAGTAATTTTTACAGATTTTTTTCGGCCACCTAGCGACATTCTGCGATTTTCTGGCACCAAACTCAAAATCGCACATTTTGTTGCCCCATATCTGAGAGCTTCCTTCTCGGGGGCTAGCTCATGAAATCTTGCGCTTAAACTTCCATCATATAGAGCAGGCCTTCTTATATTTTTAGAGTATAAGATTGTGAATTTAGGTTTAGGTGTTGAAAAGTTATTGAATTTTGTTCGAATTACGCAAGAACTTTCGAGCCAACCTAATACATTGGTCCTCAAATCTAACACAGTTTTGCACTTCAAAAATAAAAAGGTTTGCGCGCTATGATACCTATTAGATGTTCAAAGGCACCTTCCACCCAGATTCTCGACTTTCAGTAGTCGTTTCGGGCATTCTCATGTCCCTGATCCGAATATGAAGTTGAGAATCCGCGAAAACCCCTACAATCCCCGTTCCGGAGAAACCATAGGTCGGCTTTCCGGAACGGCGATTGGATGGGCGCCCACAAATGAACGGGTATTACTGGAGAGGGCGGTGTCGATTGGAGTCCTCATGCTATTCCAAAGCGTTTTTCTCGCTTCCGGAGCGAAATTTTGCGTCGCGACTTGGGCATTGGCTTGATAGGGGGCCCTGCTATCATAAGCTGCCAAAAACTCAAGACCCTCAACTTTAGGGTGGACGGTGCCTTTAAGCGTCTTTCTAAACGCTAGCCAGTGAAAACAAAGCTATTGAAAATGACAGTTGAAAATATGTGAAATAAACCTGATTTCAGAAGATAGCAGAATGTCGCCAGGTTATTCCGAAAAATCTTTAAAATTTTTTACGTAGTAAATCCATTTACCACGGCAGGCTTTGATTTAGATTGTAAAGGCAGAAAGGAAAAGTTCATAAAAACACGTCATTTCAAAGAGAGACTTCCCTTATTACTGCATTTTCTTCGCAAATGCACTATCTGAGACCAGAGCCTTAACCTCGTACCTACGACACTACGACGTTTCTTGGACACAAACTGTGTATATGCAGAAAATTGCACAAATTACGGCGTTATCCTGTAGATGAAATTTTTCGCCTTTTTGTTGCCCCTCCAAGCGAGATTGGGACAGTCAACCCTGAAGTAGTATCATGTAAAGGGTTTTTACAGATTTTTTGGGACTAGCTAGCCGTACTCTATATTTCCACCAAATCAAAAACCTCAATTTTGGTATGCCGGTTTTGGAATCTTTGTTCTTGGTGGCTAGCCTATAGAAACCTACGTTTGAGTACGTCAAAGAGCGCAACTTCTACTATTAGGTTGGTGCAAAAGATCTGTCGCACCGTTTTGTAAAATCACAAGCTTTCTATTTCTACGCATCTGCACAAGGTGGATTTTGTGGGGTGGAGAAAATCAGCTTTTTTGTAACTGTATCTTTGATAAACTTTGATAAAGGCAAGCTTTCTACAAGCTGCAGCTTTCTAAAGGCAGGCTTGAAGAGTTGTGCATTTTGAGCAAGTAGTACAAAGTACCAAAATCAATTTTCTCGACACTTTTATCGATAATCATAACTTCTCAAGAAAGGAACTGTACGATACAAATTTTGCATTCAACGAAGTTCGAGTAATTTTGTTCTTCTGCTTCTATCTCAAAAGCTCACGTTTACCAAAGAGGGCGAAAAGGATGTCACAAAGCTAATGATTTCCTCTATCTAAAATTAAATGCGTAAAAATACGTCGAGAGGGCAAAAGGTATGTTAAAAGGTGCGATAAACTTCTGCACCAGTCTAATGGTTTTTTGAGAAGCAATTAGGATCAAAATTTGTAAATTTAGTGATTATCGGTGGTAAAAACATATTCGAAATCAAGAACAACCATACTCCAAATGTAAGATATCGCCCTAATGAAACGAAGTTCTCCAATGTCGCAATCAAATGCCAGTGTTATGGAACGTCTCCCAACCACAACAGTTTTCAAAAATTGTACAAACTTTTCAACGAACTTTTGACTTTTGCAGGCTTTAGTTACAAGCACGACCTTGAATTTACTTTTTCTTTTTTTTTTTTTTTGTTTTGAAGATATTGATGTCTTCTCAAAGTTTCATTGGATAGACATTGTTGAATTTCGTAATTCATCTGATTTCTTAAGGATTGTTTAGATGATAGCCAATGGATGATTATATTAGATTGATGCATAGGTCTTCCACCAAAGAATTAGAAGGGCATAATTCTTCCCATATTCAATAAAACTTTTTATTCGATACAGATTAGATAAAAAAATCTTGTACTTTCCAAAAGTACTTGGAGAAAAAGATTACTGCCATATCGCAGCTGTGAAAATTGAAAAAGAGGAACGCTCAAAAGTAAGTTTTAAATTTCGCTCGCTAAAATTGCTGAATCTCAAACTGCCGTTTTAGCTTTGCTAGTGGTTTTATGACATGTTCTTTCTACTTGTCTGAAAATGTACCCTGGAAAAATTATGTAAGCGTTTTAAAATCAATTTTCTATATTTTTTGGTGCAAGTCTTATGTATTTAGGTATTAGTAACTCGAATGTTAGTTCTCGTCACAAAATTTTGGTTTACCCAAAGCTGCTAACAGTACTAACTCAAAATTCTTCAGCTGTTGAGCTTCTGATGTGTCTTCATCAAAATCGACTTTCAGAGATGAAGTCTGGACTACAGCAAGAACTTCGAGCACCTAAGCGAATTTTAGGAAACACGGGAACAGATATTAAGATTTACTTTTATTAGAGTCTCAGCGAGAAATTAGAGGGTGTGGATTTGTTTAAGATCAGCGATTCTACAGAGGATTTTTAGCTTCCATTCCTACTTCCAGCTTTCTTACCTTATGGTTAGAATTTCTTACCTACCCTGATCTATTGTAGAAAAGTTTGATTGCTTACTGTCAGACGTAAATACAATATAGCCGTTTTTGTACACAGCACCTTGAAGCTCATGAGACAAAAAGCAATAGAGTTGCCCAGCATTCAAGTACATATTTCGAGGGATTCTACGTAGTTTTGAGACATGCATTTTTCGCTCTCGTTATCGATGATTAGCTCATGAAGGCCAAAATTGCTTCAATAAGTCAATAAAATAGAGCTACTTAAAATGATTAGACGAAAGCAAGAAACAAAGCGACTTAAAATATATTCCTTCTTGTCTATAAAGTTGCCCAGAGGAACCTCACTTAAGGCAAATAAAAAGTGCAATGATGGCAACACTCACGGTCTGTTGGTGAGGTTAAAGCAAGATACAAAACTAAAACAAAGCTGTGAGGTAATGGAAGGATTGCGCAGAGCTTGCAGAGCTACTCATGTAAGATGATTCGAGTTCTCCATCAATGGCAAATGAAATGTGAGACGGGGCGAATGGAGCGGCTGTTGGTTGTGCGTGATGTGGGAACAACTGAGCCGGCAACAGAAAGGACCTATCGAAAGGTCACGGTAGAGAGATCACATTGGTTCTTGATTCTGTGAGTTTTGTTGCTATCTCTCAAATTTTGGTTAGATCTTATGTAGAACTCAAGCATTGCTATAAATAAAACATTCCCAAAAAATTGGGTTGATGCAAAAAATCCGTCGCATCATTTTGAAAATCCGTAACTCTTCTTGCTCTCAACGAATTTGCACACTTTTAATTTTGCTAGCTAGAGTAAACCCTTCTCTTTGTGAAAATGCTTTTGCTGCTCTCTAGTAAGAGGTAGCCATTGAGATGGAAGCAGGAGAATTAAATTACTTCAACCTCGGTGATTTTGAGTTAGGCTGCTAAAAATCTGGAACTTGCGATAAAATTCCGAGCAAGCTGTATAGTAAGTCTTTTAATCCACAGTTTTCAACAATGCACAGTCTGTGTTAAAAGAGCCTCTCTATGAAGAGTTACGGTTCTTGAGTAAGCAATACAAAACAGCAAATTTGATTTTTTGGCATTCTTTTCGAGAATCATAACTTCTCACAGGAATGATCATGTGACAAGAACTGTGCATTGTTGTAAATTGTGGATCAAAAAAAGACTTACCATACTGTTTGCACCGAATTTTATCTCTGTTTTAGTTTTTTAGCAACCTAACTCAAATGATCTAAGTTGAAGTGATGTTATTCTTCTGCTTCTATCTCAAAAGCTAACCAATGTAAGAAAGAAAGGCGCTATCACAAAGAGAAGGGTATCCTCTATCTAGCAATACTGAGTTTGTGCAAATTCGTTAAGAGCAAGAAGTTACGATTTTTCAAAAATTATGAGGCAGAAGTTGTGCATCAACTTTTGAGGAGTTCTATGTAATGGAGCAACAATCGTAAACCTTGGAGCCAAAATTCTCAGGGTATGTACAGGGCTCCTAAATTGCAGAGTCGTTTGCACCAGCGGTCGCGCGACCGCGTCGCGCCCGGGCATTTTGCCGGCGCCGGCGCCATCGATCGAGGCAGCGCCATTGATGCCCGGGCGCGACGCACCGCTGGTGCAAACGACTCTGCAGTTTAGGAGCCCTGTAACTAGGACAACTGTATCTTCACCTGAAAAAATTTTACCTTACTCGGGCTTGGTCAGCGTGTAATAGAATAGTGCAACATGCTTATATAGTACAAATCTACAGAAATAAAAAACATGAACATCACACTCTGTGATATTCAAATGACAGATTTGACTAAAAACAGGAATTCGGACCAATTTCGTGTCCTCAAACTTTTTGTCTTTTGAATCATGTTGGAAATTCAACAGATGTTCACTATTGGGAAATTCAACAGATGTTCACTATTGTTAATAGTGAGAACTTTGAGATTTCTGGACGACATTTCATTTTTGGAGTGGTGAAAATTTTATTTGGATTTCACGAACATAAGATTACTATTTATGCTTCAATGTTCACTTGTGGAGCTGCAGCAATTTTGAATAATTTCCTTTTTAGATACTTTGGTGTTCATTCTGCCTCGGTAGCATGAAAGGACTTTTTAATTTTTTAATCTAATCATCGGAAGCTGCTTGCCATCGACTCTAGCTTACGAAGAACATCTCCGAGTGCGGACCAAGTGCACAAGCATGCACCTGAAGGTTATTTATGGAGCTATTAGTCGTTACGTAAGTTTCGCTGCAGACAACGAAAAAATCTTCTTTTCCTCAAAATATTTTCTCTCATTTTCAAAGTATGTGCAACGTTGTGATTTTTGATATGTTCATTTCAAATATACAGAATCAGTTTACGAATTTTTTGGGAATCCCAAATTTCCCTTGGCAAATTTCCAGTTACTGGACACTCGTATCACAATTGAGGCTCCCGAAAATCCATATAGAAGGATGAAAAGAAGAATTAGAGAATTTCTGAAATGAAAGAATAGAAGTTATTCACGTCCGTGAAGGGCGAAGTTGATGCCAATGAATAGCCTTTCATCTCCATTTGTGCCAATTTAAGATCCTAAATTTTCTAGTGTTTTTTTTTGGAAAAAGACAGTATGTCCCAATATGATGATCCATATTTTTTGATGAATTGCTTAGGAAGCTTTTCTCTAGCCAGTGTTTCCGTAAATATCAGTTTTGCATTGATTTAAAGTAGGTAAAGCTCAAGGAATGATTTGCAAATTGCAATTATATCGTCTGTTTTACGCTTGATCAAAGGTAAAACTGCTAAAATGTCAATGGCGGTGACAATAATTTCAGGCTGTGCCGGCGTAGCAGCCAGTAACGAACGAATTAGGTGGGTCCGAAAGTTCGTGCCGTTTTTTAGACCTATTCTGAAATCGTTTAAAATAATGATAGACAAATCGTTCAAATACTATCCGATGCAGAACTTCTTCCTCTTTTCATCAGCTACATTTCCGTTATGACTGCTTCGGCAAGCGCTGAAATAAGTGCCAAAAACTAGGACCCTTCATTTTAACCGGGTTTGACTTCCCCTAATTTTCGGAATTTTCAGTTTAGATTTTTGAAGGTGCTCTGAAAACCACCTGATAAAGCAAACCTTTTTCGAGTTAATGCAATTTTTTGCATTATTTTAACTTCCTCTTCAGAGTTTTGCTGAATCATTACGAGCATTGAATTTTGAAGAAGTCGCGTGACACATAATTGCACCAGACACTGCGAATCCTCAAAATATTGAAGTTCTTAAACCGGTTATTACTATCACTAGTATTGCGAAGTTAATGAGCGATTACGGCGTTAAAATGGATGGTTTTTGAAATTTTGACCAACCCTGCCCACCCACCGTAAAATAGGGAAGTACAGCGATTTTGTCTGCAAAAGTCGCATGTTTCGCGAAGAAAAGTCAAAAATAGGAGAAAAAATGCGTCGAATGGTACGTGATCTGTTCAATTTGTGACTTGCGAGGTTAGAATGAGCCAAATATAAAATTTGGCCACTTCAGAAAGTATATTTTAGTAACTCCGGGAAGCATGCCAGAGAGATGCAAAAAACTGCATCAATTTACAAAAGCTTTGCCTTATCAGACAGTTATTAGAGTACCTTCAAAAGTCTAATATGGAAATAGCGAAAGTTAGACAAGGTAAACATGAAGGATTCTATAATTCAGCAATTATCTCAGCGCTCCTCGAAGCAGCCACAACGGAAACGTAGCTAATGGTAAAAAGAAGAGATTCTGCATCGGATACTGTTGAAAACATTACTCTATCTTTAGTCTCAGTCTTTTTCTTTGCCGTACAGGTTTGTTATGGTAGTACCTTTATTGCCTTACGTTTCGGCTACACGCCGTCTTCAGAGGCCTGAAAGCAGTCAGTCACATTGATGTTCGCTCTTGGCCGCCAAACACCTCCTCTCACTCGCGTATTCGATTCGTCCAGTGTAGAGAAAGCAGGTCTGGCGGTTGACTCGTACTCACCAGTGTACTACCGATACTGCAGTGCGCAACCGACTTGGGCGAGCTTGTTCGACTGTGGTGACAAACAAATGAGCAGTGTGCATGGCACCAAACTGCTTATATATACTCGGACAATCTACAGCTCGCAAAACGGAAGATACGGCATGAGATCAGCGGTTATAGATAACTGTTCGTTCTTGCTGTTCATTTTTGGATCGCGTGCAACAATGAACGATGCTTCCAGAGCCTTTCGCGCAGAAATTTGGTTTTCAAAGGCTAATATCGTGCACCTTATATTGAAATCAACACCGCCGTGCCCTATTTTCCTATGCTTCCCTAGTGGGCTGATCAAGCTTTGTTTCCTTTTACTGGTCAGGTGTTCATTTATACGTACGCTCAATGGTCGGCCGGTCTCTCCAATGTAACTGGCGGAGCACTCTAAACATTGGATCTCGTAGACGACACCACACTTTGTACAATCTCCAATATTTCCGTAAGGGCAGATCACGCAATCCTGTGAGTTACAAGATTTGTCATATAGTCTATTGCGGAACAATTGTGTTTTGATATTGTCTCGAGGGATATTCACTAAAATAACGTCATTCTCGAGACCTGCTCGTATTAGGCACCGCTTGATCGCCACAGAGACCTTTTCGGAGATGAAGGGTAGGCATAGGGGTACTTTATTGGTGACCCAATCTTTTAACTTTGTTGCCTTTCCTCGTCTGGGTCGCGTTACATAACCATTCAATACCATTATATCGGCCGCCTTTTGTAGAGACTCTTGCTTCTCGCGTTCACCACTACTGCTGTTAGCTGCCGTTCTTAGCATGTTGCGAATTATAGCACGTTTAACGGCTACGGGGTGAGCGGATTGAGCATGTAAAATTATATTCTTATTACTTTCTTTGCGATACCATTTGGTGCACACCGAGCCATTTACAAAAGTCAACTGCGTATTCAAGAAGGCCAACCAACCGTTTCGAGGCTCCTCTCTTGTTAGCCTTATGTACTCCGACTGCTGATTGAGTATCTGAAAGCATTCGTCCATTTCGGACTGTGTCGTTGTCACAATGCAGCAGTCGTCTATATAACGACAGTACATAAGTGGGTTTCTGAGTAGCACCGGGTGTTCTATTTTGCTCTGAAGCAAATTGCTAAAAGGGTGCTAATCGTTGGCTCATCGCTAAACCTCTCACTTGCGCGTAGTACCGTCCCGACCACTTAAATATATTGCAAGTCAAACATTCCTTGATTAGTGTCATGATGCGTGCCTTACTAAGACCATACGTCGACATAGATGTGATATGTGAATCTAACATCTCGGATAGTGCTTGTAAGGTATTTTCATTGGATACATTTGTATACAATGATTTTACATCAAATGACTCGAACACGCAGTCTTGATTGAAGTTCGTATGTCGCAGAAGATCAAAGAAGTGGTTGGTGTTAGTCAGGTGAGCCGATATTCTGTTCAGCAATTGACTTACAATTTTATTGAGGAACCAGGAAATGCGGTCTGTCGGGCCGTTGGTGCAGCTGATAATGGGTCTTATTTTGTATGACTCAGCGGTCATTGAATGCATATCCGCCAAAGAAAGTTTGTGCGTTTTTACCAAGCTATAGAACACAGGGCATGATGGCGTTTCTATCTTGAGCCGACTAAGGAATTTCTCGTGCAAACCCGCTTCTTTGCCTACTAGCGTCCAAACATGGTTCAGCCGCTTGCCTTGTGAAAGAAATTCTTTCTCACTAGCGGTTCTGTAGACGGTCGTATCGGACAGGTGCAGTTCGGTAATTTCACGATCAAGGGTTTGCGGCATGACGACGAACTCTCCACCTTTGTCACTGACTGAAAGGCGGATGGTGCCGTTCGACGTCAGTTCTCTCATTCCTTTGAAACCTTGCTGTTGCGCGCGGGTTAGATTGAATGTTTTGATATTTCTGTTTTCGTTAAGAACATTCAAAATTCCTAATGATAACATTCGAAATTTGGTATCTGCAACAATGCAAGGTTCCGGTTCCCTGTAAAAGGACGACGGAAATGGTATAGTTGGCAAAATTCTTCTACTAATGTTATCAGAGGGTTGCGCTTGACTATCATGCTTTAGCTTGACTCTGAGCTGATCTCTCAGCCGCTGTAATGAGCCCAAAACACTGCGGTAAGTGTATGCATTGATGTTTTGTGTAGGTGCGAAGGAAGGTCCTAAGCTCAGAAAATCGATGGCATCAGATGAGATCTGAGCGTTACCTAGTATCGTGACCCTAGCCGTTCTTTCGTTTTGTATGGGATTGTCTGTTGCACTATTGACCTGGTTGACAACTGGTGGTCCTTCATCACTGCCAAGACTTTGCTTACCTTTACTCAAGAGTCTTTCGAACTTTTCACAAAGCGAAGATTTGATATTAGACCGCAAAGAGTCGCAAATCCGCTTTGACTCTCTTTCAATCCTCTTCCATTCGATATCACACAATAAGCGTCTACAAGAATGTTCCTTAGCTTCACACTTCAGAAGACTGGAGTATAACAAGCGTTGCTTTTCCTTGATCACTATCTTGAGGATGTTCATGTATAGTCCACGCACTCTTGGGTGATCTTCATTCTACTTCTTACATTACTCTATCTTTTTTTTTGAAAGATTTTAGAATAGGTCTAAAAAAAGGCATGAACTTTCGGACCCACCTATATTCACGAGTCATTTGTGATTTAATATGCGTGTTGCACACAATGCGCGCTACTTGACGAACTTATAGAATCAAAAGCTGCCCATTTCGCGACTTTCATTCGTTTCCTTGCGTCTTTTGGCTTGATTAGATATGTGTTAGTTGGTAGAACACAACTGCACAGTTTTTTACGCTTCAAAAAGTTACACTGAGTAGTTACTGGTAAGGCTGCCGTTGGTTGCAGGCTCGCATATTAACACATTGACGACAGCTTGACTCATCAGCGATCCCACACGGTAGTGATTGCTTGACACATGGTGTGTCAAGCAATCACTACCGTGTGGGATCCCTTGACACACCATGTGTGTCAAGGCTTTTATTTTGTCAAAATGACCACTATCTTGAGATGAACTCACTCCGTGAGCTCTCTTTTGCACTGAATTTAGGGATTACCTCTACTTTTTTGTCATCCCTTCAGATCTACTGTAGGTGTAATGTAGATAGCATTATGCGTAATTTTAGTTGAGAATTGTGGGATGATTCATAAGCGGTCTTGGTCCCAGAAGGCAGACAACTATAATTCTGCGTGGTCGTCAATGTGTTAAGCTGCGAATGACTCGACGATATCATAGTCGTCCTCACCCCACTAGTCGGCTCAGTGGACGAATTCGAATTCAGACTAGAGCAGGGGGGTCGCGGCAGAGCCCGGCACCCGAACCCTCAGTTCAAAGCTACACATATTTCTTCTTGGTTTTTTTTTACAATTTTGCTTGTCAATTCATTTGGTATGCCAATAATGCTACTCGAATTTGCGTTTTGTTACTGTCGAACGTTGTTTCGCGCAGTCATGCTCGGTTTTCACTTAGGTGATTTTATTAAGCTTCTAGAAACGATGCAGATGGCAAATTTTTGTGACACTGATCATTAAAACAACGCTTCTGCTTACTTACAAAAGAAAAAAATTTACAGTAGAGGTTTCCCATCTGTATTATTATATTTCTGTAATTACTTGTATTCAGACTTGAAGCAACGGGCATAGCAATACAAAACAATGCTCGACAAACACAAAATATTATTTTGAAAACGAACATATTTATAACGCGAAGATTAACAAACAACTCAAAAAAACCATAAGGAGACATTCGCAAAACCTGAACTGAGGGTTCAAGTGTCGCGCTCTGCTGCCACTGGCCTGCTCTTGTTCGATTTCAAATCCGTCCACTGACCGACTAGTGGGGTGAGGACGACTTTATTGAACGTTATATAAAGTTTGTGTTTGCCCATATTTACAACCCTTCAAACAAGAACTGACACACGAGATTAGATGCGACCAATTTTTTTTGTGCGCAGTCTACCCTCTGTTGTCACTATGATCACAAATTTGCTCAGTGACTTCTTGTGTATCTACTCGACTATGATGATGTATACGAAATATATTATTGGGCTGTAAACTGAGTTTTGCAACTCTTCTTCTCTTGCATGTGATACACTTACTTTGGCAGGTTTACGCTCATATGTGAGCTACAAATACATCAATTTCTATATATATTCTGGCAAAGCGGTAAGGACTACGGTTAGTGTACGGTTAGTGTTGATGTAGTGTATTTCTAAGTGTGGCTTGAGAAAAATCACAAAGTATCTTACTGATTAAGTTGTGCGCAACACGCAGGTATTTTTTCAGAGAATCTTCTGCTTCTTCATAGAAAAATGCTCCTGTGATGCAAGGAACATACCACATGATAGAGCAAGTATTCGGCTGCAATATACTGTGAGCGCAAAATCTAAGAGGTCTGACAAGAAAATTATCGGCGTTTAAACAAAGTCGTGTGTTTGCTACATGCTCAAAAACTGCACATTTTAGGGGTGCGAATGAGCGAAAGAAAAGCAGAAATTAACTCCAAATCAGGTTGGAGTTCAATTTCATCAGTGGAAAAGAACTGAATATTTACCTAGAGGCTTTGTGACAGCGCTATAACATCGAATCCGGTGACAGGCACGTTTCTGTAGTTTACCAATGTGATTTGAAAACAAAACGGCCACTGACACGCGGATGGAATTTGCGCACTTTTTGTTGCCAATTTTGAAAGAATAATTGTTTTCGAATGCAAGTACTACGATTCGATAGCGCAAAGCCTCCTCTACACTGTGGATATATTTAAAATCCCTTGAACATGTCTCAAGAATCTCCAGTTACGGAATGAATTATAACTACCGAAAAATTAGGTTTTTGCGCCTTCCAAAAGTATTACTACGACAATTTCATTATTTGCACAAAGGTACGGCAATCACCTTGGGCTCATAAAACGCTATTTTGTAGAGAATGATTGCAGCATTCTACCACATAAATTTTGAAGTCAAAACTATAGTAGCTTTTTTGCAGCCCTCATGCAAAATTGACGCAAATACTTTTGGCGCACGCTGTATTCGATATTCGCTTTTAGTAGCTTTTTTGCAGCCCTCATGCAAAATTGACGCAAATACTTTTGGCGCACGCTGTATTCGATATTCGAATAATCGAAAAAATTTCGAATTTCTTCAAGTCAAACGCGCTGCATACACCCGCCCTCCGTCCACGCGGCACCGCGTCCATTTCGAGGATTAATCTTGTGGGTGCCATTCCGACGAGCGCGAGAAGATCGTGCGAATCAGCACTCTAGAAACGAGAAAAAAAACTATTGTCATTTATTGCATGTGTACAACCGACTCTGATAATGGTCTGCAACATGTAGATGTGCAGACTTAGTTCTTGCACTTGAGAAAACGTGCTTCCATCTGACAGATTGCGCAGCACCTCGGAGACTTGTCATCGTAACTTCGCTGACTGTTCTACTAACAGCTCTAAAACAATGTTTTGCAGCGATTGAATGTAATGTAATTATTGAATGACTCAAACCATTTCTTACCCAATGTAAGTGGTCGTCTGCTTTCATAACCATTTTTTTTCATATAATGCGCCATCATAGCATTCCTCTTCTCGTCATCTGTGGTGCTAATGCTCATAGAACAGAGGCTACTCACTAATTGTGTCGAAAACTGTAAGGCAATGGTTCCTTGTTGAAGCAGAGTCGCTTTGGGTTCCCGCTCATGCTGTACCCTAAAACTCACCCTTGTTAAACTCACCCTAAAACTCACCCTGTACCCTCAAACTCACCCTAAATCTTTATTTGTAGAAGCAGACCACACCTCGTAGAAAAGTCTATCGGATTTGTCCTTAGCCCTGGTATACATGCATGGCGGAGCATAACTGGATCTTCCAAAAACATGTCTACGCTTACCTGAAAGCAAAGGGTTGAAGAAATTGCAAATCTTCGTATAGACATATCAAAATCGCTGTAAATATATTTGCCTTTGGTAATGTGCACAAATGTACTGTACGATATCCGCACTCGACAACTGCCAACGAGAAGGTTGTCCAGGTTTGGTTCGCCCTTTAAAGCTAAGCTGTGAAGCTCTACCGAACGTCTTCTTAGACATAACGATGTTTACGCATTTGCATTTTACGTCCTTCTTGAAAGTTCCAGGATGTAGTTGTAAATCTCTTTGTTGGAATTATTGTTGAAATCACTTTGAAAATCCATTTTCGGCGAGCTCTCCTGCTCTGAGTCAATCTTCGTTGCGACAGTCGCCGCGTGGGCGGTACAACTTCAAATGAGGTGTGCCACAGGGTAACCGGCAGTCCCCTCCCCATTTCTGTCCCCATTTTTATATTAAGTCATTCCGAAAGTAATTTCGCTTTTTTCAAACGGGCGCCACATTTATTGGAAGCGAGGTTTCTAAGAGATCTTGGAAGCATTCGATGCAGAATTTCATTCACTTTCTAAAGGTTATGAAATTGTTGCAAAACAATCAATGAGCTTTCAGAAAATGACCAAAATCTGCGACCCGCTTTTTGAGATGGTCAAGTTTCGCGATTTTTTGAAACTTTCATATTAGTCCTCAGAAGGAGTTCAAGTAGCGGTTCGATAGAGTAAACCTTACAGAATTCAGTGCTGCTTTTTTCTCCTTTCCATAGCTTGTCATACATTTTCAACAGAAATTCAACTGATGCTACCGATTTTCATACTTGGGCAGCTAAATCCTCGTAGAACATCAAAAGAAGAGCAGCTCGCGCACTATTCGACGCAGCATTTACTCCTCTTTCTAACAGGTGTTTTTTGTTTCCGATTTGTTTAGTTTCCGGGGAGAAATCATCATAACTCATTTTTTTAGCGAGCCCCAGGCTGTATCCGAAAAATTCGATATTTGATATTTCGAACCCGTAAACCCTCACCTGCTTTGTAAAATTAATGCTAGCTCATAATACCATCTTGGTAGTCTCAAATTACGAAAAATTATGATGTTTGATGCGATTGTGGCTGAGGAGGGCCTGCCAAAATCCGATGGTTCTGTTAAAAAATCTTTTAAAAAATTACGGCGAGCTGCGAGAAAGAGAAAAAGTAGAACTGTATTCTGTAAAGTTTACTCTATCGAACCGTTACTTGAACGTTTTCTAAGGACTGATATGAAAGTTTTAAAAAATCGCGAAACTTGACCATCTCAAGAAGCATGGGTCGCAGATTTTGGTTATTTTCTGAAAGCTCATTGAATGTTTTGCAACAATTTCATAACCTTTAGAAAGAGAATGAAATTCTGCATCGAATGCTTTCAAGATCTCTTAGAAACCTCTCTTCCAATAAATGTGGCGCCCGTTTGAAAAAAGCGAAATTACTTTCGGAATGACCTAATATACAGGGTGTCCCAAAAAAATGTATCGAACGTTTGATCGTTAGTATCTCTCTTCCCAAGAAGTCTTTTGCCTTGCTTTAAGTACCGTTTTGTAGAGCTTGCTTCAACTTAGATTTGCATTATAGAACGAATCGCCCATCTCTCTTCATTACTGTAGGATTACGGTAGAAACTTGAAACATATGGTGTCAATGTGGAAAAAGCTCCCGTTGCAAAATTTTTCAAAAAATTGTGAAAACTTGTGTGATAGGGTTTTGTGAACGCTGAGTTCAATACTCAACTATTCACAAGATTACGAAGCTTTCTAAACGGTGTAATCGCACTTTTTAGGATCATTTAAAAAATGGCCGCTACCTCTTACCTGGCATAACTCTTCAATGAAGCATCATAATAAGTTGGGAACTTCAGAATTATAATCAGCAACTCTAATTAGCCTAGTGTAAAAGTTTCCAGGCTGTTTTGTTTCCTTTCTGGGGCAAAATATGGCCTTTCATTGCTTAAAACCCTCTCTGAAGTTTCTACCGTAATCCTACAGTAATGAAGAGAATTGAGTGATTCGTTCTATAATGCAAATCTAAGTTGAAGCCAGCTCTACAGATTGGTACCTGACGCAAGGAAAAAGACTTCTTTAGAAGAGAGATATTGACGATCAAACGTTCGATACATTTTTTGGGACACCCTGTATATGTACCAGTGGCGTAGCCAGGATTTCCGCTCGGGGGGGGGGGGGGGGGGGGGGGGGGCGCGACAAAATTTTTCTTCGAATGAAGGTGCGTGGCGTTAGCCACGCACTCCGAAAAAATTTTAGGGGTGCTCTTCATAATTTTTGCGGGTCCCGAACCCCTAAAATCTGGAAAAAAGGGGGCGTGGCGTCAGCCACGCCCCCCGAAAAAAATTTTTTTACAAGGCTTATTTGAATTTTTAAAAATTTTGGAAATTATTTTAATTATTTACAAGTGTAAACAAGTTATTTGCACATTTTTATAACCTTTACAAGTAACTTTTAAAAATTTCGCGACCCATTCTCGGGGGGGGGGGGGGCGCGCCCCCCCCCGCCCCCCCCCCCGGTACGCCACTGATATGTACTAATGATAAATTAATCTAGTCAAGAACTGTTTTGTGAAGAAGCATTATAACAGGATAAATGGATCAAGTCCCAAGGTTAGCTATTCGTTAAACTTGACAGAACGTCGGGCTTTGTGTACATCAAAATTTTGGGTCAATCGGCCAGCAGTGAAACTGCAGAAATCTAAGGCCAGTTTTTATGAAATGCTACAATGTATTCCTATCTCGGGGTTCATGGAATACACTAGAAAACTGGAAGTACCCTAATTTTCTCTGAGTTTTATCTCGAGGGACAATACTTTTTCCCCCTCCTACACTCCTATATTTCGACGAGGCTTTTCTACTGAAGCTATGATGAAATATCTTTGTAAATCTCTAAATTTCTGCATCACAATCATCGTATTGTATGTATTCATTGAACGCTCAAACTGAACGACTTCTATTTGACTTCCTTCCTGGTGTCCTCACTTAGTTTACATGTGAGAACTTTGATGAGATGGTTAGAGTTGTATTCCCAAATGTACTTCAGTGCTAACCGTGAACACAAACGATCAATCACATTTGAAGTTTCGCCTTTTTGCAATCACATGAATGACACTTTGGTTTTTTTTTGGAAATCGTCCTTAGCTTTTCGTTCTGTATAAATTCAAGATTTCCTGTACAAACATGCTTGTGTTAATTATCAATGAAGTCGATGTTTTATAGTATGGTAAGTCTTTTGAGAAAACAATCCTCACAATCCTTGTACTGTTACGTAACTTATCGAGTTCAAGTTATCCAGAATAATATTTATGCGAGGTGATTGATTCTTCATACATATAAACTGGAATATCTGGCAAGCAACATTCCCTTTCGTTTCCTACCCTGGGCCCCCTTTTAGCGTTGCAAAGGAAAAGCTGGGAAAGTTGTTGACTGTTTGAGCGGAAGACATCAGTCTTTCGCAGAGATTATACCGTTAGAATTCGAAAGTAATAATCTAAAGTCCTATGGCGCAGAGAAGGTAGCGAGAGAGTGATTATGAAATCATGGATTGATCGCACCCTTCATCGGCGATGATGAAATGTGTTTTGAAATCATCTGCTATTGTATACGCGAATCTCAAAGCACCCTATATCCTCCTTCCAACCTCATTATCCCATTTACCCTATTTTCAGGTGTATAAGCCGCACCCTGATCGCTCTATTCGCGCACGGACACCGGAGCGGCGCGCGTCTTATGCGTAGCGGTCGCATCAATAGGGCATAGTAGCCATACAGCAGCTCAAATCTACGAGATTTGAAGCTGTACAATGCTTTTCTCATCATGAGTTTGTGAATGGCTACTCTACTCTCTTAAACAAAAACAAGCGAAATCCAAGATGAGTTGAGAGCACATTACAACTGGAGAAGCAAATCTTTCTGGTTAAGCTTGTGATAAGACCTCATGGATGCTTCTCCAAGCTCCGTCGCTTCTACCACCTATTTCCACAAACTTCACTACTCTTTTCTCTTTTCTTTGTGTGAGACTTCTTCGTGTTTTCAGCATTCACTATACTTTGGTTGTGATCAAAACATACAATCCTAGTTTATGCGAGAACATTGAGGATACTCCACTCATTATCTACTTTGAGTAGTCATGAAACCTGAACTGACATAGATATAGTGCAGCGTTTCAATTGTTGATACATTACCATTCATCAAGGCCCTTCGCTGCATCAAGTTCTGCAAAATGAAGAAAATGGCAGTTAGGCAGACTGATTATGTGGCAAAACAAACGCACTTCAAAGTTGTAACGGTCCTACGGCACTTAGCTTGAGAACGAAGAAGCAAACTTTTGACGGAAATAGAAGACGATACTGAAAAATGAACCGCATACATTTGCTTGTGGAGTCTAGAGAAAGGCCGAAGCAGTCAAAGCTATGCTACACCAGCATATAATGGCATTCGAAATTCGTGTTCACAAACGGATAAATACTCACATGGATTTTCCAAAACCAGACCGTCGCACAGCTGTCTCGTTGGTAGCTATGCTGAAGTTACAGTGAAGTTACATCGCAGCCGTCTGCAAAATGAACGGATTTCGTAATCGGGCTCACGGGAAAGACGCCAGTCAAAAATATTGTGCGATTCATTTGCTCATAAGCTTGTAGTGACAACACGGTGACAACACGTGAGCTTTATAACTTCAAAGAAGAAGTTAATGAGACAAATCGTGCATAAAATAAGAAAAAATCGTATTGACGCGGCAAAAGGCTACTTTCCGCGCTCCATGAAACAAGTGCTGCGCATGAATAGCGGGCGCCGTGCCGCGGTCCGTGCACGAATAGAGCGATCAGGGTGCGGCTTATACACCTGAAAATAGGGTACTATCTCACTAAGCCGAGCCTGGTGCTTTTGATGAAAGTCTCAGCCACCTGAACTCTATTTCCATGCCTCTTTTACTATCCCTTTTACTATCTCACTATTCTGAGCTGTGTCTTCCTTCAAAATCTCGATTTTGAAGGACCGTACGCCACAGAAAATGCATTTGCTTCCGGAGTGAAGACCCAGCATGCGAGCTGTGGTCGCGCCCGTAGAGCTAAGGCTTTCTATGGCTGAACACTTTGTAGAACAAAAGTTTTGTTATATTTTTTTGAATTTCTCTTTTTTCTTCGCACTTTTTACCAACAGCATTATATATCTGATTGCAGCTTCTTTGCCTCTTCTTCAAGTGCTCCTTTGGACTCTCTGAGGTAGAAAATAAGCTCTTTCTTCTGAACTGCAAAATAGAAAGTGAGTATAAGTATAATAATTAAGTTTGCATAAAATCATTCCGAGTGTAAAGACCGTTAAGCCGGCACACTGCAGATTCGCTAAAAAAACTCAACTCTTTCAAATCATTGCTTAGCGTGGCCATTTACAAATCCACCTCGTTCATTCTAGTTTCATTCTGCTTATTCTGCAGCCGTTACTGAAATCTATTGTTGTCTTTCTGTTTTGAGTTACATAACCTGTAAATGGAAATTGCTTCGTTTTGCTCATCTCGAAGCTATCGGCAGCCTCTTTCATTTCCCTTTAGATCTCTTCAGCAGTTCGTGCCGGTTTGCCTCAACGCTCAACATTTCGTTTCCTCTACTCACCATACAAAATATTTCTCAAAAAAAAACACATCTAAAGCAGTAAGCAGCAGTTGACATGAATGCATACTTCACTTGCCTGCAGGCAAGTGAAGTCTACCTGCTCAGAAATAAAGATATAAATAATGCAAGAATCAGTTTTAGCAGAACCTATAGCTGACGTTTATTAGAGAACTAGCTGGCGTATCCGGCTTCGCACGGGTCATGAAACCATCTCTGCGCGTTTGCGCCATGCCGCCCATACGCGCCCCTGAGATATAAGCCTACCAATGTAGGGTTGGCAGCTGGCAGCAACGGTTTAATTACGTGAATGTTGATCAAATGGTAAGAGTTCTGCAAATTGAGCAGCAGGACCCCTCCGCCATGGTCGCCGTGCGAGAATTACGTAGCGTGGAACCCAAGTCGGAGGAGGCGTTCCGAGAACTCAAGTCGGAGGATGCGTTCTGACATATCCGTGAATACAAAAAAGACAAATAATAACGGTTTCATACTTGTATTCCCAATGAAGGTGCCCTAGGCATTGCTGGCAGTCTGTGGGTAATCCTACCAGATGCAGTCTGAGCAACTAATTTCACTAGCAAAGGAAGAAATTAGTTCGCGTTAAATTTAACGTTAGCAATGCATTCTTTGACGCTATCGCAGTAACAGGTGCCAAAATTTCATAGTCGTGGATTCGCCCAAACTCGGTCTAAGGTAACTCCATAATATAGCATTAGTGCAGCGAACAAGCATGGAATTTGTGATTATCATGCTTCAAAACCCTTCTATGCAATTCTAAGCATAGTTTTGAACGAATTATAAACTTCGATCCCGTACCGTATACCCACCTTAAACCAAGAAAATGAACGTTTCTGAGAAATTAGCGTGATATTCATATAGAGGGGGTTTGATAACCCCCAAATTTGGAGCAAATTCGTGTTTTGGCGGCATACCGTGTACCTACCGTAATTCAATAAAACGGCTTTGAAATGCCAAAAGAGTCTGTTATTCGTGATCAGCACCTCAGAAAACCCCCCTAGACCGTTTTTTAGCGTACTGGAATACCGCCCATT
This sequence comes from Cylicocyclus nassatus, assembly GCA_958299035.1. Classification (NCBI taxonomy): domain Eukaryota; kingdom Metazoa; phylum Nematoda; class Chromadorea; order Rhabditida; family Strongylidae; genus Cylicocyclus; species Cylicocyclus nassatus. Next base: position 44,657,085 of record CATQJL010000001.1, on the reverse strand, counting down.
CGTTTTGTCAAAGCTGTTAGTTGCAACAACAAGCAGTAACTTTCTGAATTACCCTATTCCTTGCAGCTTGAGGATTATATCTCTGCGATATCGTCTGTAAGAAAATTTTGCTGCTCCAGACTTTTATTGACTAACTGAGAAGTCGAAAATGCCATGCAGATAATCTGTTTGTTCTCTTCATTCGTTCAAAGTTGTAAGATCTCAACAAGAAGTTGACGCTTGGCTTTTAAGTTGGTGAGAACGAAAACACGGAGCATTCTCGAATTTCTCAGTAACGGAAAGAATGACGGAATGTTTTTAGGTTTTTACCCTTCTATACTGTCCAAAACCCTCCGTTCGTAATAGGTGGGAAGCCAGAGGAGACTAAATGTTCAAAATTGGGTATAAATATCATCTATGAAAGAGAGTTCCAACACTTACAACATGATTGGTGCTGTTGTGGCTAGGCATTATGCGTTTGAATGCGCATGAAAGCGAAGGAGTTTGCAAGGCATTCAAATCGACAATTGCAATGACCACGCACTCAGTCTACATAGGATCTCTCTTGTAAGCTGCCTAATGAAATTTAAAAATACAAAATTTCTAAATAATCACCTTAGGAGCAATGAGTGATCTCCATGCAGTTGCAGTTTGTAGTAACGAACTTCTTCGCTAAAAAACGCTTACACATTCTTTGGATAAACATAAAAGCTGCTCTGATAAGATAAAAGCTCACAACGCTTCGCGCTATGCACGTTCTTGATTCGGTACTCCAGTGCGCCTTCCTCTACAATAGCTTAACACTTCTTCTCGCGTTCTTCATCATTTTCGACTAAAGACGATCAAAAGCAAAATTTTGCTGGTTGAGCTACAAGCCCATATTCAAAACCTTTAGCGCATTTATTTGCTGATTCCTTAATGGAGTTTAGCTTACCGTGAAGCTATTTTCCAAGAGCATTCAACGCAAACTCTTGATTTCTTTTAGAACCACCTTATTCCCGCTAACTGTGCACGTACCGATAATATAATAGCTTCTATCAGTGATTCATCAATATCGATCACTTTCGATTTTCGCGCTATCTCTGTAGGCAGTTCCTTCTATCAGATTTCAAAGTTGTGCTATCTCTTGAAAAAAAGAACCTTTATCTGTTTGGAAGTAGTGCCGTAAAAAGTCTATGATTTGAAGCATGTTGTTTCTCACCCTCTTCAAAGTACATAACTTCTGCAAAGCTTACCCATCCTCTATGGCACCTTTACTTTGGCTTCTGCTGTCCCAATTTCAGCCACCTTGAAAGGGGCTTTGTTCTAAGGTGTGATCTTTTCTCAAATTTTCGAACTTAATTCATGCCTGTGGCTTCAGAAACAAAACGCTTGTTGCTGTTTTGCCTTAATCTCATCATTTCCTCTTCTAATTCTCTAATAAACGTCAGCAGTAGGTTCTGCCAACCTTAGGCGGAGTCATTAGCTGGCCTCTACTAAGCCTGCGCGGCGCCACCGGCGGCGCCGGTGCCGCCGGATCGCCCGCGCCCACGCGCGGTGGCGCCCTTCTTACTGCTCCCCTCGCCCCCCGCGGAGCCGCCGGGTGGGCGGAGCCGCCGCCACGCGACCTTTGCGAATGTTTGAGGCGCCCCTGGATGAGTCCGTCATGTCTTCGAATCATCCCTTTCTGGATCTAAGTGCAAGGCCATAGTGGCCAACGTGAGGACATTTTTCAAAGAGCTGAAAAGGAGGCTAGGAGGGCATGCTGTTGGGACGATTTTCAACACTCCAACAGCGCTGAAAGCTCTAGCCTGTGGGGCACAGTGGAAAGGATCAGGTTCGATGGGAGCTTTGTACGCCAACCCATACCGTTTGGGTCGTCCAGAGTAACAAAGACGCGCACTTACCGCCGAAGCGAAGCTGTCAGGAAGCACGGCGAAGAATGGGGGGACCCTGCGCGACCTCTCATCTACGAAAAGTTCAGGCTGGAGGTGAATGTCACTGCAGCTGAACTTTGGACGGAGATGGGACAAAGATACCCCAGTTTTGGGTTGTCCAAAATCACGTTTTATTACTTACTAGCTGGCTTTCCCGGCTTCGCCCGGCCCTGTCAAAACACTACGATAAAGGTTCTATCCCTATTCCTTTACAACCTTTTCTGTGTACACATCTACATGCCAATTCGCGAATGCACATGTGAACATTGCGAATTGAAAGCTACCTGTTAGCATATCATTTGCGCAAAGTTGAGGGTCATTTCAAATTGTACTTCTCGCTATTCGGTGGCTTAATAATTCTGCAATGCCTTGTCACTCATTTTATGGAAGTGACAACTCCCACCTTTTTTCTGTTAGTAATCAACCAAGCGATGCCAAAAATAGGTTTAGTTTCATTTCCATATGTATTTTCGACTGCTTTGGTTTCAAGCATTAGTTTGCCATTCTGTCTAGGGTGGGTTCATACTGATCCGCATGTTTCGGAACACTTCCACCAAGCGCACAGTTCGAGTGCTGTGCTAAAACTGTTCCGGTACTTACGGATCAGTTTGCATTTTCATCACATATTTTCATCCGGTCCAGCCCGGATCACGATAGCTGGTCCCTGCTCCAACCCGTCCCCACCCACCCCCCCCCCCCCCTCCCTCCACCCCACTGCCCCCCCCCCTCCCTTCCCCCCTAGCCGTTATGCTGCGCTGAATGTTTATCTGTATCAAAGTAGCTCACCCGCTGTAGGCTCGTCTTGAATTACCGCTTCCTTCCTACCGCGAAAACCGAATGAACTCTACTGCTATTGTTTACACCAAATCATGGAATTAACTTGTTAGCCGATGTTGAAAACTCATTCTTATGCCGAAAATCAATAAATCAATGTAATAGCCCAGCGGATCGCCGCAAAAAGTAGCGCTAAACCACCTCCGGGGTCGAATATATATGTGTGCAAAGTTTCAGCTGGATCGGTTCATTGGCGGGCGTTTCTATAACGAACGAACAAAGAAACGAACACACAAAGTTTGAGTTTTATTATATAGATTGAGGGGTATGGGGTTCACCTACAAGAAGACCGATGGTTGTCGGTATATCTTTGAGAATCCGACATCATCAGGAGGAGGGCCAGATACTTGAACGCAGTTCAAACAGCCAGACAAGAAAACCATTGTCTCGTTTACATGGACGAGACATGGATATACGACTGTATGACAGGAAAGCGGGACTGGAATGACACGAAGATTGCAAGGTTCGCTCCCCCCACGACGCTGCAGGAATATTCCTGCGGCTTGACCGTTTCGAGGAGCAAGGGAAAGAGGGCCATAGTCATTGGGTATGACCAAAGAAAGGATCATTAAGCCTGTACGAAAGTCATCATCAGTGGGCGCCGCGCGGTTGACGATGATGTACATCGTGACATGAACCACGTGGCCTTCGAAGGCTGGCTGCGTGAAAGCATACCGCACATGCTGCATGTTGCGCAGGGTCGTCCACTACCGCTAGTGTTGGACAACGCACCCTACCACTCAAGGCAACTGGAGAAGGTCGCATTTTATTGTATTGGCGAAGTTGCATGATAATCAGATTTCTTAAAATCCCAACGCGCTGTTCCAGTAAGCAGGCAATTGAGGATTTCCTCAGGGCGAAGTGGGTTGTGTTCGCAGCAGATTCCAGCAAGGAAGATCTGCTAGTAGAGGTTAATACAAGATTTTGCAAGATTGCTCATACTTTTGAAGTTTCAGCTTCGAAATTACATCGCTGCTCGCGGGGGGCTATTTGCAGTACGCAAATACGCCGTGGAAAGGATCTGTGCGGAGTTTGGAGTAGCTGTGATACGGCTACCACCGTATCATTGCTTCTTAAACCCAATAGAATCATGCTGGAGCCAGCTAAAGGGGAATTTGGCCAGGCATGGAAATCCTTATCAATCCTTGCAAACGGTAACTAATAGAGAAATTAACACAAAGCAATCTTGCCATTTTATTTTCTTAGGTGAGACTGAAGGCCCTAGAATGGATGGGAAATGTGCGTGAAGGGTTTTGTGAAGGGTGGGTAAAAGACATGGCGGAGGAGAACGCTGCCCGACAAAATTACTCATTGATCTTAATAACAACAGGGATCGTGTACACGAATCACTTTCCTCGGAAGAGGCCTTATCTTCTGAAGAGGAGTCTTCCGAGGATAGTGATTTGGATTTGGATCTTGACTAACTTCAATTTTGTGCTCTTATTATGTATAAAATGATGATTACATTCATTGTTAACAATGTTACCAACGCTTATACGAAGAAAACCATAAAATAAAATGACATGAAACAGAATTTAGGAAACATGAAATTCAACTCACCTATGGAGACTGGCATGCTAGAAGGTGTGCATTTTGGAAAAAGTTACTGTTCAGTAATCATTTCATTCACTGATTATTATGCAGGGACGTGCTACCCCATTGGTTGCTGCATCGAATAAGTCTCTTACCAAAATAGAAGAGAAGTAAATGATGTGTAACTACGGGAAAGCAATACGGGAGAGTCACCATGCTTGTTCGAGCATGCATCACCATGCGGGCACTGGCATAAGAAAAACAAACTCCTGCATGACAAAAAATGGAGCGCGCAAGTTCGCGCAACTACTCTCGCCTCATGATAACGTAAGCAAAAAAGAGCAAAAATAAAATTTCCAAGGTGGACTCACCTTCGGATCTCCAAACCGGAACCTGAACAAAGCACATGAACAGGAAACACAGGTAAGCATAGTGAACTGATGAACAATGGGTAGAGGACATTAGGTAGCCGAAAGAGGAGGCGCGCGGACATTTGCAACAAACCACGCTCATTCACATCATTCCCTCATGTGCTAGTTGTCCGCGTGGGTGAAGGTTATCGGCGATCTAATATCCTCCATCCATAAACGATGAAATAGTAAAAGAAAATCTGGTAAAAAACGACACATGACGACGACGTAAGCAAACATGAAGCAAAATGAACATAAGGAATCACATTCGATCTCCAATCTGAAATCTGAACAAAACAACATGAACAGGAAACACAGATAAACATAATGCAATCCTCAACGAAATAGTAAAAGGAAATTTGCTAAAGACAACACATGAGTAAAAAAAAGAAGTAAAAGCGCGCATGTTGCACGAAGAGTGCAACATCCGCACCAGCAATGCGCCAAAACTAAAAAAAAATAATATGAAATAAGTGTAAATGAACAATAAAGACTCACCTTTAGCAGTCTTCGGCGAAATCTGAAACAAAAAAGCATAATTAAGCAAAGAAAACCCACCTATCGCTGCAGCGTCGGAAAATAATCAGCGGCGATATCGATTCTGCCCCACGGCTAATACCGTATCCATTACGGACATTTGCGGACTTGTGCAGCGACACGTCCCATCTATCTCGGGGAAACGACGATATGTATGCGAAATTATAGAAAAGTTTTGTGAAATGAAGGCGTGGCAACCACCTGGAAGCGTATTTGTTATTGATACTTAAGGTAAATCCTACTTTCTCACAGTTAATTCTTCCTTGAGCAGTTACCTCAAGGTATGTTGTGTTGAATAAAAAGTAAAAGGTGCTGATATCAATCATAATCCGTACTCATCAAACGGACTGCGATTACTTTGAGCTAATCTCAGTATAACTTTTACCCTGGCTGGAGGCAAGGTTGAAAAGATATTCTTATAAGGGTCAAGACTACAAGATTTCTGTTTATGCTCTTAGAAGCTTTATAGATGTCAACAAACGCCTGAAAGTTTATTATGCTAAGCTGTGGGCAAAAGGAGTTATCTAATCTTGCAGCATTTCAGGCACAGTAGCTATGTTGTAATAATAAAGTCGAAGTTAGTTGACGAAACTACTAGATTCCGATCTTCAGAGTTATAGAAAATAACGAATGCTGACTCTACTGCGATGCAACCTCGATCCCAGCATTCCTTGACTGGTTATTTCAATTTTACTGCATATTGAAATATTTGTTTTTTTTTCAAGTACAAGCGGATCCGCTTCTTAACAAATAGAAAGAGTAGCCGTTGAATGCAAAAAATGGAAAATTTGCTAGCAGAGTGGCAGAAAATTCATCTCCTTGAGTGTTTATTCTACCACGCATATATCGTCGAGTCATTCGTAACTTAATATGCGTAGTACACACTTTACACGTTAATTGACGAACTGCGAAATTAGAACCTGCTCATTTCCAGTGATTTCTCCCTGTTTTCTCGCTTCTTTTGTTTTAGTTGGTTATTTGATAGTCAGTAGAACACATTTCTACACTTTGTAAGGCTAGAAAATGTTTCACTGGGAAGTTGCTAGTGTTGGTGCCGTCGCTAATAGAGCTTAGTGTGCAATCTCACATATTAAGTTACAAATGACTCAAGGTTATGTGGGTTCAAATGGCTTATAGTTTTGAGCAAGAAATACTCTGTAAACCCGAATGACATTTATTTGAGTCATGGTGTGTCAAGGCTTGACACACCATGACTCCCACTAAAATGGTTACTAATTTGTTTCAAACCAATTCTGGGAGTTTTTTCTGCTGAATCTAGATATAACCTCTACTGTTTTTGCCAGCATTCCAACGCCACTGTAGGTGTACTGTAGATAAAATATTGCGTTGTGATTTTATCCGAAAAATGTTGGCTGGTCCGAGAAAGGTTTTGGTCGTCAATGTGTTAATGCTTAGCATTGGAAGCTTCACAAACTCCACGACTCTTTGAAAGAATCGGATTAGTGTGAAAATCAAAAAACGAGGCAAAAATGTCCCATCAAAATTTCACGTACCCCTATAATTCGTTATTTAGAAAACCCTTATCTACATGACACCATCCAAAAACATGAACAGATTTTTTCGACCTTAGTTAGCTTAAATCAAGATAGTTTTCAAATTGAATTTTTATTACGACTATGTCGCTTGAAACCATACAAGAAGAAAATCCTCGAAAAGGTGGGTTTCATTATTTTGGGAACAATATTGCGAACTCAAAATCAAATAGCTAAAAATTTCAACTTTTTAGTTAAAATCCCTATCGGCCCGGACTAGTTGACTATTACACAGTGCAATCTCAAGATCATTGAATCTGACGCTAAGTCTGTATTTCAACAAGTTTTTAGTGGGTCATATTATGCTAATACAAAAGAAAGCAAATCACTGCAACCACGTCATGTCGTGGTCTTAATATACGTTAGTCCTTATCATGCTGGCTCAGGTAAATCTAACCTTGAGAGGAAAACTTTGATGAAAACGAAAACATTACTTTGAGGTTGCACCCTGAGGTACTTAAGGTAACTTGTATCGCAAAAGGGTTCATTTTAATCTCATCACTGTAAGAAAGGCATGGGAGGATGGTTCAGATAAAATTATCCTATTTTCTAAATTATCGGCCAAACTTCTTAAAAAATACTGCGGAATGACCTAAAGCGCTGAAAAGCAGTCGAAAGCGGCAAAGGCGCCACGGACCAGCCACAAGCTTTTGAAAAAACACCAAAGTCTGCCAGCCTATGTTTCCAAATGGTCAAGTCTTCTCTCTACTTTTTTGAACAATTTAATATCGATCCTCCAAGAAAATCCAAGCAACAGATAGATGAAACAAAATTAGCAAGACAGAAGTCTTCATAGATTGAATTTTCACTCAGTGATCCTGCAATATTGTTTTGTTGTTTAAAGTCTTATTGTACTGAAGCTTAATTTGTTTTATGTAGCTTTTTAGTTGTTGGGCGTAATAACCTGAAAATGTAGGGAAGGGTTAAGAATAAATCTTTTTCAAAATGTTAACTCAGAAAGCGTGAAAAAAGGACATATACAGTCAGGTTTGCATTACCTGCTCCCTCTTAAAAAGGTCTGCACGAATTTCTATGATGCGGTTGACTGCAAGCCTTGCAGCGGTAATCATCTGAAAAATTCAACACTACTCCTATTCGGCCTTGAACATTTCATCTTAAGGCAGCGTCCAGGCAAATTTGGAATATGGAGCTCTCACGTGGATAGTAATTTTGGGGCTTCAACTAAGTTACTGCCCAAGCAGCAGCTCAGGTAGCGCACTAACGGCTGAGGCATATTTGGTGCTTAGAACATTGCGCAACAACCTAGACTCAGTACAGGGTGTCCCAAAAAAATGTTAACACTGTTTGATCGTTAATAACTTCCTTGCTTTCAAGTCTTTCGCCGAGCTTTAGGTACCATTGTGTAGAGAGGGGATAAACTTAGATCTATAGTATAAAGCGAATCATCTGATGCTCCTTGATACTGTACAATTATGGTAGAAAATTTGACAAGGACTTTAGGCTATTAAAGGCCATGTTCTGCTTCGAAACAGAGCCAAACAAGTCAAAATCTCTTGTACTATGGTAATGAAAGCCGCTGATTTCGGACATGAAATTTTCATTTTACTATGATACTTCTTTTCAAAGTTATCTCCTAGGTAAAGTGTAATAACTGACTTCCCAGCATGTGTCAAAATGTGATTACACCGTCAAAAAAGCTAAAAACACTCGTAAAAAGTTGTGTAGTAAAATCAGCGTGCGCGAAAGCCCTCGTACACGATTTTTCAGATTTTTTCAGAGAAATTTTGTCAGAGGGCATATTTCACGACTGTTCCACGTGCTAGAATTTCTTACCGTAATTCTACAGTATCGAAGAGTGAACAGTAATTCGCTTCATACTGTAAATCTAAGTTGAACCTCGCTCTACAGAATGGTGCCTCAAACTCTCCGAAAGACATGAAATCAAGGGAGTTATTAACGATCAAACAGTGTTAACATTTTTTTGGGACACCCTGTATAATGAGTTGATTAAAAGCACGGAGCACATGTGGCACAGGAAACAAAAATCAGTCTGAAAATGAAGTGCGCACGCTTCGTCAATACATGTAGTCCAAACGAAGACAATGACCACAACCCCGTTTATCTACCAAGAAATGAGACTGTTGCTTTCGTGTTCGAATGTAAACCTTCAAGCAGTCTTCTTGTTAAAATGTGTTACCTCCAATACGCAGAACACAGATTTTGTATTAGAAAGAGTTCTAATGGCAATAACAAATCTTATGTACCGTTAAGACGTCATAGCGTGCTTGGAACAAACGTCAGTATATCATGCTAGCAAATATATATTTTACCCTTTACGTTAATGAATACCAATCCTTCAGATACAATGTACCTTGAGGTAGAATTACCTTACTTCCAATGACGAATACTCCCTCTGGAGTGAAACCTGATGTGGCTTGAACAAGTCATATATTCCCCCCCCCTCTTTTACATGATTCTTTCACTCGATTTACATGATTTTAATCACCGTTTTTATCAGAAACTTCACAAAAAAGCTTTTGAATCTTTTTGAACCTCCTCCTATCCGCTTAGGCTGGGTTCATACTGATTCACCTGTTCCGGAACTCTTCCCGCACAGTTCCCGCACAGTTCTCGCACTGTGCTGGAACTGTTCCCGAACTGTGCTGCATGCGCTGCAACCACCCCGTTTTGAACAGCGGGAGTTGGAGAATTTCAACCGTTTTCAACGGTTTTAATTTCAGATTTCTCTCATTTGGGCCTTATTCCTCTATCCCGCTTTCCTTTTTGATCAGCAGAAATTCGAATTTGAAGCGGGGTTGAAGAATGAGCTCTTTTCTGCCTGTGTGTCGACAGAATGTGTGTTCTTGCGCTTGTCCATCCTCGCTCCGTTTTCTTTTTCCTCAAACCTAACTCATTTGTTTCAGGAAGCCGCTGCATAGTTTCCGCAGGTATCTGTCTCGAATTAGGACATGCGAAGATTCTGGAAATGCGGAAATGGGAACTTTGCTCTTGTTTTCTGATGAATTTCGTTTTTGGGCATTCATAGCTCCCTTCCTTTTTCCATATCGTATCGCTTCTCTCTTCTACCCCGCTTCTCCTAGTGATGAGAAAAGCTGGGAACTTGAAACGGAGTTGAAGAGACAACGCTGTTCTCTTTCATGTGCATGTTCCGGATAAGTAGAGAAGAACAACGTTGATTTCTCAACCCCGCTTCAAGTTCTCAGCTTTTCTCATCACAAGTAGAAGCGGGGCAGAGGAATAAGGCCAAAATGAGAGGATTCTGGAAGAAAAACCGTTGAAAACGGTCAAAATTCTCCAACTCCCGCCGTTCAAGACGCGTGCGGGGCGGTTGAAGCGCATGCGGAACAATTTCGGAACAGTTCCAGCACAGTGCGAGAACTGTGCGGGAACAGTTCCGGAACATAGGGATCAGTGTGAACCCAGCCTTAGTTACAGCTCTGCAAAATTTGTATGGCGTCGGCAATCCTGCTCTAAGCGCGCAGTGGTGCGCGTGGGCACAGCATACCGCCAAATTGAAAAATATAAACGTCGTTAGTCTTTTTATCGCCTGTTCAACGCTGTTTTTGTACTTTGTTGCATTTTTCTTTTTTTTTGTTCATGACCATGTGATAGGGGATGCGGTATCATTCTGGTGAAGCCCACGAGGACATCGTCTCCAAAAAATAGAAAAAGCAAATCATGCCGAGCCCTGGCAATGGGTGACTTCGTTTACAAAAATGCCGAAGCCAATGCGTGCCAAGTGAACAGGTCTGCTTCCGCTCGTCCCGAATTTTATATCTGCGAAGTTTGCTGCGGATCGGTTCGAAACGACATTTTTCATTCGGAACACACACACATATACAGACATACATACAGACACGCATGCAGACACATATATAATAGACACTCAGCTTCATTTATGAGATTACTGCTCATCTACATAATTTCAGTATGCGGACCACGATTATCCGTTTGGATGCTCGGAATACTTCGAGGTATCCAAGGAAGAAGGTGTCTTCACATGCGTTTTCGACAAAGCTGACTCATGGGGAACAGAAATGTCCAATCACATTTCAAGAACATACTGAGAAATTAGTTTTTTGATCTATCACTGCTATAAAGTTCAATATTGAAAAAGTATGAAAATGATTTGAGGGTGTTTCTTGCTAACTTCAGTTCCTACTCAGCTCGTTGTTTGATGTAAACGCTCAATACTGCTATATGAATAGCCTTTCCCTCGAACTTAACAAAAAAGTAAGTTTCCTTTTTTTCTATATGGCAACAGGTGAGTCTGACCGCAGTTTGGCTCATTCGTATATAGCTATATTACAATTTTGAGGACAAATTTTTATCGAAACTCACCATCACTTTGGTGCTCATATGGTGAGAAGCTCTTGACGACTCAAAATAAAGGTTTGCCTCCGATAAGGGAGTGGTCGGAAGTGGAAGTGGCCAATCCAAAGAAGCCGCAAATTATTGTATGCAACATGGAACGCTGACTCCAAATCTGTCTTTTGTATCTGTCAAGCGCCCTTATAGACAAAATTATAAAAGCATACACGATTTCTGAGTCTCTTAGTCTGCTTTTCTTCAGCAGTTGCGGAGGACAAATTTGGAGTTAGCGTTCTATCCTCTTTCAATGGCTTACAGCTTGTTTGGGATGCCCACTTTGATATTTAAACTTTCCCTTTAGGCAGAATTGATTTTGCATCAAAAGATTGTGGAAGGTTTTTCCTTTGTAAAAGTCGCAGCGAAATACCAAGAAAGAATTGTAGATACCGTGTTGCATCATACCCTAAGAAGACTCGCATGCCGAGGCGTGTAACACAGTTACATTTCCGTCTTTATAGGATTATGTTTTGGTGCGTATACGTCACAGTCTCTCATATTGATAGCAATCGACTGTACTTCGTGGAGTGGCTGGTAAGTAATACATGATATGCCTGGCTTCCAGTCAACCAACATGAAAATCGCGCAAGTCTTCTTGATTGTCGCATTTTTGCTGACTGACCCACAACAGCAAAAGTGCGACAGTGGCAGACTTTCCTCTTATCCATTGATCATAAAATGCTTTGCGGTTTAACGCATCAGATGTACAGTGGATGCCACATGTTTAATCATCAAATCAAAAGTAACTGCACATAAGAGCAGTGACATCTTCGGAAACGCCAAGATGTTTTTTTTGCATTTTTCTCATGTTTTCTGTGGAAAATCACCTGGTCGGTCATATTTCGTCGAATCAACACCTAACGAGATCATTACGTGTCGCTTCCGTGGACCTCCCGCGGTGGGGTGATTAGAAAAACGACGCGTACTATAAGTAATTTCCAGATTCACGGATTGCCATGCGAACTTAAATCGTTTAGACACGTATGGGCTTTGAATAGCTCATAGAGTTATATCACAAAAATGCAGAGTATAACGGATCGGATCTGCGGGTCGATTATGACGCGTCAGGCATAGAACGCTCCTTAGGCATTATGAGACCCCCTTGGTTTCGTTTCCAGTGCATCAGGTTGTCGCAAAACTTTCATCGGCGTATCTATTCGGTACTAAAATCCGCAGAACACTGGTCGATGAACGACCTAGGCTTCACTCGATTAGGATTTTCGTCCTCTTTCCGATAGCACATTTTCTTTCCGATTTATGCAGTTCTTGTGATGATATTGCCTTGGCTGTTCGAGAAGTTCCGATGCCAAATTCTCCCTAATTTTTGAAATTTATCTCCTAGAGCCTCGCGTAAGTAGCATGTAGTGTAAATCTCTAGCACACTACGCTCATTTTAGATTATATAGGTCAAGTTTTTGAAGCGTGTAATAATTATTTGTCCGGGGGAAACCCCTGCTTTCTAAGAATGTTAGCGCATAGGAGTATCAAAAATTCCAAGAAGTTTTTGAAAATTGGCCGAACTTTGTGTAGGTAGAGATGACCAGTGAAGAATTTTGGCTGTTATCTAGAAGCTTTCAGAAGGCTATGATACAAAATTGTAACCACCAAACAGAGTGGGTACATTTACTGCATGTTTGGAAGTCAGGCCTTCAATATACGAGGTTTAGTCGTTTGAAAAAAAACCAACAATGCTTTCGGAACGATCTATCATATCCGCCAGTGACATAGAGTCGTGGAACTGTAAGCTCTATGGTGTACATACTTAGTTCTTGTCGCGGATTGGGCCCCCAGCTCCCAACGTCAGTGGTACAATTGCTCTCCCGCATCGGCGAGGGGAGCCAGGGGTCCGCTCCGTGAGAATAGTGAAGCGTAACGTGTGAGGTGGCTACCCGTGCAACTGCTCTTTGTGCCTGCCACATGGGAACTCCATACACTCTTAGGGGCCCTTGCCACCAGCCTGCTTAGTAGCGATTCGTCACTTGGGACTCGACCTATTCTTCCAGCCATCGACAGCTGGGGCGTGTACTCCTAACCGTGGCACTTAGCATGCATCGTGCCAGCCTTCCTACAGATGTTACCCACTAGGCTTGATTATGGAATACACACAAAACGATAACACAATATTCCGGAGCCACAGTCGAGCTGTGGTCACCGCTCCAACACATATCACACCTGCACAATGCCCACCATTTATCCGCAAACTTATCCCTACACTCAAACATACAGGATGAGCACAACCGACCAGATGTTAACCTAGGGGTCGGCAATATCGGAAACCCCCCGAGGCGGTGTCGCCGGCGTGTGCCAGGTGCGAGCGCGCTCGGAGTTACCTCGTAGCGTGGGAGCCAGTCCTCCGTGGCGTTGATGGAAGCGACGCGTGAGATGGGGTAGCGCTGATCGATCGATGGCTTGAGACGATTGGAACCCGACCGCTCACTGTGACGGCAGCTGTGAAGAATGACTACGTGACTTATTTAAACGCTGCGCAGGTGAGAGAGGTGAGAGGCGGGACAGCGCGAGGACGGCGTTTTGGGACCCCTTCGCAGCGCGGCGGCGGCAACCTTTGAAGGAAGTCGCGAATCCGCGACAGTTCTCGAAGATCCGTTTGCTAAGTATGACAATCGGGTTGATTCTTCAAATATAGCCTGCGGAGCCACAAAGCATTTTAGAAGCCAAACTTCTCAAATTTATTGATAGTTGTTATGTCAATGTTTTATAGCAAAGGTAAGGTGAACGTCAAATATGCCCCATGAAAAAAGTGAAATTTCGAAGTTTACAAGTTTCAAAAGTCTGGAATTAGAATAACATATGATTATGTTCAACATTTCGTGTAATCTGCTTTTTCAGTCCGCTCCTATACAGTATTTCGGCCTGAGCTTCCACGATTGTTCTTGATTAAGCTTTGGAAGAATTTCCAAGTTCTTTTTGGCCTAGAAAAGAATCAGATATAGCTTGTACCAAAGACTTTTTCTCCAAGAATATTGAAAAGGCTCCATTAAGTTGTTTCTACCAATAGACTCTATGACTAAGCCAAATGAATCGTGAAGTAACTCCGCCTCAATATAAGCATCTGGAAAGAAAACAAAAAGTGGTTATGGAACGCTTCAAAATTCCCTATTCATGCGACTCGAATGACATCCAACGCCACCTTGACTAAACTTGCTTAATAGACAGACACTTGATTCAAGGTTTGAAAAAATGAATGCTCGAAGATCGAAAATTCAAGTGAAACAGCTAAAAAGAACTTACGATGATTGATATCTATTATGTCATGATGTGTTTTTGAGCAACAATGAACTTTTCAGACCAAATCATGAGAAGTAAACGCTTTGCATGCACGAAATCAAATCACTATTAGTCGTATGAATTATACCTTGAACTCATAAACGAGATTGATAAAGTTTAGAAAGTGAAGCCATGGTAATCAGGACGGAGTTTGTATGAATTACGGACAAATTTCTGAGAATTATGCTTGGCTTTTATCACTAATCAAACCTCACCTCAAGAACTGAGCCGCCAGCTGTTCCAGTCTATATCGACATTCGAAAATAGTCGTAAGAGTCTAACCAGTACTTAGTTTCTAGCGATTTGAAAGTGCATCATGTGCAAGAGGAAGATGAAAATTGATTGAAAAGATGAAAATTGTTACATGTTAGGCTGGTGCAGAAAATCTTGCGTAATTCTAACAAAATTCGATAACTTTCTAAATAGTGGACCTAAATCCATTATTTTTTTCCCAAAAATACGAGAAGGTCTCGCCCCAGAAAAGACGTTGCAGCATAGCTTTTGATAAGCTAGCCACCGAGAAAGAAGCTTTGAAATTTGACATTTCGAATTTTGCGATTTTGAGGTTGCGCCACAATTCGAAGCCGTTAGCTAGCCCCAAAAAATCTTTGAAATATTTTTACGTAGCGGTAGTCCATACGATGCTGTCCACCCAATGCCATAACTCACTTGTTTGTTGGTAAATTGGTCTAGGATTTAGTACAGCGATGTGCATGCCGGCCTAAAATCAGTATACTGAACTTCTGAATCTGAAGTTTTTCGTTGCATAAGCGTACTTCTTGGCTTCCCAAATTTTTCATGTAAATAGGAGCTTCTTTTCTCAGTTGGTTTAGAAGCATTGGGATCACCTCCTAGATTCTTAGTGACGTGATTGATCAGTGAGAAAAAATCTGAGTTTTTGCTGTTCAAGCAAACCCGACATAAGCCTTATAGCAGGCTTTTGTTTGAATTTTTGCCTTCAAATGCCTTCTGCGTTGACAATGTAGGATCAAAATAAAGTAGAAGCATTCCTCTCAGAAAAAGAATTCTGTACGTTATATTCACGGATGTTTGTAAAGTCGTACTATGCTTTGTTTTTGCAGCATAAGCTAGGCAGAATTATGTTATGCAGTTCTAAAACTGCTTACCAAATGTTGAATTTCTCAAATTTTGGCAGTATTCAGTAGCTAATATGTATACACATGATTCTCTTGACGATTATGGTCAAACTAGAATCAACTCTGAGATTTGTTCTAGAGAATTTCCGCTGGATGATTGAATTATACCAAAATCTGTGGCCACTATTTGGAATGCCATTGGTACAACAATGCCTTTACTTTACTTTGTGCTCAGAAAACCATTGCAGGAAGAGAAAGCAGAAATTTGCGCGTAAGCCTGCTTCAAGGTAAATGTTGGGTTTGCTTGAAAAGCAAAAACTTTTTTTCCTCACTGCTCACGTCACTGAGCACTTAGAAGGTAGATGGAGCTTTTCGATTCCAAACCAGCTGAGAGGCTGCAGAATTCTCGAATAAGGGTTTAAGGAGCTTACATGTGAATACATCTCAAGCCGAAAAAGGAGATAAGCAGTTTTTTTGGATTTATGACACAGCTCGACTAATGTGACTGCTTAATATCTCGGCTACTATTCACATAAAAACTTTGAAAAGCCGAAGTACCAGGGCTCGGCACGAGCTGTCACCAGGGAATTTTCAAAACGAGGTCTCTCTTGTTTTTCGCTAAGTTTTACAAAGTCCCCCTTGACCCTAAACGTAAAAAAAATCCCCAAAAAACGAAACGTCGACTAAAAAAAACGTCGCACTTTGTCGACAAAAACGATATCCCCTTTGCTTTTGTCCCAAAAACGACAACCAGCTTGCCCCGTGCCAGCTGGTGCCAGGAGCTGAGTACGCTTATGCAAAGAAAATCTTTAGGTGGTCCTATAATATTGGTTGGATTTTCTCAAAAAAGCAAACGAAAGCGAGACCTGCTCTGCATACTGATAGTAGGCTGGTATGCACACCGCTGTACCCAATCTTAGACCAATTTATCGGCAAGCTAGTGACGGCACTTGTCAGGGAGATGCTGGCCAGCACTGTACATTACTATCACATTACTATCAGGCTTCACTTTTGCAAATGCGAAAGCAAAAATCTCAACACGCCATTTTGCAGAAAATTTCTTACTACTGCACTTCGTAAGAAAAGCACTGTTTGATGATCCAAAAAAGTCACAGCGTTTCAGGTAAGCACTAACTGGGTATTCAATTTCGAGTTGCGTTTTCATGAGGAAAATGCGGTAATAAAGATTTTTCTCTGCAAAATGGCATTTTTCATATAATTTTCGTCTTCGCATTTTCATGCAAGACTGAAGCCTCCTACAGTAATGTGTGGACCAAACTGTATGGACTCTGTCATGTAAGAAGTTTTTGCCGATGTTTCAGGCTGCTAGCGGCCTTCCTCTGTTTTCTGTCACGAAACAATCGCAATATTTGAACGGCCATATCTGAAAGCTTCAAACTCGGCTAACTCCCTAACTCATGAAAAGCTATGTTTTGACATCTATAATGAAGAGCAAATAATTTGAAAATAAAGTCATGAATTACCAAATTTCGTTCAGACTACGCGAGAACTTTCGCAACAACCTATGAACTAAAAATTCAGAGTGCCTCTGAGATTACATTGAAGGCACTTTTGAAGCTTTTTTGCTAAAATGATGTAAACTTTATCGCAAATCAGCCAATAAGCCTTCTAACCATGGCAACAGTTCAAATAAAATCTTTTCTCATTAGACCACCATTACAATATTGTCCATTTCACCTTACGCCAAGAGATCTGGATAATCTTGCAAACGTTAGTCATGAAAACTATTTCCACCCATATTGGTTATCGTGCTAGTTGCAAAACGCCTACTTCCAAACGCCATTCCGAAACGCAAATTGCCGAAGAGAAAGTCATGCGGAAAATCAATCTACCTTTCTCATGCCATTGAAAAAAATGTTGCAAATCTACAGCTGCTGCTTTCTGGTCTTATCTCACTTCAGATTCATTATGTATTAGGTTCGTGCAAAAATAATGAGCGTTTTGCAAGCTCTTAATCTTGCTATAATTTTCCAAAAAATCCACATTTTTCAATGCTATAAAAACCACCACAGGAAGCGAACTTTTCGCAGTGCAGCACATTTCAACCTATACTCATATAGCAAACGCGCACAAAAAATGGAATGACAAACCTGGAAGTTTTTTTTTGAAATCTCGTTCTTCAACAAATCAAACTCTTTAAAATTTGTTAGTAATAAATGATAATCTAGCCAGTACTAAAAAAGAAGATGGAAAAAACTAACTTGCTAGAAGACAAAACTAAAGTCAAAATTCTCAGTTTTCTCATTTTTGTAGGCCTCAGAGTCCCAAGTTTTTGATTTCTGCGTAATGAAAAGCTGCACGTTTTTGCAAAGAACTGTTAACAAAAGACCTACCTTACGCTTATAGAAATGAAAAAGCTTTGGCGATCACCTTCTTGAAAAAAAACCTATGGGCCATAGAATGACCAAAACCACTACTCATGTTGAGGGGCCGACATCTCAGTGATAGCCTCTGAAAAATTATCAAAGAGTGCATAATGTGGACAATTCCTATCAGATAAAGCAATCACATTTCCAAAATAATGCAATCTTTCGCGCTTGAATTCTGGTTAGACAAGTAAATGCAATGAAATTCTGGTTTCGAGTGCTGTTGCTGAAAGCTCTGTGAATTTCTACAAATGAGGAAGCCCGTTTTAAGCATGATTTACATTTGCATTTTTTTGATTTGCAGAAAAGGATCTTCTTGACACATTCACGACAATACGACCCACCGTTAGCTCGTACGTGTTCTGCCATTTAGGACAATACGACCCGCGGATGGGTCGTAAGTTTGACAAAGCGAAAAAGGCTCTGGTCTGAAGCGGCAGTAATCATAATTGGCCTTGTGGTGAATGTGTAAATGGTATCTTACTTTGTTCAAAGAAGAGAGTTTGGTGGAAAATTGTCCTAAAACAAGGCCTAAAGAAACGCTGATTATTTTTGCCAACCTAGTACTTTGACAAAATCCTAAAATGGCTTTCTCCATGTCCTTGTCTATCGTCTAGCTTCATCAGATGGACTTCGTGATGTAAGCGTGATGTGCTCATTAAGCAGATTCATGCGCGCATCAGAAATCAGTACGTGTTTTCCTTGATCGCCACAATCTTCTAAATTAGGCGTTATTGAACTAGGATTAATTACGAGTGATCACGAAGTTATCCCTAAATCATCGCTAGCTTGTTTATGTGCCAAAAACGAGATCTTTATATATAGTTCCTGCCACGTGATTTTTCACAAATTTGGCACTTTGTGTGAGCATTTATAGAAGTCGCTGTATAGCTAAAAAAAATTTTGTTGCATATTTCACGCAAGAAGCTAGCTGTATAATTTACGTAGGCTGAGCCTATTTCTAAAATAAGGCAGTTGCATTCATCATAGATTCTTCTTCTGAAGCGCAAAATGCCGCAATGTAATGCTTGCGGGTCAAATTTTTTGGTAGCAACCCTTTGGTACGTTTTTTATAGCGGCATGTTTGAAAAGGTGTGCTATTTCGTCAAGTTTTCCTAATTCCTTTCTTTCTTTGAGAAAGGCTGGCGCCCTCTGAAACGATAGGCAAAACGACAACCATACGAAAATCAGCGGATAAAGAAAATATTGGAAACTTCATACATCTACACCCAATTCTTTATTGTCGGGACGAGAAAAATAGATGCATGTCAATGAGTAAATTCAATATGTAAATGGTATGAAAAATTTGGTTCTGGTACGCAATGCATGTGGTCCGACAATGGTCTTGGTCATTTTTACCTTGAATGCAGCTGTCCATATGGACTGAATCGGTAGATATGTGGATTGATATGGCTGACAAATCCTTATGATGAAATTAAGTGCGAAATTCCAGTGAAGCCGAGCTGATATTTTATCGCCATTTAGACTTTATTTGTGCTTAATGGTGCTCTACTTTTGTTTAAACTTGTTTGTACCAATATTCAAACTATTTATATCATAATATAAAGTCAGACAAATAACTCTGAAATAGTTTTTTTGACAAAAACTTTTTTCGAAATTATTCGAAATTTGCAAGAAGACCATGGCAGAATCAAAATCAAAGCACGCCTATGTGTATACACGTTGGCAATTGAGGACATTCCAGATTATGTTGAGCAGTATGACGTGCAGCTTGTATTTGGGTCCTCAGGCTGTCTACGTACTGGCAGAAATTTTCATCTCCTGAATAGAACATTACATGTGCAGGTGATAAGTAAGACTTGTTACAAAAAATCTCCCTATGACTCACCTACTCTCCACATCTCACTTTCCTGCTGTTCACACTTTCAATTCTTTTCATATTTCCTTAGCATTTCAATGTTTGCGACGTTGTCTGTAACCAAGTAGAGCTTCTTAATTTTACTATTGATAGACTATCACAATCTGTTATTTCATTCCATCCGTAATTTTTCTTATAAAACCGTTTGTTCAACTCCATTTCAAGTGTTGTGCCTTTGAATCTATTGATCATCGAAATGACCGGTACAGCAAAAGAAAGATTCTCCACCACTGGGCAAAATGTGAGCTTTTTGAAAGAATTTTTCACAGGAAGCGTAATTGTGGAAATAGTTTTGAACTTGGAAAAATATACATCAGTAGTCGTATTTTAGTCGTACTATCAGTTGGCTATACAGAATTTTGTATATCGTTTGGGTCCACCTCCAAAAGTGTATGAACTTTTTGAGCATAGTCACTAAAAACTACACCATTCTGCTTTGAGTATATTTTCTAGGAGAAGATCAAAGAATACGTGTTTATACGTACAACGAAGCATTGTCATGCATGCCAAGGTTCTAAAATAAAGGACCTAAAACAATGTTATGTTCATATATTCAAATAATCAAAACTGCTGTAGCTATGAAGAGCTTAGAGCAGGGTCAAGCTTGTGATGCGACTGTCGCAACGGGGGGTCGTAAAGAGGGTACCTAAGGTGGGGGGGGGGTCGTAAGAGAAGGTATTTAGGCTAAATACCATAAGCTTAAAAGGGAATCAAAAAGCAGATGATTCGTTATGTTCTTTACAATAAATTTATAAAAAAGTGGAAATCAAAATAAAAAAGATAAGAAAATCTGTAGAAATTTCCAAAAAAAACATTTACAAGAGCTCAAAACATTTTTTTGAAGGATGTAAGATTTGATAAAAATGCTAAACGTACCGATTGCTCTAGAAATCTTGTTTCTGAAGCCCTCCAGAAGTCTCACACACTCGACAAAAGCGAATATCTTTACCAGCTGTAGCCATCATAAATTTTTAAATCTTTTTGTAATGTTTTTCACAGACCCATACGATTTATTTGTACTTTGGAGATGCTCCGCTACATCAATGCAAAAGTTGGTGTTATTTTGTCAACTGTGGATTTTCTTATAATTTTATGTATGGTAGCAAAAAATCAGGAAAGGGGGGTCGTATCTGGGTAAATTTCTTCGGAGCTATTGAAGCTTGTTGGCTGCAATTCCGCTATAATATGAGGCCACCCTCCTTCTTCATCTCATAAAAATTGCAGGCTGTTTTATAACTTCTCTGGTAAGTTACAAAATTTTAAGCTCAAAAATCCCAGTTTTTGCTTTTTAGGATCGCATCTAAATTTCCAAGAGTCGCATCTAAATTTTTTTCGAGCTTACTGCTCCTCAAGAGCTGAAACTTTTTCTTTGGATAGTCTGGGCAACATTCTACAGAACCTGTGCTTTGCAGCCTCTCAGTCTTCTGGTCTTAGTTACGAATTTTCAAACTACCGTGCTCATGCACGTTTTTGATGTCGTTCTGGAAGGCGCTCAAGCGGTTTTCTTCGCGGTAAAAACTGTGGAAGCGGTGGCAAGAAAGCTTCTTAGTCGAAAACATTTTTTGTAGTTCAAGAATGTAATTTTTTTTCTCCGTGCAAAAATTTGTGTCGCTTACGGGAATCGAATTTGCTGGTCTGAAGTATGCCTGAAAATTCAAAAAAAACTTGCAGATTCTCAAACATTATTTTCGTTTATGCAGGTTACCGCGAGAAATGTGGGCAGGTAAGAGGGATAAATGGGGGAGGGTGGGGCGAGGGGGGGAGGAGGGTCGTACGGATGGGTACCTTCAAGGGGGGGGGGGGTCGTAAATGAGGATCCCGGATCGCATCAACACGCTTAACCCTGGCTTAGAAGTAACGCGCATTGTGGTTTTAGAACTGGAGCTTTGCTAACTTCAACTGCAGGAATTACAAAAAAAATGAAAGTGCCCCAGCACCTGCGCAACTCTCGTAAAAAACGGTTTTGTAATAGACTTCTGACTAACATGCGCTGATTTTCTCAAGTTATCAGTAAAAGCCATAGATAATAAGAGTAAGCATATTTTTGGCGGTGTTATGTACAAGTCGCCGATGGGAGAGAGAAGATGTGAGGTACTTGATATCGCATTAGGTTTCCCTAATTTTTCGCCTATCCATCCAAAAGGCTCTGCTACCCTCTAAGCATGATAGTAAAAGCGCATACCATGCAAGCAGCAAATTTCAGGGTTCTAGTGATCTCCTGAAACTAGGTACCTCAAGAGATCGCCACAGATGTGCAAAGTCATCCAGTTTCAAACGAAGTACATGAAAGCGTCGCAAAGATTGGTAGCATATTTTTCAACAAAGAAATCACAGACAGGGGATATATAAAATATATATAAAGCAGAAAATCTGTGAGTTTGTTTGTGCGCATTCGGGTGCAGGTTGTGCAGGCTGTGCAGGGTGTGCAGGGTGTGCAAGGTATGCAGGTTGTGCAGGTTGTGCAGGTTGTGTAGGGTGTGCAGGATGGGGAGGGGGTAAGTGAACATGCTGATTCGAATACATTATTGACAGGGCGGAGGCGGGTTTGCCAGCTCGTATAAAATAATATAAAATATCAAAACTTTGACAGAATCTCTATCTTCAGAGAAATATCATCAAATTCGCCGACAAATCTGCTGCACATCCTCATATGTAGAACATGAATGACTTTGAAAAACAAAAGTGTATCTTGATGTAGTGGAAACACTAAACAAATAGCGTGAATTGCAAGTCTCTTGACCTTTTATGATAAAGCTCTTTCTTAGCTGGGCTCCTTTGGCCGAGGTAGATGTTATGCATGTGGTCCTAAGACTCAAGCTTTGAAGAGTTCTATTCCTTTTTGGAGGCAGTTCTTATGACTCGAAAGCTTATTAATATGAGCATGCTGAGACCAACGTTTCTGAAACAATGTTCCACCCACAGCACGCAGCAAATTGATTGTCCCATAATACCTTTTCCACCCAAACAAAGTTTCATTCTTCCTAGCTCCCATTTGTGATGCAATTCTTTTATTTTTGAATACAATCAAAAACTGCTGATTCTACATACGCAGCGTAGTCTACATACAGCCAAAGAATTGAATTACTTGATTAACATCAAAAACTGTGTGTGATCTTGGGAACTATGTAATGCTATTTCACGGCAAACGGTCGAAAAAAGGCGATTTGATTCAATCTGACATTTCCTTTACTTGCTTTGATACTCATAAGCGGTCATGTGCATATAGCTATCGCTATTTAGTCTTACGAGCTTCAAATTTTCAAAAGGACTTCTTTTGTTTGAAGAACACCGCACTGAAGTGAGAAATTTACGCTCGTCTCTATTTTTTCAATTCATTTTACCAATCTAATCCCTAATATGTTTATCGGCGTCTCATCCATCAAAACCAAAACATCAAATGCACTTGTCTAAGTGGCTGCTGCTATCCTTTGCTTTTATCAAAGGCATAGAATCTCACAAGATAAAGTTGATTGGTTGTCCTGTAATACTTTTCCCACCCAAACATGGTTTCATTCTTCTTAGCTCCCATTTGGGTGATACACTTTTTTCATTGTTGATTACAATCAAAGACTGCTGAGGCCACTCTGTATAAAGAATCCAATTTGAAACCACTCAGTGGGAAAAATTTCAGGTCAGTTTTGGCTGATAACTGGATTTTTGGGATTCAAATTCGATTTGGGAGAACAAATGTTGCCAGTTGCGCAGATTGCCCAAGAAGAGGTGAGTTCATTATGAATTTGCCCTCAAAAATCACTTTCTAAATTTTGTTGGGAACCTATTGTGCGGTACCTAGACCATGCTTGACCCCACTTCGACCACATTTTCCTTTTTTTTGTGTGTTCAGGGATCGCAACACAAGGAAGTACAAAATTCAAGAAAGTCAAGCTGAGGCATCCTTTAATTGTATTTCATTGTTTTCGAATGCTACTTCAAGCAAGCCTAGCTTCAGTTCACACTGCTACGTATACATCACAACCAACATGGCCTTGTCTGAGAGAAATTTATTCTATGGTCTCTCGTTTGGCTCTGCTTTGGCTAGTTCACAAATGTGTGCTCTAATCATTTTTCATAGTGGAAGAAACTCAAAGCTGTATTGAGTCCAAGACACTCCGGTGAAATTGCCAGTGAGGCGAAGGTACTGATTCCTTTGGAGGTTTGATAGATGCCAGTTTTGTTCACAGACTTTGAGGCTACTTTCTCAATATAAACTCTTCAGAATCTCTCTTCACCATGCATAGACCAGCAAGACCTTAGCTTTCTCTGCCCGCTTTTTCACTCTACAACTTGCCT
Source organism: Cylicocyclus nassatus (assembly GCA_958299035.1). NCBI lineage: Eukaryota > Metazoa > Nematoda > Chromadorea > Rhabditida > Strongylidae > Cylicocyclus > Cylicocyclus nassatus. Next base: position 44,633,035 of record CATQJL010000001.1, on the reverse strand, counting down.
TCCGGCCTCCATAGTACGTAGAAGATCGATGACTTTTTGCTTATTTGGAACATATAATATGACAAATCGGTGGGACTTATGTGTGCTGCCACTTCAAACATGACCCATCTGTAGTATGTTTAGCTAACTTCTGCTTTACGCCGATGATCATTGAATTTTGGCACATGTTTGGAGACTCTAGGTAAAGCTCTAGCCAATAGACCACCAATTCGAACCTTACGAGCCACCGCTAGGACGCAACTTTGATTTTGCAGATTACACTATGATCCGGAATGGCAGGAGATTGAAAAATGGGCTGGTCGTAAATGTAGATAACAGAGGCTCGAATTACACTAAGACAGATCGTCCGCAGTTAAATTAGTTTGTGGTGCCTTTTTCATAGCTAGAAAATGCTCGTAGCACGTTAGATGGGTTTCAGCAGCAAAATGATCTCTACCTTCATTATAATTGTTTCAAGCTGAACCTAACAAAGAACGTGTTCAAGCGAAGTGATCATTTGAGATGGCATTATATTGCTGAAGTTGATGTTGTATGCTAAATCAAAAATAGTCATCCTCGTAAAACGGATTCAGAAAATGATTATAAGATCTTGGTACATAACCACTGCGACTAAGAGAGCACAAAGGGCTAACAGTTTGTATTTCCTTATCATTTCGCGTTTCTACTTTTGTTTTTGGTTGCTTATTCCAGACAAGTGCTTCACATATACAGATTGTTTCGAAATCAAAATGTGTTTTGTGGTTTACCTCTGGCGATACATCAATCTAAACTGTCACTTTGTCTACAAGTACATCCTGTAAGCATTTTATTACTTCATCCCAGATATCTTTCTCCTGAATGCTTTCTATCGTAAGCGAACAATGATGGCATTTCACTTATTTTTTGTGGGACTATTCGTCGTAAAGTTAGACTGCGAAGTGAAATCTGAATATTAAGTTTTGCGAACACTATAGGCTCTGGTTTCGTCTAAACTTGAGTGAAGTAATTTAACTATATTTTGCAGCCATTTTTGAATTTTGAGTGCCATAACGTATGATTCTGAGATAAGAGAACTAAGGCTAGCATATTATTCTCAACAATAGCATTTGAAGTTGTATAATGCTATAGTAGATCCTTTTTCATACAGTCTTCTTTCTAAAAGCTACGAACGAACTCGTGAAGTTTCAAGATCGTGGTTCAAAACACACTTCATAATGGAGACATGAAATGAGTAGAAGTTCAAACATAGAGTGTTTGGTTACAATTATACACGCAACTCTGATTCATTGAGATTAATAAGGGCATCGCATGCTTCCTTATGTGATCACCAATTAATCACATAAAAGTTTGATTTTCGCACATATTTTTTCGTACCCAATGTTTCGTAATCGCACAACCGTTTCGTCACCTGATTATTTCTGCAGAGATCATAACTCATTGAGTTCAGGAGTTTTCACATGGTGGTAGAGAGTAAATCGTAACCAAGTAAATCGTAACCAATCGTAACCACGGCAGATTGGTGACCCATGCGCCTCTCTAGCGCACAAAGAAGTTTAGAACATAATTTCAAATCATCTCCAACAGATGAGGCCCAATATGAGTGAGAAGTTACTGCATTTTTATCATCGTAATCCTTTTCTAGTGAGAAACAGCAATGTTTGTTTCTTTCCCTGACCGCTTAGAATCTCCGGTCTTGGAACGCAAAGAGTACCAAGAGTAATCCAGAAGTGTCCCTTACACATTGTGGCGCTGATCTGGGTGGACTCATGTGTCATAGGCTGCTTAGGACAATTTTCTCACTAACTACAGTTGTGACAGTGGAATGTGAAAAATTTCGGCGAATTCGCCGAATTCGCCAATTTCGCCGATGTCGCCGAATTCGCCGATGTCGCCGGATTCGCCGATGTCGCCGATGTCGCCGACTTTGCGTCTTTTCGTCATAACTCCCTTCGTTCTCAATGGATTTCAAATTTGAAGGCAGATTTGGATTCAGCTCGCCGAGACGAATCTTTTTATGTATTGAACTGCTGTAATCGGCTCGGTCACGGTAAGTGAATGGTAGGAATCCGTTGCATCCTGTGGTGGTGTTTTCTAGAGCGTGTATTTCGGCGCATAATGTAGGCAAAAGTTTAAGAAAAAGAGCGTTTGATGGAAGAGTTTCTGCTGAGTGTTTCCAGCAAAAAACCATATCCTTTTTTGTAGTGGAAAAAAGAGAAAGGAGTACGTGAACTTAGTAAATATATATGAACCACTTACCGTCAAACAAACATAACTATACAGTAACACTATGACTAGCAAAACAATTATAATCTTTGTAATCAGCATGTCTTGTGGCTTATGTGAGCAAAGTGACACACTGCATGACTATGATATTCTGCTTCCAGCAAAACCACTTTTTTCTGCAGAGCCTCTTTGCAACGCTGTGGGCCAGCCCCTTTCACACTTAAAAGATTTCGGTAAGGCGAATCGGAAAGAGTTGTTTCCGTAGATAATCCAGCGGTAAAAAGTAGACGGAGACATGCTTTATAAAGCGCGAAAAGAGATGGTGAATTCTGCAGAAATCACGCGTCTTTAAATTCTACTCGCCATAACTTCCTTCGGAATAGGTATATTCTGAATCCGAAAACAGCTCCTTGCTCAACTCATCAAGGCGAATCTTTTGGTATACAGCATGTCCTTGATATCTCGATTTCAGTATTCTTGAATTTTTCTGAGGACGTCTTTTCGCGAAGGTGTAAAGTAGCGAGCATTGTTCCGAGTAGACTCCAGCAGGGACCTTTTGATAGTACTTTTTTCTGTAGATTATGATGCGCTAAACAGTAGCCGCAATTTTCTTTTCAAAGGAAAAAGATGGGCTGGTGAATTGTGGAAAAATCTTGTCGTCCCAAATTCTACTCGCCATAGCCATAGAATATGATGCTCTCTTGCTAAGCAGATGTGATTATCGTAATCAGCAGGTCGGATAACCACTATGGGCAAGTTTTCCAAGATATTCGTAAAGCAGTGGTATCAACGCAGAGTACTCTGAAGCTGGCCGATGGATTTTGGTCAAAATGCTGATGGTCCTGAATTGTAAGGAAACTTCGCTTATAGAGGTTTTCGAACACGCTCTTTACGAAAATCGTGGTCTTTGAGGATCATAGGGTCTTTTTGGAGAGATACGGTGAGGTGAATGTAACTGCACCACGAAAGTGCGTAACTTTGACCGCACTTCTCGCGTATCTCTCAGAAAGCTTGCTTGCTTGCTTTCCTAAATCAAAGTGACTGGGAACTGAGCTATCGAATGGTGCATGAATCGGGCTCCAGTCTATAAAATTCGCCGAGTTACAAGCCTTCGAAAACACGTCCTCTTGAAATTTGCACAAAATGTAAAGACCGCGTACTTTATTGAAATTCCATCGTGAGCGGTTGCATGACTAATTGCAAATGTTATGTTCACCCCGCCCGCGTTTTATACAACCGCTCACGATGGAATTTCAACAAAGTACGCGATCTTTACATTTTGTGCAAATTTCAAGAGGACGTGTTTTCGAAGGCTTGTAACTCGGCGAATTTTATAGACTGGAGCCCGATTCATGCACCATTCGATAGCTCAGTTCCTAGTCACTTTGATTTAGGAAAGCAAGCAAGCAAGCTTTCTGAGAGATACGCGAGAAGTGCGGTCAAAGTTACGCACTTTCGTGGTGCAGTTACATTCACCTCACCGTATCTCTCCAAAAAGACCCTGTGATCCTCAAAGACCACAATTTTCGTAAAGAGCCTGTTCGAAAACCTCTATAAGCGAAGTTTACTTACAATTCAGGACCATCAGCATTTTGACCAAAATCCATCGGCCAGCTTCAGAGCGTAAGACGAGAAAAAATGAAATCACGAATATCTTGGAAAACTTGCCCATAGTGGTTATCCGACCTGCTGATTACGATAATCACATCTGCTTAGCAAGAGAGCATCATATTCTATGGCTATGGCGAGTAGAATTTGGGACGACAAGATTTTTCCACAATTCACCAGCCCATCTTTTTCCTTTGAAAAGAAAATTGCGGCTACTGTTTAGCGCATCATAATCTACAGAAAAAGTACTATCAAAAGGTCCCTGCTGGAGTCTACTCGGAACAATGCTCGCTACTTTACACCTTCGCGAAAAGACGTCCTCAGAAAAATTCAAGAATACTGAAATCAAGATATCAAGGACATGCTGTATACCAAAAGATTCGCCTTGATGAGTTGAGCAAGGAGCTGTTTTCGGATTCAGAATATACCTATTCCGAAGGAAGTTATGGCGAGTAGAATTTAAAGACGCGTGATTTCTGCAGAATTCACCATCTCTTTTCGCGCTTTATAAAGCATGTCTCCGTCTACTTTTTACCGCTGGATTATCTACGGAAACAACTCTTTCCGATTCGCCTTACCGAAATCTTTTAAGTGTGAAAGGGGCTGGCCCACAGCGTTGCAAAGAGGCTCTGCAGAAAAAAGTGGTTTTGCTGGAAGCAGAATATCATAGTCATGCGGGTGTGTCACTTTGCTCACATAAGCCACAAGACATGCTGATTACAAAGATTATAATTGTTTTGCTAGTCATAGTGTTACTGTATAGTTATGTTTGTTTGACGGTAAGTGGTTCATATATATTTACTAAGTTCACGTACTCCTTTCTCTTTTTTCCACTACAAAAAAGGATATTTTCTGCTGGAAACACTCAGCAGAAACTCTTCCATCAAACGCTCTTTTTCTTAAACTTTTGCCTACATTATGCGCCGAAATACACGCTCAAGAAAACACCACCACAGGATGCAACGGATTCCTACCATTCACTTACCGTGACCGAGCCGATTACAGCAGTTCAATATATAAAAAGATTCGTCTCGGCGAGCTGAATCCAAATCTGCCTTCAAATTTGAAATCCATTGAGAATGAAGGGAGTTATGACGAAAAGACGCAAAGTCGGCGACATCGGCGACATCGGCGAATCCGGCGATATCGGCGAATTCAGCGACATCGGCGAAATTGGCGAATTCGGCGAATTCGGCGAATTCGCCGAAATTTTTCACATTCCACTGTCACAACTGTAGCATCTAATTAATAGTTCTAAACATCCATGAACGAATGGTTGTGTATAGGTTACATTTGCGTAAGCATTATGTTCCCTAACTTCCAGGAGTACCCAATCAGTTCTTTTTTCTGACTTGCAGTCAAGTTATGAGTCCTACGCTTTTCGACCATCCTAGCATAAGTAACATGTAGATGCAAGAGATGATCAGAACATGAAAGAGTTTTTATATCACTTACTAGAACAGCAACATCTGCTTGATATAGTAGCCTTAGTAATCAAGAGCTTAGTAGCTAACTCCAAATCTAATCCATGGGAGGTAACCAGGCATCGCCTCCTTTGTCTCTGAAGGATTTCAGCTCCATCGTCTTCAGCATTAACGACATAATAGGCGCCTTAAGGGAACAGTGAATTTCCTTCTCAAGATAATCTTTGCTTTAACCATTTTTTCAAGAAGAAGAACAGCTAGCGATTTTATGGGACAAAATTCAAGATTGATGATTCCACACACCTTCAACAGCACTTACACAGTAACATTTCGCTGTATTTAGCATTTAAAATAGTGAGTTCGGTGAGATGCTACTTTCGGATTTCAGCATCAAAGTTTTGTGAAATTTTAGCCAAGTATTATCGCGCCAATCTGAATGTCATCAGCTGGAAAGTTTGCAAAACAAACAAATTTAAGAATTTTATCGAAACCGCTGGGTAATAGGAGAGTTATATGCTTTGTCATACTAAGAACTCGTGTTTTCCACTTTATACCTTATTAGTTGAGCTAGAAAGTCTACCATAAATCTAATCTAGCCATTTTCTCATGTTTATAATTAATTGCCTGTCTGTTCTTAATTCCCCATTAAAAGTCGTAGTAACTATGATTTAGTTACAACTGCGTGGCCTGCTGCCTTCGGGAAGTGCGTTAATACGTCATTAGTTTTCTGAACTTGCAACGAAAGCCAATGTGATTTTACAAATCAGATTCCATGCCTTTAAAATGTGGACTGCAGCTTTGCAAGCACTCCTCAAGACAAAGCCCGTATCCTTCCTTCACAGATAGTTCCTTTGTTATTTGCTTGATTCTGATAGAATTTAGCTCCAATCTGTACTGATGAAGAGGACTTTGTAGCCACTGAAGGTGAGAGTTCCTGACAATAGCACTGGAGATAGAATTCTTACTACTGCTGACATTTGTGCATGTTATGCCCATCCTCCCCACTTTTTTAAAAAAGGAATCATGGAAAACATGGTCTTCACCCAGAATAGGATTTTCTCCTACCCCTGAGGGTACATACTATGTGTTTGCCACCCTGGATAACACTTAATCTTTCCAGACATGCTAAAGCAAGTTAATGGGACTCAAAAACACTTTAGTTTCGTGACAGATCAAAAAAAATTGGCCTACACTTTTGCGAATTATCAAAATTCTTGACTTGGCAAGTCTTTTGCTATACATTATCAACACACTATGTGACATCCAATCACACTGTTCATTGTTCTACTTTTAGTATTTGATGACGTCTTTGTGGTCTGAGTGTTTGCGCAAGTTCTTTTTTTTCATTGTTGCTGCCTTCTGCATTTACTCAGTCTTTTCGCAAGTGCAGCACCCCTATGAAACACTTTTCATCGTTTTCATTGTTTGCTTCATCTCACCTAGAGTTAAGATTTTTGCAAGATTCAAAATTCGTAAAACGAATTGTTTTGCGTTCTCTGAAATGTTTCGTGGTGATGAATTGTAGAAGGAACAAATCGAATCTCGTTTTTTTAGCCCGCGCAACTTCATCTGTAGTAAAAAAATAGAAATCATTTTTTTCTGAATTTGGAATCATAGTGGAGCTGGAAAATGTAGATCTGAAACTAATTCAAATTTGTAGAGTTTTATAAATTTTAAACACTACAGACAACGTAAAAGATCTCTAGCTATTCGTAGTGCTTTTAGACATATACAGGGTTAAGCGTGGGGTGTGGTATGCCACACCTTGGGATAGTATCGAGGGGTCAGGGAGAAAGGGAGGGGGGGGGGGCGTCATCGAGGTGATTCTGATGTTAGCCATAGGCCCGTAGTAAACCCCACTTCACTTCAGATGATCTCAACTGAGGGGCTGAGTTGAGGTATTTAAGATAAACTGAATAGCGGTCACTCTCACAAGCTCAAGAATGCGAACTGATCTGAAGGGTTAGCGTCAGGGCATGTGCCGGGATGAATTCACCTGAAATCCGTAAGAGCAGCCTCGATTTTGAGATGAATTGACCGAAATAGTGTGTAAGGAATGCGACGCAGAGAAAAATCCCGTAAGTTGCTCATGAGTAACTTACGAGACATCGTACTTGACGTATTGTTGCAGTACAAGAACGCGCAAAATGCACAATACCGGTGCCCAAAAAGGAAAGGATCAATGAACAGCTGATTTCGGCAAAAATCAGAAGGATAAGTTTTTTCCTTTTTGCAGAGTTTGCTTAGGTTTTTTCTACAAAAGCTACTCAGAGCGACAATCTTTTTATTTATTTCCATTCGATTTTGTCCCTACTTCCTCAATTTTTGATGAAATTTTGGTTTAAAAAACGAAGTTTTGTTTTTTGCATTCATTTGGTTTGTGGATTGCGTTTTGGATGCCGTCATCGATTTTCTTCGATAGTGGCCGCTATCAAAGATTGCTCAGTGATGCGCAAAAATTTGCCACTGTCCGGTGCCGAACCACGGTCGTGCGGGCTGAGTACCAGTCACATACCTGTTTGACCAAACCTGCACAAGAGGTGTAGGCGTTTCCTCTTTGGCGCAAGACTTTTATGCCTGAAAAGCGATCCGCATCTACATCAGTAGCTCGCGGGATGCTAGACCGAGGCGCCATACGATCAACTCAGGTCCGTCTCAGGGCAGATCCACTGAAGGGGGGTATATTACGGGCTATAATATGATATCCGTTAACAATGTCAGATAGGCCCATCATACAAAATACTAGCACATTGGTGTTTTGGACTACCATCGTGCACGCAGTAAGCATAAAAAGATCTATAAAAGCGTTCGTGATTAGCATGTCAGATAATCCCAGTGGGCCAAGTTTCAGCGAATTCTGAGGATACCATATTGGGCCACTCGAGTGAGATGATCAATTTCGATCATGTTAACTTCCTTTCAAAGATGGGTTAATACAAAGAGCTACCATTTCTTGCTTTAGGAATCCTATTTCAAATAACCTTCAAATTAAGGAACCAAGAGCAACCCAAGATCTCGTTTGTTCCATTTTTCGCTTTCAATATCTCAGACTAGAGAAGACCAATCAGGCTCAAATCGCTTTAGTGTAAATATTGAGGCGTATACTATAGCAGCGTAGTAGCGTAAAATGAGCTTGTTACCGTAACCCAATATTTTCGCAGTATTTTCCATTTGCATAGGTAAGGAAAAACGATTATATCTTTCCTCAGAAAAAACACTTTCAAATGAAATTCCTGCCCTATAAGAAAGAAGGTTAGGCAGTAACAACGATATAAAAAAAAACGCAGATTTATTGATGGTTTGCAGGTAAGTTAATGAGGAGTGGCACAACCCCCAAAACGCTGTGGCAGCCACAGCTTTTCGGGGTTGTGTCACACCCCGTTAACTTACCTCCAACGGGAATTTTAGGGAACAAGTTATGTAATGTTTGCCAAAATCTTCTAGCTTCTTGGCAGTAATTGGAGCTGAAATCGTCTTCTTTCGTTTGAGCAATAGTGGCTGGAAGGACAACCACTGCGAGCGAAAAATGGAACAAACGAGACTTTGGCTGGCTCCTAATTCCATAGTTTGGTGGTTATTTGAAGCAGAAATCATGGTATAGGCGAACATAATTGCTTTGCATCGAGTACATAAGAAGATAGCTAATTCGCTTTTTGAACATAGTTAATCATGTTTGAAAATGGTCACTCCACTTGAGTGGCTCAACATTGGGAATACTTAGAACCAACTAACAAGACTCTGTAAGACTCGGCCCATAGATGATATTGACATGATAATTACGATTATGATAGTTATGCTTCGGAGAGAAGTTATGTCATGCCTACGATGCCTACGGTAGGCAAACTAAAATGTTGGGGGGGGGGGGGGAAGGGGAGTATCGACACGGGAGTTAGAGGGGGGGTCGTATATGCGGTTGTTTGCCACACCTTTTGCTCGGCCCTGGGCATATGACATGTGTTAAATGGTAATGTCATAAGTATTTCCAGTGGTTAATAAAATTGACATGGATTGCGCTATGTTATTAATGTTCGATATTTTTCTTCTGCTTTTCTTTTGTGACAAAAACCAAATGATCAATTAGATATTCACATATAAGTTTGATTGCGATACTACTGTATCCCTGATTTCAGGTTTTTCGTCATTCCCCTTTCTAGGGTCTCAACTTTTCATAATTGTTCAATATTCAGCATAATCTCCGATGCAGTTATTCTAAGAAATTCGTTACGCCAGCAATGTACTGATAAGCAGCTTTCATGCTTTTATTTCAACATGAGCAGTTTTTCTCAGAAGCTTTATTGAAATTTTGCTTGATTTATGGTATCGCGGATGCCCAGGAAAGTGGCTGCTACGTTTGTAAAGAATCATGAATACACTTCCAAAGCTTGAATTCATTTGATTGCAATCAGTTACTTTGCTATCTTGTATGAAGTTGATAGCTTATTACTTTCTTATTCTTTGAATCGGCTACTCTTACTCACATAATCAGAAACATGACTAACAACTCAAGATAAAAATTGGCAACATCAAAGAATATATGCGACAGGAGGATAGACAACAATAAGCGAACAACTTTGTCCTGTGTGTCCGATAGTCACAAGCGAGAATTCAGAGAATGCGCCATGAGGAGCGACCGCTAGTTGCCGAGTTCACTACAGCCTTAATCCTCATCCGTTCCTAAAGCTTATTTAGTCTACACTTCAGTCGAAAGAAAAAGCCCGCACTCAGTAAGTCCGCTTTGTCCTTACCACAAGATTAGAAGGAATCTTTTGTGGAGCTGCGACCTCGCCCAAGCAAAAACGCGGCTGCCGTCCAGTGAGAATAGAATAGAAATTCAGTAAAAGATCGCAAGCATAGAATGGCACAAACTGGCCCTCCAGATTCCGAAGTGGCTTGTCGCGGACAACAGGCGAACGGGCGACACCCTCACTCATGTGACCTTTCGGACTGCCCGTCTCAACTATCATAATTATGGCACCTATCTCGTTCTAAGGCAGACGCTTAACTGACCTGTTTTCTCCACAGAACAGGTATTCCATTAGCGCCAAGAAATCAACTCAAACAGTTTTTTGTGAGAAACTGATCGTCTCCGCAGATGCATAAAGTGCGAAATTGACAATTTAGATATATTTTGTTCTGCGAACGCCTTGTCAACCAGTGGTCATCTTTTCGGTCAGTTTTAATAAATAACAAGCAATCACATCAGAAATAAGGAAGCTTTAAATTGGGTTTGTTTTGTGATAAATACCACATTTTAGGGAACGTTCTTTGACATTAGCCACTATGAAGATGCGATCACACACCGTGCCAGTGAATCAGAGCCTCAGACCTTTGTAAAACATCAGAACCTCAACCTTTGTAAAACATCAGAATCAGAACCTTTGTAAAACATGAAATCAGAGATTTCATGTTTTACAAAGGTTTGCCGCGAGCTTACGGAGGCTGGGTAGGGGGATGAAGTACTAGCAAAAAGCGAAGATGACAAGGTAGCTGGTAGTGCAGGTACTGTTCTTGCATTACGGTCTCAAAGCGAGGATAACGGGGTATTGTAAAAAACACCAATGAAGTGTGTACTGGTAGCAGCCTTGAAAGTACATCTCTAACTATCGGTAAGAATTCGGCTTCACTCAAACTGCTCTAATCTTTTGCGACATGTAATCTGAATGTCTGACTATCATTGAAAAGACCAAAGGGAAAAGGGCGCTGTGATCTTTTCACATAAGGCAATTTCCATAATTACTGAAAAAGTTACAGATTAGAGGGGGTTGAATTACTTAGTATTAGTTAGTAATGATGTATCCGAGATTAGTTCCCCGCTTTGGTGCGTCACTCAATTAACCTTATCTATGTAAGATCTAATTACTGCATTTTTACACTGTGTACATATATATCACTATGAGTAATGGAAAGCATTCCAAAATGTATTATATATAAGGGAGCGTGATATACGAGTTCGCGCTCATCCCATTTATTACCAGAGCATTGTTTGTAGAGGTAGGAGAATTTGTAGGCCTTCGCTATAACTTTTCCATAATTTTTATCCTTATCTGTAATCCCACTCTCAACTAGCTAGTGTAAATTTTCTTCAGAAAACTGTAAATGTATCCACCCTTAAATCGCTAATTGTAAGATGATCTGTAATTTTTTACATGTGTATAATGAAATGCTGTGGAATATTACAAAATTGGAATGAATAGGGAATTTGAACGGAATTCCATATATTTAAGGCTAATCTTCGGAAATTGATGGTTACGAAATTTTAGACATGGTATCTCATAGGTTCACTGCTCATAAAACCCAGGCATGTGTAATATATCTCAAGGCTTTCTTTGCCAAAACAGATTTGATATGTATACTTTATTCTTTCTGCTTTCGGCATCAATGCCTTCCTCAGAGGCCTGAAAATTAAGTTATTCACCTTTATTTCACGCTCTACGCGGTCAAACCTCTCCTTCAAACTTAAATATTCGATTCATCTTAGGTGAAATCAAAGAGCCTCCAGCCTCCTTATTTTACATATTACCATAGACATGGTGATTGTAAGAAAAGTTATACGACGAAATCTTGAACTAATTTCTTGTAATAGCTCTTGAGCACTTGGAACTTACAAAATTTTGTTCAGTGAAGCATCTCACAATAAAATTTAACGCGTTCATAGTATTTTCGCTGGGAATACATATTGATCTGACAAGTGGCACCTTAGCGAGTTGAGCTACCTCGAGAAAAATTATCAAAAAAAAAACATATCTGTCAAGATTTGAGTGTGAGAAAAGTGTTGACCCGAAGCGGCTCTCACAAATGGGGTACTCCCCAGCCAAGTTGTTTCTGAGTTTTCGAAAATATTAGGTTGTCCGAAAATGTCGCGTCCTGTTTTATCATTCAGTATCGCGACAGGGTGAGCAAGAAAGTAAGTGGAGTAAAAACCGATAGATCAAAGGGAGCTCTACAAAATGGAGCTCGAATCTTCGCGCCAGGTTTAATTTGCGTGAAGTTTGGAGACAAATTTCATAGAGCATTAAAGATCTAAAAAAACGAAAACGCATGGACTCACTATACGACACGCTCGTATGCACATTTTCGCGTTTTTGCATGACTGGAAATTGAAAAAACGAAATTTGGCATATTTCTGCTAAAGCAACCTTGAGCTTCCCTCAAATAAGTACTTTTGTAGTATAAACCATTGAAAGTGCAAATGGCTTTAGACAAGCGCTAGTTTTTGAGAAAAATCAAATTGTTTGCAAAAAACCCGAAAAATGCGCCATAGTCGCACTTTTGACCTGTATTTATTTGTCGTACTGTAGCCCTGGAAAAACAGCACAAACTATACAGGTGAATGTCTAACGTGGAGAGTACATGCCTGTGCTAATTGGAGATCCATAAGACGTCTATGAACGGAGATACGATTTTTTGGGTATCTGACAATGAGATTTTCATATTTTGGATTCAGACTTCAGGTGGGGCAAGATTTCCATGAACATTTGATAACTATCTTGTACAGCTTGCGTTGCCCTATCAAATGATACCTCACTCGCTGTTTTTTGTGGTCAAGGCGGTAGGATGCCATGCGACATTATTTTTCCGGACAACCTATGTAATATTAGTGAGATGTCAAAAATCAACGATTAATAAGATTAATCACATACTATAGTACAGAGTACTTTGTCAAAAAAAGTTGTGCGTAAATCGTTACTTATCACTTGTGCTAGCTTCTCCCAACCACGATTTTAAGCTTCGATCCAGCTGCTCATTTTTTTCACCTTTTTTTTGTGGACAGGATTGCTTGGTAACCGTTTGTTCTGACAGCTCAGTATGACTTAGTCTGGCCTTTCTACAAGTAGAAGATCTGATTTTATTTCTGACAATCACATATCATAATATGTAATGAGGATAATATCTTTTCGACCAAATACACGAATGACATGGGATCACCCTTCCACTTGGCATTAGTGTTGAACCTTTGACACTCATTCCTTTGAAAACTCTTGTTTGGTTATCTCGAAAGTGCCAACTCCATTTTCTAAAGAATGCAAACTTCCTTGATAATTATCTAAAACAAAGCATAACTAATAATTCATATAATTCTTTGAAACAGGTCCTAATATAACTCACTATCTCATGAATTTTTCGTTAGTGTAGGTTTGCTAATCGATATGGGGATGCAATTGAGTGAGTTTGTCTCTATGGAATTATGCATAGCTAATCTTAGATGGTATGCAGTAATGCACTTTCAATTTTATGTTACTTAAAATAACACAGCCACATTCCGGAATCTTTAATTGTAGCTTAAGGGAAAGTGGTGATGATACTATACATGCCATTACTCCACAGCCACTCTCAAGAGAATCTCTCTACTCTTCCTTTAACCGAAAATATGCTTTTGAATGTCTTATTTCTTTGGTATCACCTCACATAGAATTGAAGCACGACAAACGAGTAAATTTTCTTCTTGCACAGCGTCCCCAATGTTCTCTCCTTTCGCTACGGCGTAATATAAAAAAGCCTATATTTATTTGTTTGGTAATTGGACTGCTCACTTTTAAAAAGCTGCTAAAAGTTCCAGAGAGGAACTCTCATGAAGGCGATAGTATTTTAACAAGGGCAAGCGAAAAGTTGTTTTGATCTGTTGTCTTTGAGTTAGGTATCGGTGCCTAACGCGCTTGGAGAAGCTGATAATGAGATTGTTTTCAATGACAGATTTGGATGAGCACTTATGGGCAGTCTTACATCCAAAATTTGCGGAGCTATAGTCGTAGAAATGCCTGTTGCTACAGAATAAAAACCGAAGATACACCGAGCATGGCGTTGTCTTTACTAGGTTCAAGCACAAATCTTCGGGCAGACTCTGGACTGAGTTTTTCCAGCAAATAGAAAGTCCTCAATTTCCCATCTAGAGTAGTTTGCAGCTATTAAAGGCAGTGGACTAAGCTCAGTAAGAAAAGTGCGATCTCGATCCTTTCTTGTAAGAAGATTGCGTTTTATAAGTTAAACAAAGATATTAGCCAGAAATATATGGGCATACCATTGTTGAATGCTAATTCGCGGATCTATTCCGTAACCAAGTGGTTCAACTCCAAACTTTTACGAGTCGTTTGGGGCCCCTTCGGCACTGGCTCACTCACTGCTAATGGCTATGGTTAGTAGGAGATATCAACAAGATCATAAGGTTAATGTGGACTATATTCCGTTCTTTTGCATCAGCTAGATTTTCTTCAAAAAGGACGGAGAAGTAAGAGGGAGTGAAGTGAAGGTGTCGTAAAAAGAAATCTTTTCGTTATCATGTTTGTCTCGTACACTTTCTTTGTGTTTTGCAGTTCTCATAAACTTCTCGTGAGTTTCAAAGGGCTATAAGACGCGCAAGCTCAAGTGAAGTTTTCCATTTTGCGCTTAACTACAAACCTGAGAAGCTGTTCGCAACATGCTCATAATTTACGTGTTTGAGACAGCTTCTTAGGCCTTGGCCATACCTCACCGATTTTAGTCGCAACGCAATCTGGCAATTTGCTAGATGTTCAATGCATCGTCTGCACAACTACGTAGAATGACAAAATGCCCTACTCTACACATTCACAATGCGCTCACGATCAGTTATGAACAACTGGAACATTGCCAGATCGTTCCATGACCAAATCGCGTAAGGCCCAAGGCATACTTCGCGCGATTCCGGTCGCTGCGCGATTTGGCACAACAGCGACTCTTCGTAATTCGTCGTTAATGCGTTGCCTTTGGTCAGAACTTGCTCTGTTTGCAACAACTTGCACAAGCTACCCAAATATGCGTCCGAGAAGTACGCATGACAAATTTATGGAAATCTTGCAAATCGCCAACGCGTGAAAGTGGCGATTCGGCAGAATCGCGTGAGGTATGCCTTAGGCCTAAGGCAAAGCCCTATCGCCTGGTTAATGAGCCGATGATGTAGAATGTTTATACTGTTGGGCTTGCGGTATAATCTTGTCACGTGTGTACTCTTAGGGGATAACCACTTGTACATTTGAAAATGTTGACCAGTAGTTTTTGGCTTCTCCCTCGTAAGCTTAACAAGAGTCTTATCGCTCCAAACAATAAATATTGTCTGGAGCACAACAGGGGTGCTGCTAAAACGATATTATGAGGTAACCATATTAGTAGAGGCAATACGTTACCTCTTGTTACGTCATTACATAGCTACCAAAAGTTCAGCGTAGGAACTCAAAAGCTAATAGTCTAACTGTATGCATACGTGTCAACTCTCAAGAGGCAATGTACTTTGGAAATGCCTAAAAATTCTGGGCTAATGGGGCTTGGCTAGAGCCCGTCAGTTGGTCCGAATAATCATGCCTCCATGATCTGGAGATTGTATGACAAAAGTGAAAAAAGCTCAGAAGACCTCATTGACTGTTTGCTTTTTTGTACATGAGTCTATTCCTGAAATGATGGCTTGATTCTTTTCTCCGGCAAATCAATTCGCAATTTGTTCTCAAGCTAATTCTTGGCCGTCAGATTGGATGACTTTATGTTTCAACTTATTACTGACTTATTCTGTGACATTAAATTTTGAGTCGGCGATATGTTTATAATACGCTACAAATGATACAGTAGACTACACTTTTCAGCATATTTCCCAGGAATAACGAGCACACATACGAGCAATCTCATATCATAACCTATTTTCTCCTCTATTTTTGTATAATTTCACATGAATTGAAAGATTGTGCAAATGACAAGTCTTTGTATTAGGTTGGCACATAAGTTTTGCAACTTTTCCCATAACTTTTTTCTTATTCAATGCAGCACTCCCATGCTCTGGCATCATGTGACTGTGACTTTGATTTTTGGTAATGTAGTAAAAAATCAAACATTTTCCGAAAACTATTGAAAATCGAGATTTCAAGGTTTTTTGGGAAACATGAAGCCATACAAAACCTGAATCAAACGTATCAAAAAGGAAGTATAGGCAGCATGTAGTCAGAAGTCGACACATTCAATCAAAAATCAGCAAAAAGAATCAGAAAGGAATTAGCAAAAAAGAAGTGAAATTCAAAGACAAGTTAAGATAGTGCGTCTTCAAGAAGTAGAACAAGTCAAAAGCGTCAAATTTGGAGGGCAATCTATCTATGACTAAGCTACGGAAGCTCAGAATTTGCTAAGACTTTGTACAATAGGATAATCCAATACGGTGAACAGAGTATGATATTCATTTCTCGCTCAAATGAATCTCATTCCTTGATCTTACGGAAGAGGCCTTTTCAATGCGAAACGGGTCTCAATTTTGTGATCAGCATGTTCAATAACCCCCCATAGACCAATTTCAGCAAATCTAGACGCAATCTAGGATTTTTGCCATTATACCGTAAACCTACCGTAACCTTACAAAAGATGGCAAAATTCGGCAAAGATGTCTGCCTTTGCGGTTTAGATCATAATCCTTATATTGCCAGAAAATGAATGCGCTACGTTCAAAAAGGAGTTATAAAAGTTGCATTACCATATGTGCCAACCTAGTATAAGTAGAGCATTACATAGAATAGGGGATCTCTATCTCCGGTGTTACAGTATACGCTCGATGAAATATTGAGAAATATCAAAAAATTTCTCTTATATTTGCAGGAAAATTAACCTTTCCTCATACCGTCCCCATCCGCCTTTTCCCGTTGAGCAACTCTGATTTCGTCACTCCTGCAATTCAACAATATGGAAACTTCTCGGGACTTTGTGTCGATTTCCATACTCTCCTTTGTTTTGCTTCTAAAGCTGCCAAGTTCTGTTTTGAGAAGTTGTATCTGAAATGGCAATCTATACAACTCAAAAGACAGCCGTAACTTGTCAAATTGCTACAGCCTGCCCGTCAAATGTAGCTGGCACAGAAGTTAAGAAAATTATTTTGAACGTTCACCTAATTTTTTTATAATCTCCGAAATGCTAGGAAACTTCATTCGAAAGTCAAGTATAGTATACAAGCTCTCATCGTTAGATGTACAACCCTCACTGGAACATGCTAAGTTATTCCACTGAAATAGGTGAACGATCCGTTTATGTGTCGCATTCCCTCTCAGTTGCTACAAAGCGAATTATATGTGATTCATATACCTAAATCCACTGAAATGTTGCAATTATATGTCAAATGCCTGCTGATGCAGCCATTCACATCTTTGATGCTCATGACGAGAGATATGAATATCATGATAGCTTGGTCTACGTGAGTAGTCTGTGAGATAGTTACCTATCTATATAGATAGTATCTAATATGCTATTGCAGAAAAATGTAAGAAGTTCTGAATCTGAGAAAGCTTGGACTTGAGAAAACTCGTATGAATAATTGAGTTTTTTATGAGGTTTTCGTTGCCATACATAATCCTCGGCCGGTAGTAATCCCCCCGACCTGGCGGCAGGTCTCGTCGGCAGGTTGCTGGCACCTTTCCGCGAGGTGGCCAGAAACTAAGAACCGAAATTTAGGCCTTCCCAGGCCTTTTTTCAAAAAATTTTCGCGATAAAGTTGCCGCCTCGACTCTGTAGAAAACTTCATAAAAATCTGCGGCTCCAGAACTCCTCCTTTAGTAGAATATCTGGAATTCCAGGAGGAGCTGCCGGCAACTTCGCGATGTCAGTTGCCGGCAACCTGCCGGCAGGTTGCCGGAATCCGCGAGATGGCGGCTGCCGGCAGGTCAGAGAGCACGGGAAATAGCGTGCTCTTTTGAGAGAGCGAGCTGCCGGCATCTCGACGTGCCCCTACCACGTCGAGGTGGTGGCACCTTTGCCGACAGCGTCTGCGAGTTTGCGAATTGCGGCGATATCACACAATTTACGTCAGGCGAAAAAATCAAAAATTCTACTTTTCATGAAAAATTATCATTTTTCTCATTATATGGGTTTTTCTTTTTTAAAATGACGATTTTCTTACAGAGAAAAAATCCACTAATGCCTTAGAATCATATAGAACATCATCTTTTTTGGCAATCCCTTATAAATCTCGTTTGCACCGATTTCGCTTCTCTCTCGCTCATATCAATCAGCTGTTCTTTCAGGTCAAAGTCTCTCACGCAATGTATCGATCCCTTTTATAGGCAGCCATTCACCAGTGCGTTCCTCCTATTGCTGGTGCAAAAGGCAATGGCTGACCGAATGATCGAATGGTTAACGTGGTGGCACTTCAAGCTAACGCACATAGGTTCGATCGCGCGCAAGGTAGAATTTTGCGGCTGTCTGCGTCATCAAAACTTAATGTGCGAAATGATTGCGTGCCAAGGTTACACAGGATTATTGAAACCTACAATCACTCCGCGAGCTGCCGGCGGAGTTGGCATCTTTCCGCGATGTGTGCCAACTTGCCGGCATCTATGATGCCACCAGGTAGGGTAGATTACTATCGGCCCTCATGACGCGAAAGATTGATATTTGTAGTAACTCGCGCATAGACATTCACATTGCAGGAAAAAGAAGAAATGAAAATAACAGTTCCACCCCTTACAGGGGACTTTCACTTGTCTCCATATATATGTTTCCTTTCCTGTCTAAACTTCATGATTTCTGCCATAGGGCTAAAGAAGGCGCGCACATAGGTATTTGATGTCTAAGACCTATTCCATTTCATATTACAGGCATTATGCTAGTTGCATCCTTCCTTTAGGATATTTTTCAGCAAGAATTCTACGTAGTTTTTTATTCTTGTCTAAATAAGCTCAAGCTGAAAGCTTGCGTTTTTACTCTACTTCAAAAAAAAGACAAGTGTTCGATCAAACCCCCCCCCCCCCCCCGCTCACATAGTGCAGCAGCACTACATTCTCCTACAATGGATTTTCAGAGAAGAAAGCCTGGCAAAGAGTTGCAAAGAAGACTCAGATGAGCTCCTTGTGCTTCCAGCCATCAACTATCATTTTTGATAAGTTGTGCCTTCACAACAAGAGCTGAATTGATGATAATGTGTAGTAATCAATCATAAATTATAGTAAAAATCGAGCTTTTTCATTCCATTAACAATGATAAAGGGGTTAAGGAAAAATCTCTGATCCAAATCTTACAGGGTTGTTTGATTTCAGTACGGTCTAGTGCTTTAGCTATAAAAAATTTGTCAAAAAAGTTATTTGGGGTTCACTCGAAAATCTGGGAGGATTCGAAATTCTTCAAGGAGCTGGGAGCAGCAGTGGATCTGCGAAACTTGGGAAATTGCCAGACTTTTTGGTAGCAAATTCCGAAGATTTTTTTCCCAAGCTTAAGAAAAATTCCACAGATTCTCCGACAGATACTCATTTTTATTGTGCACACAATGATATGTAAGAATCACGTAATAGATGATGAATTTCTTGGCACATGTGATGTCTGCTCATTTTTCAACATCATTACAATTGCACTTGATTGCAATCAAGCAAAAATTTGATTTACCATGTGTGCGACTAGTTTACATCGAAGCTTTATGTCGACAGGCTTTATCTTTACCAAATGGAATACTACGGTATGAATTCAGTGTATTTACAAAGCTATTACGATTATGAATTTCCTCATAAAGCTCTTGGATAAAGGGCTGTGCATTAGCTTTCGCATTACAGAATATCTCATATCATAGCAACAGCACCGTGTTCCTGCTACTCGTTCCAGAATTAATTTTTTGAGCTACTTTTCAGACCTACAATTCCAAACCTAGAGCTATTAGAAGAAAGCACTGTCATTCAGGTGGACTCTTTCTAGGAATCTTGTCAGAGGTTCTTAGCGCTGAATGGGGGCCTGGAAGGCATACTAGTCAGTCATGTCCTTGATGTTGTGGTTATTATGATAAACTTAATCCGGTCAGCAAAAAATGTGAAAATTGATGTCAAATTGGCGGCTTTGTAGATCATTTTTATGCGAATAGTAATTTTCATAAATTTACTAGATGACTAACTTTATTAGTGGCACACATTACGGTAACATATCTTTTTTCTCAGAAAAGTTCAGCTTTTTACATCTACCGGGAATGCTTGTTTGATCTCTCAAGTTCAATGTCCATGTGAAATTCTAAGTGACACTGTTTTCATGCAAAAAAATTGTATAATCATATGTGAGGCATTTTGCAACCACAGTAATCAGCTGTTAGTGTTCTCGCCTACTTCGGTTTCGTCAAGTTTATCTCATCGTTTACTGTACAAAGCTTTCTTGTTGAATGTGCAATACGGAACTGTCAAAATCCTTCCTGGATAATTTATAAAGCAGTTAGAGCATTCCTGTTCGTCTAAGTCTATTCATTCCAAACGAATCACTCTGTCATAGCAAAAAAAATATAATAGAAAAAAGAACGAATGCTCTCATTATCTAAGTCCAACTCTAGTTCTAATCGAATTCGAAAATCGGAATAACATTGAGGATGGCACAGCTTACCATTATTTCTCAGTTGATCTCTCGTTATCTGAAATACGTGATCAAGATCTAATTTTATTGCAACAAATGCATGAATTCTAAGCTGCTGGACTCAAGTCTTCTGCCAACTTTATGTCAAACACTTTTAATTTCGCCATTTTGGACCGATAATCAGTGCGCGTGATTGTCCGTTTTCAGGAAAAAATGAAGGTACTCTTTTATGAAGACAAGGCTCTGTTTCAATCCAACAATTGAATATTCTCGAAAGGGCACCATTATCTTTTTATCTTACCCCTCCTACCAATTAAGCCATTCTTTTTTCCAAAGCTTCCCGCTCCCTTATAATTTTTGAATTTGCTATTTATAGTGAGTACTCAGTTCTTGTGCTCTATCAAGTGTGATTTTTGAGCAGCTGCCATATACTCTATCAAAGCAGCCTCTACCAATCTGTTTGTGTCGCCGTACAAACTTTGGATTCATTTCAATAAGAGATTCTTGATGGAATTTTGTTTTGAGGAAATTATACACATTTATATCCATTAAATTTAGGGACCATCAAAACTAATGGGCGACCTCACCGTTGACGCTGCGCAGACATCTTTTATGTGTATTCTGTACATAGCATTAGGTTGGTAAACTATGAAAAATCATTCTCAGGAAGACTAGCTATGTATGTGAATTTTCCAGGTTTTACATCGATTATATGCAACTCTTTGAATTTATGGATATGGTTATCAAACCGTGATCTCAGGAGAAAGTACCTCTATCTCATGGCATTGGACGCCGGAGAATTCGTTAACGGTACTTACAAAATCCTGCTTTCCTGAAATTCTTAAGTGAATTTTCAGGAATCAGCTATGTGCTCTGTGGTTCTGGACGAGGATTAGGACTAATCACTGGTCGTCTGTCGCAACCGATTACCGTTAGACAATGCTACTTCAATGTAAGATTTTCCAACTCTCATAAACTGAGCTGACTTCAAACTTGAGATCTTCGTTTTACCGAAATACAACACTGGATTCATCAGTTTCGTATGTTGCTTTACGGTCCTTATAGGGTAGAAGGGGACAAAATTTAGGATTTGGAAAGGGGTCGATTAAGATGATGCTTGAGAGGTATCGTGCGAGATTGTAAATGGTACTCGAATCAGCATGCTGTATAAATCCGACGAAATCTCACATCAGAATTATGTTTTAGTCCATCTACCGTATGCCGCCTGCTAACTCCATTAGAGATTTGTGCGCAGAGAGAGTAAAGTAAACGCATAAAGTTACGGGGGAGGGGTTAGCTAGCATTGACAAACCTTTACAAGAGAATAATTAACCTGAGAATTGGCTGGCTGTAGCCACACTATCAAGCATTTTTTCCTCTTTTGTTTTGTAAGCAAACTTTGTATTTCTCGCTGAAAGTCACTTCTATTACATTGGAAAAAAAAGAATGTCGCTTGAAATTTCCTCGTCAGGCATCGCAATAAGACAAATCCCACAAATGCTACGGGATAGTATTCGATAGAGCAAAGCATGCAGTACAAAATGGCGTTACTGCCTTTGCACTAACTTATATCCAAATGAAGTTAGAAGATGAGATCAAAAAGTTTCAAGTGACCGAAAATCAAAAAAATTCGTATCTACCTGTCCAAATGATTTCTACGGACACCCAACTTGCTCACGGACATACAACCTTCATATACTCATATACTCATACACGCAGCTGTTATGGTTTTTCCTTGTTTAGACATCGGAAAATCAAAAATTTTCAAAAATTCGGCTTTTTTGCTTTTGCTTTTGGAATTGATGCTGGGCTGTTTCTGCGTATGTAATATTATACTACTTATGCTTAGCTTGGAAAGTACAACATTGGATTTTCAGCCTTCTGCAAGAGTTGGTTCTCGAGAAATATCAAATTTAGCCAAGAACTATTCTTGCAAAAGGCTGAAAATCTAAGTATACTTTTCTAGTTAAATAGTATAACACTACATATGCGACAACAGCCCAGCATCTTTGGAAAAAACATGAAAATTTTCAATTTTTCGATGTTTAGCCAAGGAAAAACACAGCAACTATGTATATGAATGTTTGATGAGGGATCTATATCCGTGAGCATGTTGAACCGTAGAAATTTTTTGGACGGAGTTACGAATTTTTTTGATTTTTCGTCATTTGAAACTCTTTAGATTCCATCTTCGAACTTCACGTGGATATTACTTGGTGTAGAAGCAGTAATCAGGGCCCGGCGAGTCGGTTTCTAGGGTTTCTGAAAAGGAAGTCTCCCCTGATTTATTAGTCTGAAAGAAAAAACGTAAGATAAGAGTGAAGATCCAAATTGGAGCTGAAGACTATGCACGCATGCCCAAGACCTTGGCCTTAGAGCGCGATGTTTAACAAAGCGAGAAGAAATGAAGGCAAAAAACAAACGAAAGGCAATGATATGAAAATGTCTTCATGCTCAGGGATAGATTTTTGACCGGGGAATCCGTCCATGCTAAAAAGATCCGAAACTTATATGAAGTGACGAAAATATATGCTCCAGACGATCTCAGATCGTCTGATGGCCGTCTGGAGAGGATCTTATTTTGGAAAGGTATTACTTCACATAAGTTTTCAAATCTTTTTACATAATCCTTTCGCAAATAATTTTCTATACATACAGTTCAGTTGTGTTGTCATATGCTTCTGTGTGCTCTGTAAACAAGCAATTTGTTTATCTAAGCCTTGCTTTCAAATCGCGCGCACTTTTCGCCATGCACGATAGAGCATGTCAATCGTGTGATAACCTCTCCGAAAAGCTTGTGTTCGACTAAATGGCGCTTATTCTTGGTGCTCGGTTCCGACTCGTCAAAAAGGATTACCTCGCCTTTGCCGTTTGCTTCAAAAACGAAGCCCAGCCTGCTTCCAGACGATCTGTGCCGGGCACTAGCAGTAATCCCATTTTGTACAGCTTGCTTTGCTCTATCGGTTGGTATCCCGTACATGTTTCTGGAATTTGCCTTGTTGCGATGCCATGGCGGGAAATAAAAAGCGACATTCTTTTCTTTCCAACCTAATAGAATTTCCTTGCCAATAGGAATTCATGATCAAAGGCTCTTCTTTAGATGTACTGGCCGCATTCGCTGATTCTCGGCACCGAACTGCCATCTTTTGGCATCATTCTCATCGCATGCGAACGGTTATGCGCTGTGCTACGGCCGGCTGCTTATAAACGTATCTTCATGGGACAGACCAAATATTTTCTCTTGGCTATAATACCAACGGGTGGAATAGTAAGTTTTTCTTGCGTTACTCTTGTTCAGTGAATCGATAGTTTAAGATGAAGGAAAACACCTGAGTAATGTAATGGAGTCAACAAGTACGTCTGACGTTTTGTTTCAAAGGTGCATTAGGCAGATTTCTATTTTGTAAAGTAGAAGGGGGACGAGTGGCGTAGTGGTACGGGGCGCCGCCACGACCAGATCGGACCCAGGTTCAATCTCCATCCGTGGGTCAACCAAACCCTCTACCCGCCGGGGACTCCAAATTGGTACCAGATGTAATTTGGGAGGATAAAAGCACTGACTGGGTAAACGGCTGGCCCTCGCAAGTCATTGCCTCTTCGACTGTGAAGTAGTGTGCGTTCGGCGTATACCGGCAAAGGATGTTGCAGACGTCGAATTCTTTATCCAGTCCTTTCTTAGGATAAGAGAAGGCTACAATATTATCGAGTCTCTTTAGCAGACCAGCGTTGAACTTTGGTATTGGGCATATTTGAGATTCGGCGACAACCTGTAACATTACGACATAGTGACAGCATATTCTAGACTTTCCATACTGTCAATAAGCAAAAGGATTCATACCACAATCAAAAACATCCGCACCTATTACATGCGACTTCGCTCAACCTATTTCATCAACACGTGCATAAGTAAATGGCCTTCCCAAGCGGCAAGCAAAACATTGAAGTTTTCTAGAAGATATAAGCGAATAAATAAAAGGATAAAGGATTCGGCGTCTTCAATACACTCTATGGGCATGCGCCGAACGCACTCAACTTTATAGTCGAAGAGGATACCGAATGCGTGCGGGCCTATCACAATGACTTGGGGGGCAGCCGATCACCAAGCAGTGCTTTCCCCTCAGATTACTTTGATAACAATTTAGCGACCCCGGAGGGTAGAGAGCTTGGTTGGCCCGGGGGCGGGATCGAACCTGGGTCCGGTCTGGTCGAGCGGTACCATTACGCCCTCTCCCTGGTATAAGCGAATTGGCCAGCAAAATCCGAGATTGGATGCTGCGTAGTGTATCGAGTCTCTCGTGCCTGCGCCATGGCAGTTAGGCGATTCGGTAATGCTAGCTGAAGCATATTTTGGTTTAGTTCACATCTACAAATACGGGAGCTGCACAAAATTATAGTTGTATTCTTCTTCACACTAATTTCGAAATTTTTACAGATATCGACGATAGTTGGCGGTTTAAGCGCGCTGGGTAGAGAAGGGGATGTGCTTGTGAAGACACAGCACTGTGCAATCATTAATAGCACAGCAATATGGTAAGTTATCTTTATTTTTAGTCTTTACGAAACCTCTTACTAATCTTACAAAAAAGCAGAGAACTCAAAATATGCAGTATTATTAAAATACAATACTTTCAAGGTACTCAACTTTTCACTTCGTTTTTATCGTACTCGCTTATGTAATATCATTTATATCGATTTTTATTGTCTGGAGAATTTCACAGGTGGGTATTATAGGGAAGAAAAAACTGTGAGGGCTTCATGGAATATTCAGTCTGGGGTGGCGCAAAGATGTTTGAGAGAAAGTCATCATTATTGCTTTTGGTTTTCAATTTTCAACCTGGATCAATTTATAATACAAGCAAAAACAGTTTTGGTTTCTGGCTTATAAGCATACTTTTACTTCTAATTTATCCATGCATTCCAGCAATGCTTAAGCATGGGAACTCCCTTAGTTGAGTAATAAAACCTTCAATCTTGTGTTTGCATCTTTCCTTACAAAAACTTTTCTAGGGTGTTATTTATGTCAAAAAGCATGTAAATTATCGAAGCTTGAATGAAACTCGAAATGTGATTTTCATCAAAGCGCTGTTTTCTTCCTTCAGAAAAACAAGAAATGTTGTGCAAAAACCATTTTTGGCAACGCTAAACTGTTCTATTCAGAAATTCACTCGAGGAAAAGTCGGTGGCGAGAATC
The DNA here is from genome assembly GCA_958299035.1 of Cylicocyclus nassatus. NCBI lineage: Eukaryota > Metazoa > Nematoda > Chromadorea > Rhabditida > Strongylidae > Cylicocyclus > Cylicocyclus nassatus. The sequence goes on along the minus strand of CATQJL010000001.1, from coordinate 44,607,322 downwards.
GTCTAGGGATAATGCTAATGATCACTGGCTCTTCGATATTTTTAGTTGGCTCCGAATCAATAGTCATGATATTCATCAAATGGGGAGTCTATGCATTCCCTGATCTCGTCGTTGCTTTGACGTACGCTATGCCTGGGTTAGTCACAGTTTCTCATACAATATTCGGATTGTTTCAAAAGATTATTGAGCCCATTTCAGTTTTTTATCATTATTCAACACTACTATTAATTTCATATTCCGTTCAGAATTCAGAAATCAGTTCTTTCGACTGATTAATGTAAAGTGAGTTAGCACGCATATTTGCTCAGAATCACATTACGTTAATATAGGCCGCTGCATGACGAAGGCGCAATATCTTCAAGTACGGACGCGTCTTTATTAGCCGCAGAGCGCATGAGGCGTAGGATTTGCAACGGTGAAGATACGCGCGCGAAGCGTTCGCACCCGCTCACCTAATACTACTTCTGCGCCTTCATCATGCAGTAGCCTTTACATGAAACGTAATAAAACACAATTTCAGGGATCCATTAGCAAATTCATCCAATAGCAAGGGCCATGTATGGGTGCAGCCTCTTCCAAGCAAATTTACTTTCACTATTACTCATCCTTCTCACCCAATCAAAACGCAGATGACAGCAGCTTGAGATCAATTTCCGAGGAGAAAAAAACTGCATAGATGTGCCTTGCCTCTTCATTCCCAAAGTGTAAATATATATCTTTACATATTTTTGATACAATATTTGCTTGTTGTTGCATGGTCATTGGGGAATAAATATGAGATAAGAATTGATTTTGCTTACGTTCAAAGCACTACTTAACATGGGTTGAGGCTCGGCGAGCTCAAATCTTGGGGCTCGTTCGGCAAATGTGCACACAACTCTCAGCTCTAAGCATACCAAGAGAGTGTTTTGCAAAATTTCTATGTTTTTCGCTTTCGCACATGAACAAAAACCTTAATAGAAGCCAGCAAATAACATTCTCAGTGGAGCGTCTTCTCATAAGTAAAATCAGATAAATCAATCTCTAAATAGGTCTACTAGGTGCCATTCCTATCTAATGATTTATCCCTTCTTTGCCGTAAGTCTACATATTAGCAAAGAGAGGCTCAATATACTACAGCAAAAGTAAGAAATAGATTTTTCGGAATTAACAAAAACAAATTTATCTGAAATGTGGGTAAAATTTCGGCCTCGTTTGATTTTTTATACCATTTCTCAAAATTTCACAATCGGCAGATGTCGTTACCACAATGAGTTTTATCGCATTTTTGCAAATCATTTATGATAAGATGTAGTTCTTTACCGTTACCACCGAGCACTCTCCCACCTCTCAAGCGAAAAACTTAAAAGGTATCACCTGATAAGTGCTTCGAATATCGGATAATTGGAAATCTACAAGTGGCTTCTTGTAGAAATTTTCTTGGTTTTGATTAGAGAAGCGAGAGTGTAGTAATCGTTTGCTGCATTGAAAAGCAATCTTTGACCCACCAAATCAGCGTTTTTGGGCACAAATCAATAAGGCTGCAAATGTTTTTGATTCATAGATAAGAAAATTTGAAAGTGCCTTATTGGTGATATCGCATACGAGGCTTTACAAGACTAATGAGAATCATCAAAGTGATAACGAAGCATTATAATGCCTCACATCATGAGATTTTTATACTGACGGTATCTTCTCCAAAAATGTTGATGGTAGAAAAGTAACCCGCTGGATAATGAACTTCAAGATACAAGTACACTATCGAAGAGCCTCATTAACATGTACTGAATACTTCGTGAGCTTTGTCCAAAGAAGTCATGTGTTACAGTTTTGCTTTCCGCGGGGTTACACGATAATTATTATCCTATTTTCAGGTGTATAAGCCGTGGGGAATTATTTTGTTAAATTGATCAGCCCAAACACGTCAAAGGACTTCGCGACCAAAGGACCTTACATTGTGCTGCATATTGCTTGAGAAAATCGTGCGGCATAAGAATCGCTTTTCGAAACACAGCGAGGCCGCTGAGCAGCTCGCTTGAAAATTCGAAAAAGTGCGGCTTATCTATAATATGAAGAATCGTAAGCTGCATTCGAAAACCATCAGATAGCGGGAAATCGCGGTGCGGTCCCGAAGCGCGTGGATACAATTTAGCATCTTTGATTACTAATTCATTAGTACACCTGAAAGTAGGGAACTGTACCTGACCTAGTATGAACACTGAACTCTTGTATATGTAATCGGAGCATGAGCGGTGATTATTTTCAAAAAGCGCTGTTTACATATGATCCAGCAGACTATGGAAAACAACAAATCTCACTTAGTAATGCTTGAACTGGCGAGGGCTGTTCTGAGTTGCTGCTTAGACGCCATTATTTGTGAAAGTACTGCAAAAAGGAGTTACACTTGAAAATTCAACACTTTTGAACAGATCACTAAATGCTTGGAAAACGTGATTCTAATTACTATACATGCTAAATTTTTTGAAGATAAGTGCGAAGATAAGAACATTGCATTTACTGCTCCTTACAGCACATTAGAGAGTTGACTCAACTTTGAGCATACTGTTGGAAAGGAGCAGTGCTGAGGACTTCCTAGAAGGAGCTTCTAGAAAGTGCAACGATGCAAGACTTCCAACGCAACTTAGCGTTTTTTCCATTTCTGAACATGCGATTATTCGCATCAGACAGCGATAATGATAGAATCCAAAGTTCTATCTTAGTTCGGTAAAAAAAATCCAACAAGAGTTATGGCAATGCAGTACTTCCAATGCAACAGTTTCGAGACGTTTCAGCGGCGGAGGAAGCTGTATTATTGTCTATGGACATCAAATCGTGACTCTTCCTGTTATTGAATGTTTGTTTTAACAAAATTGTTTCCTAGAATTTGGCGTTCAAATGTCTCATAAGGACACCAAAATGCGCAAGCATGCCAAAAAGGTTAGGGTATTTAGTTCTATCTCTTTATCGAAAATGGCTGTCAACTAGTATATTTGTTCATGTGTAATCTGTCCTGCTAATTAGGCATATCCTGGATGCTATTCTCTCAGAAAAGCGCTGCTTCACATCATAATAAACCCTGAGTTTTTAGGGGCCGAATGCAAAAAATATTTTGCTTGAAGGAGAAGGCTCAGATACTGGAGCAAGTAATAATCAATATCGCGGTACCTGAAGAACACGAAAGGAACAGCACGGTTTTTCAAACTAATCTTCAACAAATTTCTTCGAGACTTCTGTATGAAGGAAATAACTTTTTGCTGTCGTTACAGCAATGTACTATTTTCCTTTATGTGTTGCTGCAATCTTATAGAAACTTTGGAGCTGATTTGCATGTTTGCCTGCTGAAAAGAACACATCTCAAACAGCCCCCTTCTTTCGCATACAGTCTTAGCATTGATGAAAAAGATTGATGGAAGTTTTCGAACAACCTGATAGAGAGCAAATTAGGAATTTGGAGCTGGAGATCTGCAAAGCGTGAGAGTCTTTCCGTTGCCGAAGAGACAAGAGTATTGAAAACCCATGGAACTCAAAGAGCACTCTGCGCTCAGTGAAATATAGCAATCACCAAAGTTCGCGCCTTTAAATATTTTACGTACGTCCACGATCCGCATGCAATTAAAAGACTTAGTCCGTGGATACAACTATGCAATCTTCCCCATAAGGTGATGCCCCCACAGATTTGTACTTATGCATAAAAAATAGTGGCAAATTTTTCTTCGCCATCAGGCTGTGCATAGGAGAATGTGAACGTTAGTTCTGTAATAACAATTACATAAAGATTCTCAAGTCAGGTAGGTCAATCTTGATGAGGTATAAAGGCCACCGCAAGCGCTTGAAACGCTGATTCCAAATCTGTTGTTTCTAGCTGCACGGTTGTATGGAGGGAGTTACGAGAGTGTTCCCCTCGGGGTAACAGCGACCTATGAGCTATATGTCAACCTTTGTCTACAGGCAATATAGAAGGACTCAACGGGGGCTGGCAAAGTGGTAAGTAAAGGTTGATGAGGAGGAGGTCAGTGTTCAAATCCCGTTGCCCGCAACCCTTTTGCATTCTTTGCATTCAAATTCGAGCTTGTAGACGATTTTCTGTTGCTTAGGTAATGATTTTCTGTACGGACGAATGGACATACCTGTACTTACTACAAACACATATGGATGCGTTTTCGTGGAAATAATATGTGATGTCTGTAATCAGCATGTCTAGTAAACCACCATAGATGAAGTTTGAGCAAGTTCCCACCATATTTTGAGGCCGCTTATTGAAATAGTGCCCAATTGTCCTTGTTGAAAATTCTTATTTAGACAGTAACGAATCATATGAAAGTGTGGTTTTTGGGGCTTTTAGCTGTGGAAAGTATCAGTTTTAGCTTTGGATGCTCGAAATCCATTTATAAGCTCGAATTTACGTCCTGCGAGTAGCAGGACGTAAATTCGAGTAGCAATAGCGTTGCATACAGGACTCAAACCAACCCATGACTCTTTGCTTATCAATCAAGTCACCTTCTTGCCTAATCGTTTTGTACCCCTTTACAGTGCTCTAGACAAGGGTATGTTAATCGGCGCCTCGTTCTGAGGCCCCCGCCAGAGTGCCGAAGCCACGCCAGCGCTACGCCGGCGCTGAGCCAGCGCCGAGCTGTCCCGTTTGTTCGGGACGGGGCTAGCTGACCCTGTGCGGGCAAGGGCTACCGGAGCTTCTGGCAGATTCGATCAATAGTCGGTGCATTTACCTGGCTGAGAACTAGGTCAGCTAGCCCCGCCCCAACGAAATACACGTGTATCGATCGAAACGACACCGGGGCAGCTCGGCGCTGGCTCGGCGCCAGCGCAGCGCTGGCGTGGCTTCGGCACTCTGGCGGGAGCCTGAACAGCACAGTCTCATAACTCCTTCCACAGAACCTTTCCTCAGTTAGAAACTACAAATGGACTCAGCGTTTCAAGCGCTTTACGGTGAAATATGCCTCATCTTGGCTGAGCTGACTTGGGAACCTTTGCTAGTAAGTAATAAAAAGAAAGTCCACTTCTAGAATTGGAGCAAAACAGATCTTGTCGGACACGTGTGCTGCTGCCAACATGGATACCTTTGCTTTAGTACTTCCTACTTTCTTGTTTTGTTGCGGGGAAGGTTCTCCATGTAGCTGCGATGACGGTAAAAGCTCAAAAAAGTGCATCAAAGCTAAGCAGGAAATGGTCAGAACTTAAGCCAGCCATTCCAAAAGCTGTATATCATCGGACTCGTCTTATAACGCTGATTTCAAATATATGTTTTTGTTTGAAAGGGACTATCTGGGAGGAGTTATGACGTTCAAATATGAGAAATATCTTAATTTTCTACGAATATGTTTTCTTGAAAGGCATCTGATGGCGCGGATTTACATTGACTATGGTTATTCTAATCACAAGGAAGAAGCATATTCCAGAAACCTGATTAAGTGTTTTTGAAACCTATTTCATGGAACATGCGCCACAGAACACTTGACAAACCAGATAGTCGCTTGGCAGATAATAAACATATATTAGTGATTGAAGTTTTAAGACGACTCTATATTCAGCATGTTTAGTATGGCTGGGTTAAGTTCTGACCATTCCCTGCTAACTTCTCTCACATGGAAAAGACACTATGTCGATCCAGCCTTTTACAAGAATGGTTCACCTGGCTTGGAACGCCAAGCTCGACCTGCACTCAGTAGTTGCCGAGTGGCCATTTTGAGTTGCCATTTTTGTTTGCAGGACCCGTTAGGATTATGAACAAAAAAGAAGAATTCGCTACCGGCATGATCGGTGAAGTGGTAAGCGTGACGCTTTCTAGGCAAATAGTGGATGCAGATTTGAACTCAGAGTTCCCAAAACATAGATAAACCATATATATCTTGTTACAAGCGGTTGGATCTACTTGGCATCCTTTGTTACCAACAAGGCAATGCTGTTGTCCTAACTCGATGTGAGACTTTCGCGTTACATTAATCAATACTTTCGAAAAACTGCAGAAGCTTTTGCAGATCTTATTCATGTGACACCTGACTTTTATTGATAGTTCTGTGGTGAATGCTCAATCTTCGAGAGGGAAAGGTGAAATCTGGCAGTTGCTAGTGTGTATATTGTATTTCCATATTACCCGCAACTGCATACGCTTGCTGTCAAGTCAACTTTTTAAGGAATGAGCTTATATAAGTACTCAAATTCCGCTTTTCGAATAAGCTTTCAGCTAGCACTTCTTTTTACGAACTTTTTACAGATTTGCAGTTGCGAGCGATAGCGCTTTTGACACAGAGTTAACCTCAGCAAAAAGATGAGATTTACCGCGCGTAGCAATAATTTAGCTTCTCTTTGCATAATGATTTTTTACTAGCGAATAGTCAACCACTTCAATCATGAAGTCTGAGCTGCGCAGGAGCACGTGATGCGACTAAAGCATGCTACAATGGATGAGGGAACAGTCACCAAACCTGCGAAAGGCTTCGTAGTCGCGTTTCAAGTCAGAAAAAACATTTTCGAGTTCGGTCCATCTATGTGCAGCTTAGGTAAGCAGTCTTCCGCTTCCGATTATATAGGCCGAAAGGTTCTTATTACTCCAGAAAATCACAATTTTTATGTTTTTTTAATCTGAGAACAAGAAGGATATTGAAAATCATTAGCTGATATACGTATGTATTAACGTCTTCGAAAATAGTGCTTTCCATAGCACACAACAGAATAATCCCCAAAATGTGTAGCTCTCCGAAAAAGAAAAGGCAAGGTGTACAAGATGAGCACCAAGTTTTTGCATCAAATCTCGATTGGTCTAACGTTTGAGTCACAAGCTAAAGACATCAAGTACCGCAAAGATTGCATCCCATAACAAAAAACGAGATGCAGTGGCGCTTGAAGAGTTGAAGTATACAGTGTGCTAGGTGGTGCTGATCTTACAATGAAGTATACAGTGCGTTGGTTGGTGCTGATCTTACGAGTAATATCGTTCTGCAAACACTAGACAGAAGAGGTATAAAAAATTTTCCACGTGCGCTGCAACGTATGAAGAAACGCTCCAAGCATTACACTTGCAAGAGCCAATATGGCTTGGATTATGTTGCCTTAGGTAGCGTGTTCAACTCTTTTCGCTTGCTTCTTCTGCAGCTTTGCCTAATACTCTAGGCGATCTAATCGTGTTCACATATTGAAGCAGCTTGTTTTTAGCAGTGCAAGTTTTTTCCGCTAAATTTCAAGTGAAGAAATGCGAGCAGACTAATTTGGCACAGACTGGCTCATATAGATCAAAACAACAATGTGACTCATATTCCGAGCCACCGCCCACCTTATAGAAACAAAAGTCCCGCAGAATCTTAAGGGATGCACCATCATGGCAGACGAGTAGTTGATGTCGAGCTTTCTCGCGACTTCTGTAACACTCTCTCCATTCAAGCAATCGCACCGGAAAGTTTGCGGGTGATTGACCAACCACCAATCACCCCGACCTGTATGTTTGAGAAGCGCCCACGATTGAGCACCAGAAAGTAGATTTATGTCCGGCTTGCCCCTATGGTTTGCTCGAGCCGACACAGAAAAGGCCTGAAGCACCAGCTAGACCTTAGCCCATTCGCAGTTCCTCAGGCGTATTTACTAATCTTTATGAAAACAAATTGAAAAGAATATTTTTTCACATCAAGCTTTTGTACATACATGACAATCAAAACCAGATTGCATGACATGTGTGCCACATGAAATCTAATATATATCTAACATAGAAATTTGAGGTATTCTTCCCAGATCACTTAGCGTCGCAAGAACTGATCGACATGATCAGATTGTTAAAGCCGACATTCTTGCCTTCTGCTTTCTGAAAAAGAAACTGTTTGATACACTTTAATGATAAGCTGAGATAACCCTAAATTCATTCTAATCGAGCTCACTGGGCGAGATGTCCATCCATTGAAGTGATCAAAGCCATCAGAACTTATGTCCCGTTCGAAACGAGGCCTTCCTGCAATAAACGTAGTAAAATCTCAAATTTCAAACTCGCAGTGTTTTTGAAGGGCAGTGTACAAGTAGCTCCTCAACTCTTTCTGTCTTGCTTACTCAAGCTTCTGTCTTTTCCAATACAGGATAATGTTAAGCCGAGGTAACCTTAAATCAAAAGAAGGCTTGCAAATGGAGAAAGGTTAAGAATAACCATTATGTCGAGTTGTGAATGTCAAAACTTGCGATAAAGTCGAGCAGTGCTTTTGTTAGTGTGAGCGTAGATATGTGCGAGGATTATTCATCTTTTTTTGAAAGATGCAAGCGCAAAAAGGAAGAAAAAAACAATAAAATCATCAGCCAGATTTGATGACAAGAAACAAATGAACAGATAGAAGGTATGTTAAGAGCACGGAGCTCAATTTCACACGTTTTAGGGCCGCGAAATTTCCAATGCAATGCTGAGCAAGAGGGGGAAGATAGCGCAGGCCTTGCTCTACAAGATGGATCTCTGAAAAAGTCAAGAGGTTTAAACCCGACGATAACACACAATCAAGTTAAGAATTAGGTTTCTAACAGTCGAAATGCTAACAGTGACTTCTTGAGGGCGCTAAGAATTAGCATTTATGGTGCGACGGGCGTAACTTTCCTACTGTCTACTGGATGAAAATGCGCCTCAGGCTCAGCGACTACCGGTTTGCTGCTAGAGCTTCCAGCTTTTACGAGTTTTTGTTTACGGAAACTTCATTTCAAGAATTTCTACAAGAATGAACTGAGACAGGTGATGCGCTCCAGGTTTCTAAAGATTAGTGCTAGCTTCCTAATACCAAACTTGAAGATCAGTAGAATCTGTCTAGATAAATAAGTTAGTACCCATGGGTGCACTTTAATTGGCACAACTTCGATATCGTAGTTCTGTTTACTCGATGAGACATATCTGGGAATACAGGGTGCAAACGTACAATTTTTCTAGGAAGGATTGACAACAGTACGACAACCTGATATGCAGTGGTGTCACTATTATAAGCCAGCACGAGGTTTGGGTGAACCTGCTCAATACATCGGTGGCCTGACTTTCGACCACTCGTCGTCTTTAGTGTTTTTATACCACCTCCGCCACTTGACGGTAAAGTGCGACCGCTTCCTTGGTATATTAGTGCCAACCATATGCAATGTTTGATTCGAGAGTCGGTGATATTGACAAAGTTACTGCGCTGCAAAGTTAAGCTCAAAGACTTTTAGAACATCCTGCATATAGCCACATTGCGTGCATCGAATGAAGAACAGCTGTCTATAGCTCTTGTCGCCATATGTGTCAGCTTTCTGGTAAAGCATTACTGTGGAGGCGTTTGTGAACACAGAACACATATATGGCGTCAAACATTCCTCACCATCACTATCAAGTCGGCTCCGCAGTTTGATTTGCATTGCTGTAGAACATTTTCTGGCTACAAAAGAAGAGGGGAAGCTGTAAGAGTTGCTAAGACAAACTGCTCAGACGTCTATGTGTTTTACAGATACACACAGTTCTGTAGCGAGTGACTAGCGGCGGTCTTATTTTACATGGTTCACGATTTGAGCCAGAGTATGATGACCATCTTATACACCTTGTTTGATTTGTCGAACAGTACCCCATTTATGTTTTCAGTGTTCACCTTGTGTTCACAAATCTGAATCTCACAAAGGATTTTGCTTTCTTTTTCTGAAAACGAGCATGATTCAAAACTGCTATTGTTTCCACCCGCCTTTTAAAATGTAGCGACGTTCATAAGCGATGAAGCGGTGGTGAAGGCTCAAATAATTCACTTTATGGTACTTTCAAACCGGTTAACTTTTTTTTAGTAACTTCCTTCTTTCTAATATTCATGTGCATACTTACGCCAGCAGCTGTCTCCTTGTCTAAATTGTAGCCTAATCAGATTCTATAATACATGTGTCTTTGATCGCAAGGGTTTTGATTTGTTGTTCTATGTGATTATTTTACTTCTATCAAATTAAATAATGCATGAATATGATTTAGAGTTGAAATTGTAATGTAGAAAATAATAAGGCTGAAAAGGAAGCCAGGGTTGAAAAGTCATACTTAATTTTTTCAAAGAATCTGAACTCTAACTCCATGCAATAATTTGGCCGATAGTTCCAGGATTTTAAAACCACATTATTTTTCTGTAAGACTTTTGCTTTTCTAGCCTGCAGTACGCTGAACAGCTGGCTTGTTTTTGTTGTGTTACTAGCAGATTTCATAGCTGACCACTACCTTTTGACCGTCATGACAAGCTCTCTTCTTTTTGCGAGGAATCATATGTATAGCATGCTTTTGAACATATGTAGTGCATTTTTCTATACCCGAATGTGAGCAATTCAGATTATTGGATTTATCGCGTTTCGAGCTTCAAAAATCATACGTACTAGGTTGAAAAGGTAATGAAGTCTTTACTTCTTCATTGGAGCTATCCTTACATCAGGTAGAACATTGGCACACAATTTCAAGACATGTCTGAGCACTTTTTTCTCTTCCCTGCAACTATAATTCTTGTCTGAATTTTCCAATTGTTGCTAAAAGAATGGTAGAGGTTTAAACGCGGTTTAACAATGTTTTTACCCAATTCCTACAATCCACACCTACATCCGAGAATTTGAAATCATGATATTTCACAGCGGCGAACGTCTTGGTTATTTTGCAGTATCAAAAGATAGTAATCAAATATCGAATTCGAATATATCGTTCAAGATTCGAACTTATCGAATCCTGAACGTTTCATTGGTTGCACTTTTATTTTCCACATAAAAAACTAGGGCTTTTCGAAAATTAATCGGACAACCTCAGGTGAGCTAGTTGAAAAGACCTAAAGGGTTGCATCAAATTTTTCTCTAGTGTGTGTGGTCGAATGTTCCTTGGAACTGAGGCGAAGATTGCGAAGATCAGCTAAATTCACGGGAGGCAAAAAAGACGGGTCGAAATCGAAAATTTTGGAGCACGTACTAGAAAATTAGCTTGTTTATATAACAGCTGGAAAGAAGAGGAAAAACCTCGCCAAACACCGTTTGGAATGTATGTATATTTTTATTCTATCCTATTCGCTAGACTGAAAAAAGTATGAGGTGTCCTTTTGCTCAACCCTAGTAGCCGGTTTCGTCTGTTGTTGACAAGATAAAGATATGAAATCCCATTTGTGGCGGGAAAGAATGGCTTGAAAAAACACTTATCTTCCAAAAATATAATTCTTGCCAGCTTTGTTAAAGGAATTCTATAAAAAAAATTAACATAAAGGTTCGCTAAGAGAAATCAGTTCTGAAGCTATGTATCTACATAGCTTTACTTAGTTGATACATTATCTAGAATTCTGTTCCAGACTGCTGCAAGGTAACTTTCAATAACAAAAATATCAACATAGAGTGAACATTCAGTGTATGAATACAAACGCTGGTGAATTCATCATATTTGGCTAAAACTGAACCTGTAGTATAGTGAGAAGATTTATCGCTGTTTGAAAACATCTTTGAATAATCCTGGCAGATTTCGAAAAGAAAAGGTTCAGTAAGACGCAACCATCTCATAGCTTTCTCTGGCCTTTCAAAGAATGGTCCACCCTTGTGAAAAAGATATGTGCTTTTCTTTCTACTACGATGACCTTTAAGCTGTCGAGGTTGACACTTTGTCCGACTTTTTGCTCCGGCCTTCTATTTACACACTCGGTTTCTCGAAAATCCACTTCAGATCAAGAATAGACATTAGAGCTACACCCCTCAGTTTGTTACTGCACCGTTTTTCGTTTCTTCTTTTCAACGGTTGTAGAGCTGAGTTGTATGTTTGCATCTACTGCAGCATCTTGAGAATGCAGTGAAACGCTGCTGGATTGCGATTAGTAACACATGTTCTGATGGGATTTGCCGAGTTTCAAGCCACTTATGCTCCTTCCTTCGCTCCTTCGAAATACCTTTAGGCAGGGCTCGGCACGAGGTGGCTTTTGGAAAATGCAAAAAACGAATTCCCCCTCGACTTTCCCAATTTACGAAGTTCCCTTCGACCCTAACCATAATCCTAAAAAATCTCCGAAAGAACGAAACGTTGATCAAAAAAAACCTTGCAAATTTTGTGTCTTTTCGGCCACAAAAACGAAACCTCCTTTGCTTTTGTCCCAAAAACGATACCAAGCTTGCTTACCAAGCCACATGTGCCGAGCCCTGCGCTTAGGTATGGGCTATACGAATCTGACTGCATGTTTTGGATCAGCATTTAGACGAATATGGTTCTGTACTGCCGAATTTGCACTTTGCATGCATGATTTTTAGCGTAATGATGACATGACTTATAGTTTCATCCAAAAAAGTGTTTAGCAGATAAGAAAAGTAGATTTAGAATCAGCGTTCTATGGTGCATCTAATGGTAGGCAGCTTGTTTGGACTCACCACTTTGACTTCTGACCATTTCCTTGTTAGATGAATTTGACTTAGCTGAAAGCGAAATCGAGACTGTTAGATTCTGTAAGTGTATGCGTATTCTGTATCGCTTTTCAGATTTTCCCTCCACTCATTCCATGATTAATTTGTGGCGTAAGCTGAGATTTGCTACACTGTGGTAAGAACTAGGCCATGTTCAGCTGCTTGTATTAGGTTGAGCCGAAAGTTCTGTCGTTTCATTTTCAAAAATTTGTAACTTTGCGAGATTACAACGGATTTGCTTGCTTGTAATTTTATTAAAAAGATTAGGTCATCCGCTTTCAATCGCTCTTTTGTGGAGCTTCTCTTTCACATTGAGTGCAGAGATAAAAATGGAAAACTAAGACCATGTATACTTTGACCATTTTGAATTAGGTCACCAAAAATCTGGAATGCTGCAGAAAAATCTGAAATCGTCGATACATATTTTTGGCCTACTCTCTGCAATTGTGAAGAATTTATGCTGTTTGGACGTCTCTGTGAGAAGTTATGATTTTCGCGAAAATTGACAAATTAATTAATTTTGGCGTTTTCCATAGTAAACTCGATATTCATAACTTCTCACAGAGACGTCCAAACAGCACAAACTTTCACAATTGCAAAGAGTAGGCCAAAAAACATATGTATCGACGATTTCAGATTTTTCTGCAGCATTCCAGATTTTTGGCGACCTTACTTAAAATGGTCAAAGTTTACATGGTCTTAGTTTTCCATTTTTAACTCTGCACTCAATGTGAAACAGAAGCTCCGCAGAACAGCATTTGAAAGCGAAAGAGATATTCTTTCTAATAAAATTATAAGCAAGCAAATCCGTTGAAATTTCGCGGAGTTACAAATTTTTGAAAATGAAACGACTGAACTTTCGGTTCAACCTAATAATATACGGTATTTGGGTTTTTTATTTACTTCGGATTTTATAGAAAGGCTGAATGATTCGTTGAGCATATTGGACGCCTTACAACTGCGCGATTACAATGCTTTTCTCTTTCTAAATCGTAACATCTCCTATGCATACTAAGTAAGATTTGATCAATGGATTGATTACAAGCTACCATAATCTTCGGAGTGTATCTAAATATTTGCTCCCCTATAGATCCTGGCGGTATTTGCTTCCAATCAAGATTTGACCCAGAAAACGTTATGATCTCTTTTGCATTCGGATGTTTTCAGAAGAGCTATAGGTAAGATAAGATATGTGGCGGATTTTTGATGTGGTGGATTTTTGCCCAACAAATGATGAACAATAAATATTGCACAAACCTTGTCAAATACATCAAATACAGTTGATCACGACTATGACTATAGAAAGTAGTACTATGTTTTTTTTTCTGAATAAAGCTATAGGTGCTCTACATGGAAGTGCAGATTAGAGTCAAAATATGCGCAGGGCTCCAATACAATCATTTTTTGATTTCCATCCTCACTTAGACTGACAAAAATTTTACGTCACATTGCTACTGATGAAATTGAGCTATCATGAAGACAGATATCCATAAACTTGCAAATGCCTGTGGAACTTTTACAAACATCGGAGCTGCAAATGTTCAGTGTTGAGCAAAACTGCTGCAATGATTTATAGCCTGGCATTCCTCCTAAACATTGTCATTCGAATCGTAAATAAGCAAAGGTTTCTGTCGCTACATATGCCTCGAAACACAAGGCAACATATGCGTTTGATAGTCGATATCAAATAAAATCGCTTGCTTCAAAACTATAGATAAGTGCCTAGATTACGCTCTTCCATAATATTGCTTGGCACATGTTACTGCTTCTAATCCTGTTTTGGCTTAATTTCTATCTCACTTCTGACCGAAAAATTTCTTCTCTTTAATTTGCTTTGACTGAAACTAACGGAACGGCCTTCTTCTGCATTTGCAGGAATAGTTAAAGGCGCATCGAAATATTTTTCATTAAGGGCCGAGCATACTTCACGCGATTTTAGTCCCGACGCGACTTGGCAATATTCCAACTGTCCATAACTCATTGTAAGCACATTTTAAAAGTACAGAGGATAGGACATTTTATCTCTCCACGTAAGTTATACACACTGTGCATGTGCAGAATGCTAGTGTTGGATCTGAAGACTTTTGGCGAATTGCCAAATCGCGTCTCGACTGAAATCGCGCGAAGTATGCCCGCCCCTTTAGAGAGATGAATCTCTGCTTCTTTTGTTCCCACCATGCAATGTATTAAAAAATTTGTTCTATCACTACTACTCATTTTGCATCATTTTTTTGCGAACGTTCTACATACTCATGTTTAAATCCCACAAGCAGTTTCTGAAAATACTCTCGTAGCTGCGTTCAGCGACATCTGCGTCCGCAGGATCGCTTGTAGCAGAATATCCTCTTTTTTTGAAAATACCGCTCATTCAGAGGATATGAGAAAGCTGATGTCCAAAAAGCTCTCCAAACGAGTGCCATTAGCCCCTCTGCCAACGATCAAGGAGCATCCCATTTCAAAAGTAAGTTAATGAATTTTATCTTTTTTTCTGTTCTCCTTGTGGACCTTCCAATGGTCACTGCTGTGTTCCTATTAGAGCATCAGCTAACTGCTAGAAAAGCTTTTGCGACCGTTTTCATTATTCTTTCGAGATTCTTTCCATCACAATGCCACTCGTATTTTTTTGAAAAAAAAAACGCACAGTCGCTTTGTGTGGCATCATCGCAGCGTTGCCATATCTCGCTTAAGAGTGGACGAATTTTCAATGAAAGGGCCATTCAACTCTGCTCGGCGCGGCGCATACTCTGTTATGTAGAAGTGCCCGCTTGGGCACAGTAGGAGGTCTGATTCCACGAACCATTTCGGATTTTTGCTTGCGGTAGGCTGCCCAGTGAGTGAATAAGCAACTGAATTACCTACCGCAAGCAAAAATCTGGAACGATTCGTGGAATCTGGCCTCCTACTGTGTTCAAGCGGGCACTTCTACACATCAGAAGATGCGCCACGCCGAGCTGAGTCGAATGGTGCTTTTTATGGTGCTTCTGGATTAAGAATTCTTTCACTCTAAAACGAGATAGGGCCACGCTCCGGTGATGTTACACGGGCACTTCGTTCTTTTTTTTCAAAGCACGAGCGGTAGTGTATCTTTCAAGCTTTTGACACTCATTTCGAAAAAAACGTCCTTTGTTCCTTATGTGAGCAATGTGAAGCACATTTTGAATCAGCTGGTTTCGATTATGAATCTTAGTAGGATCTAACCATCCGAGAGCTTTCCCGCACAAGCTGAATCTCGATTTTAACAATGAGAGTGTTTGCATATGATAAGTAAGCATATGTATAGGTTCTCAAAAAATTCTCTCAAGTTGGACTGTCTCGAAAAAGGGTTCTTGCTACTCGCGATGGTTATGTTAATTGATGGCTGATAATGGAGAGCTCGTGATGCGCAAATTTTTTTTAGTTGACATTGAGAATGGTGAAGGATAGACGGAGAAAGCTTTGCCGTAGCGCTTGGAGGAATCCAGTGCATATTATAGTAATGACGTCTGATTCGAGGAGCATGCTTTCCGAGCAACTCGCAGATTCGCATGATTTTTGGGGACGGAGTGCTGATTTGCCGAGAATTCGAAAAAAACGGCAGTAATTAGCATCTTGGGGCATCTTTTTTGTATTTGACTTTCCAACTTCGCGCGGATCAGAGCTTCGTGATTTTTGGGTACCATCTAGAGTTCGTTCTGCTCTATCGAAAGGTACCCCAAAACTATGTTACTGTAGAATGTAAGAGACAATAAACTAAGAATAAACTTATGACGGTTTTCAATTATTTTTGGCAAGGCCTATCACCTAATATAAATTACTTACTCGAGAACAAACTACTGTCTAATTTGACACCTTGTTCCAAAAAAGGGTGATACTCGCCATTTCTTCGGCATAAACTGGCACATACTGCATTTTGAACGAATGCAATTAGCATCGAGGAATGGATCATGTTTAGATATATGGATAGAAGCTAAAGCTGGGAACTTCCAATGAGACCATATAAAGTCAAGTTCAGTCGGCATTCAAGCTTCTATAAAGAATTTTTAAATCTCTCATTTGCATTTGCAGTCTCACCGTATTTTTGTGCTTCAGCGCAATCTAACTTTTATTACAAACTTTGCATTCGATTCCTATAACATCTATGAATAAACCACGCTTAAAGGCAACATACGGGCAGATATGAAATTGTGGCATAAGGATCTCGCACCTGATAAAGTTCTTGCTCAAATGCTTCTGGAATAGCCGTTTTCGACATTTTCGTACTCTGCAAGCTGGATTTTCGGAATAAGCGGGAAGAATACGCCTGGGCGCCGCCATAAAAACACGTGGGGAGAAGATAGAGAAACGCTCTAAGCACCACTCGACGCACCTTTGCCTCCTCTTTTTAACTGTCATGCTCCCATGTCGATTACTCTTTTGCTTACTGAGATAAGGGCCAAAATTTCGAACCCGTGGTTTTTACTATATCCAAGTTTGGCAATTTTTCACAATCTCCGTTTTCAACTTTTGAAAGTCCTTTAATAGCGCTCAGGTAGAGTAAACAGCGGGCAATGCAATGCAATTTTGCGGCATTTATGGCTAGCCTTGAAAATTTTTTAGAATTATTTTTCTGATGCTGTCAAATTCCACTTTTGGTGATGCCATGAACCATAGAACATGAAACGGCGCACAACTAAGGTATCATCCGATGCAGCTTTTTCTCCTCTTTCCAGTGAGTGTATTTTTCCTCCAATTTGTGGGGTCTTTAGCGATAAAATTTCCATAATTATTGAATTTGACCCCGCCCCAGCGTGTACCGTAAAATGCGAAATCTTATATTTCGAAGCGGTAAACGCTCAGTTGCTTTGTAAAAATAGTGAATAATCGTAATTGACTTTTGAAAGCTTCAAAATCCGATGATTTGTTAGTGTTTGAGGCGTTTCTGTATTTTGGACTTCCCAATAGTGAAGACTTTTGGAAAAATTATCTTAAAAAACTGAAATGCCAGCTGGACAAGCCAAAAAATTGCATTGTATTGCCCTTTGTTTACTCTACCTAAGCGCTATCAAAGGACTTCCAAAATTTGAAAATGAAGATTGTGAAAAATTGTCAAACTTGGACATAGTAAAAACCACGGGTTCGAAATTTTGGCCCTTATTTCAGTAAGCAAAAGAGTACTCGACATGGGAGCATGACAGTTAAAAAGAGGAGGAAAAGATGCGTCGAGTAGTGCTTAGAGCGTTTCTCTATCTTCTCTTCACGTGTTTTTATGACTAGCGGCCCAATGACTCCTAGACGCAAAACCATCTCAAAAGCCTTCAATAAATGCCATGCAAGTTCTCGATTCAAGAGTATTTTGATGGGCACAGGATATTATAATTGTAGACCGAAGCTTGTATCTTTTCAAAAGTCAACAACAAGTTCCAAAAATGTTTTAAAAGAGGTAAGTTGTAAAAGCCACTTTTGATTTTGTATGTCAAAGTCTGTCTGGCTTAAAGAAAAGGAAGGATATTCCCTCAATATTTACAACAGCCACTCGCATACCTGTAAGATCCGGTAGCCTGCGGAGGTGATGTTATATGGACGAAACTTGTCCCTTCTCTTAAGTCTTTGCTTTACAGGGTCGTCGAAAAGTAGTAGAAAAGTAAAAACGGAGTGTTACAATATATATTGTATCTTTTTACGCCAACATCCAATTATGGTGTCTAGTAAGCCCGTTGGGTCATAATGGCCTATATATCAGAAGTGAAAATCGCTTAAAGGCAGCGTACACCAAAAATTTCACCTTCGATGTTTTTGTCATTCTGGGGCCTTTCCGTGCCGCTGATTACAGTTATGTCATTGAAATCCTCCAAAAGTCCCAAAAAACCCCGATTTCCGGGGACCCTCTCTTCAGGGACGGACGAGTTTCGAACTGCTCGTCCTTGTCGGCATGCCAGCAGCTGCAACAGCATGACAGCCTGCAGTTGCAACTGCAACTGCTGCATATGCTGTCGTGGTTCGTCGCCCGAAGGAGGCGCACCGCAAAAAGCAACTGCACAGTTGCAACTGCAGTTGCAGATGCAACAGCATTGCAACAGCAACTGCAACGGCAACTGAAGCTTACGCTGTCGTGGTTTCGTCCGGAGGAGGCGGAGCGAAAGAAAAGGGGCGTAATGAAAGAAAATTGAGGAGGGTTTTCTCCGCTCAGAAGCAACATTGGGAGAGCGGACCAACGCAGTTGGTCTTCTTCTGGGCCCAGTATATAAATGGTATAGAAAGATCTAGGAAATTCGGTAACTTAGATTTTGGGTGTACGCTGCCTTTAAAGACCCATTTGAATGCTAGCAAAGCTTCATGACCTTCTGTTTAATCAGCAGTGCGGCTCAAGTCAGCACCTTTCCAAAGCACTGTAATGTGTTTTAGGTTAAAAGTAGTGAGATGTTAAGACATGGTCGTGTTACATAGATTATGCCCTACAAAATTGCATTCATTATAATTTTTCGGATTAAAAAACTGCTGGAAGGCATTTTCTCATCGTATCCTCAACACAGCATTTTCCGAACAAGTTAAATCAGAGATAGCCGTTAGCCTATTTATTTGCGTGCACAGAAGCGCATTTTCTTAACTGCATATGAGAATGTTTCCTTTCTTTACCGGCAATAATAATTAATTAAAACGATATAAAATAAAGTAAATTGAAATATCAGGTTGTCCCGAAAGTTTTGTCCGTTTTTTCAACCTATCATAAAAATACGTGGAACAAAGATGGGGAAACGCTCTAAGCACTACCCGACGCAACTTTTCCTCCTCTTTTTAACTGTCGAGACCATATGCCGATTACTCTTTTGCTCACTGAGATAAACGCCGGAATTTTGAACCCGTAGTTTTTACTCTGTCCAAGTTTGACAATTTTTCACAGTTTTCATTTCAAACTTTTGGAAGAACTTGGATAGCCCTCAGATAGAGTAAGCAAAGGGCAATGCAACGCAATTATTTGGCATATCTAGCTGGCTTTTCAATATTTTTAAAATATTTTTCTCAAAAGTCTTCACTTTTGCAAAGTTCTAAAATACAGAAACGCCTCGAACACTAACAAATCATCGTATTTGAAGCTTCCAAAAACCGATTACGATTATTCACTATTTTTACGAAGCAAATGAGCGTTTACCGCTTTGAAATATAAGATTTCGCATTTTACGGTACACGCTGGGGCGGGGTCAAATTCAAGAATTATGAGAATTTTATCGCCAAAGACCCCGCAAATTGGAGAGGAAATATTAGGTTGGTGCAAAAGTAATGCGCGTTTTTCTAGCTCTTGTTTCAAGATAGCTTTTCTCCATCGAGGTTTCTCCTATGAAACTTACCCAGCATATTGTTAAAAAGCTTCTTTCATGCTCTATTCAATGGTGGTTGAAAGAGGCTTCTAGCCTCATTCGTCAAAAATTTATGGAGCTTCATACAACCGCACTCAAAACCAGAATTTCATTGCACTTACTTTTTCGGCCAGAATTCAAAAGCGAGTAAAGGTTTTCTTTTGAAAATTTGATTGCTGTATGTAGTAAAAATTTTCCACGTTATGCACGCTTTACTGTTTTTCTGGAAATTTCTTAGACTGAGATCTCGGCGCCTCAACATGAGTGATGGTTTTGGCCATTCTGTGGCCCATAGATTTTCTTTGAAGAGGGCAATCGCCAAAGTTTTGCTCATTTCTGTAAGCGTAAGGGTGGCCCCCCTGTTGATAGTTTTTGCAGAAATCTGGAAGCTGTTCAGTACATAAAAAATTCAAAAATCTCCATATTTTGGGATTTTGAAGGCTACGAAAAAATGTCGAAAAAAGCGGACAATTTTGAATATTATTTTTTCCTTTTCGCAAATGTTCTTTATTTAAATCCTTTTGTACTTTTTTTTGTACTACTAACTTGCGGCTACAATATAGTCAACTTTTCATTTATACCGACAAATCTTGAAGGAGTTATGATCAGTTAAAAATGAGATTTCCGAAAAAAGATTTTTATGCTTATTAATTATTTTTATTTTTCCACCGATTTGCGATGTTAACATAAGTTAATGTGCGCTGTATAGAGAGGGGTTTGGTGCCTCTGATGAACTTTGCCGCACTGAAAAGTATGGATTTTTTGGAAAGTTATAGCACGTCAAAATGAGAACTCGCAAAACGCGCATTGCTTTTGCACCAACCTAATACATTCACTGGCAAAAGTGGAATTTGATAGCATCAGAAAAATAATTCTAAAAAATTTTCAAGGTAGGCTATAGATGCCGCAAAATTGCATTATATTGCCCTTTGTTTGATCTATCTAACTGTTGTCAAAACTTTTCCGAATGTCAAAAATAAAGATTGTGAAAAATTGCCAAACTTGGACATAAAAAACCATGGGTTCGAAATTTCGGCGTTTATCTCAGTGAACAAAAGATCAATCGACATGGAAGCATGACAGTTAGAAAGAGAAGGAAAAGATGCGTCGAATAGTGCTTAGAGCGTTTCCCTATCTTCGTTCCACGCGTTTAATTATGATAGGTTGAAAAAACGGACAAAATTTTCGGGACAACCTAATATTTAACCCTAGTTGTTCATATTTATTTTTGACGAAAAAATAATAGGCACGAGCGTGAGTCCATGCTTTAATTTACCCTGTATACTTTGATGTGTTGAGGACCACACTCTTTTCGCACATGGCTTCTCCATACGTCCAGACCCTCTCCATTTTGGACATTCCGTTTTTAAATCCGCGCATTTGGGCAAGTAGAAGCAAATAGTTAAAAATTAATTCGGCAATTTCGTGCATAGTTTTGTTTTAGGAGTGTCATAAGTCTCCTCGTTCAGATTCCTAAAGAACCTCCACAAAACCATTTCTTTCCAGAAAATACTGCAATAATGCGCAAATTGTCCTCCTCTTTCCCAGAAATGTAGCCAAATTGCCTTGACAATGTTGCTTCAACAACTTTCAAAAATTCGACGGCTGCGGTACTACAATTTATTTTTCTCCGTTTTAAAAGCATGCGAGGTGGCTTTGGACAAAAGCAAAAAATTCCCTTGCAAAGTTGGCAGGCTTACGCAACAAGCTGAAAGTCGC
Organism: Cylicocyclus nassatus; assembly: GCA_958299035.1. NCBI lineage: Eukaryota > Metazoa > Nematoda > Chromadorea > Rhabditida > Strongylidae > Cylicocyclus > Cylicocyclus nassatus. The sequence continues at coordinate 44,585,945 of CATQJL010000001.1, read as the reverse complement.
CAACCTGTGAATATGATTCTCTGCACTAGGGTGTGCTTGCCGCGACATTCAGGATTAGGATCAACAGTGACTCTGTGTCCCAGCCTTTGCGGAAGCTGTTTTAATCGTAATTCAAACTAAATAATTTTTGAAAAAGTTCCCGCCGCTACCAAGGTCGGTTTTTGGATTAAGCATAGCAATAAGCCCAGGTGAACAAGAAAGCTAGAATTTAAATTTTTGCTCCTGCTTCGCTATTTCGGTCAAAGCGCACTTCACTCCCTTTCCACAACTGCAGAACCAATAACGCTCTTTTTTTGCGTATACACTGCTATGACACACATTCTCAACCACTGACCTGGCCAAAATGCTTGCAGCTTATAATATCAGTACTTCTGCCGCCTAATGCCTGAGTTGTAAAGAAATCACATGAGGGTCACACAAAGCGCTGAGTGTGTGACAGCTCGTTTAGTACCACAAACATCTTGAGTGGGCAACAGAATCATGAACGCAGACGACAGCAGCCTCCAAACAACAATACAATAGAAAATAGTAGAGAGCAGGAAGGGGAAAAAGAGGAGTGTTAGGCGTTGAGAAAAAACCGGAAGTCTTTTCCACGTTTGCGGAAGGATTATGAACTCATAAATTGCGATTATGTTCTATGTACCCTATTTCCCGGCGTATAAGCCGCAATTCTTTTCATCACGCGAGGCTAAGGTGCCATGTCGCGATGAGCGAAGCCGCGCAAGCAGCCAATTATTATCTGTTTTACCTAGTAGCCTGATAGCAGCTTTCTGCTATCGTTCTTTGTTTAAGTGATAAAGGCACCGTTAAAATTTTAGCAGTATTATCGAAATTGAACGATAGCACAGTTACACACGTCAATAACATGGGTGGAGGACATTAGGTCGCCGAATTTGGAGGAGTCCTGCGCGGATTCCCTGCAGGAACGCATGTCCGCGCATGTACAAGGGTGCGTATTTGTCGCAAATGACCGTGGGGACCGCCCTTTTTCGGCGACCTAATGTCCCCAACCCCAATAACATCACTGAAAATAAAGGAAAGCACCGCTAATCATGATATTTTTGAGGAAAGGAAGTACAATCCAAACACCCGCAATTCGTTTTCAATTTCTGAAAAGAGTTAAGAGATACCTGAAGAAATGAACATGCGAAGTGGAGAGCACTCATAAAATGCACCGCGTCTTCAGGATCAGATACAAACTTTTTGAGCGCTTACGCGCCGTTGCTTGCTGCGGCGAGTGCGGTTTATAAGCCGGAGAATAGGGTAATTCATAAAGATACTGTTTTTCCAATCTATGGAGTGACAAAAAGCTTCGATTCAATTTGAATCCACATAACTCAGCAATTATTGAAGATAAACTTTTGGAAATGATACCAACGGGAACAGGAAGTCAAGCTCTTAAATGAAAATGCTGTTGAAGTCCTGAGATTCTTTCAAAAAGGAGACGAAAAATTGGCCAAAAGTGAGGCAACCCTCACGTATAGTTGTCGTCAGTAGAGACGCCATTGTAACCGAAGACAGGAAAGCATACCTGACGAAATGCGATCGTGAAAATGAACATCCCCAAAATTCCCAAATGTAGCAAGTTAACTGGAAAGAGTTTACAAGAGACTTACAAGACTATCAAAGGAGAGCACGAATCCATGATGTGAATGCTACAACACCTTGAAAACTAAAGGACCCGTGCAAGCACGCACAACGGTGTCCCGCAGCGATCTTCAAAGGACCACCGGTTGGTTAAAAGTCCTTCTCTGCAAAAATGCATTTTCCACCTTACGATTCTTTTATATGAAATGATAGGAGGACTGGCAGCATCATTGTGATATTCTCAATTTACAAGACCATGCTCATCATCGTCTGACAGCAGTGATGGGTTTCTACAAAAACAACACGAGTGAGTGCTTTTGAGGGAGGAGGGGTGCTTGCTGCGCGATTGCAGCAAGCGAAATGAGGTGTAAGCGCCACATAAAGGTCGAGTCCGCTGTCAGATGAAGGCGCCCGAAGCAATTTTAGCTGAGTGGGCGCGAAAGCGGGCACGGGCAGCTACACTTTATGGTGCCAACGCTACATGCGCCCTACGAGTAAAGCCGTTCGCGTCCCTGGATCCTGCGCCTTCATCTGGCAGTAGCTCTCAAGACGGGAGTTAGAAGAAATCTCTCAACAGGAAATGCTGTTGAAATCCTGAGATTCTTTCAAAAAGGAGACGAAAAATTGGCCAAAAGTGAGGCAACCCTCACGTATAGTTGTCGTCAGTAGAGACGCCATTGTAACCGAAGACAGGAAAGCATACCTGACGAAATGCGATCGTGAAAATGAACATCCCCAAAATTCCCAAATGTAGCAAGTTAATTGAAAAGAGTTTACAAGAGACTTACAAGACTATCAAAGGAGAACACGAATCCATGATGTGAATGCTACAACACCATGAAAACTAAAGGACCCGTGCAAGCACGCACAACGGTGTCCCGCAGCGATCTTCAAAGGACCACCGGTTGGTTAAAAGTCCTTCTCTGCAAAAATGCATTTTCCACCTTACGATTCTTTTATATGAAATGATAAGTTGAAAAAACCGACAAAACTTCCGGGACAACCTAATATATAAGTGTATACGCAGTAGCTGAAACCGGAAATTCTATAACAACACACTCAAATGTTGATTTGAGACGCTCTTGGAATGGAAAAAAATTGATGTTGAACATAACAGCTATTCGCATTTTTTGAGTAGTCTAATTTTTAAGACATCATATCTAAGTCCTCCGAAATTTTTTTTCTGATTTAGGGCAAGAACAAGGCTTTGATGCAGTACATGTGTGTGTTTGATACACATTGTTGCGCTTATGGGTAAAGGGTATCCAACGTCGACTGCCCGGACTAGTATGCTCACTGCGGTTTTGGATTGTGCAGTAGTGCACATGGTTCGCAGTAATCTTGTCCTTTGGGCCCTTTTTGCTCTTTTATTAAACTCCAAAGCTACGAATCGCATGCTATTACAGAAAGGTTTGTGGCTTTCTATCTACTTTTGGCAGGGTTCATATAACCCGCAAGTTGCGAATCAGTACCAGCACAGCGCACAATTCAAACGATGTGCTGGAACTGTTCCAGAACTTATTCCATAACTTACGGGCCAGTATGAACCCACCCTTTAGCTTCGCTTTGGGAGCATGAACCTCATCAGCTAAGAAATGTCGCTTTTTTCAAATAAGTCTTTGTCTTTGTCCTTCGCTTAAGTCACACGTAATTGACGCAATATCATCATGGTTCCCAAAAGTACAAACGCGTACTCCCAATAAACGGGTCATATATAGAAGAAACGCTTCATATATCGTAGACTATGTATAGTACTATGGAAGTTACTACATAACCTAGGTCTTTCCAACTCACCGCATTCGCCAGAACAAGCAGTAAAAAGTAGAAAAAAAATGAGCGCACTTGAACTTCCGCATTTCCTTTTCTTCCTATGGAGTGACGAGCTGCATCACTACTTCACACAAATCTGCGCTTGCAAGAGCTGTCGGTGACTCAGACAACCGACCGGAACTTCCGCAGCGCTTTCGCAGGATTTCCGCAGGTGACCCGGCGGAAATCCTGCGAAAGCGCTGCGGAAACCCTGCAATCTCAGGGTACAGGGTTTCCGCAGTACTTTGTTTGAAGTCCCGCAGAACTTTGCGGTTCTCGCTTTTGATTCGCGATCCGTCTTCCATATCAAGCTTCCTTTTTGATACTGGGTTTTCCTTTCCAATACTCGGTTTTCGCTTTTTACTAAGGCATTATTCCTTTGATGTAGAAATCCCTCTAGACTTTCTAGATGCTAAGAGACGCAGACCGAGATAGTTTTGATGAGAAAGCAAATGGCACAGTGTATTGTTTTATGCAGGTACCATATAGAATCACAATAGGCCGAAGTTGATAATTGCAAATCAACAGATCAATGAAGTGTTCTTAAATAAATATACATAAAATCACAGAAGCATTCGAGTATCATAACTTATAATAACGGGCTAAGGATGTTTACGTGACTTTGTGTGTCTGTCTGTGTGAGAGTGTGTCTGTTACGAAATTCGTAGAGCGTGCTCCAGCCAACCTCCTGGGCCCAAATTTCGCACAGCGCATGCTAGCCGCAAGAAAATCCAACATGCAAAAGCACGAGCAGATTTGTTGAGTGGATCGCTCAGAAACTGCGCGCTAAACGGGTCCACCTGGCTTCTATACCGCAAAATTCCGTCCGTATCACCACTTTTTGCAGAGTCGTGGACGAGTTTGGTAGGCAACTGTGCAAGCGATGGAGTTTAGCCCGAAAAGTGGTCGAAAGTTTACTGCATAACGAAAACGGCGCCAAAAGAATTGGTTGTGTAAATGGTCAATTTGCCAAGGTTCTAGCTAAGCGCTTGAGAAGATTTTCGCACAGAAATGTAGCTCACGGCTACTATTACCTCTATGGCGACTACCAAGCCATGACAAATCCAAAAACCTATTCAAAATTGCGTTTGTCTTCTTGCGAAAAGTTTCATCCACGCGAAATCACCGATCTCACGTGAAAAAACTTTCTAAATGAGTGGTTGTTTACATTTTATTCGTGGTAGTCGGCATAGCGCGGTGAGTTCCAGTGCCACGATTCTACGAGAATGAGTAAGGCACATAGATAGTAGAGCCAGTGCGAGCCTCTGCGAAGCAGAGGTGACGCACTGGTATATGCATAACCGAATAAGGTTGGAAAAAATCGGTAGATATTAGGAATTGAAAAGCAGTGTTATACTGATGGAGTAAAGAATAATGGAAGAATAAGATAAAACAAGAATAATCTCATTCACAAAGGATAATGTGCGCTTCAAAGGGAAGATGGTCCTGTGGGGAAATAAACCATTCCACTTATCGGGTGTCATTTTGACCTTGTCCGCGCGACTGAAGCCGGCTTCGGTCTCTCTTCCTTTTTGTAATGAGCATTAATTGAAATTTCTTGACGTAAATCGTGCCTTGCTGCAAGTGTTCCATTTTGCAACTTCTTCGCCAAAAAAAGCGGAGCAAATTTGGACGATTTATTTAAAATTTTAAGAAATTTCGAAATCTCGAAAGGAGAAGTTCTGAGACAGGTTTGAAAATTACAAGAGTTTTCTGCAAAAATCAAGTTTGGAGCGGCAGAACTTTTGTTCATTCTAATATTCCAGCATTTTCCACACAAAACAGGTATGTGTCATACTCTGAGGTATGTAAGGAAAAGTTATTATAAATCATTGTTGAATTTTAGATTATTATTTAGAAAATAATACTAATGAACCAAAAGCTCGTCCCCATCCTTTTCAAAAATTCGAAACTTTCTTCCTTCACATCCGATCTGCACATGTTTATTTTGAGAGAAGACATGCTTTCTAACGGTACCTGAAGCACTTTTTGATAGCTCCACAGATCGAAGTCGGTGAAGAAAATTACTCCATTTTGATATTCCCCATGTTTAGTCGCAAAAATCTGCCAGCAGAAAATCGGAACAATCGGTACATAGCTATTATTACCTACTCTTTTTGAGCGTATAAAGATTGCGCTGATTGAACGTCTCTTGAAAAGTTATGATTTTTGAGGAAGCCGTAAAAAAGAGTAAATATGATTTTTGGCATTTGCTTCGAAAATCATAACTTTTCCTAAAGAGGTTCAATTAGCGCAAACTTGGCACAGTCAAAAAGAGCAGGCTATAAAATTATAATGCTCCGATTTCTGTTGCGAGTTTCAGTTTTGCGATTAAACGCAGAAATTTTGAGAAGGGAGTAATTTTTTTCTCCGGCGTCTATCTCTGGAGCTTGCTTCCATTGAAAGGTACTTCAGGCAGGTACTATTGGAAACACGAATTCGAAAATAAACATGTGCAGATCCGTTGAAGATATAGGTTGTATTTGGGAGAGAGAAAAGCATCTAAAACATCAAAAACAGAGAAGTATATAGAGAAGGATAGATACGTTAGAGCAGTGGTGGTGCAAGAAACTTTTTCAAGGGAGGTTGGGGGGGGGGGGGGGACAGTAAATTATTTGGCTTTGTAGGCGTGAGCCACCGAGCAAAGGGAAATTTAGGAATGGTTGAATTTTCGTGGTTCCAGCATTTGTACTCCCTCGATTTTTTTTAGCAAAAAGGGGGTGGAGTGAGCCACACCTTCGAAAAAAACTGCCTAGACAAACTACTTTAGAGTTTAGAAGAGCTTTGATCTTTCATCATCTACAATCGCAGACTACTATGAATATTCTTGAGACCCATTATGCCGTCCCTTGCTTTTGATATATTTCTACCACATTATTTCTATTTCATTTAATCATTCAACACTATTATTCAAAAAATTTGATTTCTACTCCTCGAGCTTTTATTGCAAATCGTGAGTTTCGAATTTTTCATCAATAAATCAAAAATTGTTATTATGTGATGTGTGCGGTATCGTTAGAGTTAAAATATTTGAAAATCAAAAGTAGAAAGGGGTAGAAAAGAGACACACGAAAAGCAGTGGCTGCGCGAGAAATCTATTTAAGCGAGGAGAGAGAGATATTGAAACTTTTGGGTTCGTGGGCGTGTGGCCACTTCCAGCAAAAGAGATTTCAGGAATTGTTGAATTTTTGCGGTTACAATTTTTGTACCACCTCGATTTTTTTAGCACAGCTCCTTCGAAAATTGTCCACAACTATTAGGTAGGACCAAAAGTACGTTCGCCAATTCTTCAAAAAGTCATAATTTCCTTTCGACAGGATCACCAAAAAATTCTGGAAGTATTTTTCGATAGAAAGAATTATGTTCTTTACTATAGTGCCTTTTCCAAAAGCAATAAAGATTGAGAATTAGAAGCAATTAAAGAGAATTACTTCAGTTTTGCGATTTTTAAGCACGCTCAAAAATGCTCAATAGTCATAAACATGGGTTTTGTGGTCTCCTTCTAGCTGAGAGAAATTCGTGCCAATCGAAAGCAATTTGATTTCCGTAGAAAATCAGGTCCGAAAACTCGGTGATATTACGAAAATCAAAATTGCTTTCGATTGGCACGAATTTCTCTCAATTAAAAAGAGAAGGTCATCAAACCCATGTTCCTATGACTTTCCCGTCCCTCCCGACCCGAAGCTGAAGTAGTTTTCTTTATTTGCTCCTAATTCTCAATTTTGTTTTTGGAAAAGGCACTATAGTAAAGAGCAAAGCTTTTATCGAAAAATACTTTCAGAATTTTTTGGTGACCCTGCTTGAAAAATTGAGTAATTTTCTTAAATTGCTTCTACTCTTTTATGCCAATCCTTGGCAAAAATACGGCTGTAAAGAGAATGATTTCCTCTCGTAGATGAATATAAGCGCAAAGAGAGCGATCGAGTCGAAAGGAAGTTATAATTTTTTGAAAAACTGGCGAACGCGCCTTTGGTCCCACTTAATACTTTGAATCTGAAAATTTCTGAAAATATTTCAATATTCATCAAGAGCTTGTAGATCACTCTGAAATTACGGTGACCCATTCCCCCCACCCCCTTTGTTTTGATATATTTCTACGTAATCACTTCTGCTTTGTTTATATCCAGTGCATATTTTCTACAAAGTAATAGTTTTGAATTACTTGCATTATTGTTTAATCAAAGCACATAAAGCAAAGAAGTTTGACATACCTGAACAAAGGCGTTGTGCTTAGACGAAGTCCCTCCTTTTCTCCTTTTCCTTTTCGAGTCCTTTTCCGGCACTCCAGCAGCTTGGTGATGGTTGTTCACACACCTGCACCGATGCCTGAAAGAATACTTAAAATATGGATGAGTATAGGTTTACTTACGCCAACATTGAAGAAAGAAGGAAAAAAGAGAAAGATTAGAGGAGGAACAGAAGCGAAACAGTATGGAAGAAAAGAGTGCGCTATGCGCTGTTGATGTTGCGTTCGCTATTTCGCAATCGCGAATGCATGCGCTCTCAAAGTCCTGCGGAAATGCTGGCAGGTCAAAGTGCTGCGGAAACCTTACGAGCCTCACTGCACTTTCGCAGCGCTTTATGGAAAGTGCTGCGGAAGTTCCGGTTTACGATCGCTGTGACGTCAATTTCTTGCGGAAACCTCGCATTTTGGAGCGTGCACTTTCTCAATGGTTAAGAAAGTGCTGCGGAAACGCTGCAAGTTCTGCTTGTCCTGCGGAAGTTCCGGTGAATTGTCTGAGGAAGAGAATACGTCATGACCGTCAGTTGAGCAGAAGGGAACAGAAAGAGAAAAAAACATGAAAATCATAGAATTCAAAGGATGAGACTTTGCAGAACATGTGCTCCCCAAGCACTATAGTATGCTGAAAAGCTGGAAAGGAGCAAACCGAACGCCCATGTGGTGTGAATACACGAGAAGGGGCAGTCATCGTTGGAGTGCTTTTTTCATTCTGTTCCAATCCGGAGTAAGCGAATATTTGGCTTGAAGCAGAGCTTCTGCATCCATGGGGGCTTTGCGACTCACAGTGGCATTTTGCCATGCAAAGACTAAGGAGAGTGAAAAGACGTAAACATGGGTTTTAGGATAAGATGTACTGTAGCTGCGAAACGGCGCAACCGTTGTGATGGGGACGCCCGCCAGTCCAATCTCAGCCAAAAAGCTGTAGTTGTAACAAACATAGATTTTCATTGAATGAACGGATTCGAGCAAATGAATATCGGAAAATTTTCCGAAAAATCTTTCGAACGAACGAATTTATATTACTCGAATTTGAATATTCGCATCTAGGCACATTCCAAAATTCGAGCTTTCGAATATTCGAGTAAGTGAACTTGATTGAATATGCGACTGTTTGAATGGTCGATTGACTGGATATCGAATTTCAAATACTCGAAAGTCGATTGACTTTCGAGTATTCAAAATTCGAGAACCCGAATGCAATATTCGTACGCAAGAAAGCTCGCATATGAGACGTGCGAATAAACATTTTAACACTCGAATCGAAAATTCGAACAAATATTCTTCAAAATTTCTTGAATATTTGAATATTCGAATAACTATCTGCCGAAATTTCTCAAACATTTGAATATTTGAGTAAGCCATTTTTAACTGCGCAGATCGATTTTATCGATTTTATCGATTTTTTGTAAAGTTCGACCTGCGGGGCTGCAAGTTGGCACAAAGTTGTAATCGAGCACGCTGATTACGAATACAATACTGGTTTTTCAAATTATCCGTTACCTTTATCGATTTCATCGATTTTTTGCAAAGTTTGAGCTACGGAGCTGGGATTGGGCACAAGGGATAAGTGAGCATGCTGAGTACTAACACAGTGGGAATGGGGAGTTGGTGTTAGAGACAGTGATAGGGATGGGATCTTTATCATAGTGTTTTGACGGGAGACGGTCAAGAGGCGCGATTTCTCTGGCTGTCACCAACTCAAAACTCAAGTTTAGGGCTACGCAAGTCTTCAGAATATTTTCATACTTATATAAAAACGAAACTGTGCTGTTTCCACCCACGTAATTGAGTAGTCCAAGCCCTTAGAAGTACAACCGTAAATTTTCAGCAATTCATAAGCCCTAGTTGTCGAAAAATATTGCTTTTAGCATGCAACGCCCGAGTGAGGAGAGCTCAATTGGGTAATTTCCGGGAACTAGGGCCCGTAGAAAGCTGAAAATCTACGGTTATGCTTCTAAGGGCTTGTACTATTCAATTAAGTGGGTGGAAACATCACAGCTTCGTTTTTATATAAGCATGAAAATTTTGGTTTTCTCGATTTTCAGAAGAGGAAAAATACAGGAATGGTGCACATGAGTGTCTGATGTGGTGTGCAATTTTTTTGAGCAAGTTGGAGATCCGTAAGATTTGACTGAACCAAGATATGGATTTTGGCGATTTTTTGATTTTCAGTACGACTCAGATTTCGGGTGCAAACTTACGGTGGGTTAAAGCCGGTGCGAAGTTTTGCATACCATCTTGTAGAGCTTGCCTTGCTCTATCAAGTGGTACCTCTATCTAATGTATATGCGTTAGGTTTCGAGAAATAGCAGATCTAGTTCGAAAATGTCCCAGAACTTTCGAACCAACCTAGGTTGATGATCTAGAAAGAAGTGCGAGTCATTAACAATAACTTTTTTAAACATTACTAGCCCTTGCGATCTGTTCTCAAGCCATTCGCTGATCTGTTACTGGAGCTACTAATGAGCTACATCCTTTGAAGTCTGGCGCTCGAGGCGCCAGCAGTACAGTTTACAGATGTTGTTTGCTGTTTACTGTGGTGCAGCATGGCACGATATCCATAAAATCTTATTTAATGGTTTGCTGCAGAACTTCGCTTCTAGAAATAACTAGCAAAAGCATTATCTGTATGTCAATATGTCATGTATGTCACTCAAATCTACTATACAGATAATTTTTCCGGTGCACTACATACTCATATCCTGGATAGAAAAATGACTTCTATAAATGACACTGTCCTGTTACATACTATAATATTTTGAGGAAGGGTACAAGACAACGTATCGCATTGTTACGTGCTTACATAGTTATTTCTTTCTGTCCTACATTCAAATATTTGTCCTGCATTTGTCGATATTCTCCTGCTGGGACCACTACGTGCCATTCTCTATTTTTTGATCTTTTCAAACTAGGATAATCTTCATCGCTATTATAATGAGACTCATAATCTCTTATTATTTAGTCAAGAACACCCTCAATTGTCTCGCAGCTAGGAATACGATGAGCAATAACTTCTCCAAAACTCAAAACGTATAAAGGATAGGATAAAGGTTTGGGTGTTAACAACAAATGCATGATTTGTGATTCCCACACATGAACAAAGGCTAAGTATGTCCTGTACTGTACGAACATTGTGCACGTTACTGCTATTTATTTATTTATTTATTTATTTATTTATTTATATGCACTCAAGGTGCGCCATTAAAAAGAACACAGAAATTCAAACACAAGTCTAACCAGTCACACAGTACATTCTGGTAGAACTTGCTACCAGCTGGCCAGACCTCTACGGGTGTTAAGAATATAAAAAAGGCTATCAGGTACATAAGTGAGCCAAATGAAAATGACAAGAAGACCATTGTTTGAGGAGAGTTTTGTAAACACTAACTGTGGCGTCGCACACATATGTAATGCAGTCAAGCGACGCTAAATTGAAAGCAAAAAAAAAGATGGGGAAAAATAATTTTATCAGGCAGTTTTTTGCAGTCTACTCAATCATATATCAATTCCACAGTAAAAAGCTAGCTAATTTTCGCTTTTGTACGATCCAGCACATATGCGCTCTGTCATCACTACAGTACGATATCCTGTAAATTTTAAGTTTTCTATGAAGAATCATAGCATCGGCGTCTTATAAAAGCTAGTTTATGTAGAATTTTGATGGCTGAAATAATCGAATCTTGAATCACTCTGACTTGATGTTTGGAACATTACGATAAAGCCGTGATAGGTTTCCCGCAAACAAAGGACATAAAATGTCCTTTGCTTTTATGATCCCATCTCCATAGAATTTGTCATTGGTTTCTACTATTAACAGGGCTTTTCGCTAGATTGTTATTGTTAAATTGTGTTTATCTTTGCTAACAACGCACTAATGGTGTGGTGTGTTGAAATAAATGAAATTCATGCACAAAATTCCTCGTTCTCCTGGACAAATTGGCCCATATTCGGAGCAGCATAAAGCATTGGCTATCAAAGGGAACGTCGTTGTAGAACAATTAATGCTTGAGACTAAAAATGGTTTATCAGTCCTAACACAACGGGCACATTTTCTGAAATCCTCTTGAATTCTGGTTACGTTGAAGTTTTTGAGAAACTACCAAACCCAGTTTTCGTAACGCTTTTCTTAAATGTAGGTCGTGTACGAGTTTACACGCATGCATGAAGCCCTCGTATTCCACATCAGCGGCAATGAATTGCATACCGTTCGTGAAACGTATTGAAACGCATTTGTTTTGTAGATGGGACTATAAGGTTTTCTTCGCTCAATCGTGTATAAAAGCAATTCGAAACGCCAGCTTGGACAGAAAATTTTTCGTGCTATCTTCAACGACTGCGAATCCAACCGCATAAGGTCATATCTTCATCCTCTCATTTCTACGCTCAGAAATCACAATTTGTCATTTTTTGGAAGTCTCATAGAATTGCAAATGCAGTTCGTGTCCTTTTGTGCCTCATAACGTTTTCCTTACGCAAGCATAAAAATTGAATCACACATACTCGTATCTGAATGGAGGTCAAATGTATCAAATAATTGTTGGGCAGATACTTGCCCAATCGAATCTGACTGTGTGATTGAGCATTAGAATTTAATCGACTTCAAATTCATCGAGATGGGCAATCGGAAGACTGGATCAGAAATCAAGTTGCTATTGTAAAATCAAAAATCCACTAGCCGTCTGCTCTTTCTACTTTCTGGATTTTCTTTTTGAAAACGGCTTATTATCTGCTCTTCTCTTGAAATTTGAAAGATCGTAAAGTAAGTTTTACTGCTAGTCGTTGGAACTTGAGTAATAAATGGTTAGAGGGATAGTGAATGAGAAGAAACCCAAAAAATCTTCAGAGTCGTGGCTCACTCCATACCTTCATTCGAAAAAAAAATTTTGCTTCTCCCCCCCCCCCCCCCCCGTCGCGGATGGAATTCCTGGGACTCCCGCTGACCCGCAGTCTTTTGATAAATTTCTTCCAAAAAGCAGACTGCACCGGATCAGAAAGTTTTATAAACAGAGAATTTTCTTCAAATACTAGGTATCGTATTCGATCGATTTTAGCCTATTTTCTTTTTCCTCCCAAGAGTGTTACTGTAGGAGCATTCCTTTCAGCTTCATCACGATAAGCTTTGATTTGATGAGTTATACGATATATACACACAACTACTCACTCAGCAAAGCATTCAAAATTTTAAGACTCTCGAGGGAAGACATGAGAAATGTGCTCGTTTGCATTGAAACATACATAATTGATTGATTTATCTTAAAAAAAATCATTTTGGAGGCGCATTGTGAGCATTTGACAAAAAAAAGTTCTGAGCCGCTGTTCAGCTTGTTATCGCTTGCCTTCTCTTTATGATTTTGTGCAACTGTTGCAGCCTTCATAATTGAAAACATGTGTGAAACGCGGTAGATAGTTTGGCACTTCAAAATAAAAGTCTGTCGGTTGTCGTATATAGAACCATATAACAGCATAGCATGATTAATTTGAGACCAAAGGGATGTCGTAGAAGCGCTTACAAATAACATTTGCAGTAATATTAACTCATCTTTGAACTAATGTCAAGATTATAGGCAAACATGGAAGTTAGGGACTATATAAAAGTTGAAGATACACGTGAAAATGTACTGCAAACAAACAAAAAAAACACATATGTGCCACACTCGAAAAGCATTTAATAGTGAATGATTAATCTTCTTATGTATCATTACTCCCGGTTCACCCAGTAATCCACTCATTTCACCCTTGTTTTTTTTTTCAATTAGTTACCTCTTAATCTGACTGCGCACAACAAATAGACTTCAAAGGAGTATATGGAGCAGCATATCATCTTTTTTTTTCAATTTTTGGTACCAATATCCATGCTAAGTTTACTCGTCTTCTGCTTGGGATTGTGCACATGCGAAAAGACTTCATGCATAAGCAGATCTTCTCATATGTGAACGAGAACTGAACTGTGAACTCATCTGTTCTCGCTTTGAGAGTCTCATAAACAGTTGAGTAAAGAAAAGCTCATTCTTTGTTTGTGAAGGCTTGACAGCTCCTCAGCAGTGTCTTGTTAGTGCTATACTAACAATCCACAGCTTAGCCCTTCATCAAGACAAAATCCATGGTCCCAACTTAAATTTTTCAATCTTTGATTGTGAAGATTTGTACACAAATTCAGGTGGTAAGGTGTAATTGTCAAGAAAGTAGCTCCGACAGGTTGTCGAAAACAGGAAAGTGATTTTTGAATATTATTAAGCTGACTTGAGCTATGAGTGTTTCCTGCTAAATATTCTAAATATGGGAATTTCTTTCACGTCTAATAAATTTTATTTCAGTGGGGCAATGGTTTTTCTATATCCTCCGACTCGAGTTTCCGCTAAGAAACGAAACGATGTAAGCTTTTTGGAAAGGCATGTGCAATTTCCGGTTGCTTCTTGATTTTATACGAGTTTTCTCTCTCCTTTTCTGCATGATATGACTAACAGAATGCTAACTTAACGGAACAGCTGCTTCGTACAAAGCTCTCTGACTGCTGCGTTATAAAAAAAGGACGTGCTTCGCAAGAGAAGAGAAAGCGCTGTAGTCAGGCTGCAGTAACGATTCTTCCTAGTTCTTCCTCATCTTGAAAAGGATCTTTCATGACTTGTCTCTTCCATTTACTTTCAATAAGCTATAGCATGCGCAAAAAACACTTCTTTTAGTGGCAGAAAACACTTCTTCTTTTTAGTTGTAATAACTCTCTCGTGAAGTTTAGCCTACAACTGATGTGGGGGTAGTAACCAGGGTTGAGCGTGGGGTCAGGCGCGCCCCGACTTGGGGGGTCGTACTGGGGTAAGACAGAGGGGGGGGGGGTTGTCATGATCAGGAATCGAATTCGTTCGATTGAGGAGATACTACGATTAAGGTGAAGAAGAAAAGCGCTAGTTTAGTGGATATCGCGACCTCACCAGTACTGAAGGAATGAACGGTAAGCAGCATACTAATTGATTTCACAATCGAAGTTTCGGCCAAAACTCAAATCTTCATCTTCTACCTTGACATATTATAAATTCATCAAGGAAGCTTGCTGTGTGAAATGGGTATCATTTCCGAGCACGTCAAATTACCTCTATGAGCCCTACAAACCATTATTTACTGCATTGTCTAGTGTTTCTCAACGACTAAAAAGCGTGATTTTCAAACATGATTAACTTGTTTTCAAAAGTGAGAAAAATTCAATTTTTTTGTACTCGTAACAAAGTATTGTTCCCCACTAGTCTAGGCTACAAATTGCGCTTTGTATCGCTTGCAAATAGTGGAGTAAGAAATAATGCCAAAATTCCGACCGGCGCGTTTTTCGCCATGACTGCTTTAACTCCACGGATTACCACAAGGCCGAAACAAGTCGAATCAAGTCCAAACACTTACTGTGGAATCTTCGAGGGTTGTGCTAGCGATTCACATAAAACTTGAATAAAAAAGCTTCTTCAATGATAAGGTTAGTCGGGTCAGGCGCAACCCCACAAAAGGTCAGGCCGCCTGAGCTTTTGAGGGGTTGCGCCTGACCCGATTAACTTGTTTTCAAAATCTAAAAATCGCTCCATTTCTGCTATGAGTATTGAACTCAAAGCCTCTTCTTGCAATACTGCAAATTTGGAGCCAAACAATACACCCCTGTGGGAATTATAGCTCTAAAAATAGGGCTATCCAAAATCCAAAACTTGCCGTCAAGTTGCGTGTGCTGTGCAATCGCAGAAAGTCGACCTACAGACCTCCAAAAAACAAGAACTCCCAAAAACGGCTGATCTCTTCGGATTATCACAGCCTGAGGTCCTGGAGGTGAAGCAGAGGGGTCGTTTAGGGGCTTTCACTGGGGGGGGGGGGAACGTTTTGGAAAGACTTGTGCCTGACTTCTTGCTCAACCCTGGTAGTAACCATTTCCTGTGCATGAGAAAGTTAAATGGGATGATACTAAATTTACATCTTCACATGCAATAATGCAAACATTTTTTCCTAAAAAGAGCGGATCTTAAGTCGCATCGCGTTGATGTGCTAGTGAACATTCCAAAAAAGTTATATCAACTTCACGAAACCCGTACCTTCCCTTTGATTCCAAGTGATAGGCGGCTGGAAGGCGGGGCTTCAAGTCCCAATAATCCAGGCTAGGGAATAATCAGAGGGCACACTCGCGAGAAAGACGCAGACCGCGTCGCGGTTGCGAGCGGTGGCCTTCCAGCCGCCAATCGCGTTAAATCAAAGGGTACATATCGCTTACCGAAACCCTATAAGTTATTCTTGTAGTGCTAAT
This sequence comes from Cylicocyclus nassatus, assembly GCA_958299035.1. Taxonomy (NCBI): domain Eukaryota; kingdom Metazoa; phylum Nematoda; class Chromadorea; order Rhabditida; family Strongylidae; genus Cylicocyclus; species Cylicocyclus nassatus. Next base: position 44,570,040 of record CATQJL010000001.1, on the reverse strand, counting down.
GCTATCCGTTAGAATTGATACAGACAATGAGTGTGAACGCTCAAACGGAAAGCATCTGGTCTACGAGAGGAATGAGGCGAACTAGATTACAAGCTTATTCCAGCCACTAAATCGCTGGGATACATTTTTTGCCAAACCCACAGACTTCATTGTATCTCCAAAATGTCTTTTCTTATCTTTGGTATGTTTCAATGTTTTCGTTTCATCTGGTAAGGTTTTTCTTCACAACAAAGGTTAAGCGATTTTGCTGAGGAGTAGTTGTGTAGCTGCAAGTATGTAGTGAAAATTGAGGATGTTCTTTCCCAGACAGATATGCAGCTCACTGGAAGTCGTAGATGGTAGTAGAGCGGAGTACATCAGATTTGTGAGAATCTGATAGCATGGTCAAATAACATGTATGGTTTACACTGATGACCGCGCAGAGCTTCTTGATAATGACATCTCTACTGTATACCTACCGTAACGCACGGTTCTTTTGCTACTGACGAAGTAGTTCTGCAGAATGCTGTGACGGTCGTAAAGATCTTGACATTTTTTTCTCTTTGAGTGCATTACATTAGTCAAACATTATAAAAATTGTTTGAAGAGCTCTCCAAATTGATCGCTCTAAATCTTGATAAACGGGAAGAAAGCATGATGTCAGTCCTAACTTCACAAAAATAACTTTCACATTCCTAATTTGGTTCGTAAAGCTGCAAAGAATTTGAGAAGCTTACAATCGGATAACTTATATGCAGTATTTTGGTGCCATAGGAGGCTTCTACGAATTTTACGCCCTATTCCGTAAAGCGGGAGGGGCGGGATGTTGCGCTCGATAATGGCTTCATTTCTTTAGGGCCGGGTACACTTCATGCGATCTCAGTCGCGACGCGATTTGGCAATTCGCCAAAAGTTTTATTATCCAACACTAGCAAACTACGCATGCATAGTGTGTATAACTCACGTGAATTGCTAAAATGCCCTATCTTCTGTACATTTAGATTGTGCTTACAGTGATTTATGAACACTTGAAATATTGCCAAATCGCGTTGCTACTGAGATCGCGTGAAGTATACGCGGCCCTTTCGGCTGTCAATATCATGGCATGCATTTGTACCACAAAATACCAAATTGTGAAGTTAAAGCTGGACATGCATTCCCTTTGTTCAATGAAAATTTTCTGGGTAAAGCGAGACAGGTCAATCGGAAACCGAGCGAGGTAGAGGTTATTCGATGCCCGCAAGGGAAAGTGCTGTTCTCGCATTACACTGACGTACGATGCCATTCAATCACTTGCAGCCACGGGCGATTTTTTAACGCCTCACGTGCTGATTTGTTGCCTCGCGTTCGTTTTGCACTCGTTTTTGCCCGGGTTTGGATTGTTACGGGGCGTTTTGTGGCAGTGCACGAGCACGCGGGTACGCGGAATGCTCGTGGGAGGACATTGACGCTCCTTTTTTCACTTCGCCTCTTCTCATCGATCCTGGCACTGTTGTGACTGAATTTTTACGCTTTTCTGGAGCATTTTCAGTAATTTTATAAGTGCAAGATCTAAATTTTCATAGATCATTTAGACGGAATTCTCTGTTGGACAGTTTTCCACTTAGTTAAGAAAGGATAAATCATATTGCAGAATAAATCGTTGGCGTTACGTTCTCAACAAGGTTATATTTCCTCTCTTTCAAAATAGTACACTTCTCATTCGAGTGCGATACCTACAGTTACAGTTACAGAGACGAAATTTTCTCTCCCACTCTGCTCAATCTTCTTTCAGCTTTATAAAACAACATAAATCTTATGGCAGTACATAATATGAACATATTAGCATCATTACCTCACGATTAAACAATATTTATTTTTTGCGGTGATGATGCAAACGAAATTTTGATCTCCATCGACTGCTCCGCTTTGTAAACACAATTTGAATACATTTTATTGGGATACATCATATTGCAAAGTGTAGGTGTCAGCATCCGTCACTGTACGAGAAATTTCTGATGGTGGTGGAACAGTGGGGGAGGGGGACAAATAACTTTCTTTCATGAGAAGACGTGGCTATCGAAAATCTTTACGGCAATGCTTTTCAGGAGACCCACGACCCCGAAGAAAATTTTTTACAAGGCAGATTTGAATTCTAAATTTTAGAAGTTGTATTAATTATTAACAAGTGAAAGCGAGCCACTGGCACAATCAATAACTCATATAGGCCCCAAAAATTTCGCGACTCATTTTCAAAGAAAGCTCCTCTTTCCCCCTCCCCCCTCTCCGCTTCCGCCTCAGCTCCACTAACCCTTTCGAAAACCCAATATACATACAGAGTGTCAGCGTTGAACCGTAACAAAATTCCTACCCGCTTCGCGACTTTTCATTTTTGTTTCGCGCGTATGCACACGAATTTCCAGCTCCCCTTCAAAGGTTTTATCGCTTTGTAAACATAACATAGAATTTATTGCAGAGCGAACAGCATTATAACATTACGATTCAAACGAATACTTTCGCTCCTTTGTGTCATAAAACTGGCGCCAACATCGGCAGTCGGACTCTGACAGACCGTTATACAAATGAATCATATTGGTGACCGCCACAACCATCCTCGCGAATTTTTTGACTTCAAAAAACCGCGCCATCTGGGAAATCTAAGAGCCTCTCTCATCCGTCGCACTTGATTTTCGAACTCCGCTTGAGTGACTCAAAAATGTTTCCTAGAAAATGAGATGAGTGGTATTGTTTCTCATTTTTCATTCAAAATGACAGAGATGATTCACCTTTGTGATTGTTGAATCACTTCATACTGCCACGTATTCGCTCACTGTCAGAAATCTTTTCTTCCTTCGTACATTCCGCCTTTTCTTCTGCTCATTCATATGTCCCATAATAACCGCACGCAATGTGATGTTCGTTCTGTTCGTTCCACAGAAATGCAGCGAGTTCTAAAAACTTCATTGATAGCATAATCCGTAGGCAACGTTCCGTGCATGCGGTTTTTCGTGCACTTTTATGCTTCGACGTAGCGAACTGATACTGGTTTGGCAGCCATCACATTTGTGTACACATGGGGCGATCAGAGTTCTCCTTTTTTCTCCTCTGGAGTGGGTTCTGATGGGAATGCGCTGAAAGTCGAGTGCTACGAAGTATGTAATGCTTACATTAGCCATGCTGTCACGGGAATGATGAAAGAAATGAAAATTTTGAGTAAAGCACGAAAGTTCAAAAAAATGTGTATCTTCGGCACGAGTAGGCTCAGTGCCCCCTAATCATTGCAAATATTTTGATTGGGCTTATTTGGTTTTTTTCTGAACCGTGTCGCGCTGAGAAAAATGCCTGCTGAAAGGTATATAAATATTCAAGTGACGCTTTTGACTCACATTCAAACTGTTGGAACATTTAAACTGTCCTTCTTTGATGTCTTGAAAACTATCCTCAGTTTTTACGAAAATCTACCAGTTATCCTCGTCTACGAGTCATTGATGAGTGGGCGGAGTGAGCCAGAGCGGACTGCGCAAGTTTGGATGATATTTTGTTATTTATAGTGTTCAGCTGAGAAACATTGTTGTGTTTTATTGGAGCTCCTCCTCTCTTTCTTTACTCTATATTTCTCTCAAAAAAACTTTTTTCATAATCATTACGTAATTTCTCCTAAAATAATCTATATTGCCAGACACTCCTCGATCAATTTACACAACGCACCTTTTTTGCTGTTTTTTCTTTGTTTGAGTTTTCTCGATTTTTTGCTCTTCGTCATTCAGAGTCACTCCCTTTTGCTGCTCAGCATGAAAGCTGTATGTTGCAATCCATACCGTCACTCATTCAATTTACGGTTTAACATTGATTTTACTATCATTTATATTTTTTAAGCGAATTTCCCACTTGTGCTTAGGAGGCCTTAGCTTATAATCCCATCAAAATTCTAAGAAAATTTTCCTTCATTTATTGAACAGTTAAAACATATTCAACTTCGCTTGTATTTTGGTGCAAATTTCGAAATTCGGACATTTTTTTTGCGAAATGTTTTTGGATGTCCTATCCAAACAAATGTAAAACCAAAACGCCCAGTTCTCCACAATCTTCGTATAATAGAGGCAGCTGAGATTTATAGACATCGCTAATTTGACACAGCATATTTTGGAGCTTTCAAACAATTCGCTCAGATGCTGATGGTCTGTGCACAATATTAACAAAAAAAAACGGTCGCAGTAGATCTCTTGATTATGGAGGGAGTAGAAAATGGTTGAAGTATATTGACAACAAAGTGGTGTTCTCCAAAATAAGAATTATCAGTAAATCTTATCCGATCTATTATAACGCGGAATTTTTTCCAGGATTTTTGATCTGGAGCGCGCTTAAGGGCGTACCAATAAATAAAACCAGCGAATCGATGGTTTGATAATTCTTACATCTGCATGGATTTGAAAGTTCTCGAAATTTTGGGCGCATTTTGCAGTGCACAATCGTCTTTGTCACATCTTGGCTGTCACTGGGACGAATTTTCGTTGTCTTTGCAAGGTCATCACCTGGCGTGTGATCTGTCCGCTGCCTAAAAATTATTTCACTCAGCCTTCTGTGCAGAGGAATTTTCAATACCGACTGATACCTTAGTTTTTGTTTGGTCTGGGCTTTCTCATAGGCACTTGAAGCTCTTTTGCAAACAAGATTTTTGGGTCCCGCTCACGACAAAGCCCCTCTTGAATTTTGAACCAAGCGTTTTTCCCATTTTAGGAAATAGCATAGAAGGAACAAGGCCTGCAGAATTTGCACGCAAAGCTAAGACTCTCTTCCTTGCCATTTGGTCCGATTGCCCTTCCGCACATCTTGCACTTCTTTTCCTATTGCAACGCTGCATCGTGAAAGCTCTCGGGCTGCATTCCTTTCCCCAAAAATCAATATTTTATTGAACAACGTTTTTGTTAGGGGAAACGAAATTGTCAATGATAGTTTCACTATTCGCTCACTGTTGCTGATCGATTGTGCTTGTTGACAGCATCGCTGGCCATCGATGCCTTGGCGATAGGCGCTTGTACTTTCTTTTTTTTTTGTAGTCGCATACTATTTCCAGAAATTACTAAAAAGAAGAAAGCCGTTTTGGAAAATTTTCCTTTCGGTGGCTAGTTTATCTTGATCTTTATCTTGTTTATGAAGCTGCACTACTATTTCAGTAGGAAATTTTCTGGAATCATGCTCTTCGAAAAGTGATAAATATTGTTTCAAAAGAAGAAAATTAGCCATCTCCATGCTTTACTAGCAAGTCACTGATATGCTGAGACTTTGCTTCAGACTGTGGAAATAACATCTTGCAAAGTACAACATTTCCGCTGCCGCCTGTTTTGACGCAAATGCAAGACAGATATTTTTTTCAGTCTCCGGCGCGTTTGAGTTTTGCAAATTGCTGACATCGCAGGTTCCGTCAATCATCACTTTACAAAGCTTCGGTCATCGAGCAGGTTTCACAATCTTATCTGTAGGTCATTCTAAGGATCGTGATGACGGATTTAACGGCGGGCTTTGCGCCCTCAGGAGCATAAAACACTCATACAAAAAGGCATCGCCTCAGCGCTCACTCAGTCACTTTTGCTGTCTATATACTATCATACGTAAGCAGAGAAACCATTCAAGTAGAGATGAAAACCAAGAAAATGCGGTTGCCGGAAGTGCGTGCGTGTTGCGTGTGGTCATGCCATTGTCACGATTCTTCGAATGCACTATACCTATAGCCTAGTGTGCAACCACATTTAACGTGAGAGAACATCTACACCTTACTTCATTTTCCAATCTTTTTCATTTCACAACCTTTGATGATTCGTCACAGAGTTTAAGAAGATTATCGGCGTGATAGAGTCCGCAAGATTTCCATTTATTTATTTACTGCATACCCGAGAAAAAACAATGATTAAGGAGTGGTTCAAACTGTGTCGTTTTTTTTACTTTGTGTATGTTTAATCGCAATGAAAATTCTCTTCGGTTGTATTACGTGAGAGAACCGGCTTTGCATTCATCTCAGAGAACTCCCAAACTTTTTCCTTCATCTCTCTACCACTCTTACACTTACAGACAACATTCTCTGAATGTTAAGAATCCCTTCGAAATATTGCGTTCCTCCTTCAACTGATCTCCAACTCCGCTGTTTTCTCGCAAACTGTGAGCGTAATGTAAACCACAAGTACCATTTGCTACTTGAATAGAACTTATATATACTTTTCGTAAGGCTAACTAGCAAAGATAATCGAAATTTCATATGCGGTAAACCAAATCTTGTTACTTTTCCAGAAGTTTCGACGAAGGCTTGGCACATAGCAAATCCATTTTCAAGTCCGAAAAAGTTTCTCATTTTCCATCCGCCCATCTTCGAGCTAACTAAATCATGTTTCTCGTTAGCTGCATGGTTTCTGCTTTGAAGTGATGAATAATGAGATATCCCCTTTCTAGAGTGCTGCTCAGCAAATTTTGCAGCAGCTTAGAAGTTTCCCATAGTAAGTTGGTCTTGCCTCCACAGTTTTATTTCCCAACGCTAATTTACATAACTCCATTCTTTCCCAAAGTAAAAAGTGATCTTGCAGGTCCTGCCGAGTACTACAAAAAGTATTCTGCTAGCCTCTCAACGAAAGAGCTTGTTTTTTTAATTCCTTTCCAGTTTTCTATACCTTCGTCAATGTCCTTCCCATACGCATTTCGATTTTCTTGATACAAAATGGCTTGGTTCTTCCCATTCGTCATCATTTTTCTGACAATAGACATTTTCTTAATCTTGAAAAAATGTTCGCTTGCCCAGATGTTGGGAATTTTTCCCGCTCTCTCATTAATCACAAAATTACCGCTGTTCATATTTTCTTGCTAAGAGTGCTAGGTCATTTCATCTCTTTGCAAACATTGCATTCAGCAGCAGTTTTTTCCTGCGGAAAAATATGCGATTACATCCTGCAAAACAATCCAAGTCAATAAGTTCTGAAAAAAAAACTTCGCCACTTACAAGTCTTTATCGTGTGTTTCACCTTTGTTGTTTTCATTATAAACGCTTTTATCGCTTGAAATCCATGTATGGACATACCGCAGAAAGGTTCAGAGCGCTAGAATTTTATAAGATAACATGGTTATAGTAACTTTCTAATAAAAATGAAAAGCTAGTTATTGAGAAAAAGTGCTGCAGATGCAAATCTTACGCAGAACCTTGCAAGAGCACATCCCTCGAAGCAAGCATAACCTGATTAGTGTGTATTTTGTCGTAGTTTAGATGTTGTTACTTGACTCTGTTCTGCTCTCATTTTGCCCTTAAAATCCTAGTGCAGGGTCCGGCACGAGGTGGCTAGGTGAAAATGCAAGGAAAGAAGTTCCCTTTGACCCTAGACCATAATCCTAGGAAATCTCAAAAAAAAAACGAAACGTCGACCAAAAAAAACGTCGCGAATTATGTGTCTTTTGAGCCACAAAAACGAAACCCCCTTTGCTTTTTGTCACGGTATCCAGCTTGCTCATAAGCCAACTGTGCCCAGTGTAGGGATGATGTGACTTTCTAATTCTAACAGTATGACAATGAATTACTCTATCTTTTGCACAAGATCCAGTACAGTTTATCAACTACTACAAACACAATTCTGATCGCAAATAAATCTAATAGAACTGGCAATCGGTTAAAGCTTAAGAAATCGCGTTAGATATAATATAACAAGCAATGCAAGCACGCAGCTCTTCGTCTAGCTGGCATATGGTTCGCAAAAATTTGGAGTTTTATGACAGTGCTGAATGAGTTGCTTATCAAACAAATAGAAAAATACATCTAATCATCCAGTTCATAAGCTTCTGCCAGCTTCATATTGCGATTTGATGTGATAAATTTATGCTGAAATGGCAACTTTGCTTTCTTCGCAATCATTGCTAGCTATATCGAACAGTTTTTTGAATTATTTTTTTTTGCTTATCTATTCGTTTTGTAATCATCTTAATGACGAATCTTGTAACGACCATTTTCTTCAATTTCGATCTGTTATCAAGCTTTATTATTTGAGCGATTTCTCATGCTTTGGAATCAACTATAGCAAGTAAATTCACTGCAAAGCTAGCGTCATTGCGCACTTTGTAGCTATCTCATCAATCACAGTTTTTACTTAAAGAGCTAGTTTTTACAACTTGTCAAGTACTCGATCTTTTGTGTACTATCAAAAAAGGTTCTGAGTACGGGATAAAAGGCTCACCTCAAGATCTAATGTGTATTTCCGCAACCATAAGCAAGGGTAGCCACTGCTCTGATGAAGCCTTCTTCGTTGTTCTAAGCCACTCAGCGAGTTCCGAACCAGTGCTGTCATCGTATGTCCTTTATTTATGATTAGTGGAATTGCTGAGAAAACTTTTTTCCAAAACTGTGTGCGGGAAGAAAAAATCACTGTGAATTCAGCAAAAACCAAGCATGAAAATTTCCGTTTGCGTGCCACAGCCAACCACATATATAAGCAAGTTTTTCAGTTTTTCAAGGCATCAGTACTTTTTCTTCTCAATTCTGGCCAACTTCTAGTTGAGGCCGGCGGCACTCAGTGTGTTGAAAATTATAAATGCTCAAACATTTTTATGAACACTTTCACGAATTTCTGACGCGTAAGCCAGTGCTCTACCAAAATTTTCACAACAGTGGAATCTTTTTCCCTACCAAAAAAAACGATTTTATTTGAGAAAGGTGGTAGTTCCATTTTATACAAGAAAAACACATTATTATACAAGAGATGTGCGCTCGGTGAGAAACCAGTTTTCTTTCGCTCCCTCGCGAAGACGCACTCAAGCGTGGCATGGCAAGGTCTTTGAACTTACTACTGTACGAGTTACTCTTTCTTCTGTCCATTATGCTCTTCTTTTCTATCTTAGGAAAAATGTACAGGCACGTTAACACACTCCTTAGAAGCAATCAATGCCACTTCCCTTCCTTTTCCATACTTTTTGATTAATTTAATGTTTTTTGATGTCACATCATCACCACGAAGGTCCGGCACAAGGATGGCATGTTGGAAGTCGTTTCTAACGAAAAAACGAAGAATATCTCGTGCGGGAAGGACATTGATCCTAGCTCAAAACGAAAGATGCTCTACTTGCCAGATTTGAAATCTCAGACATCCCAAGTTTTTCTCTTAGTGGCTGTTCCACGATTATCCTGCAAGGCAGTGGGAGCGGGAGGGCCAAAGGACCTTCATGTAGAATGAGAAAAGATGTCCCGGAGTAGTTAAGCATCTTTTTCTGATTCCACATTAATCATTGACCTTTTCAATTTTTTATCTCAATAGCTACCGAAAGCTATGAATGCGCTAGTAACAGAATGCACGTATAATTCCGCGAGGAAGTTTTTTTTTGAAAATCTGATTGTCACCCTCGTACTTAACAACCCTGCCATTATCATCACATTTTCACCGAATCACTCGCTATTTTCTCCTGCTATTTGCCGCCATTTGCCACTCTGCCATCCACCCACTAAAATGCATTTTTTCTGAACTCACCAGACTACAATAGTGAGGACTAGTGCGTCACTCCACTCTTGACGTGTCGGACAACTGCTCATTTTTTTGCGCGGCATTCTCTGCCTTTGAGTCTGCAACGTACACTTTACTGAAAAAGAAGTTAATATTCTTGCGAGCTCGTCAGATGGATCGTACAGCTTACCGAGGAACTCATTTGTCTCGTTGAAGAATGCGTTATGGACATGCCTAATTTGCTTAGTTTTGTTTTTTGATATTGCGGTGGAAAGAAGTACTTGCAGCTTTTGGACTACAAAAGTTGTTTGGCATAAAATCAAATTTTATGCTTGTTCCTACAACCACTGGCCCAGGTACTGAGGGACGCAAAAGTTTTGGTTATACCCCAACAATCGCCTTTCCCGATTGATCTATAATCACTTTGGGTCCTCGCGGCTGATCAAAAACCCAAAATCTTCCACCCTTCATCTGCAACCGCAAGCATTTGTTGTTTTGCGGCTGGTGTTTTCTTAACTCATCCGTTATTTCATTTCTAAAAAACTGAAACAAAGAGTCTAGAGAGAGTTCTCCTTATATGCTTTTCACACAAACGTTTTTTGAAAAAAAGTGTTTGTTTCTTAGCTGTTCTGCCTGAATGCATCAAATTGTTGACAAGAGCGAATTGCATACAAATTTGCAGTTTGCTTGCATTTTACGAGAGCCCATGAGCAACAATGTTGTTTCGGCAAATGCGAATTAGTTTCTTGTGCTCGTGCATGTGTTTTGGGAAAAAAACATTGTTTTCCGAAAATTTATCGTCAGTCGGCAACTTTTTCTCTTTTCTCCAGTGTCTAGACTTCCCTTCAAGGTCTGCCATCGGCACACCACACTAAAAAATTAGCTGTTCTCTAAGCTGCTCAAATTACGCTAGAAATTTCCATTTCATCAAGAACGAAATGTTCTTGGAAAATATGCTGGAGGGGGCTAATCGTAAGCATTTGACTATCATATGGTGAGCATCATTTTGTGTAGCATTATTATTCATGAATTGAGACCTGTCCTCATATATTGTGCCCTTCAATTGTCGTGTAGCGCAAACCCAATAGAAAGGATATGCATCATTGTAGAAAATGGAAATTTCATGTGTTTCATCGACTCGGCAAGATGTGGTCATATATGTTTTTTCATTTGTTTCTTACAAAGTAAAGTAAATCACAAAATATACTCCAAAAATAACCGTGTGTTTCCCGCTCTCCTATTTGATTATTCATCGAACACAGCTTCGTTGGTCATGCAGTGAGAAAAAGGATGATGATGCAGTCCCATACGTAAGAATCGCGTCACATTTCCATTTTGGTCAATCGCACGTCCTCATCGTTTCACGGAGAGGGAGGGAAAAGGGGCTGTCGCGGGGCTCTTTTGATTAGTCTACTACAAATAAAATCTTTTTTTGCAAACAATCGTTTTGACTATGAGCCACTATGAGGTATTTAAAATTCAAATTTTGTGCAAGGTATTTAATCTGACAGCAATTATTATAGGATGCTGCTATTTTTCGAGTATGGAGTTTGCGAGGAATTTTCTTCGGACATTTTAACATGACTAAAATGGTAGCACTACGTCAATTCTCGAATAATTATCACCTGTTGAACTGTTATGGGGCTATTCCAGGGGATGTTGCCGGAAATCATAGGTATAACCCTTCTTCCATTGTGGCAACGTAAATGTTGCAGCAAAGCAGTTGTGCCATTTATAGAAACGTTTGTAGTTTGTAGCTCCCCCCCCCCCCCCCCGACTATTCATTATCCTGTTATATTGTCGACGCAGAGCTCTTTCGACACGATATACTATCGTGTTGGACACTATAATTGTTTGTACACCCTCGATATATCGTTTCGTTGAAATGCAGCTCGCCGTTCCTTTCATTGCAGAACTTTTAGCAATTTAACAAATGAGGTAATTTCCCTAATGCTCATTTCCTCAGTGGAGGGCTTTTCTGCAGCAGCTTAGATTTTTGTAGATAAATAAGGAGAAATGAGAAGGGAATTTTGCTGTTATTTGTTGATGTGAGATCAAAAGAAAATTATATACTATTGATTCCAATTTTTTGTGTAAATGTGGCGATTGTGTAATCTGAACAAAAGCTCTTGCAGCCTAAATAGAATCCAGCATCTTGAATTCAAGTGTACTCAGGGAAGGCCTGAAAGCCTGGTATGCAAAGCGACTTCTTCTAAGAACGAAGTCATATGTCTTCTAACATAATACATTCAGAAATTCCGATTGCCATATCTTGCAATCAGCCACAATGAAATAGCAAATGTTTTGGAACTGATCCGTAGCGCAGCTGATAGTTCTTCATTATGGGATTGGCTAAACAGAGGTAGTCAATCCAAATCAAACCAGACGACTAAATATGCTTCATTTAGAGCTTCAATTATAACCTGTTTTTAATCATGCGACTATCTCGACAACAGGCCATTTCTTTATTATCAGACCAAAAAACATGGCGATAGTAGGCGCATATATTCTCTCTCGCACTGTGTAATTTTGATGGTGAAGAACTGGGGAAAAAGTTTACAACAGCATCTAATGGGCTGAGAAGTTTTTTGCTGTTATTAATATGTTTTCGTAATAAACAAACACTACTTCAAAAGCGAGGCCATGGTGGCCACACAAAGTATGGGGTAACTCAGATGATGCCGCTTTCTTTTTGTTTGTTCGCAGTAAAATGATATCGGTTTCTACTTTTTATAAAAATTCCCAAGCTTTGAAATTGTGATTATGTCAATTCCCATTTCCAATGTAAAATCGCAGAGATTGTATCTCGTTTAGGAATATCATATACGGTAACTAAATTGGAATCTCCGAGAACATGTAGGCATGTAGATGCAACCTGGCAAATCCATTTCCAAGAGTCCAACAAATACTCGTTGTTTCCATTCATGGTTTTTTGTGCACAACTATAACATGTTGCTGTGGTCTAAACAGAATGTGGCGCCATCCACTAGCATGTTCTTGGTAGGGTCTCATAACTATGGTTTTAGTTTACCACAAATAGAATTTTCTCTCGTTATCCGAAAAAGAGGAGGTCACTGCCTCACGAAATTTTCTGCACGCCTTCGAAGCAAGTGCTCTTTGTCTTTCATTCTTTTCTAGAATGGTTTGGTTCTTCTCATTCGTCATGTCATTTTACCAACGATGGGTGCTTCTTATCTGATAGAACTTGACCTGATCAGATGATCGAAATTTCTCACAGTCGACCAATGTCCTCCATTTTTCCCGAGAGTGCTTGATCACTTCATATCTTCACAAATAACAAGCAGACATTGTTTGCTGCAAGGAAGCTGCAAACTTTCAAAGTCGGTTATTCTGTCGCAAATTTCTGGAGGATAATTTAGTTCCATTTAAAGAAGGCTTCTTTGACCATCTTTCCTCCCTCCGTTCACAAACACTTCTCGCTATTCAATGTGCTAAGAGATTCGCCAAATGAGCTCAAATCATGGAACTTCTCAAATTAATTGCAAGAGAGAAAAAAGCAGAGCAAGTGAAACCTTGAAAGCAAAACTTATGACTCCGCTGTGTTAAATAAGTACAATTGCTCATGTAGGTATGTTGTTAGCCGCTGAACGGTCAGTGTATGAACCTTGCTAGACTGCATTCAGATAAAGTACGCTAGACTTACTCAGAGTCTCTGTTTTCTCATAATTTCAACGTTACTTTACTAGTTTGAACTCTGTTTTGCTCTTGATTCACTCTGCAATATCACCAATGAATGGCTAATGTAACTATGGTGTTCTACGGTTTCCCGCAACCACCACATCCCTTTATTGTACCCGCAAACAAATTATGAATGTAACATTCTTTAGCACAAACAAGGCTAATAAAACTGGCTCTAACCATCACGGCTTCAAAACTTGCATTGAACAGTAACAAATCAAACAATGCCAGAGCCGTTCTTCACTCAGTGGGTTTCTCTGCATACGATTACTTTTTGGAATTTCAAGCAAAATTCTGTGCTACGCTGCCCTTTCGAATTTTGGGCTTGCATTTTTCAAATATTTTATGGAAAGCTCTGAACTCGGAATGAATTTCTTCCCTCAATTGAACAACACTCTTGCTCGCTACAAAGTATAGTTGTAACGAATGAAAATTTTCATCGAATAAACAATTATCGAAAAACTGATTTTTGATAGATTTTCGTAGGACTGAATATCGAATAATTGATTTTTGAAAATTTTTCGAATAATCGAATAATATTCAATTTCCGATTTCTATCAGGTTGTCCCATAAGTTCCGTCCGTTTTAATTTTTAATCACAATAAGTCGTGAACTTCTTGATCATAGATAGGCTACAAGGTACCATTCGATATAAGGCAAACCCTACACGATGACGCTCTTACTTTTGCACCAGTGCAAATCCATCTCGAGTTTGAAGCCAAAAACCAGAATGACCTAACCGCCCGAAAAATAAAGAAAAAAAATCTTAACTCCTTCCAAAAAAATCCTAGAAAATTCCAAACTTGCTCACAGATACGCTATCTACATCAGCCATTTATATATATGTACTATTCCTGTATTTTTTCCTTCGATATGAATCGAGAAAACGAAAATTTTTATGTTCTTGGCAAAGTGATGCTGTGCTGTTCCCACACTAGTAGTTGTATACTACAGACCAGTACAAGTACATACACAAATTTTCAGCGCTCTACAGGCTTTAGTTCTCGAGAAACTTTGAAGTTAGCTTCGCACAGTCGGGTGTCCCATATTAAAACGATTATTTCTCGAGAACTAAAATCTGTAGAGCGCTGAAAAATCACGTCTGCACTTGTACTGGTCTGTAGTATACAGCTACTGGTGTGGGAACAGCACAGCATCACTTTGGCAAGAATATGAAAATTTTCGTTTTCTCGACTTCTATCGAAGGAAAAAATACAAAAACAGTATATATAAATGGCTGATGTAGATATCCTATCTGTAACCAAGTTAGGAATTTTCTAGGATTTTTTTGGAATCTGGAAGGAGTTAAGGTTTTTTTCTTTATTTTTCGGGCGGTTAGGTCATTCTGGTTTTTGGCTTCAAACTCGAGATGGATTTGCACTGGTGCAAAAGTAAGAGCGTCATCGTGTAAGGTTTGCCTCATTCTATCGAATAGTACCCACCTTGTAGCCTATCTATGATCAAGAAGTTCACGACTTATTGTGATTAAAAATTAAAACGGACGGAACTTATGGGACAACCTGATATATTACTCGAATTTGTATGTTCGAATATGGGCACATTCCAAAACGAGCTTTCTAATATTGAATTACCGAGATCTAATATTCGACTATTCGAATAAACGAATATCATCGAATATTTGAATACAATATTCGAACATTCATGTACAGTATTCGCATATTCAAACGCAATAGTCGATTATTCAAATATTCGAGCAACGGTTTTCCAAAACTTTTCGAATATTCGAATAAGTTATTTTTCCGAGTCGTCGAATGGACGAATTTTTCGAATAAAGACTTTTTCATTTATTCGTCTGTTCGAATAATCGAATAATTGGACTTTCTCGACTATTCGACTTCTCAAATATTTGGATAGTCGAATAGTTTAAATTATTCGAGTACGAATATTGGGTTCTAAGAGAAGGATACTTGGTCGAAATGGGGTTTCCATATGAAATGTATACCCTCTTATAGAGAATGGAACGCTGATTCCAAATCTGGTTTCCGTATCTGCAAAGCGCTTCTGGGAGGTGAGTTCTGGGAATTTTTATTGGTAAAAATTCAATGGTTTGGCTAAGGTCAAAACAGGTGTTGAGATCTTTCCGGTGCTTGAAAGGAGTAATGAGTGACAAGAGCTCATCAGATTGAAGGTAGTATTGCATAAAACGCCCTGGTAGTGATCATAGCCCCGTTCGAGCTCATAGACTGCACTTGAATGATTTTATGGTAGCCACGCGCTCGAATTTCTTCTCCAACAAATTCCCATAAATTCCCTCCCAGAAGCGCTTTGCAGATATGGCAAGCAGATTCGGAATCAGCGTCCTAAGCTCTATAAGACAGCATATATTTCATAATGAAACGCCACTTCCACCAAGTATCCTTCCCTTGTAAGTATAATACAAAGCTGTTTGGTTTTCTTCGCCTATTGCGGGTTCTGCAACAGTGTTTCAGGGTTTGTTCAGAGTTTCAATTGTCCTTACTTTCATATTAATACTTTTCACCTAACTTTTATTATTAGTCACCAGGCCTTACTACCTGTGAGCGTTCTCGTATTTCTTTGCAATAGTGAGGCGGTTTACTGCAGACCTGCCTCGTCAGAATTTGTAGTTATCTCATTAATCATAGTTTTTACCAAAAGAGGTCAGCGTAGTTTTTGGAACATTTTTTGCGTCAAGTGCTCGATCTTTTGTGTACTTTCAGAAGAAAAAAACTGAGTAAGAGACAAAAGGCCAAGCTCAAGAGCCAGGTTGTACTATCCTTTAGCCAACCAGTAAAGTATGGGATTTTCTTCATTGTTTTGACATTGCCATAACAGTGTTAACCCAGCTCTTGTTTTTCACATAAAAAGCAATCCGAAGACACCTTTTGCTTGGATTTGAGTCGAAGAAATTTAAAATAATAATTCTCTTTTGCGGGCGGCTGCCATTCACAGACATTTTTCAATAGAATGCTTCTCTGAAGTCTGTTCCAATTTGTTGTCAAGATTAGGTCTTTTTGTACATTGACATTAGAAAATTACTTAGAGATTTTTTCCCAACCACCTAGCTTCGTTTTGGCGCATAAGCTCGGGTGACATACTAGCTAATTTTTCTTGGCTTTGCTCGTCATCGAGGAAAAAGAGACCTTATATGGGAAAAGGCTCATAGTTTCCAAAACACAATAGTCTACAAGAAGCGTCCGCTTGGTGCGAAACCAGTTTTCTTTCGCCCCACAGCGAAGACGAATTTAGCCGCGGCATGGCAAGGTCTTTGAACTTATTGCTGTACGAGTTACTTTTTCTTCTGCCCATTATGCTCTTTTCTCTTTTTCAAGAACATCTTGACACCTCCCTTTCAGCAACATCTGGTAACGTTTTTCATCACCTCTTCAAACTCGCGAGGTTTTGTATGTTATGAATACATCATTACGAACGACCTAAGGGGTGGCACGAATGGTTGGGTAAAAAGTCCGCTTTGGAAGAAAAAGCAAAGAGAACATTGCTATCGTATGCAATCAGGGGGAAAAAGTTTGACCTTAAGGAAGAAAGTTGCCCCCTTCTATCAGAAACAAAGAGTGCGGTTTCTCAATCATCTCTAAATTTGGCCTTAACACCTTTCAAGCCTTCCTTCCAAAGCTTCGTTGTCTTATCAAGAGAAGGTATTTGGCTTGTTGAAGTGGATCTATCCCCAAAATGATGGCCATCATCGTGCCCAACCCTGCCATTACCAATATTCACCGATTCGCCCGCAATCTGTTTTTCTACGATGCTGCGATTTCATTTGCTTCGCTAACATCCTCCCGTTAAGATACATTTTTTCTGCACTTAGCGACTGCCGACACAAATGAGGCTAGAACGTTACTTTACTCTTGATGCGCCGGACAACTGTTCATTTTTTGCACGACATTCGCTGCACTTGTATCGGCAACGTACACTTAGTTGGAAAAAAGTTAATCTAGTTGTTAGCTCCTGACGCTGTTCCGTACTAGTCTCCTCTCTGCTCGAGAACTTCAGCATATTTTTGTATGCAGAATTGTTGAAGTAGGGTCTAGTCAGCTAGTTTCCTCCCGTAAACTTGCTGGCACTCAAAAAGAGTGTTAAAAATAATTTTGGAGGAAATAACATTCTAAAATCGTTTTTTCTCAAGCCAATACCGTTTACTCTTATGAACCTTGATCAAATGTCTACCGCTATATCCTAGTGGGCTTTAGGTTTTGGTTCGCCTATAAGTTCATCGTTCTTCCTGAAGCCTTGGACAAGCTCGTATCATGTTTTGTTCGACGTGTTTGATATTTTTTTTCTAATTCCTGTTTTTTGGTGCGTTAGTAAGATACAATAAAATAAGGTAGTTCAAATTGCTCATCAGGACTGTATTGTAAAGGGAAAGTATTGGAAATGCGGTCCTCAAAGAAAGTCACAAACTTCTGACCCAACTCTTGCAACCACATGCATTTGTTTGTACGATGCTCAATATTTTCTTTTTGCTCAAATACTCATCATCTTTGAATTGTTGAGCAAAGGACGTAATAAAAAAAATTCGAGGTTCTTTTATAGTTTCCCGCTCCTGCTACAATCTCACTCAACAGCTTCTTAAAAAAAGTGCTATCAGCCTTTTCCTTGGTTTCGGCTACAAATAACATTTCAAGCTGCTAAGAGAGTGGACAAAGTACATGCATAATAGTACTTTACTTGCCTTCTGCAGAGAACAAAGGGAGCCGAAAGCATTCCGGTTTTTCGCATTGCAAACTAATTCATTTGCAAACAGGAGGCAACATTTTTTAGTCCTTGATGTAATTCGTACCAGGAAAATACGGGGCCGAAAAGATTTGCTTTTCAGAATCAGCAACTTTTTGCCTTCTTTACCAATCCTGAACATTTAAATTCGTGTTTTGTCTTCGACACTTTGCTAATGTTACAGTTGTTTTTCAGATTCCTTCCATATCAAGAAATTTGAAATGTCTTTGAGATTCAGGAGGATTATGCTTTTTAAGTATGTGCAGTACAGTGAGCACGACTTTCTGCACCATTATCATTCCTTATGCAGACTTGTCTGCACATCACGCTGTTCCGATTAATGCCATATACTGGGGGAACTACATAGTATAGTTCAGTAGACGTACCCAGACGGACACGAAATGCATATTTAACAACTTTCGTACATTCAATTTGCTTATTTTTTACATGTGTAAAGTTGAGGTCCCAGGTAAGTTATTCGGCCAACCTCAAAGCTTTGCGGTGACTTTGCAATGAATTCCGACCCTTACAGAGTGTGATTCCCTCAAAATAGCGGTGTTGCGGTTTTTCCACTAGATGCTTAGTCAGCGAACACAGCGTAGTTTCGTATGAAGTGGGAAAAAGATCGCGGGTGCTGTTCTATACGTAAGGATTAACGTCACGTTCACAAAACATACGTCCTATCCCTTGCAAAGGGAGGAGAGGGGGGAGGGGAGGGAAGAGACACTAGAAACTTCCCCTTTTATGTAGTTATCCTATCGCGAGAACGAAGTAGAATATTGACTTATTTGTTTTCATATTAATAGAAAACATATAGTGCTCCCGGAAGCTGAGAAAGAAAGTCTGCAATTTTTTCACATTTGACAAAATCGTAACCGTGGCTAAATCCGAAAACATTGTCACAGTGCTGACATTCTAACTGTTTAGACTGTGTTACTAAAAAGTCAAGAAACTTCTTCGTTCCTTCCGCGCGACCTAGATGTCAAGATACAACCGTCCGGAGTCATTGAGGAAAAGACCGTGACCACCTGCGCGCTCTTCCATTTCTCATTATCATGCCTGCTGACGTGGAACTCTTTCGAAATATGCTTTTGTGTATTGGAGAGTTATTGCTTATCATTTCAGCTGTATACGTGGTAGCTACGCCGCTAAAATTGTTTGTACAGTTCCTCGAAACATCGCTTCGTCAAAGCGCCATTCATTGTTCCTCTGTTCGCATTTATAGCGCGTGCTTTCTTCCATTCTTTCCTGCTAACACACAACAGGACTTTCCTGTACACCCATAGAGAAAACCTGCTACCTTCAGCTATTTCGACAAATGGCAAATGGTTTTTCCTTGTTTGCTATCTCAAGAACAGATTCACTGCGATGAAGGGTCATTACTTGATGCCAATAAAGTTTCGCAGAATGTGGCGTTTTTCGACTAAGGCTAGCACTCGTTTACCCCTACGTCGGATTTAAGAGGGTTGCTTAGTTTGATCAAGACGATCCTTTATATAAAAAGTGTACACTTTCTACCGCATAAAGAGTTCAAGAAACGATCTGATTGTCACACTTTTCAAACGGTCACAGTAAAACTACGAAGTTCGTGCATATTTTGGGACCAGGGCTCGGCACTAGGTGGCTTTTGAAAGATTTAAAAAACGAAGTCCCCCTCGACTTTCGCGAATTTTTACGAGGTCCCCTTTGACCTTAAACCTAAACATAAAGAAAACCCTCAAAAAAGGAAACGTGACTAAATATATTCGCAATTTTTTGCTCTTTTCGGCCTCATTAATGGTACACCCTTTGCTTTTTGTCCCACGATATCCAGCTTGCTTACAAGCCACCTGTGCCGAGCCCAGTTTGGGACTCTGCCGGCGTGAAAAAAATCACTTCTTCATAGATGGCTCACTAGTATTATCATACTGCATCCAAATACATAACTTTCAGTAATATATGTTGGAGTCGACGGTATGACTGCGTTCATTACAAGTCATTGGTATACTTTCGCCGTCAAATTAAAATAATTATAATAGTCTCGCACGCAATTTCTCTTACTTTACGCTTTGTCATCGCAATGGCAAAAAACTTAGCGAATGGTGTCTGCAACCATCTCTGAATAGGCTGCGATGTTTTTTACTATTCTTAATGGATTTACATAATGAATGGACAGCACTCTAGAGAAAGAAATTATAAACTGTTAGTCTACGCACTCTTTCCGCATGACTGCTTCCGCAATTTTTCAAGATTTGCAGGATTTTGTTTGTACTACGGCCTAAACCATAGCTACAATGAGCGCTCTCCAGTCTTAGATACAGATTGCAAAGCTATGAGTTCCGAAAAAGTGTAACCGAAGTACAAATACTTCGACTTGTTTAAGAACTGTAATCTATTTCATCGAAAGAGCATATTGTTTGCCGAAACATTAGCATGCATAAGCATCGAATTACAGAAAATGTTCGCAGATGTCGCTGCTTGTCTTTGCGAAACATGCTAGCTTGTGCTAGCTGCTTCCAGCTGGTGTACTTACTTTCTGTTTTGTTTGATAAGCTTGAGAAGACATGTTTCACTCTAATGTTTTACCTATCTCTATCTTATACTCCTTCAACATATGAAAAAGAGATATCTGGCTAAGTGGGCGTAGATGACTATCCTTCAATAACACTCAAATTGCTAACGCTTCCACAGCTCCTAATATTTTCCCCTCGTCTAGCATAAGAATTATTCCGTATGGCAAACTGTATAGATTAAAAACCAATGTTTTTTTTGTGATTTACAAGACTACTTTTGGTTTCTTGATTTCTTAGTGGTTTCCAAAGGTACAGTTTCTTACGGAACTCAAACATACTTATACAGCTTGGAACTGAACAAGAATAGCGGGTGTATGGAAATTTTTTGCAAATGCTGATGATTGTATTCAATGTGTCACTGGCAAATTCATTAGTTAGACTAAGCTAATTCCTAGAATCAACTAGTGCAAATCGCGATTATCTTGGGATGATAAGATATCAGTGAATATCGTATCAGTGCTTTTTCTGTGAAAAGTTTGAATTCATTGTTGCAGTTAAACTAGCCCCTTTCGTACTTAAATTTCCCTTCAGGTTTAGCGCGCTCATGTGTCATTCTACTCATGGGCAAATATTTAGAAAAAAAAAGATCTTTTCTTGAAAGCGCCCTAGTCTCCCACGGTTGAGAAATAACTTTCATTGGAATACTGACAGTTTGCAGCATAACGTAAGTAGCTCACTTTCCTTACTGTTCCTGTAAGATGGCTATTAAACGTTGTTTTTTTTTCAGAGCCCCTTTCTTTTTCTCACTCCTTCTCTGTCTTCAGGGGTTGTTTGCTCTCCACATATGTATGTGGTTATATGGGTTATCCAGTCAGGATTAAACTCGTTGATTTTCCCTCTCAGGTCCCTTTGATTTTGAAAGTATGCCATTTTGGCCTTACTATGAAAACGATTATAGACAACTTCATAGTAAGAAATTGTGGGCCGTTGTTAGTGCATGTGAGTAGAGGATTCGTGGAGGTTCGAATGAGATTAAAAGGTAGTAGCTAAGTAGGTAAGTAGCAAAGCCACGACAAAGTTTTATCTAAGGTAGACAAAATCCGATTACATCTTCAGAAGATTCGTTGAAGGAATGACACACGACAGCAAATCCATTTAGGTCCAAAAAAGTTTCCATTTCCCATTCTACTTCCGCTCAGCACAACTAAATCATGTTTCTCATTATCTACACAATTTCGTGGTAACCCAGTTAATACTGCCTTTGGAGCTGACTAGTAAAGTTTTCTCGCCTGGACTCAGGTTCAACACACGAATTCTGCAGCTTTTTGGAAGTGATAGGTTCTAAGAGTTGATCAGTCCAGGGCTCGGCACAAGTGGCTTGGTAAGCAAGCTGGATATCGTTTTTGGGACAAAAAGCAAAGGAGATTTCGTTTTTGTGGCTAGAAAGACAAAATTTGCGACGTTTTTTTTTACCGCCGCTTCGGTTTTTGGGGATTTTTTTAGGATTGTGTCAAAGGGGACTTCGTAAAATTATGGAAAAGTGAAGGGGACTTCGCTTTTTACATTTTTCAAAAGCCACCTTGTGCCGAGCCCTAGGTCCGTCTTCGCGAACCAAATAACCAGCATAAATCTTTTACTTTGTAATTTCATTGAAAGAGAAACAATAGTTTGCAGCCTCTGCTGAGCACATTTTTTGCAAGTTCGTCAAAGGAAACGCTAGTCTCTTTCTTCTTTTCCAGTTTTTATTGCTTCGTCTATGTCCATCCCAGTTACACAATTCGATTTTCTTGGTTCTAAATGGCTTGGTTCTTCTCATTCGTCATGTCTTTTTCTCTGACTTTTCATTACGTTGACGTGCCCAGATGGTTGGAATTTTTCACGCTCCCATTCATCAAAAATTTACAGTTGTCTTCTCTCTGAGAACGCTAGGCCAATTTTTTCTTCAAAGGCATGTTTTTCAGCATAAAGTATACTTTTACAAGAGAGCTACAAATTAAATTGATTGAATTAACTAACAAACTATTAAATTAAATTAATTGACAAGATGTTTATTCCGCAGAATTTAGAAGAAATCTGACCATGATGAATCTTTTTTTCCTATCATTTATCTTTTTCCTTAAATTACAGAAAAGTGCTTGAATTCGAAGCACTGAATTTTTGCAAAATGGAGTAGTTACGCCTTCAAGCTAATTGTAAGGCAAGTTCTGGAAGTAATAACTTTTACGAAAAAGTGTGAAAGTCAGTTTTTAACGAAGATTCAGTCGTTGTACACAGTCTTATAGTGCCTTATTATCTCAAAGATTGTAATTCATTGATTAGATTAGATTGTTACTTACGCTAAGCGAGTCAGAACATTAACCTTGCCTTAACTCCAACCAGAATGCGCTGGACTAAACCTTACCTCTTTCCCTTTTTCTCGTAATTTCATGTTGCCTGTACTAATTATGCACTATTCCTAATCTCATTTTGCCCTTCAATTCCATTTATGATGCGTAATCTGACTTCGTTATTTCGAGCATTCACGAGCATTTGCTGCATCCTTGATTGCACGAAATCGCAAACGAATCTATAGTTTCGAACGCAACATTCCTGGCTAATAAGGCTAATAAAACTGGCTATTTCCTTCCCGCGGCTTCGGAATTTGTATTGAATATAATAAATCAAACAATACTTAAGCCATTTCTTCGCCTGTGGCGTATGTATTCTTGGCATAAAGTTATGTATCGGAACTACAACCAATCATACTTTATCGAGTCGGTCGCATGATTGAACATGTTTTCTTTAAAATTTAGGAATAGTTTTTCTATTAAACTAGCTATGAAGCTGACTTAATCTAATCAACAATTTTTTTGGTTCTGAATCAAATTCACTTTGATTTCTCTCATCTGCTACAGGATGTGCAACTTTGATTCTAGGTTTTGTTTGGTTATCGATTTATTCTTAGTTTTTATTATCACACTTTTGCCCAATCATATTGTATTTACAAGTTATCAGGCCTATCTACTTGTGAGAGCTTCGTACTTCAGAATCTGCTGTTTCTGCTGTTGAGCACTAGTTTGCTGCAAAACTGCGTCGTCACGTAATTTGTAGCTGCTCCATCAATAACAGTTTTTACTTAAAGGGCTCAGCAAGTTTTTGTGACATTTTTTTCGCTTCAGTCCTCGATCTTCTGTGTACTGACAGAAAAAAGTCTTAGAGCGGAGCAAAGGTCGATCAAGATTTTATTTGTGTCTTCCTGCGTCTGAAAAATAACATCTGCGTTTGTCAGCTGTAGTATGACTGAATATTTCTTTATTGTTTTACCATCATTGTAACAATCAAATCTATGTATGAGTTTAGTTTGAGTTTGTGTATTCTACGTAAAAAAGCGCTGTTTGAGTTGCTTTTCCCTCAGGAAAAACTGCAGTTGAAGAAAAAAAGATTGAGAATCTAGTAAAACTGGAATATAATAACTCTTTTTCCGTGCGACAGCCAACTATGTACATAAGAAAGCTTGTCAGCCATTACTAGCTTTCTGAAGTTCTTGCCAAACTGCTGTCTGATGTCACTTCGTGTGTTAACAATGAAATAACAATCAAATTTCTAAATATTTTTATGTTACCTGTACGGCACAATAGAGTTGAAGATTTTAATCAATATTTTCTTTTTTCCATCCGACTGCCGTCAATACTTGTTGAAGCGGTCGTAACAGTTCTAGCCAGTTTCTGTTTTTACAAAAGATGCTTCGCGAAAAGAAAAAACCAAAGCTTTATTGAAAGATGCTCGTAGTAGCCAATAGGGAACACATTAATGTACAAAAGACGTCTGTCCGATGAGAAACCAGTTTTCCTTCGCGCCACCTCGAAAGCGCATTTACCCGTGGCGTGACAAGGTCTTTGAACTTACAGCTGTACGAGTTGCTTTTTCTTCTGTTTAACCTCTTAGCTTCCGGTTTTCAAAGACATTCAGCATCCATAGTGTGTATTTAACTCTTCAAACATTTCGTGCCATTATCCATTGCATTTTCGCTCCAGTCAAATTCTTACCGTTATCCATGTCATCGTCGTCACTGAGAATCGGCACAAGGATGGCATGTTGAATTCGTCTCTGAATGACCCCCTCCCCCCACCCCTCTCCAGAATGACTCACGAAATTTCTAAATTTACTTACATGGGCTATAAAAATGTGCAACTAACTTGTTTATTCTTGTAAATAACTTAAATAATCTAAAAAATTCAAATTAGTCCTGTAAAAATTTTTTTCGGGGGCGTGGCTACCTTCAGCCCTTTTTTGGGGGGTTATGGGCCCGCAATAATTTTGAGAAGAGCTCAATTTTTTTGAAGTACTTGGATAAGGCCACGCACCTTCATTTGTAGAAAATTTTTTGCCGCGCCCTTTCCCCGAACGGAAATCCTGGGACCGCTACTGCCTTAAACAAATGGAAATTTAGAATGCTGCTTCTTATTGCTATCCCACAACTTGAGCCACAACTGTTTCCAAGACGTAATGATGTTTCTACACTTTTTATGCCTATGTCAGCATCATCTTTACACTGTTTTATAAAATCTTTTGGTTCAAGTTCCATTTTGATGATTTTCGAAAGTTATAGACGTATTCTCCAAACGGAAAACGTATAATTTTGGCTTGTTGGACGAATCTTTTTCCCAAAGATTTGATTGCCACCCTCGTACTCCAACCCTGTCATTCGTCACATTTTCACTGAGGCACTTGCTGCTTTCTTTTTTATGACGCCACGAATCCATTTGCTTCGCTGCTATCCTCCTACTAATATACAAAGTCAATGCGCTAATGAGACTAGAGCATTACTTTACCGTTGTGGTGCCAGGCAACTGTCCAATTTTGCTCGACATTCGCTGCCTTTAAGTTTGTATCGTAGGCGTAATTAGAAAAAAATTGCTAATTTTGCTATGAGCTCGTGAAGCTGGGTTGTTCAGCTGTCCAGGTATTCTGCTGTTTCAGTAGTGAATACGTTACGGTCAATTCGTCATCTGCTTCTTCTTGTTTATCAAAAGTTTGATGGAAAGAGAAAGGGTGAAATGTTTCATTAACTTGAATTGCAAAAAGTTGCTTAACAAATATTAGGTCGTTTCATAAGTTCGTCGACTTTTTATTTTTGTCGCCGTTTTTCGATGAAGCGGTTGGTTTACGGCAAAGTACCTATACCATTGAAAAGAGAAAGCCTTGCTCTACAAGAATTGTTGTTCGTTTTTGGAGCAAACTTGAATCCCCTTCTTTTAAGACTTATCAAAGTAAAATTTTTTGAGAGGCAAAAATTGGCGATTGCGGCAACTGCACTTTCCGCATTTGGTCCGTATTCCGCAAGATGTTTCTGTCATAGGTAGGCGGGATGGATAGTAGCAAGCAAGACTGAAACACTGACAAATTTGCAGCATGCCACTATGCATGGAACCGTTTGAAGAAGGCCCAATGGTTGTTGTCTTTGACTGCTGCCGCTTGAGTTTGGCGCGTTGTTCAGCGACACAATGTGTCGGTCCTCCTATCGGAACCTGAGGAATGGATGCGTTCTTCTAAGTGGTGTAGATGTATGAGTACAAGCTCTGACCAACATTTTACGCTTTCTCAAAAAAATTTTTGACGTGGGAACTTCTTCAAAGTGTGCCAAACGCAAAACATCTACACACATGGTAAACGTGCGCTTAATCTTTCTTTATAGCTTCTCTTTGGATATGGAGACTACTTTTATATGCACCGTAGTACCACAAACAGTTGTTTCTCATCATTCATAACAACTTCAGACAAAAAATTCCCACTTCTGGCTCCGTATACGGATCGAAAGTTGCAGTTGCCGCAATCGCCGATTTTTGCCTCTCAAAAAATTTTGCTTTGATAAGTCGTAAAAGAAGGGGATTCAAGTTTGCTCCAAAAACGAACAACAGTTCTTGTAGAGCAAGATTTTCTCTTTTCAATGGTATAGGTACTTTGCCGTAAACCAACCGCTTCACCGAAAAACAGCGACAAAAATAAAATGTCGACGAACTTATGAAACGACCTAATAGCATCAACTTTGGTATTTGCTTTCTCATGACACCACATCTGGAGATTGTTATGAAACAGAAGAAGTCTTAGGAATTCAATTTGATTAATGTGTATTAATCTTTTTTATGGTTGCGTGGCTGTTGCAAAAAAATTCATAAAGTTTTCACTCCTTACCTGCGACCACCACACTTATCTGTTTGCGCGCTGCTTACTTTCTTAAGTTTACTATTTCCTCTGGTCTATTTCCTCGAGTCCTCTGTAACCAATGAAAAAAGATTATCATGGAAGTTCCTATTGCCGCGACTGTTTTGTAGGTTTTCGCTTCAGCTACAATCACTCAAAAACTTTTTCTGAAAGAAATCCTATTAACCATCATTTCTTTATTTCGACTACAAAGAACATATGTAGCTTGCCGAGAAAATGAACAAAATACATACATTTATAATACTTGTGCTTTGCCTGCATCTCGGATTCCAGTTTATTGCATTGCAACTAGTTCATTTGCAAACAATTATGGGCATCAATTTCAAATCACTAGATGTATCATTTTAAGAAAAATGTGGAGTGTCCTGGAAAATATGTTTGCCGATAGTCAACAACTTTTTGTTTCTCATGGTCTTGAAATTCCTTCTATGCTGAGAACCAACGGTCTTTCGTATAATTTCCAGATCAAGCTAAGTGCTATTTTTTCTGGCAACCAAGTTTTGAATAATTTCCGTAAACTTGATACGAAAAGGTATAGGCGGAGGTAAGTAATACAGCCTTTTCACTTTCACCTCTGGATTGTAATTTTTCATCTCATGATATTGCTCAAAAAAATTTCATATCCGTATCGAAAATTACCAAGTCAGTGGCAAGAACAGACCGTATTTCACAAAGAATTGGAAAAAAGGTGAAAATACCTAATTCGGGTTTACTGCAATTCCGACAATTCGTGCGGCTTTTATCGGTTTTTTTAATCGTACTTACATTAATTATGGTCATATTGGAGATACCCTTCCAGCAAACAGAACCGTATATCTCACTATCAGTCAATACAAATGTTGCTTTGAAAATGACCGTGTGCGTCTGCCTTACCCATAATCGCGATTATTCACCAGACTGAGCGTTGCCTGTTAAGTACCCAGAAAAAGAGGCGCTGATGCACTTGCATACGTAAGAATCACGTCACATTTCCATTTTCGTCGATCGTACGTCCTGTTTCTGGCATCAAAAAAAAGGGAAAAGGAGTTTCAATACTCCAGTCTGTCTAAAACCATGTTTAGTTTGACAAGCGTTACGGAATGTTGCTTCCTTCATATTGTGCAGTGTTTTTGGTCACTTGGAAGCATATAGGTTACCGCACCACATATTTTTCGTGAGGAAATGGTATTTACTGCTGACAATTTCATGATTCATAATATGATATCATAACTCATAAATTGCCTGGTTTCCTCTACGCCCACGTGAATGCCTCGTGATGGTTGGTTTTTTGTTGTCACAGCTCAGTGAAAAGGACTCAGACCTCCTCTTCATTCCTAGCTATTATTTCCACCCTACTGTACTGTTGACATAGAGCTGAAATACAATGGTTTTATGTATTGGAAAGTTATTGCTTGTCATGTCAGCTGTATAAACGGGCCAGCTACACCGCTATAGTTGTTTGCACAGTTCCTCGATACATCGTTTTGTCAAAACGCAATTCATTGTTCCTTTTGCTCGTCTCCCCTTCTGTTCTGCTAACATACGATTATACTTTCGTGCCATCATCCTTGGAGAATAATTCAGTTCTCAAGTTTCTAAGCTTCGGTTTCATGCTATAATGGATGCAGAGATGAGTGATTTGGTATTTGGATACAAAAGTTTATTCTCTTTGCGAATAATAGTATAGTGATTTGCCAGTTTGAAAGTTGACTAAAAGAACGAAGTCTCACATTTGCCCAGAATGAGAAAATTGGGGTATATCACTTCTATACGCCTTTTCTTCATCAGGAAATAATTTTGCAGTCAAACAGAATTCACATTCATCCATTGAAGCACTCCTTCCACAAATACCACACATAGGACAAAATTTTGTCTGCATCATTTGTCGAGGCCGAATAGTCAGCCTAAGAGACCCAAAGGTCATACGTTACTATCAAACCTCACAAAGAAAAAGATTTGATTCAATTGAAATTCTTAATAACAGCATATGTTGGCATGTCATTAGTGGGTACCATTATTGACAATTCTTTTTCACAGTTACAAAATGTTTTTCGGTAATTAATCGCACACATTTGCTTTACCCTACGTTTTGTGGCGAAACCTAGCGAAGCAATTCGGCGTCATTTGCAACCGTCTCTAAAAGGACTGAGAAGTTTTTTTGACGTTCTTAATGCAGCTTTATAATGGATGAACAGCATTTTAGAGACAGGGACTTTGTGCGCATTCTCTTCAACTTCAGTACCATCTTAGACCACTATTTTTTCCTATTTTTTCACTATAGCTGATTTCAAATCGCTGCTCTAACCACTTGGTAATTTCAACGGTAGCTACAATCTCAGAATGGAACCCCAGACTATAAGTTCGGAGTGCGATTCAAATTTGAACTTTATTAGGTCTTTGGATTTGAGCAAGCCCATGGTTGACATAAAGGAATAAATTACGCATGTTTTGGAGCCTATCTTGATAACTAAATCTCAAAATCAGTTTACCTAGTTAATGAACAAAGAACCTAGAATGCTGAAAAGATACCTTTGGTCGCTAGCATACACAAAGGACTCTAACTGCAGTGTCCGAAGAGAATAAGAGAACGCTTGATCAAAATTTCTCACCAATATTCTATGTTATGTCATATTCACCAAAGAACCCTTGAATCACATCTTATAAGAATTATTCATTTGTAAGAATTATTCATTTCACTTCACTGAGAGCTAAGATTGTTGAGCATCAACGGTGATCATATAATTGTGTATTTTTCCGTAAAGCAGATGATCATCTCAAGCCGATTTGCAATGTTTAAAAAGTATTAGAGCTGCTATGTAACCGAATACCTCCAATATGCCTCACTAGAGGACCGGATGAGCGCATTGCTAGCCGAAATGTCAACATGCATTAAGCATCGAACCCAAAAAATGTTCACAGATGTTGCTCTGTTCATACTGAAAGTGAACCCAGCTTACGCCCAATGACATTGACGTCACCAGTTGGTGCTTACCATCAAACGTTCTCTCTTGAAAATCCTGAGAATTTCTTGTCTTTTACATCTCATAGCTTGGCAATATAAGTGTGAAATTGGTGGATTTTTAAGTGTTGAGAAGTGTGTCCTTCAACGACTTCCAAGTGAACTGACAACAGGATTAACAAATCTCCTCCTTTTTCTTCTTTCAGTGAGGATTACTTTACATATGTAGGGCTAGGCATTTTATTTATGTGTGTAACGCTAATTTCGTTTTCTTACTACTATAAACACCTACTCAACTGTAGTGATTTATTATAGAAAGTGACAAAATTCAAACTAGTTGGGATAAGAAACTGCGAGGTACCTACAGGGAAAATTTTGCAGAGGCGCTGATGTGATTAATCTTCCCATATGTCATTGCAAGTAATTCCAGTTACTATGGTTAACACAATCACGACCGCGCCCTTCTCCAGCCTCTGCCATTTTAGTGGCAATTTCTGTATCTTCAAATCCACAACCCACTGAGAGAGTATTGTTCCAAAAAAGCTCGCGGTAATGTCCAAAAATTGCTTAGTACACCTCGGAAAGGTGCTGATGAAAAAATTCTTATATACTTAGAAATACTCATTTTACTTTAGCGTCACATGGAAGGTCTGCGTTAATCATACAGTGCTGGACATAATTATACAGCCACTCTAGAAATCGTCGTAATTTTTGTTCTTGTCAATGAATCTGTCTGAAACTTTGCTGTATTGTGCGCATGTCAACCTACCATAACCCCTCAAAACGGCTTCCAGTGTGAGTTTGAACGGAGAAAAACGAAAAAAATCGAAAAAGCCCTCTTTGAAAGCTGGACGAAATTATACAGCCACCTGGTTTTTCTAATCACTATCGCATTCGTTGACTCTCAAATTTTTTTGTACAATTACATCCCAAAATATGAAACATTTGCGACACTTACGGCCTGTCTTCCTACTCAAATCGAAGCAATCGCTGCATTTCTTGCTTTTAAAAGCATTAAAAGTCAATCTCCTTCAACAAACAACTGCTTTAAAGAGTTGTCAAGCTCTTGTTCATTCCAAATGATAATCATGGAATCTACTGACCCTTCTGGATAGATGAGGTGAAGAGCGCTTTCGTAAACTCTGCGTAATCGCTGATTTTGACGGACTCACTCCAACTTCAACATAGGCTTGAAACGCTTTTAAACCACAAAACTCAGTTTGCAATGTCCACAAAGTGCTGAACTTGATTTATCACATTGTCTACATGGGGATACAGCTTTCGCAACAACTTTCAGATTTTTCCTAATGATGCGGTAGCGATTTAGACCTGGAATACTTTCCACAAAAATTCCCTGCGAGCGGAAGATTCGATATAACCCTAGATCTCCTTATTTCCGTCTGTGTTTCATGTCGTATTTCACCCGATGAATGAGATTAGCTAAGATTTTGAAGTTTTAAGCGTCTCCGGTTTTATCTCGTGATCTGAGTTGGCTTTGATTGTACAGGGTGCTCCACCCAACATTCAGTGAATGTCAACTGCGGCTGAATCAGAGTGCTCAGTCCCGAAATTTCTTCCTAGTCATGCACACGAGTTCACTGTTGTATGGCTGTCGTAATGGCTACATTACAGTATTTTCTGTCGCTTGAAAATCGAGTTTCGTAGTGCAAAAGTGCGTCAACCCTATGGTGAGGTTGGAGTGTGTCCGTCAAAATCAGCGATTACGCAGAGTTTACGAAAGCGCTCTTCACCTCATCTATTCAGAAGGGTCAGTAGATTCCATGATTATCATTTGGAATGAACAAGAGCTTGACAACTCTTTAAAGCAGTTGTTTGTTGAAGGAGATTGACTTTTAATGCTTTTAAAAGCAAGAAATGCAGCGATTGCTTCTATTTAAGTAGGAAGACAGGCCGTACGTGTCGCAAATGTTTCATATTTTGGGATGTAATTGTACAAAAAATTTGAGAGTCAGCGAATGCGATAGTGATTTTTTTCGTTTTTCTCCGTTCAAAGTCAACAAGACTGGAAGCCGTTTTGAGGGGTTATGGTAGGTTGACATGCGCACAATACAGCAAAGTTTCAGACAGATTCATTGACAAGAACAAAAATTACGACGATTTCTAGAGTGGCTGTATAATTATGTCCAGCACTGTAGTATAAATAGCTCGAAAAATAAGGCCTTCCGACACTGTTTTTTTTTATCCTTGCATTCTCCCGTCACTCGGGGTCTACCGCTCTTGTCAATCTTTTTCATTCTTCTCGGTTCAAGGCCTGCTCTCCTCTTATACCAAGCTCTCTCATATCTGCTTTGACTTTATCCAGCCATCTCATCTTAGGTCTTCCTCTTGGTCTCTTCCCTGGCACTTCCACTGACATGGCCAATCTCGTAATGTGGTTTTCTTCTCTTCGGCTCACATGTCCATACCATTGTAGACGTCTTTCTTGCATCTTCTTTACAATGGGTGTCACTTTCATTACGCTTCGTATAGTGTCATTCGGGACATGGTCTAGCATCGTCACTCCTGTGGTCCATCTCAGCATTCGTGTTTCCATTACACTGATCATTCTCTCTTCGTCACTTTTACATGGCCAGCATTCGCTTCCATATAAGGCCGTTGGTCGAAATATCGTGCGATATATCAGGGACTTCAGCTTTCTTGGCATCCGCTTATCACATAGGACTCCTGTGATACTTCTCCACTTCATCCACGCTGCATTCACTCTACTGCTTATCTCATCGCGGAGGTTGCCATCTGCGGAGATACTGTTTCCCAGGTACTTGAAGGAGGAGGTCTTCTTGAGTTGCGTGCCTCCGATCTGGATTGTCCCAGGTGTCTGTGTTCCCAGTTTCATATACTCCGTTTTCGTCGTGTTCAGTTTCAGTCCATGCATCTCAAGCTCATCCTTCTGCACTTCCATCTGGAGCTCTCTTCTGCTTCTTGCCAGTAGGAGAACATCGTCTGCGTACATGAGCGTCCATGGTGGTTGTCATATGAAGCCGTCGACCACTGCATCCATGACTGTGTTGAACAGGAGCGGTGAGAGTACAGAGCCTTGGTGTACGCCGGCTCGTATCTGGAATTCTTTCGTCGGTCCCGCTGCTGCCTGTACGTGGCTGGTAGCATTCTTGTATATCATCTTCGTCCATTGCACGTACTCTTCTGGCACCTTGTGCTTTCGTAGTGCCCACCATATGATGTCGTGTGGTACCTTGTCGAACGCCTTCTCCAGGTCGAGGAACGCCGCATGTAGTTCACATTGCTTCTCCCTGCTTCTTTCTATCATTATTCTGGCGGTATGGATGGCGTCTGTTGTGCTACAGCCCTTCACGAATCCACACTGATTGGGAGCTAGTTCTATGATGCTTCGGAGTCTCATTTCTAGTATTCGTTCGAAGATCTTCAGCGTGTGTCTCGTTAGACGTATAGGACGATATGTGGAGCAATCGGCTATGTCTCCTTTCTTCTTCCATACTGGAATCGTTGTGCTTCTGGACCAATCGCGCGGCATCTTCTTGACTTCGATCATCCGATTGAGAAGCTGTGTTAGCCAAGTGATTCCAGCTTGTCCGCACCTCTTCCAGAATTCGCTGTGGATGTCGTCTGGGCCGGTTGCTTTGCCGTTCTTCGTCTTCGCTATGGCTGCGCGAACTTCATCTTTTGTGATGTTTTCTACCGGTCCTTGTACCGTCTCAGCTACTATGGTAGATGACATTTGGTAGCTTGTAGATGCTATTCTCTAATTGGGAGCTAGTTGCTGTATTCTTCCGACACTGTATTCTGCGTTTTTCGTGCTCAAACCATAAATCAAATACCTTTATCGTTTGTTACTGTCTTACGACTACGCTATAGTCTGACGGGAAGCGTTTTTTGCAAAATTCGAATAATGTATACACGTTACCATGATAAATTCCAGAATTCTCATATTTGTTACCATCATGCTAGAATAAAATTTGCACGAAGGAATCTGGCTTTATTTAGCAAAGGCGCAAAAAGTGATAATTCACAAAAATTGATGAATTACAATGAGCTAGCGTGACTATTCCGAGTCGAGTATGCTTGCAACATGATTATGCTTATTCTCAGAAAAAATCGCTTCATGTTGAAAATTCTAGTCACTTTATTGATTTATCCGTGTTAGCTGTATACCTACCCGAACTCTTACAGTCATCTTTTACTATGCCGAGCCGGGTAGAGCTTCCAAGTGTTTTTAAACATGTTCCGACGTTTTATGTATTTTCAACATAAATCTGCAGAAGGTAGTACGATGCCGTAGTTGGTGCAATTTTTGGCTTGTGCAGCTTCTCAGAATCCTCAAGTGCAAATCGCGGATATTACAAACCGATAAGACATTAGTGATTACTCTCTGGAGTCGTAATCATTAATGCACTATCGTTCTGGAAAGAAGCTCCTAATTTTAGCAGTGGTTATCCTCCAGAATCTTATGGTCACTAGGGGTCCGAGATACTTTTCGGAGAGGGTATATAAATTTTGAGTGAAGAGGCCTTTCAGAAAATGTTTTGGAATGCTTTCGGAATTTTGTGGCTCACATTGAGAACTTGCAAAAATGGCCATGTCGACGCTCTTTGAATTTATGGATAATTCGTAAATCAACTTGTGCAAAAAATGTAGACTACCTCAAAATTTTTTTACGACCCATGTTCGGGATAAAGTGCCCTTTCGCTTTTCTGTTCGCCTGCCTGTGATACCAATATTTTTTAGAGGGTCATGGGACTGTCT
This sequence comes from Cylicocyclus nassatus, assembly GCA_958299035.1. Classification (NCBI taxonomy): domain Eukaryota; kingdom Metazoa; phylum Nematoda; class Chromadorea; order Rhabditida; family Strongylidae; genus Cylicocyclus; species Cylicocyclus nassatus. The sequence goes on along the minus strand of CATQJL010000001.1, from coordinate 44,535,844 downwards.
CCTTTCTTTCACTCTATACCCTACACCTCGCAGTTGATTCTATACGCAAATATTTGGAAAGGTTTTTTTCTCGCAAAGCAGCATACCGTCACTCCAAAGGCCAACATCGTTAGAGAAGCGTAATTATTTCTAATATAGTATAAACAAGTTCAGTTTTGGCTTAAAAAACTATATTTACTTTGCTTCACTTGACTTACACACTCAAGGTGCACTCAAAAGAGGAAAAAAATAAAAACGCAAGTCTTTTCGACTTCTTTTTCTCAAGATTCTTTTTTCGAATCCATTTGCGGTTCAAAGGACAAAGTATACGTGCTACTCGACGTTTCTAGAGCACTTGTCCTCAATAAATTTTGAAGTCGAGGGTTTTTTCAAACTTTTGCGTGTCTCTCTTCAGTCGTTTGTGCACCAAAACGCCGTAACCACAACAGTAAATGTGATCGGTGTGTCTCGGAACTGCCATATTCAAAAGGCATATCATCGCTGATTATGATTGAGTGCAGCCGCGCCGTTCGCTTCATCACTTTGAGACAAGTTGGCCATGGCGCAATTGCCGTCGCTTTTTCTCCCTCATAACTTTTTTTACCTAAAAAAAATTGTATTAGTGACAGTCAATCTTCACTGCAGCTCTTGTGGCGGATCTTGCATCAGCTCTTTTTCTTAGGTCTAAGATTATTCTATGCTTCTAGGAAATTTTTGAAGTGTTCAACATTGTGCTTCCGAGGTTCTTGACTCTCCAGTTTATTCTACATTCTGATTGTTTTCATAATCCCGATTTGAAAATTTTTAATTCTTTGATCACCGCTTTCCAGTGGTAGCTGACACAAGTTTGTGATAGTTTGCGAAGTTTCTGGAAGCTGCCTACATTGGTTATAAAAATTAGCAGCCTTGTTTTCTGCTGATTACTGACTAGTAGGATTTTGCAAAATTCCTAACAGATAGCTAGCTCCATAAGAATTTTTTCACGTCTCGCTTGATCTGATGTCCCTCTATGACGCCTCTCCGCTTTTTTGAATCTTCAACATCCTAAAATTTATACTGTGTATGCTCAACCTTCTCTGAATAGGTTTTTAACGACTAAAAAACTCTGATCCGTTCTCCTTCCCGAAATGAATTTCGGCAATTTCATTGTTTCTGCATATTGAACATTTTCTAGTAGATTGTATGTCTCTTTTTTGTAAAACCTTGGCATGTTTTGTAGATAAAAAAATAAAAACAATTGAACAATATCTACAGAACATCTTCTAATTTAACTTTGAGAAAACTAACGAGATTCTCCGAAAGTTAGTTTCTTCAGCTTACCCAATATAGCTTCATGAGATAAATGTGAAAAATCTTCGGATAAGAGGAAGTGAGGCAAGAGATAAATCAGCGCATGTCTTTTGGCGAAAATTGCCCGCCATGAGGTGAATGGCATTGATCCACCTCATCTCTAGAGCTTTCTTACACTCTCTGGTCTCGTCTCATTCGAATGGTTTTCGATGTGAGGACGCAAAATGAGGTAAAATAAGAACTTAGTTCAAGTCTTTTCCTCTGATATAGAAGCAAAATCACACTTTAATGCTTACATAACTCATGCTAACCCCTTATTTTCTTCGTTTACGAAAATTTTTGCTATAGTCTTACTTCGGTGTTTACAACATTCAGCTGACCGCATCAAACCATATAAAGTAACATTTCTACCATAACAAAAGTTCATCCTGCTAGTTTGACTGTCCAGTAGTCATGTCAGCTGTATTTACACAGTAATGTTACAACATTCGGCTCATCGCAACATTATCTTTTTAATAACAAAAATTCTTGCCGTCGTGCGGAAACTCCTTACTTCTATTTTGAAGCACTCCCATCTTCTAGATTCACATTTTTTACGCTGATAAGCGCATTTCCAAATTTTCTTCTTCTTCAACCTCTGGAACCGTAAAAAACAATGTGTGTCAACAACTCTATTATTTCATCCGCATTGTCATCACCTAATTAGTCATCATTTTAGAAAACATCAACGCCATTCCGCTTCATCAAAGTGACTGTCTCATCATCGGTCGAAAACCACAATAAATACGTGAGTCATTTCATCCTTCCATTACATTCTATTTGCCTTAAGAGAAGCTGTAACACCAATCATGCTTTCAGATGGAGGATTTTCGTGTACCACATTTCGTGCTTCATGACTTCAGCGACGGGGAGGAGTCGAAGGTTATTCGAATGATCTTGAATTATGCGCACATTCCGTATGATGTCAAGGATATTGACAAGGATGATTATATTCTCGAAGGTTCGCAGATGTTTTTTTTGAGTTGTGGAGTTACACAAGTTTTTTTCTTGAAAAAAAACTTTGCTTGTGCTTTGTGACCTGTTTGACAATGAGTTTTTCAGTGGATGATCTCATAAAAATGAGCTTTGCGCTTAGAAAACGTTGCTAAATAAATAGCTCCTGATACGTGTCAACTAGTGGCTGTCCCAGGAATTTCGTTCGAAGGGGGAAGGGGGGAGCAAAAAATTTTACGAATTTGCGTGGCACTAGTTAGCTACGCACGCCGAAAAATTTTTTGGGGCGCTCCTCAGTTTTTTGCGGCTCTATACTCTCGAAATTTCAGGAAAAGAGGGCGTGGCCATTTTCGAAAAAAATTTCTTACAAGATTAATTTGATTATTCAGCTCGAAAAAATCATTCGAATCATTTACAATTTTAAGCAAGTCATTTGCTTTTTTTTAAACCCATGCAAGCAACTTCCGAAAATTCGCAACCCACTCTCCTCTTCTCGGTCGGTCCGCAACTGGTGTCGATCACAGTTTTTATAGCCTACTTAACAGCTTCTAATTTTTTCAGACTACCCCTTCTACACCCTCCCAATGCTCGAAATCAATGAACGCAAACTTGGCAATGTTCCATCCATTTGCCGACAATTGGGATGGAGATACGGTAAAAGCACAACTAACTTTCCGCAATTATCTTCCGAAATAGCTCTTTAGAGCTAAGCGGGCGAACTGCCGGCGAGGATTCCGAGGTCGATATGATTGCCGAGAAAACTTTTGAGGCTCGGATGAAAATCAAAAATTGGCTCGACCATCTGGACCATCGGGAAGACCACGAATGTGACGTAAGTTGTATAATCATTAATTCTTAGACATCAGGTTGAAATAAGGTTATTTTTCTAGGACTCTTGTGACTCACATGAACCCGTGAGGCTCTTGGAGTCATACCTTCTTCCCACTATTGAGAATATTTTGCGGCGGAACAGGTCACCATGGCTAATTTCGGATAAGGTTAGTATCAAAATTTTTACAATCTTTGCAATTTATGGGCTTTTGTCATTTCAAAAGCTAGTTTCTAATGCATTTGCAAGCTTGCATGATTGCCTTTTGGCACCTGTCAGGGTTTTTATTCAAAATCTGGTAGAGTAAATAATTTTTTGCAGCTACCACGAAGAATTTAACATTCCAAGAAGTTTCTTTGCCCAGCGAAAAACTAAACGTTTCACACATTTTTAAGCATATACTAACCTAAGCATAGAATCTGAAGCTCCATTCGTAATCGATTTTCAAAAAGTAGACTACATAAACAATGTGTGCATTCTTGGAATACCTTTCTGAACCACGTTGAATGAAAACTAAAGAAAAATTTTACGTTTTATGTGGACACTTTTTTCTTCTCCACTGCTGCCGCTATCCCATAATTCATAAAAGAGAAATGATAACATTTACGAAACGAGTAATACGTGAATGCAGCAAAACGCACGACTGACTGAGATCGTGCGTGACATCTTGATGACTGCGTGCTTTACTATTTTTGGAAAGCAACTGCCAGCGGTTGAGCGTCCATGGGAATTTTATTTCTTGTGAAAGTATATTTTCTACACTATCTATACAAGAAACTTTTTTCCGTTCCCATATAAAATTAAATAAAGTCTAACATGTGCTCTGATTAAAATTATACCGACATTTTGAGTTAAAGAAACTCTGTATGATGAACTGGGACATGGTGATTTGGGGATTGCTCTTACGTATCATTTATCTACCGTACTCTGCTCAGAGTGCTAAGGTGTATTCGAAGCTGAAATAAAGCAGTGAAATTATCAAAGCCGTTAAAGGCACCGTCCACCCAGAATCTCGAATTCAATGTTTTTGTTTTTTGCCTTCTGAAAGCCCTGATTCCGAATATGGAGTCGAAAATCCACGAAACCTCCAAAAATCCCTGTTTCGAGAACCCTCCGCAACAAGCGCAGGCAAAATAAAGCATGCAAGTGGGCGGGGCGACCTTGGTCGCCGCGCCTACTTTGCTACTTCCGGAGCGGATTTCTCGCTCCAGAAGCAGTCTTTTGCGGCGAAGCTTGGGGGTTTGCCTAGTGTGGGGGCCCGTATGCCATCATAATCTCGCCAATCTTCATTTTGGGTGGACGGTGCCTTTGAGCAGCTGTTCTTGTTACTTTGTGAGTGGGGTCAAGAAATGTCGAAACGAACTAATGTCTTCTTCGCCTTTCCCACTGGATTAAAAATTGAGCCAACGTCTGTGGTTAGCTCTGAATGCATTTGCGAATATTTTTACTTAAATTTTCACTACGTAGACAACGATGACTACGCTCATATATTATCTGTGGAGAAGAGGTTCAACAAAATAGTTAATAGAAGGATAGAAAATAGAAAATAGAAGGATGTAACCATATTTACTCCCTTGTACGAGTTTGGGGTGATCGTCAGGGTGTGTAACTCTATGTAACTCTTAAATTCCACCACAAAGTTGAATTTTTTGATTGAAAAAAATTCATTCGTTTGAATTAAGATTGATTGCATAGCTTCGAAATCCCTACCAAAATGGAAATTCATCATGTGGAATGGGGAGAGGGGAGGGGAAAGGAGGCACAGAGCTTGGCATTGGTAAATATTACTCTTCAAGGAATTTTGGCGGGTTTTCCACTAAGATCCACTCTTCTTACTTCTTATCGTGTCTAACCACTTGTTTTGGTAATTTTCACTTCTTGCAGATGACATGGTGTGATCTACTGGTGTGTTGTTTGTTCAATCCTATCATTTATCACTGCCCCCAACTCTTCGACCGCTATCCGAACATCTTCCTGCATAACAAACGAATCGCGCAAATGGACGAGTTCACGGGTTTTCTGTACAATGTTCGAGAGAAACGATTTACACCACCTCCTAATTAATTGGTGTATTTGTTATATTAATGTATAAATACTGTCTGTACTATGCTCAAACTTTTATATTCTACTTTGTGAGTGGGGTCAAGTAATGTCAAAATGAACTATTGTCTTCTTCGTCTTTTCTGCTGAAATGATACATAGAGCATGAGGCTAGAAATATGTTCTGGGATTGCACAGGTTAGATAACACTGGCCTTTTTCCGTTATCGCATTGGTAACGATGTTCTTCCAATGTTGCTGATGATTCTATGTTTCTACGTCCGTGACTGGATAATTCGCTCTGAGAAGATGATGGTTAAACGAATTCACATGTATTTTGCAGAGTAGCGTGTGCTACTTGATTCCAGCATCCGTGTTTTGCATGGTGAGTTCACTGGTGGAGTAAGGGAGAATGGCCCAAAATGCGCCTTGTAACTTTTGCTTTCAAAAAGCATAATTTCGCAACATTGACGTTTTCTAACCGCCAGCACGAGAAAAAAGGTTTGAAATTTTATGAAAATCTCATCAATAGCAAACGAGCACATGGTGGTAAGAGGTGCCGCTATAACCAGGTCGCAACAGAAGGGGACATTAGGTCGCCAATAGGCTCCACCCCGCGTACTACTAGCAGGGCTAGTAATGAGCGAGGCGCGCAGTTTATTACAAACTAGCTGGCTTACCCGGCTCCGCCGTATGTTCCGAATAGAAAATTCCATTTCTTAACCGATCCGGACCAAACTTGGCACACATACACTTCGGGCCCCGGCGGGTGTCACAGCCCACTTTTCGTTATCGATCGATGTCGAAAAGTAGCCTATGACACCCGCCGGGGCCCGTAGTGTATGTGTGCCAAGTTTGGTCCGGATCGGTTCAAAAATGGAATTTTCTATTCGGAACATACGTACACACAGACATACATACATACATACAGACAGACAGACAGACAGACAAACAGACAAACAGACATTCAGCTTTATATGTAAGATATCAGCGTAGGACCTCCCATTTCGACGGCCTAATGTCCTACTCGACCGCGGCTCTATCCCGCAAATAGGGAATAGTCTAGGAGAACAAAGCGCTAACCGTTTATGGGTTGGCCCCTACAGTGACTTACGGAGACGGGTGAATCAACACACGAGTGTACTGACGTTCAGCAAATGACTGTCTTTATGGTCCCTTTGGACACTGCTAAGGTATCTGCTTAAATGCGAAACTTTTCCGTGGAAGAAGTTGCGGACCCGTGGTTCCACACATTTTGTCCTACCTACAAAGGAATACTGGTAATCAAGCACCATCACTGCGTGGAAATATTTTTCGAGACGCATTCATAGCCAAAATTATTGATATTCGTATTTGAAATAATTTTCAGATCAAACACGATTTTGCAAAAAGTGCAAAAGCGATGGATATCTGGGAGCCTGTAGCCTATGGTGAACTGCTTTCCCAAGTGCACTGTCAACGTATCTGTGGGTGCCTTCATACCGCACCACAGCCGCGGCTAGCCGCTATTACGCATGATCCTAGTATCTGGGTCCTGAAATCGTAACCATGAATCCTGCTCAAGTTTAGTTTGTTGGGTATTTCGACATGCTGATAGCGAATAGCAAAATATTTTCACATTTTACAAAGCGTGGAATACTGAACACTACGCAAAAGCGGCACCGGCTAGCGGCGGCTGCCGGCGGGACCCTACTAATAATCACCATCCACGTTCTTTTCAGCTGTAGACAGAACAAAACCTGTAGAACCATGGGTTCGCGTCTTTTTTCACAGAACCGTTTCAAAAAGCAGGTATCGTTGTTATCAATGTCAAGAAACCTCAACGATATACAATTCCTTGCTGAATGCCAGTGCTACCCGGAACACTTCGTTGTTGATTTTATCCTCCTAGAATTTTCCGGTGCACGTAAAAGGCTCACATGCAATCACTTGCCACCATGAAGAAATGAATGTGTTGAATGTGTTGAATGTGAAATGTAGAATGTGTTTGGAGCATGCCCCAGAGGGTATTGAAGTGTGGGTGCCAATTTACACGAACGTAGTATTCGCTACACACCACCTTCGCGCACGACCATACCCTGTGGAGGCTTTTGCCTGAGCAAAGCAGAGTGAAAGTCAAGATCTGCCACGTGGGCGACATGATGAACAAGTCATCAATCAGCTTGGCTGCAGGATATATCCAAAAAGGCCATCTCCCAACATTCTAGCCAATCCTTTATCTTTTATTTTTATCATCATCCCTCAGTGAGGGCACTGGCTCGGCAGGTAGAGTTATAGATTTGTCAGAGGAACCTCCAACTAATGCAGGCTGTTTCCTAAGACTGTCCCAAGGATCAACCGCAAAAGAGGCATTTGGTCTCAAACACTGTTTTTACCCATCTGGTCGTGTCAAGATACGAATACCTTGTCCTCGGCAAATACTGTTTTTGGGAAAAAATGTCAGAGAGACAACAGCATTTCCAGGTATCGTGGACTGGATCGGATTGAATACAAAAGTAGAAAACATAGTTTGTATGCTAGACTGTCATTCTTATAACGATAAACAAATGCCGAATATCTTAGAAAAAGCAGCACTGTTATTATTATAGCATCTCTCTTGTCTCAAAAGCAGTGTCTCACCAAAACTTGGTTGTCGAGGTTTCTGCATATTGCAAGCCTTTCTGTCCCTGTCTAACTCATGTGAATCCAAAATCGCAAGAGAAATGCACGAAAACCCTCTTTGCGGAAGCCCCATGGACGTAACGCGGACGAGTTGTGTTTTCTCATCCTAGCCTTTGCCACAGTGGCACACCATGGAGGTGGACGCCAAATGGAGAATGTTGAAACGCTTGAGGAGGAAACCGAGTGTGTCGGCCGTGCGCCGCACTACCCCATATTTGTTGAGACACTGCCTTCAATGTCTTGCGCAGTTTTTTAGGTACCCTTCTGGAGGGCTCAGGTATAAAGCAAATCTTCATCGTTACTGTACGACAACATAAGAACTTAAAAGGTATTGCACAATAAAGAAGCAAATCTTTCTTCGGAAGAGGTTTCAGTAGAGCTATTTGTTTATGAAGTAATTAGGGAGTGGTATTCAAATAAACGTAATGTTATCGTAGACCTTTGTTCAGGAGTCAAACCAAATATACTCAAAGCATTCTGCCAAAAAATTGACTGCACAAAGTCAACTGTCGGAATTAGCTCATAAACATCAACACAAAAGTTCTCGGCGATATGAATTTTTATGAGAAACTAGTTGGTAGCCCCGGTCTCACTCTAGGCTCCAAACTAGCTTAGCTAACAAAAGCTGTAAACGCTTCTAAACTTCTTTGAACATGCGCAAAAAACGCTTTGAGACTTGCCGCATCCTCGACCCGTGATAGAAATAGACTCTACCGCCCCTGCTTACTGATTATGGAAAAATGATCGGTTGGAGCATGAAAAGTTTTCATTCTTCTAGATTGGAGTAAACAAAACAACAAATCGATAGAAGGGCCCAGTGAATCGCCGCGGAAAGTAGCCTATCTTTTGCGCCGTGCCTTATTTATAGAAGAGCAAATTTCAGCCTTATCGGTCACAAACAAAACAGTCTATAAGCCACATAACCAACCAACAAATTTGCAGAGTTTGAGCTTTGTTTATATACAGATGATAGATAGCGGCTTATTTTCAAACACCATTATGGTGGCATTACCGTCTTTAGCAATAAGGAGAAGCGCCGATTTGCTTCATGCCATAAAATCAAGTTGCTGCAAGCTTTACGCGGAGTGGTACTTGAATAAAGGTTAAAGACATCGGTGTCTGGAATTTAGAAGGTTCCGGTGGTAGGTTCGTAGGTGACGAGCAATGATAGCTTCAGACGTTTATGGGCGGTATCACAGTGCAAAGGCAAAGAGGGCATACATTAGCCTTTTCAACAGATGCAAAGAACGATGAGAGCCCAACGTGCATTTTAATATTCTGCACCCGCTGTTAGGCGCATTAGCACGCTCAACTGTATTACATCTATACTAATTCTCAAGTCACGTAGGGAAAGGGAAGACCCAGCACATGGAAGCTGAGGTTTCGCTGGTCGAGCTACTGCAGACTCTCTATGTGGCTGATCAGTTTTTGCAATTGTTTCTCCCCACAATTTCCATGAAAAACGGTGAAAACCCCGATCTCGACGGAATTTACGCCACAGAAAATATAGATATGTGAGCATACAAATGACTGACAGCGTGGCAGCAGACTTCTAAAACACCAAGCAGAATCATTATGAATATCGCTAAGTGTACAGTCATTTTAAGCCGACGTAGAATTGCTAATTAAGCTTACGGATAGAAGCTGCTATTTTGTAGAATTACAAAAATTCCCAACAGAAAGCAAAGGTGATGTTTCCATAAGTTATTTAGAGGCGTTTGAAACGGTAGCGATAAGGAAGTTGGCGTGATCGAATGATATAAAGGTGTTGCAGAACACAGATGAGAACAAGAAGATTCAATAAAGCATAAAGAATTCGAATGGATTCGAGAAGAAATCCAGTGAGCTTCGCAATATTCTAAGGGCAGCGTTGGATAAGGTTTTCAAAACAATATGTCTCTTGAAGCCTCCTTTGTAACCGTCTTTGATGCGATATCTTCAATGATTGTTTTGTCCTCGATTGTAGGTGACCTTTGATCTTGATCATTTGCGTATTTTGAGGGCAGATTACTTTGCAACCCATGGAGATGTAGGGTGCGTTGAAGTGGAAGCGCAATTTGTTTGCGTATCCTTTCGTTGTGCAGTGTGCTTGGTAGTGTATTGGTACTGGTACTGTTCTAAGCAAGCGATACATGCCAAAGCACTTCCAGTTTTGCTCCTGCATAGGAACGTGATTTCGGCTCCAGTCAGGCAATTATAGCATCCCTCTGCGTCACTGGCGGTAATCTCACAAGAAGCGTTAGTTTGTCTTGATGCTATCTTCAAGCTGTCGCTGACCGTCCTTGCTGCGTCGCCACTTTGTCAGAAATTTAGAGGGTTTCGGTAGTAGGTTCGTAAGTGACGAGCAATGATAGCTTCAGACGTTTATGGGCGGTATCACAGTGCACAGGCAAAGAAGGCATACATTAGCTTCTTTTTATACAGATGCAACAGAACGATGAGAGTGAGCCGAACGTGCACTTTAATATCCTGCGTCCACTGTTAGACGCATTAGCGCGGTCAACTGTACATTTATACTAATTCTCAAGTCATGTAAGGTAGATAATGTGAGCATACATATGACTGACGTGGCAGTAGATTTCTAAAACACCAAGCAGAATCATTATGAATATCGCTAAGTGTACAGTCATCTTAGGCCGACGTAGAATTGCTAATTAAGCTTACAGAGAGAAACTGCTATTTTGTAGAGATCAGACCTGTTCTGTCCGCAAAAGAATTTTTTCAACATTCTCAAACATCTCAGACACTGGCAGCGGACGTGCCGCGGCCTTTTTTCGGCTGGAATTTTGCAGCTCCCGCGGCCCGGCCGGAGAGTGGGCTTCTGCCCGGCTGCTAATGGGCCTCGGCTTAGCCGCAGTTGGATATTGGGTCGTTCGTAGTTTATTCTAGCTCGGCAGATTTGGGCCTTTGCCCACCATGGCACATAAGAAAATGCACATCAAAAAAACAAAAATTAAGGCCACCGATATAGCAACTTTGGGAGCCAAGTCTATTCAAAAGTGGATAATGCCAAGTTGGTACCAAACTATTCATATGACACATGGCGATCTTGTTCTTTTAAAGACATCCGAGGCTATGGACATTGAAGGCAGCCTGATCATGCGTGAACATCACGCAAGTTCCTTTACGCTCGGACACTAACAAGGGAAGTTCGCCGAATCGAAATGGCCGATTGATACGTGGTATATACCCGGACGCGGGGCTCGGGAGGTTAGTATCAAATGTGCGCCCATAAGCTGCGACCGTTATTGTGAAGCAAGTTATGGCCCTCTGAAGTTTTTGGCGTGTGCATGTCTAGAGTACGCACAAATGCTCCGATTGTGGTCGTGTGGTGTAGTGGTTAGCGTCTCGAGCTCACAGGTGACCGGTGAGAGTTCGAATAATTTTGCTGTCCACATGTTTTGCGTTCTTCTCAAAAATCATTTTTTACCTGTTTTATGTATTATTGAGGTAAAAAATGACACACACGGGTTACGGAATGATTTTTCTCACGAAAATTCGACCAATGCTTCATATGTAAGATTTTCGTAGAACATAGCAACAACTTTTTAGCTACGGCTTTTCAATTGACTTTGAAGGTTTGCCAAATCCTCACTCCCACATATTTTCTTCGATTGCACGTAGTATTTACGTGACAATCTCCAAGTTGTATCACGTCGTACTATTGATTCTTGTTAATGGGCTACCTTGCGAGAATGACACGGCAGGATGTATAATTAGTAGAGTTTAACCACCCGTATGTGTCATTTTTTACGTCAGTAATGCATAAAACAGGTAAAAAATGAATTGTGAGAAGAACGCAAAACATGTGGACAGCAACAGATTCGAACCCTCAGCGGTCACTTGTGAGTCCGAGACGCTAACCACCACACCACACGACCACAATCGGAGCGTTTGTGCGTACTCTAGACATGCACACGCCAAAAACTTCAGAGGGCCATAACTTGCTTCACAATAACGCGTCGCAGCTAGTGGGCGCACATTTGATATTAACCTCCCGAGCCCCGCGTCCGGGTGTATACCACGTATCAATCGGCCATTTCGATTCGGCGAACTTCCCTTGAAGGAACATTGAAGGCAGCCTGACCATGCGTCGTACATCACGCAAGTTCCTTTACGCTCGGACACTAAGACCGGCCGAGCCGCGCCCTTCATTTGACAGAGGCCGCGGCTCGGCCGGAGTTCCTCACACAGAATTTGGTCGCGGCTCAGGCCGCTGCAATGCTCCGCCCCATCACTAAAGGCCGCGACTGAGCCTATGAGCCCATTTCGTCCCGCGACTCGGCCGTGCAATGATAAGGACATGAACGAAGGGCCGCGGGTCGGCCGCACCCCTGCCAAGCTCCCAAATTAAGGCCGCGGGCGGGCCGGAAAGGCCTTTTAGGACCGCGGCTCGTCCGCTACCACTGTCCGAGATTGTGTATAGTGTATGTTCACCAAGAGATGCCAGAAACCGCTCAATTGCATCTTAGCGAATTATTTTTTACTACGTTAAAGGAGTGCCTCAACAAAGTTTGTTGTCGAGAATTTTTGCATATTGCTTTTCGTCCCTGTCTAACTCAGTGAAAATCCAAAACTGCAACTCGCATAAAATGCAGAAACCTTGCACCAAAATCCTTGTGAAAGGCTCGTGGAAGCAGCGCAGACGAGTTGTGCCTTCTCAGCCTAGCCTTCGCCCCGTGTCAGCGACATCATGGAGTTGGACACCAAGTGGAGAGACATGTCGAAACGCATAAGCTGGAAACCGGGAGCGTCGACCGCGGGAGCAAAATTCCTTTGCGGGCCAATTTGAGGACAAAATTCTCGGCTCAGAAAAGCCTAGATCGAGTGGACTTGGGCGGTCGCCTCAAGGAATCTTCAACAAAGTTTGGAGACCAGCATCATTCCATTTTGGTGAGACACTGTTTGACTTTGTTAGACAGCCTTTTGTAGTCTGAACAGACTTTCACCCAAGCTTACCACTCCACGCCTAAAATTGAGCACCCATCATCCTTGAAAGAACCACATACAAAGTGCATAGATGCATTACAGGACACTTTCTGCGCATATCATCTGTCTGCCTGATTGCCTCAGTCATGAAGAAGCATAGAAAATGCGTGATATGATACATTTTTGAGTTTAAATGTCTTTATGTGTGTCTTGTGAAGAGCTGGACAAACTGAAATACTTCGTAACCTATTTCTAATGTAAAATTTTTATTGTCAACGATTGTTGAGTGAGTATTAAATAAGGAGAATTTTTGTTCCGACTTCACTTGAACTTCAAATTCAAGCATTGAAATTGCCTCCTTCTTGCATATAAGGTGGCCCTCCAGGGGGTGCAGGAGGTGGGATGAATTGAGGTGGTGGAGGAGGAGGTATATCAAGACGTTGTTCGCTGAAATGAATTAAGCTGAAGCTGCGATCCATGAAATCTAGCAAGTAAACCTACATTCGAAACTGCGGACCCTTTGGAGGTCTTTTATAGAAATATATCAGTACTCCAATAGCAAAAAGTGTAGCAAGAAGAGAAACTACCTAAAAAAGCAGCTTCTGATTTCTTCTTCCTTCGATAGGTTTGCCCTCTTGCACTACCGCGTTTATAGGCACAAAACTTTTCATATTCTACGATAATGCATTGGGGCAAATTAGTAGCTATAGTGCAACAGGGCCATGCCCACTTGACAATAATGAATGACAAAAATCAAGGAAATGCTACCGCAGCCGCGAGCATTATGGGCTCCTTCTGATCCTTCGGTCTGTACAAAAATAGCAGAAGAGCGGCGACTGCATTGAAAGACGTGGTAAAGGTGAGGATTACCACAACCTGCAAAACGAACTTCCTGGTCTATTCCTGCACTGCATTAGCTCAAAAAAAGAGACTCACAACAATTGTTGGCATTTTGACCCTAATTTTCTCTACATCATTGAAGAGTATACAAACGATGGCACAAACTAAGGCTGCACAATGCAGCGCGAACGAGCCTACTACCTGAATGACAGTCCTTCCATAGAAAATGTAAAGCTATACATCGCTGTACCAAAATTGACTGCATCTGCTCTCCAACTTCTTCCGCAGTCTTGGCGGTAGTATTAGCAATCATGGAAAAGGCATTCAAACCACCAACGAAAGTGAATACCAATAGGTGGAAGTATGTAGTCTTAAAGAGCACTATTAGCCTTTGTCTTACTCCTAGAGCGTCCAGGTATGCCCCTGTTGGGATTCGATATGATTATGGGAACTACCGACAAGGTCTGATGCACTGTAAGTATGCGTGAGTCAAGCAACCATAAATGTAGCTCACAGCAAGAATGAATAGTAGATGCGAGTGAATAGTTTCAGCCAACATGACTAAAATGAATGGTGCTGGCCATGGCTGAAGCTTTTTATAGCCTTGAATGAGCATACGATAGCAACATTGGGTCATTTTGCTCAGTGAGCTACGAAAACGGTTTATGAAAAAATTACTTCTCATTTCTCAATGCAGCCTTCTGAACTTCTAGCACTTATTTCAACGATATGTTAGCCTTTCCTATAAGTACCTTACAAATCCAACTTGTACAACGCCACACTAGAGATTTCATTTTTTAAGTGGAAAGCCATGTGGCCGGACAGCGAGAAGCGTACCACTGGTAAAAAATTATCGCCTAGTAAACACCCCTTCAGGTCGAAGCTGCACTGATCCCCTCAGAGGATATACGCAAGCTAATCTTACAACTCTCCTTGCTCCAGTGTTATAAGATCGGTGAGCTGACAGCCGAGAAACCGATCAGCTGTCGCGATGATCTGCGCTGCATGCGGTAAGCGGAACCGTTGCAGTAGGTGGCATACGCTTTAATTCAACTGGATTGGCGGGGTTTCGTGACCTACTTAAGGCTAGAGAGTAATCCAAGAGCATTTTGCGGGAAAGACGCACAGTGCGTGCGGTCGCCCTCTAGTCGCTAATCTTGTACAATCAAAGAGTACAGTGCGTCTGCAAGGAGACGCAGAGACAAATCCCGTAACTTGGTCAGAATTATGACAGCTAACGTGTGTCACTTATGGCACACGTTAGCTGTCTTAATTCTGCGGACAACTCAGACAATCGGTGCCGTAGCTCCGGAGGACAGTCGAAATCTGGCAGAGCTGCGGAGGACCCAATTGACCATTGAGAGCGGGGCGAGGGGCGGTCCCTTTCTGTGACGTCACGGTGACGTCACAAGAAGGCAGATTGGACCCCTCCGGCGGGCTTGCAAATCTCTGCTCCGGACGTACGCCAGATTTGGGACACCTCCGGAGCACAAATGGGAGGTCTCCGGAGCACAAAATGGGAGGGCTCCGGAGCACGAGTGGCAAACCCCGCTGGGGAAACCCGCGGCTCTGCCATTTCTGCTCCGGAGGTATGCCGTCAACTGTCTGAGAACAAGTGCGAAACTACACAATTTGGGGGCAGCATATAGATATGAAGGATCAATGAACAGCCGACTGCCACAATACTCGGATGTCAAGTTTTTCTATTTATTTCGCTCGGCTATCGCATTCAAATCCTAATTTTTGTCAAAAAATGCAGGATCATCTCTATCTTTATCTTACATAAATTACGGTCTCCCATGGGTACTAATGTCAAATTACTATGATCTCGATTTATGTCTCTGCTTGCATGACAAATCTGTGAGACTACGGGTTAGGAATCACCGCGCGCGGAGAACGCTCGCCGTACTCAAGTTTTGTAGATACCACAAAAAACTCTCCAGCGCCATGGTGAGAGGAGGGGAGCGGGGGGAGGTGGGGGGGGGGGGGGGGAGTGGCGGCAGATAATGACTAGAGGCCATAAGTAACATTGCGCTAGGAGTACTGATAGTAGCTGACTCTACTGCTTGGCGTTGCGTTGCGACATCGATTTGCGACCAGTTTTGACCCCTGACCCGTACCTGTTCCTTGACAGCGCCCACCATAGATATTTTTTAGTGGCCGCTGTCAAAAATTGCCCTATGTCGCAAAAAATTTGGCAATACCGGTATCGAAAGATTCTCGAAAAACCGAATCCCCGTCTCAAATCAACTTAGGCCCGCCTCAGGGGAGATGCTTGACTGGGGGTTCACTATGGGCCTTACGCGGTGGCAGAATGTGAGTGCCATTAGCTACGCGTGCTTTGAGAGGAATGTAAAGAATTGCTCATACGCCTTTCTTACGACTGCCCAAATTCTTTGTATTTGATTGTAATTTATAGAGGAAATACCAGTTGAGACTTGTGGAAAACGTTCGGCTTTGGTCAATTATTAGCACGTGCTGCCAACACTGTGACTCGCGTCACCAGTGTCACCACGTTACAGTTGTTCATTGCAAACTTCACATGTTCGAGATTGGTGCAAAAGCAGTAATGCCATTCTGCAGAGCTTGTTTTGCCCTATTAAAGGGGTTTGCCTTGTTGCGATGCCATGAGGAAGTAAAACGCCACATTCTTTCCTTTCCAACCAATAACCACTTTACGAGATCGCGACGGGAGAGGCTGCAAAGTCTTCACTCGAAACCATAGGATCTGTAATGGTGACGATCGAAAGTTTTATAGAACGAGCGAATTCCGAACAATAGGGTTTCAATATTCGAACTAACGAATATTTTTTAATTTGCGGTTTTCGAGATTCGAACTCCGATTTTCGGTCCTTTGGAATTTGGATAATCAAGTAATCGAATTGGACGTGATCCTTCGTACAAATGAATCATTAAAGGCAGTGAGTCCAGGCTAAATCTAACTCCCTCCGGTAAGGGCCGATCCTAAATGTAGGCCCCACGAGAGGGGCATCTGCGTTGGTCCGGTCTTCTAAAGTTGTCTCTGAATGGAGATAATGGGCCTGGAACAGCCAAAGTCCTATCAGACCCCGCCCACCCAAGTACTAAAAGCCGCCCGCGCCCTCAGGACAGGGTCCCCAGGAATCGCCTTTTTGTGGTTTTGTACTATTTAAACTTCATAACTGTAATCAGAGCCACGGAAAGGCCCCGGAATGGCAAAAACATGGTAGGCAAAATTTTGAGTGTACGCTGCCTTTAAAGGCACCGTCCACCCAGATTTTCGTCTTCGATATTTTTGTCGTTTCAGAGCCTTCTCATGTCCCTGATTCCGAATATGAAGTCGAGATTGCGCGAAAACCCCGGCAATCCCCGTTCCGGAGAACCCACAGGCCAGCTTTCCGAAACGGTGATTGGACGGACGCGCACAAATGGGCGGGCATGGATGGGGGAGGGCGGGCATGGATGGGGGAGGGCGGGCATGGATGGGGGTCCTCGCGCATCTTCGCTATTCCGAAGGGATTTTCTCGCTTCCGAAGCGGCATTTTGCGCCGCGACTTGGGCATTGGCTTGATGGGAGGCCCTACTGTTATATGCTGCCAAATGCTCAACACCCTCAATTTAGGGTGGACGGTGCCTTCAAGCACATAGAAATTTTGGGTAATTACATATTTGATTATCTGGATAACTCGAGTTATTTGTTTGTCGGTTCAAATCAGTGGTCTTCTCTGCTGCATTTTCTTGCGGCATCATAGGTTTTTGTCGTTACAAGAGAGTTATTAACAACCAAACAGTAGGCACATCCTTTCGGGACACCCTGTATATCAAGGTACGAGCCTTGAGACGTTGATCTCAAATATACGTTTATTGGCGGATGAACGATTATTCGGAAGGAGTTAGGAGGATTTGTATGTGCTAATGTGCTGTACTCTTGTTAAGTAATCTATAGCGCACGTTCCATGAATATCCTTCAAAAAACACATTTTTTGGTGAATGTGCTATTTCCTTGTAGTAAAAACACTCATCTCTGTGATTACGCGCTCTCAGGCTGCGATGCGACGAGTTAAAGCTAGAACTCTAATTATTTGGTTGTCGGATAAATTCTGTCATACTTTTCATTTCAATTCTTAAAAAATCTCAGAAAGTTTGGAAAGACCTCATGTTCACGACATAGGGGCAGGGTCAAAATGCCTATTCATCGGTACCGACATCCGCGTTCGCGCAAGACACCCATTTGTTGCCGAAAACCCGTTGTGCTTTCATTTTTGTAAATGGACTGCATTCTTTCAGGCGATGACCGAAAGACCAGAGACAATGTGGTATGGAAAGGGCATAATCTGTAGCGTTTAGCAAATAAGGGGGGGGGGGGGGATGACGCAGACATGTTTTTCTGAGCGGTTCAAATGTCAGTGTGCGCCATCATTGAAATCATCACATTCTTATGAAGAAAATGACTTCGAAAAAAAATTTAAACAATCATTTTCGGGCTTTCTGTATTCATTTCTACACGCTGCACATGAAAAGAAGATTAAGAAAGTTTTTGAATTTTGTTGATACTTTTTTCACCCCTCGTTTTTGAACATTGAAGGCGCTGAAATGCCTCTTGTAAAAGACAATGCCAAAATAGTTCTAAAAAATTCCAAAAGAGGAAAAGCACAGGAAGGTGCAGAGGAAAAAAAATCAGACAAAAATTGAAAATTTGAGTTCATTTACAAAACTGTCGTAAACTTTTAGGTCATTAGTGCACTTGCGGCATCAATCATGGTGGTGGATAGACCCTGCTATGTCCTAAGCTTGTCTCAAATCTAGGATTTTCATGGAGCGTCTAGAATTTTCAAAAATTAGAAAAAGGGTAACAGAAATTACCCAACAACCCAATATTTTTCATATTTGAAGGAACTACTTCCAGATTATCGTTCGGCATTTGATGAAAATTAATTTGAAATCAGCGTTTCAGGGCGAGTCCGATGATATACAGCCTGTTTAGAATGGCTGGGTTATTGACCATTTCCTGCTTGGCACTTTCAAATACAAACACTTCAACTTCAAACGTTCGCATTAGCTTCGAGTAAAGAAAAACGGCCTCGAGCAAAAGGCTTCGAGTTAATCGCTAGGGATTACCGGGGAGCATGTAAAAAGCTGGAATGCAGCTTGTAACACATGTTTTCGTTCAGTATGTCTGAAGTGAAACTAATGGAAACAGCTGAGATGGACAGAAGAAAAATCAAAATTACTGGAACTTCAGGATATAAAGCTTTATTTTGAGCTGCGCTCCCCTTCGCGGGCATGTTCATGCATGCAGACATAGCGCGACACTGTGCAATCCAACATTTTTACAGCGTAAATAGCAGACAGATTCGTCAATTTTTTTTCTTTCCAAGCACAAAATTCAAAACCGATGCAAATACCTTTGAGTAAGGACTAGGACAGACTTCACGCGACTTAATCGTCGCGATCTAATCGCCAAGATTTCCATTCATTTTCATTTCACATTCAAAAATTGCGGGCTGGAAAAGTATCACAACCGAATGCAAGTTGATCGCCATGGAATGACGTTGTAACAGTTGTCTCGTCGCGATTCAGTCGCGATGATCAAATCGCGTGAAGTCTGCCCGGGGCCTAATGCGTGTATTTGCCTGCTTTCTGCTGAGCCAGCTGTTACTGCGATAATTCAAAAGTGATCACTCACGCGGTCACCCGTGTTTACATAAAGGAAAGGCACAGCTTTCTTTGCTATCAATGCAAACAGGTTCTTCCTTGCTCTCTGTTTTTACGCTATCGAGTATGCATGTAGCAATGTCGTTTTTTTTTGTAAACTGCATTTTATGCACAACAAATTATGCAGAAGGGGTTCACTGAGTCACGCAATTAGAAGAAAATTTTGTGTCTTAAAAGTCAACAAACCCAAATGATTGGCTCACTTATTATTCGTCCATAAAACTTATCCCACGCAAAGAATCCTGAGCTTACATATCTTTGCTTAGCATTCCTGGAGATCCAGTAGATTTTTTTACCTGAGCAAATAAGTATCAAATTTTAACACATTATTGATCAATCCTACAGCATAGTGACTCTCGGAAGGGTTCTTGCATTAGTCATTAGCCTTTCCAAAACCGGATGCTGTCTAGAATTTTTGCTAGTCTATAACTCAACTTCCAGATAAAACGAGAGCGAGACGGCAGCCATGCCGCCTCGATCCACTTCTTGGAAATCGATCCACTTCTTGAAAACTACTTGTAAAAATTTCTTCACATTTTGAACTTTCACAAGATTTGAAAAATTTTCTTGATTATTTACAAGCAAAAACAAGTCACTTGCACAATTTCCAGCCCCGTCCTCCCCTTCAATCAGCCCTTCTCCACTTTGTCTGAACTGAAGCTCCATGCTATTGTGAACTAAAAGCGGGAAGCTGGCAGATGAGCAGTGGCTTCCTGCTTTAGCTATAGAGTAGGCGGAGCGCCGCAAAAGTTCTAACGCTGGTAGACTATAGATTTTCAGCACTTTTCGCATTTTTCTACTAATAAAAATGTGTTTTTACTACGTCTGCACATCACATATGTAGTTGCCAAAATAGAACTTCTTTGACATAGTTTCTAGTCGATGCAAGCAGTTCCTAGCACAACTGATGTTTTCTTAGAGCTATACTTGTACATAATAATCTCAATGCTTGCATTTTTCAAATTTCCAAAGATTTTCATAGATTCTTTTATTTTTCAATATTTCCACTCATTGCTGTAGTTAACTCTCCTCATTCCTTCGGCTCTTACAGTCATTTCTAGAGAGCAACCTCAAAAACACACATTTTTCAGATTTCTAACTAGGTCTGTTCAATTTAACAAACTTAGCTTCATGTTCCTACGGCTATTGCTTCTTGCCACAACTATTTCTAGCTTTGCAGATGCCGAATGTGTACCAGTGAGTTCAAGTTGATTCACTTTCACGTGGAAATTATCTGTCAGAATGAAAATATCTAGATCGGAACAGTCGTTTTGTAATACATATCTTAGCTGCAATGCGCTTGTTTGGAGAAATTCTTCGAACATAGAGGCAGGAAAAAAGCTAGAAATCAAACTATCAAGATAACAGTGTTAAAAAATTGTACCATGAAATAGCGGATAATCATCAGAAACCACAACCCGAGTATCACTATTTCCCAAAAGGATTCAAATGGTCCACTGCCACGGCAGCTTTCCAGATAGAAGGAGCTACACGAGAAGACGGTAAAGATGATATATTTAGAGCTACACTTGCTAAATTGGTGTTAAGGACGCGGACTCTCTGTCTGGGATGAGTACACCACAAAACCTGGGAAAATAAGGGATAATTCAACCGCAGACGTAGCATCGGACAGCTATCACAAGTTCAGGGAAGATATACAGTTGATGAAGGAACTTGGCGTAAGTTTTACGAGTTATTTTCGAACTTGCTAATAGCATGGTTTAGGTGACTCATTACCGATTCTCTTTCTCTTGGCCGCGAATTTTTCCCACTGGTGTTGGTAAACCAAACCCGAAAGGTGTGAAGTACTACCACGAGGTTATTGATGCTCTTCTTGAGAATGGGATACAACCTATGGTAAACGATAGAAATATAAAATCCCAGGCTTACTTCAATAGCCTCAATAAGATTTGTTCAGGTGACCTTGTACCACTGGGACCTCCCCTTAGCGCTAAGCGATAAAGGAGGATGGTTGAATCGTGAGATTGTCAAATGGTTCCGCCTTTACGCCGTTTTCTGCTTCAAGGAATATGGAGATAAGGTAAATTGTTCCATACCCTTCCGTTAAGAAAAAAGAAATGATCTTCTCTTCTTTTTTTACTCTCTATAAACAGCACGTTCAGGCTGGGATGTGAGTTCGAGCCTTTTTCACAAACGCTGATGACAGCAAATAATTTAGCGATGAAATTTGCAGGCAGAAGATGAAGGTTCAAAAAAGCTTGCTTGTTGTTATATAGCCGGAAAAAAATTGTTCGTATGCAATTGAGTAAAGAGACGGATACATGTTTCTTTTCACATCTGCCTATCTATTAGGTTGTCCGCGAAATTGTGAAGATACTTACATGATGAAGTTTGCGCTCTCTAAGCTAATATCATTGGTAGTGCAGTGGAGATTGAGAATATTGGAAACATTTAGATGCACATCATAACATCCAAAACTTTTCCTCCTCTAGGTAAAACTATGGCTTACACTCAATGAGCCGATGAGTCAAGCGCACGAAGGATATTGTGGAATGCGAGGAGAACATGCCCCTGGAGGATTTCAAGTAAGGATATTTTTTCAGTCTTATATCTCAAGCTACCGACCAATTGAGATGCTTTGGAAAATCTTTCTATCTAATGTTTCTTGATGGAACACTGATTATTGATTGTAATGCATTGAAATGTCAAGAGAGCTTGGCGCTTAGTTTGTTTCCCTACCGTAATCTTGCGCTCAATTTACAGAGAGAATAGTAGCTTCAACACTTGAAAGTTGCCTGATCCATGAGACTTTTGATAAAGGCACAGCATGTACGATTTACTGCAACATGAATATTTTCTGCAGTAAAAGCATGTTAATAAATACTAGCTACTTTTACAGAAAGTGACCTCAAGAATGACTCTTGGCGCTATCGAACAAGCGTGAAAAAAATTCATTTTACTCTCATACTTTCGCAGTTCATAACACAACTACAGGGTGTCCCAAAAAAATGTTAACACTGTTTGATCGCTAATAACTCTCTTACATTTACGTCTTTCGCCAAGCTTGAGAAGCCATTCTGTAGAGCGAGGATCAACTTAGATTTACAGCATGAAGTGAATCTTTTATTTTTCTTAGTTACCGTAGGGTTACGGTATAAAATTTCAGCATATAGCGCCACTGTGGAATAGGCCTTTCAATAAAAAAATCCAGAAAGTCCAAGTGTAATTTGGTTTCCAGGCATGCTGATTCTGCATAACTTTTTACCAGTTTTTCGAGCTTTCTAATTGGTGTAGTCACACTTCTGACAAACACTGAAAAAGCAGTTGTCACCCTGAACCTGAAATAACTTAAAGAAGCATTACAGTGAAGTGCAAAGTTCATATTAAGAATAAACGACTTTGATTAGCCCTGTACAAGAGTTTCTAGCTTGTTTGGTTTTCCTTCAGAGGCAAAAATCGCTTTCAGTTTACTAATATCTTCTCGAGTTCCTACCGTTATCCTACAGTAACCAAGAAAGATCAGAAATTCCTTCCATACTATTCATCTAAGTTGATCCTCGCTTTACAGAATGGCACCTCAAGCTCGGCAAAAGACCAAAAGACATGAACGCAAGAGAGTTTTTTAGCGATCAAACAGTGTTAACTTTTTTGGGACACCCTGTATTATACTTTCCCTTACAGTATAACAATACGTTAGAAAACCATATTTGGATATCTAAACAGATGTGAAAACCGGTAAACTGTAAACAATTACAGGAGCACTGCTCATGGGCTGAGTATCTAGCTGGGCATCATATGCTTCTGGCTCATGCGCACGCTTACCGCGCCTATCATGGACTTTTCCCCAACAGCTCAGGTAAAATAGTTTGCTGGTATTTTCAAGGAATTTCTAGCTTTTCTCTGAAGAGGTTGATCCTCACCGACTCTTTTTACTGTGCTCCTAATTTCTCTATTTTTCTACGAGGAAAATCCTAAAACCATACACACGGTAAGCCAAACGTAAACCCAAAAACCGTTAACTAGTGATCAGGCGGGGCAAACCTCTTGCTCTAAGACGAGTAGCAGAGAGGTTTACAATATTTGTTTTCAATAAAAAGCAACCTCTTTGCCATAGAGATTACTTATCCGGACAGAAGTCAGAAATAATCGTCGCTGTAAATGAAGAACTCAAGGAACGGCTTCTTCAGGATGAATTGTAGAATTTGCAATCTTTGGATGCTTTGTCTGGAGCCAAGTGTTCATTTGCATGATCTAATCTGCGCAGTCTATCGAAGAACTAGACCGCTTTTGACTATGCTTCTCAACAATTATGATTCTGTTGTTTTAGTCGATCTTTTACTTATGGAGGACATGTCTCATATATGATACTGTATGCCTGGCTTGCCCGCACCGTGGGTTTGAGTTGCCAACAAAAAAATTGGTGCGTAACCCAAAGTCTTAACTTAATGCGTTTCGGCGTTCTTCTTTTTTCCTAGAACACCGGCCAGATATAACTTGATCGCATCCTTGATTTACCGCATTTCACTATTGTGGAATGGAAAGAGCTCTCACGTTATTTTTGAAAAGAACGTTGGAACTGCCTTGATATTGAATAACAAAAGTTCATTTTTCGTCAAGACCGATAGATACAGAAGGAGTCGGAATTTCGCCGCGAAAAGTAGCCTACGGGGTGGACCGGTGTTGGAAATATTAGGTTGGTCCGAAAGTTCTGTCCCACCATTTTCAAAAAATCATAACTTCCTCCTAACGTGATGTTTTTGCATGATTAAAACCTTGTTGAAAAGAGCAATTTAGCTTTCTACAAACTTCTTGGATGCTATCTAATATGCTCTGAATGCAGAGATAAAATTGGGAAAAGGAAACCACTTCAAGTTCGGAATTTTTAAGCAAGCCCGTCAAAAAATCTGAATCTGTGCCATAAAATCCGAAACAGCCAGTATCTTAGACTTTTGAACCCTCCCTTCTTTATAGCTGAGCAAAATTGGCGCTGATCGATCTGTTATTTTGGAAGTTATGGTTTTTTGAAGAAAATGTTAAAAAGTTAATTTTCTCAAGAAGCTGATTTTTTGGCATTTTTTCTTGAAAATCATAACTTTTTTAGGAAGAGCGCATCAGAGCGAATTTTGCTCATATAGAAAGAGGGGATCAGAAAACCTGGACTACTGGCTATTTTGGATTTTATGGCACAGTTTTTCAAGGGGCTTGCTTAAAAATTCCGAACTTGAAGTAATATAATTTCTATAATTTTATCTCTGCGTTCAGAACTTATTAGAAGGCATCTAAGATGTTCAGCGCATGAATTGCTCTTTTCAACGAGGTTCTAGGCATTCGAAAACATCATGTTAGTAGGAAGTTATGATTTTTTGAAAACGGGAGACAGAACTTTTGGACCAATCTAATATGTGTGGAAATTTCGCGTTGGTCGATTCACACGCAAAAGTTTCTATACAGAACACACTAACTAACATTCCGCTTCATATACATATCGTCTACGCCTCAGAGAGGTTCCCATAGGTACCATGTCATCTCGCTGCCTTTCGCACTTTTGAACGTGTTAACCTCGGGCACTTCCGTTGAAATCTCAGGAGAAACGTGTCAAAAAGAGCGAAAGGCAGCGTCGCACCACGTACTCACGCTGGTTCACATGGGAACCTCTCTGGGGTGCAAACGGTATGTATAAAAATTATCGACTCGCTTGTAACTCAATACCCGTATTGTACACCATGGGCATTACTTGACGACTTGTAAGATCTGAAACTGCTCATTTTCTGTAATGTTGTTTCCTTGTCTCTTCTAGTGGAATGTATCGTTAGAAGGACACAATTTAGCATAACTTACGCTAGAAAATGCTCTGCTGTGTATTATGAGAGACGTCGGTTGTCGCGCTTAGTGTGCAACCACACATACTGAGTTACAAATGGCTCGAGAACTTACAAAATGAGCAAAAACGAAACTGCAATGTTATGAAGACCCGCCCCCCTTCCTCACAGTAATAGCTATAGAACCGGAGCCTATGTACGATAGTATGATTCAGTTTCTAGCAAAACTTCCTGGGGAGCAAATTTTGGGTTTCAACAAAATGGCAGCACAGTTATAGCCAGGGTCAAGCAAGAGGTATGGCACACGATCGCTGATTACGACCCCCCCCCCCGATTGCTCTCTTAATAAGACCTTTTAATAAGACCCCCCCCCCTGAATTATATACCTAAGATAGCATTACCTGGAGGCCCTGTCAAACATAATGGGCAACATATCCATAATGAGCATGTCAATTAGCCCCTATAGACAAAGTTTGAGCGAATTCTGAAGATTCAAGATACTAGGCTACCTAAGTGAAATGGTCATTTTCCAACATGATTGTCTTTGTAAATACAGTTTTTCAAAGCTGTTAACCAATGTTGGTAGCAAGACTTTATTGTATGAAAAGCCAACGTTGATAAGAATATCAACCAGCGACAAGGGAGGGGAATTCGTGGTGATGACGCGTAACTTAGATATGGCCATAACTGAACACCATTTGGATAATAACACTTTGTATTGCACTTCTTCTAAACAAGAGTTTGTGAAACAAAGCCGTCGTTTGAACAAAGTGTGGGTAAATATAGCAAACACTATCGGCTTACCCAAAGCTCTAATCTTACATCTTAAGGTCGATTTACCCAAATATCCAGTCCTTTACGTGCTAACAAAGACACACAAACTCCTTGCGTCAGAATTGCTCTCTGTAAATCCATTAGACTACAAAGTAAGACCCATAATAAGCAGCTGCGGAGGCCCAAGTGATAGAATTTCATGGCTATTGAACTTAATCTTAACACAACTACTAAAGTATGTGCCTGCCCATCTTTCGAATACTAAAATGTTTCTGGAGCAACTCAGTACAACGCAGCTCGATGGAGAATGTGCGAAAGAGACACTTGATGTCACTTCGTTGTACACAAATGTCTCCAATGAAGATGCTATGGAAGCCGTGTATGAGTTGCTCTCGGAACATCAATCTGCTCTCAACATGTATGGGTTCAGCGTTAGACAAATAATGACACTTTTGAAAGAATGCCTAAATTGCAGCGTATTTCGATGGTCAGGAAGGTATTACAAGCAGGTACGTGGCCTAGCGATGGGGCAGAGATTGGCTCCCGTCGTCGCAATCGTCTTCATGTCAAAAATCGAGGAACCCGTACTTGATCGTGATCCCTTACTCTTTTATCGATACATTGACGACTGTTGCATCATATGTCCAACTCAAAATGAAATAGACATATGCTTCGACATTTTGAATAGCCAGTCCCCTAACATAAGATTCACGCGGGATAAACCCGATGAAAATTAGCTAGCACTAGCTGGCTTACCCGGCTCCGCCGTATGTTCCGAATAGAAAATTCCATTTCTCAACCGATCCGAACCAAACTTGGCACACATACACTTCGGGCCCCGGCAGGTGTCACAGTCCACTTTTCGTTATTGAATGATGTCGATATTATAGATTTTTTGCAAAATTTGAGCTAGGGGGCTGGGATTTGGCACAGGGGGGTAATCGAGCATGCTGATTACGAATACAATATTAGTTTTCGGGATTATCGATTACTTTTATCGATTTTATCTTTTTTTTTTGCAAAGTTTGAGCTAGGGGGCTGGGATTTGGCACAGGGGGGTAATCGAGCATGCTGATTACGAATACAATATTAGTTTTCGGGATTATCGATTACTTTTATCGATTTTATCTCTTTTTTTGCAAAGTTTGAGCTAGGGGGCTGGAATCACCCCCTGTGCCAAATCCCAGCCCCGTAGCTCAAACTTTGCAAAAAAATCGATAAAGTCGATAAAAGTAATGCACGGTTTCGAAAACTAATATTGTATTCGGAATCTCCATGCTCACTTACCCCCTTGTGCCAACTCCCAGCCCCGTAGCTCAAATTTTGCAAAAAATCGATAAAATCGATATGGATCGATACGAAAAGTAGCCTATGACACCCGCCGGGGCCCGAAGTGTACGTGTGCCAAGTTTGGTCCCGATCGGTTCAGAAATGGAATTTTCTATTCGGAACATACGTACAGACAGACAGACAGACAGACAGACAGACAAACAGACATTCAACTTTATATATAAGATTCCTAAACGTCCAAGTGTCTTTATCTCACGGATCATACGTAACTAAATGGTTTCGCAAACCCGCTAGTAAGAATATATTGATTCACTACCGCTCTGCGCATCCTTGGAACTTGAAACGGTCCGTGATAGGAAACATGTTCAAGACTGCAAAATCGGTTTCGTCCAATGTTGAACAGCGCAACGCATCGATTAACCTTGCCAAACAGATTGCATATTCTAACGGCTATCCCACAAATGGTGCACCAAGGCATACCTGTAGGTAAGAATGCAGACCGATCGAAATGAACCAGACAACAAAAATACCGTTCTGTGTTCCATTTGTGACTGATAATTTCAGCAGAGCTATCAGAAAATCCCTAATACAAGCGGGCCTCGATGATTCCGTCAGAGTTATAGATATACCACCTCCTAATCTCAAAAAACAACTTAGCCGCAGTCGAGCATATGACAGAATCTGCACGACCGCTGATTGTGTCATCTGCCCTTCTGGAAAAGCAGGCGACTGCATGGAAATGGGAGTGGTGTATCTCATAAGCTGTCAAAAATGCGGTGACCAGTACATAGGAGAGACTAGCAGACCCTTTGCACAAGAATTAAAGAGCATCTTGACGGCCTTAGAAAATCTAAAATGTCCACACCTTTGGGTGCACATCGAAGGTTATGTCATGAGAACCAGTACTTTCAAGTCACTGTAACGACTTGTCGCACGAGTCCGAGTTGATACCCCGCAAAACGTTGGAGGCCTTTTAGATAGCGTCCAAATCACCAAAAATGAATCGCAAAGATGAAGACATTGCCATAAGTGAACTGTTCTCTTATCAAACGCTATGTCGATTTTGATACGAAATTTTCTATGACCATATAAAGGGCATTGTTGACACTGACTATCATACTCACTCATAGCGCAGCTGCAGCGCAGTACTGGTCGTTCGGTTTCTACATCTTGATCTGCAAGGCTGAGGTCAGGCTTCCAAAATCTACTCTGCCACTCCATCACATAGTCAAACTAAATCCATTGCCAAACACGGTGTTTGGGCGGGCAGTTCTCAAAGTCTCGATCTTTCAGGAAGCCCCGAAGAAGGCGGACGGACCGCCGAAACGTTGGCTTTTCGTACAATAAAGTCTTGCTAACAACCTTGGTTAACAGCTTTAAAAAACTGTATTTACAATTTGAACCAATGCCAAGGTTTATCGACAATCGAGCACAAAGTCTTGCAATGATTAACTTTGTTTTAAAGGTGAATTAGCTATCCGTTTTTGCACTCAAGACAAAGCACTACTCCTTCTTTGTCCATCTCAGAAATTCCGCTTCAAAAGACCTCCAAACTGTTTAGAAGCCATCCAAAGTCTCATTTTTCCCATTTTCCGCTTTTGATGGCTGTGCTTTCACCAAATATCACTCAGAGCTAAGAAGAAGAATCAGGCTTAAAATTTAGGCTATCGATTCATATAAATACTGTTCGCTAAAAATGTTTTATGACATAGTTAATCTTTACACCCCATTAACTATGTCATAAAAACATTTTTAACGAACAGTATTTATATGAATCGATAGCCTAAACCTCGTAGATTCCATAGGAATGTTTTAAGCCTGATTCGTCTTCTTAGCTCTGACAAGGGAATGGTCAGAAGTCGAAGTGGCCAATCCATACAAGCTGCATATAATTTGATGCAGCATGAAACGCTGACTCTAAATCTGTCTTCACTGTCTGCGGAGCGCTTTTGTGGATAAAATTATAAGCCGTTGAAAGCCATTATTTTGCTTAGAAATTATGCGTGTAATGTGCAAATTTAGCATTATAAAGCCATTCTCCGCTCAGTGTTGGACTAAAACATGCAACTAGGTCACTTCATATGACCTGTACCTAGAGGTGAGCTGAAAGAGCAATAATGTCCCTAATTTTGCAATTTTTGCATACGATTTTTTCGCAGTAAAGCTGCTCATAACTTCGCCTACAAAGGCGCTCTGCAGATATGGAAGACAGATTTGAAATCAGCATTCTATGCTGCATCGAATGGTATGCAGCTTGTATGGATTGGCCACTTCGACTTCTGACCATTCCCTTATGAGTAATATTTGGTGAAAGCACAGCCATCAAAAGCGGAAAATGGGAAAAATAAGATCTTGGTTGGCTTCTAAACAGTTTGAAGGTCTTTTGAAGCGGAATTTCTGAGATGGACAAAGAAGGAGTAGTGCCTTGTCTTGAGTGCAAAAACGGATAGCTAATTCACCTTTGAAACGTTGGAATATGACCACTTCACTTAGGTAGCCTTAGTATCTTGAATCTTCAGAATTCGCTCAAACTTTGTCTATAGGGGTTAATTGACATGCTCATTATGGATATGATACGAATACCATGTTATCACTATTATCAGATTACCCAACTACGACCCCCTCCCCTTTTGACTCCTCAAAACGACCCCCTCCCCTTTTGACTCCTCAATACGACCCTGGCGTGCCACACCTCACGCTTGACCCTATAGCTTTGGTATATATAATGCCTATTTACTCAAGTAGTACTCCTAAGTGTTTATTGCAATTAAGGAAAAATCGGCATTGCAAACAGTGCTCAATGGATGGAACCAGAATCTCCAATGGAGGCCAAGTTTGCTGAAGCGGCGAGGGAATGGGCAGCCCTATGGTTCATTCACCCTCTTTTCAAAGGTTGGTACGATTATCTAGAGGCTCGGGCAATGTTGTATGTTTGTTATCATCAGCGAACAATTGCGGAGAGAATGACTTTTTACTTTTATCAAAGACCTTGTCCATCCAGGTGATTACCCTCAAGCCATGCGAGAAACAGCTGATATAAAATCAAAAGATGAAGGAAGAACGACAAGTCGGCTACCATATTTTACTGATTATGAGAGACAAATGCTTATTGGTGAATATGTTACCTTTGGCGGATATGGCAATGAAATCATGAGTTGTTATAGGCTCTGCCGACTTTCTAGGAATCAATTACTATATCACACTTACCGTACGTGCATTACGACCAGAAGAGCAAGGGTCAGTCTTGAATCTTGTAACTAATTATTGTAATCAATTATGTATTGATTCTACTCGATTAGAATGCATCTTGGACTGAACTACGACTTGGAAGGGGCTGGTTGGCTCAACAGCAAAGACATGCCGTGAGTTTTATGATTTGTTATGTTGTCAGCTTGCGTAAGCGATCCTATAAACAAGACGTTATCGTTGACTTTTAATCTAAAGTGCAGAGATAAAAAAGAATCGATGGAGAGAAGAAAGAAAGTTGCCTACTATGCTACCTAGCTGCTACCTAGCTAGTACCTCGTTGCTTGTGGGGTTTGGTGAAGCCCTAATCTATAATATACTATGCCCCTCGACGCAATCCTTTGTCTGTCTTGAAAATCAGTTTTCTATCAAAAGTTCTACCGCTATATGTCTCTCAAACTAGGTCCTCAAAAAGCTTAATAACATTTAATCACATGGCGCAAAGAAAAGAAGGAGAGTTAACTAGTACAGTCTGATGCTGTACTGTCTGATGCTGCTCTTTATTGCTTTCACTTATGGCACAGATTTTTTAATAAATTGGGTTTTCCAAAATTTTCTAGTGCAAAATAAAAAGTCGCAAACAAATAGCTGACCACGGAATTTTCAAAAAGCGCGCAACATACATCCCACATAGGAAGATTTTGCAGTTTGGAATCGCTTATTTGATCATGAAAGCATGGATAGCAAATTTTAAGCCCGAAAATAAAGTTGTGAGGTCTTATCAAGACCCGTAGCCAGTACTGCTCAGAAACTGCTTTCTTCCTTAATAAATTTGACGGCGAGAGAGTCACAGGGCACTAACCTTGCCTCGTTGTTTTTTTTTCTTCAATATGAACAACATCAAGGTTCTAAAATTTGTGCGGAGTAGTAAATATGCTTTAAAACATCATACGTCGTACTCTATCACGGCATTAACCTTTCTGGATGGTCGCTTCAGGCCATACTGCTAAAAATAAATTTGTCAGAGTTGGGAGGAAAGACTCTTGGATAAGAAGCCACCCATCTGGACTTCGATCTTTATTGAACTACATCAGAGAAAAGTACGATAACCCAGAGGTAGGTCCAGATTTGATTCTGATTTATTAATTCAAATTCTCGAATGACTCAGGTGTTCATAACCGAAAATGGCTGCATGGATACTCCAGGCGAATCGGACGTGGACATTACCCGTATGCGATATCTGCGAGAGCACATTGCTGCTGTTGCTGAAGGTGAAAGCTGGAAGTCTTCAGTCCTTAATTGTAAATTAACGAAAAATGAGCTATTCAAGCTATAAAGGACGGCTGCAACATTGTGGGTTACACCCTTTGGAGTCTAATAGACAACTTCGAATGGGCTGACGGTTACACCAATTTGTTCGGAATACACAAGGTATGCTGCCGCTGGTCTTTGAAGAATTAGTATGCCAAATATGTTTGAAAATAGTTAGGAAAAGGGCAAAAGCAAACGAATTCTTAGACAAAACTTTCATAGGTGGACTTTTCATCACCATCCCGTCCGCGGACACCGAAAGCCTCAGCTGTTCTCTACAAGGAGATAATTCATAATAATTCGGTAGCACTAATTGAAGGTTTGTTTACGACGCGGGAGGATGAAGATGTTTTATGTTCAGCAATAATTTTTTAGACTGTGTATGGGGCTGAAACGCTGCAACTGGAAACTACGACTTCGCGAGATTGCCTTATTCTCATCTTTTTTCTACGATTTTTCTTTGTAAAATTCTGTGTTGTTCTTTAAAAGAAGCTGTTGGCCACTTGCTGTTGCTACTCTCTCTTTGATTTCGAAAAAGAAGATTTCGTAATAAGTGCACTATGTGTTCTTCATTCTCACTTTCATCTACACAAATGACTAAACGATTAACAAGTTCTTATCTGTTTGCTTTTTCTCCTTTTCGTCTGATGAAAAAAGTTGCTTTCAAACTATTGGATCGATGCAAAATTGATGCGTTCTTCTTATTAGCGGCAGAAAAGGTGTAAAAATGTCTAAAATAAATCATTCGATAGAGCCAAATCAAGCTCCATTAGGGAGAACTCAAACAATCGCAAAAGGTTTGATCTACCTAAAGTTTGAGGAAAATTAGAAAATTTTGACCTAAAAATTAGATTTCCGTCTATAAAAATCTTGCGAACTCCCAACTTGGTCAAGCATATACTATATACACGTATAATATTCACATACATTTGCAGTATTTTTTCGTGACCGGAATGAAGAACAAAATTAGACCAAAAATTTGATGAAATCGCCTTTCCGGTTTTTAAAATAATTTTGATATTCTTGGCGACTAACGCCTCCAAAGGCTGAAAATCTACCGTTATACTTTTGAAGGCTTTTAGTATTGAAGGTGTCTATGTCGGGAAAACCCAGCTTTGATTTTGCTAGAATATGCCGAATTTTATTATCTCAAATTTTAGCAAAAGAAAAAAGCAGCAAGCGTACATGTGCATAGCAGTGAGTATTAGGTTGTGTGATAAGTTCTGTACCATTTTTTCTTCGATTTTTTCTCAATATTTTGCATGTTGCGATGTTTTGCAAATTGTTTACACGCATTTGAAAGCTCTAAGCCTTCTCTACTAAAACTTCCATCTCGGTTTTCTACATCAAATGACTTGAAAAAGTTTTGCAGCGTAAAATTTGGAAAATCAAACAGGGAAAAAGTCCATTTTCGACAACTACCTTACGTCGCCCTCCTAATTAGTCAGAAGGCCTAGGAATAAGCTCACAGAATTTGCTACATGTAAGCAGAGAATGCTCTATTCTTTTGCGCTTCAGAAGTGCTGAAAATTTTCAAAAATCATTTTTGTAGACTTTAGAAAATTCTTCTTTCTAACGCCTTTTCAACGTTGGTGTTGGGCATCATCTGAAGGCATCCTGAGGGAAGACGGTAAGCGGATCATCCAGAGAAGACAGAAGGGATGGTTTGTAGCTTCAAAATTATCGAATTCGTAGGTTAAATACCGAAATTCAAATTTTGGGAGCCACACAGCTTGGTTACGCGAGACGGAGAACAAAGCCGTGACAAAGCCTTGCCTTGCCGACTTTTGAAAAAAATGTCATTAAATAGCCGGTGGAAGGAAGGGAACATGCGCAAACAGTGATAGAATAAGTGTAAAAGTCTAGTAGATTGTTTTGGTTGTTTCAAACTTGTTTAATAAGTTTTACCAATAAAAAGCGAGAAAAATTTGGAGGAAAAAAGATATCGAAAATTGATTTTTCGGCTCTTTGGATTTTTTGTTTTAATGATAAAAATCTTTATCAGTTTCCTGCTATGTTGAGGAGTGATGCATATAAGCCTGCAGAGCAGACTAAGCACATACACTTTATCTTAAATGTAGTCAACGTAGTCAAGGAAAAACTAAAACAAAAAATGGGACAGAACTTTTTACACGACCTAATAGTTTGCATGAGCCATTTGGAGGTCTGTAGGATTCTTCTGAACAGAGATCCAAAGTTTGGGCATTCGATTTTTAGATTTTTCTTCATAACTTTTCGTGAGTCTTTCTGATTGTAAGAATATCTTTCAAGTATCGATTGGTTGGGCTGTTTCATGCCCTTGTGTTCCGTGAACGACATATATGAACTCTTCATAGCAATTTTGCAACATGCTTCGGAGATGTTTGTCCCTTTGCGCAAAGTTTTGAAAAATCAACTTAGCTTGCCCAGCTATTTAATTAATATGATGCTGGAGCGCGATCGTCTTTGGAATCTGGCCGTTGCTAGTGGAGATGCTGAAGCCTGGAGCGCGTTTAGAAGTTTCAATAATAAGATAATGAAAGCCTCCAACAAGTATTTATCTTGAGAAGAAGCTAACCTTGACAAATAATTCAAATGGACTTTTTCGCTATATAAAAACACATCTTAGTGATAATTTAGTCTCCTATCCCTTAGTGGACAGCTTAGGCAATCCCCTGTCTCAGAATTCGGATAAGGCAGATCTGTTGGCTGATGAGTTTCAGAAAGCCTACAGTACTGCTGCCCTGCCTGCTACTTCCTACTCTTCACCCTTGTACCCGGAAATGGATAAAACTCTTTGGTTCTCCAGGGATAAAATTGTCAGCATTCTTTCTAAAAGCCCAAGTTCCTTTACGATCACTCCTGATGGAGTACCTTTGTACTTTATCAAGAAGGTGTTGCCTGAAATTGGCTTTGCGCTTGAGTTTCTTTTCAATCTTTCTTATATGAGAGGAGAGGTACCCGACAGGTGGAAACATTCTTTTGTGACCCCAATTCCTAAGAAACCTCCCTATGACAGCCCTAAAAATTATCGCCCGATAAGTATTATGTCTATCTTTTCCCGAACATTTGAGAAAATACTCAAGGAACATATAGTTATGCATCTTGAAAAGTACTCTATTATCCCCCCTTCTCAGCATGGCTTTTGTAAAGGTAAATCAGTTGAGAGGGCCGAGTTGACTGCTATGAATGATTGGACGATTGCGTCTGATAAAACCTATCAGACTGATGTAATATTTTTGGACTTTTCCAAAGCTTTTGACAAGGTCCCAACTTCAAAATTGGTATCCAAACTTAAGCTTTTAGGCTTACACAATTTGGCTTGTACCTGGATTGAAAATTTTTTGCGTGATAGAACGTTTCAAGTTCGTATCGGTAATGATTATTCAAAGCTCTACTCCATTTCTAGTGGTGTTCCACAAGGTGGAGTTCTGTCACCTATTTTCTTCCTGATCTATACTTTTGATTTACCCGGAATCGTCGAAGCTAAGGCTTGCAAATGTGTTATGTATGCAGATGATATAAAAATATACAAAATCATACGCAGTTCATCTGACGTCGAATCATTGCAGTCTTGCATTAACTCGGTCTCTCGTTGGTCTAAGGAATTTGGACTACCTTTAGCCCCAGACAAAACCAAAGTCATGTCATTGGGTAGTAAAACAATTGATTCCTCCTATAGTATAGACGAAACTAATCTAAGTAAAGTTACTGAAATCAGAGATTTGGGCTTCACATTCAATGCTAAGCTTCAATTCTCAGGTCACTACAACGCCGTTGTTTCCAAAGCCGTTCGTCGAACATACAACTTGTTCAAGGCGCTTCGTACTTCTAAACCCAGTGTTTTGATTAGGGCTTTAAAATGTATATACGCCCTATTGTTGAATTTGGCACTGTCGTTACTTCACCGTATAGGGTCCGAGATATTACTGCCATTGAAGGTGTTCAAAATAATTTCACTCGAAAGTTATTCTTGAGAGTTTTGGGTCCAAATTATTCTCTTATACCAGCGAGTCAAGAACGTTCTAAATTGCTGTCGCTTCCTAGCCTAGCACTCCGAAGGAGAAATTTCGACCTTTCCATGGCTGTTAGAATGTTGACTGGGAGATGTAAGATTGATTTGTCAAAGTTTTTTGATGTTTATTCCTCTAGAACGAGAGGGGGAGTTTTGAAACTTAGAGCCCCAAAAGCTAAAACACTCTTGAGAGCAAAGTTTTTCGCTTCGAGAATTATGCCTGACCTAAATAAGTTATTGGCACAAGACGCTCTTCAAAACTTCTTGGTTCAACTTCTTACAAGTCATCCCACTTCCTGATCATTGCTATTTTGCTGTTGGTCAGCTTTTTATGTTCCTATTTGTTCGGCTGTTTTTCTGTTGTTGTGTTGTTGTTCTTCTATTTTTCTTGTTCCCTCAAATTTTCTACCTCCATCGGTCGGTCTCTTGCCTTACAGGTTATTTATTGTTCTTGCATTTACTTACGTGTTTCTTGCACGTATCAATAAAGATAAAGATAAAGAAAGTGTAAAAGTCTAGTAGATTGTTCTGGTTGTTGTCAAACTTGTTTAATAAGTTTTACCAATAAAAAGCGAGAAAAATTTGGAGGAAAAAAGATATCGAAAATTGATTTTTCGGCTCTTTGGATTTTTTGTTTTAATGATAAAAATCTTTTTCAGTTTCCTGCTATGTTGAGGAGTGATGCATATAAGCCTGCAGAGCAGACTAAGCACATACGCTTTATCTTAAATGTAGTCAACGTAGTCAAGGAAAAACTAAAACAAAAAATGGGACAGAACTTTTTACACGACCTAATAGTTTGCATGAGCCATTTGGAGGTCTGTAGGATTCTTCTGAACAGAGATCCAAAGTTTGGGCATTCGATTTTTAGATTTTTCTTCATAACTTTCCGTGAGTCTTTCTGATAGTAAGATTATTTTGAACTCTTGCAGGGCTTGCTTTGCTCTAACAAATGATGAGTTTCGTAGATATTTATACCTTTTCTGCCGTTTAAGATTAAGTAACATGCAATAATTAAGCATCAAATCAATATTTCACTGTTAAAGGAATTCATTGAATTGCATCAGAATGCTAAATAGGTTACGTAAATGATACTCTGGTGGACTGAAAATGTTACCGCAATGTCCGCAAAGTTTTGCGGGATATTGAAGCGACCCACAGGCAAAACATTTCGCACGATTTTATATTTTGTATATTTTTTATTTTATATGATTTCATTTGAGCCGTCATTTTATGCAAACAAGCACAAGAACACAGTCGACAAAGCTGCAAGATATGCAGAGACTACAGAGCTGCGATTTGCACAGGGATGGCGTACGGGCAGGCTGGACATCGCGGTAAAAAGCAAAGAGAGTACTGGTTTCGCAGAGCCACTAAGTTGTGAAAAAAAAAACAGGGGAACACCATTTCTATCATCAGCAAAAAAAGAGCGCAAGAAATGGGCAGGTGTCGAAGTTGCCTCTTATTTCTCTTGAGAAATCCATGTTTAAAAGCTAAGGAACTGATATCATGAGCATGCTCAGTTTTTCTCAATACGCATCTTGCCGCAAATCAATCGCTATGCAAAGAAATGAGGACGAGAATGAAAACTCTAGCGCTTGTGAGACGCCGCAATACATACGGTTTGGTTCACTACAAGACTAAGGCCTCGGGCAGAGTTCATACGATTTCGTCGTCGCGATTCAATCGCTACAGACAAGTGTTGGAGTTCATTGCATGCCGATCTTCTTGCAATTGGGTTGTGATAGTTAGTCATGATTAGGCGTGTTAGAAAACTATCACAACCGAATTACAAGAAGATCGGCATGCAATGAACTCGTAACACTTGTCTTTAGCGATTGAATCGCGGCGACCAAATCGCGTGAACTCTGTCCGAAGCCGAACAGTTTTCACTTTTTATTGGAAACAACTTCAGCGTATTGAATGATACAAAATGCAAAATGTTCGGTAAACGGTTACTTCAGCTGCAGAAATTAGCTTACACTTTTGAGCTGCAACCGCAATAACTCCTTCATCTACAATGAACTATGTAGAGGCATAATGCCACGCACTAAGTGGTAGACCGTAACATGCAGATGAATGGATGAATATGCAAAACTAAATTTTCCTCAATGTGACGTCTCATTCGTCATTCTAAGGAAATTTGGTGGATGCTACTTCCTTTCGTAGTCGTACTCGCCTCTCCTGTCACGAAGAGTACTCGAATAATGTTGCATGCTGATAAGAGAATCCTCCGCTAGAATGTGAAAATCTTTATTAACAACGGCAGCTGAGTAAGTTCTAAGTAAGGCGAATTTTTGTTCTAACTTCACGTAAATGAGGAACTTCAAGGTTTGAAGTAATCTCCGCTGGGTGGTGCTTGTAAAGGTGATTGAGGGGGTGGAGGAGGCATAAAAGGTGGAGGAGGTGGAGGACCAGGTGGTGGTCCGCTGAAAAAAAAAGAGCGAGGTTGAGTTATTAACGGCCGTCAAGACAACTTACACTTGCACTGGAATGCTTTCCATCCTCTGTAACTTCTGCTGACCCTTTGGAATTCTTTTGTAAAATAATGCCAATAATCCAATAGCGAACATAGTGGCTATAGAGGACACAATCTGGAAAAGACCAATTATTTTTTCTTATTAATTCTGTATTATTTCAGCAAAGTGCATTTCCAATAATTGCAGTGGTTTTTTCTGTACATCAAGAACAAAGTTTGTAAGTATGCCTGAGAAATGTGCGCTTCTTAGATATCTTTGCGAGTAGATCTACAAACGGCAAACATTGCCACCTATGTATTCAACATCGGTGCCGTGGCTTCTTTTTCGGCGATTCGCCGAGTTCATTGATCTACTGATCTGTTACCTCCGGAAAAATAACAGCTTTGAGCATCAGCGCCTTATCCTCTGTTTCGCAGAGGCTCGTGATTCTCCTGAGTATTTTTTTATCCTCGCATGTGTCCCGCTTACGCAGGGTCTGCTTTTCCTGTGAGACGTTTCCATGTGGTCCTATCTGAGGCAAGGTCTTCATCTATATCAAGTTCTCGCAGGTCGGCCTTGATTCTGTCCATCCACCTCATCTTGGGTCTACCTCTGGGTCGTTTGCCTGGAACCTCCACAGCCAGAGCTGACTTCGTGATGTGACTTTCCTCCCTTCTGCGCCATGCCCATACAATCGTAACCTCTTTTCTGCATTTTCTGGGCAATTGGAGCTACTTTCATTCGCGTATAGTGTCATTGCAGATGTGATCCTTCAGTGTGACTCCTAAGGTCCATCGTAGCATCCTTGTTTCCATGACACTGAGCTTGCGCTTCTCGTTCCGCGTACACGGCCAGCATTCACTGCCATACAATGCTGCTGGCCGGATGGCGGTGCGGTACAGTTGGGACTTAAGTTGCACTGGCATTCTTCTGTCGCAGAGAACTCCTGTTAAGGCTCTCCATTTCATCCATGCTGTGTTCATCCTGCTTGCGACCTCTTCTTGTAACCTCCCTCCGCTGAGATGTGAGTGCCTAGATACTTATATGACGTTGTCTTCTTTAGCTCTTCACCATCGATGCTTATGGTACCAGGAGTCTGTTTCCCCACTTCCATATACTCTGTCTTCCTGATGTTGAGCTCGCAATCCACCTCCATACGAATCTGACCATGAGAGCCTATGATACTTTTTGGGGCTGAAGTTGATGGCTTGCACAGTGTATGTCTTGCAAATCCATTATATTGCAAAAAGCCTAAAATTGAGCCTAATTGCGAGCTTAGGCCCGTGTGGATTAGATTAACACGTAGTTATTTGTGAAATCTATGCACTGGATTCGTTGCGCATAGTGAACTTACGCTCAGGGGCATGTAGCCAAAAAACTGTTTTGAGACTTAGCTGCAGTTCGCTTCATAGATTTCGGACAAACAGACGAGAACATACACAAAAGAGACAGAAGACGTAAGCAATCCTTAGATCGTCATTATGATTCATGGTAATTGTGAAACATTTTTCCCAAACGTGAAAAAAGGCGGTAAAGCTCATTCTAAGTTTACGGCCGTCAGGATGCGGCGATCTGAAGCAGGGGGTTTTCATGGTGAGTTTCCAGCTAATTAAAGTGTTATGTGCAGGAGGAAGCGGGAGCAGTGTGCACGAAGCGGAGAGGAGGACGCGATGGGAGGGCAGGGTAAGACAAGGACTGGTAGAGGTAGTGGAGATCTAGTCTTTGCTACGGTGATCCGGCTAGAGTTTTCACCACAGGTACCAAGTATGATCCAGGCTGGGCCGGAATACGGAATAGTACGTTATTCTACCATTTTTTTGACAAGGTAAGATACATTTTTGCAAATGCGACGCTGAGTTGTGCGAGTGCGGTGCTAAAGCGCATTTTCCTTACAGTACTACTCATTCGACGAATACGAGCACTCACCGCAGCTGCACGCATAACAGGAATCTGCTGTTCATCCTTCGGTTTGTGTATGAATAGTAGGATAGCTGCGATTGCATTGAAGGAAGCGGCAAAGATAAGAATAACGACAACCTGTAAAAGTTCTTAAAAATTTGCTGGAACAAAAATCACGTCAATAATCAACTCACTACAATTGTTGGCATCTTAACCCTGATTTTTGGAATATTATTAAACAGTATACAAATAATGGTGCATACTAGAGCTGCACAATGCAGTGCGAACGAAATTAGCACCTATGATAAAGATATAAGGGATAAAAGTGGCAACATATCTCGGTACCAGGATTGCTTGAATTTGCTCTCCAAGTTCTTCTGCTGTCTTTCCCGATGTATCACCTCCAAGTACCTCAAAGGTCTTCAAGCCGCCGATGAAAATGAATATGATAAGCAGCAAATACGATGTCTGAAACAAAACTTATTGTTTTGGCAAGCTTGATGTTCACTTCTTAAAAGGCGTCCACGGTTGCCTATGATCCGACGAATTTTAGCATCTACGAACTGCGAGGCAATAAATTGAGCCTCATGGGACGAGAAACAGCTCACACTAAGAATGAAAAGTAGATGCGAGTGAACACTTTCCGGCGTCCTAAGGGGATTGTCCATGGTAAATAAATGGTGATGAAGGGGTTGGAAGCTTTTATAGTCATGTTTGGATGTATGATAAGCTTGTCATTTTTCAAAGAAAAATTCAAAAACGGTCTATAATCTCTTCACTGTGATCTAACGTAAGTTCCTTCGCAACAAAGCAAATTTTTTGACTTGAAATGCGAGTGCTACTTGACGGCGTGCAAGCTTACAAATCCTACTCGTTTCCAGTGACATTCTATTTTTCTTGTTTTTTTTTTGGTAGTATGCATTTCTACAGATTGTTAAGCTAGGATGGATTTTACTGAAAAGGAAAAGATGGTTGGTCGAAGTGGCCTTTCAAGATGGATTGTATACCATTTTGGAAGGCATAAAACGCTGATTCCATATTCATCTTCACTATCTGCGGTGCATTCCTGCACGGGGAGTTATGAGCGTTTATTCGCGGAAAAAAATTGAATGTGCAAATAGTATAAAAACAATAGATATCTTTCCTAGCGCTCAAATGGACCAATGGTAATTTTCCCAGCACTCTATGAAATAAATACTTTTAGATGAAATATATCCGCACTCCGGCTGTCTCATTCAAGCGCTGAAAAAATTTTTGCAACTGTTTTCATCCCAAAAAAAAAACACCATTTTCTGCTCCTTGAAACGCTCATAACTCCTGGTCCCGGAATGCACCGCAGATAAGGAGGACAGATTTGGAATCAGATTGGAATCACGAATTCTACGCCCTCCAACATCGCATACAAATCATCGCAAAAAGAATGACCATCCTTTCCTTGTGGGTTGCTAGTAGGTGTGTCGCCAGTTGTCTCGCATTGCTGCAGACTCGCCAAATTACGAATGTGAGTATATATCGCAAAACGTCGGGAAAGCAATTCAGCAACCAGTACCGGATATATGTTGGCTTTGCACAGCAAAAAAACAGCAAGGATTGCGAAAATAGAGGCATTATACAGTAAGTCAAAGGTGATCTTTCAAACAGTCCTGTGTTGTAGGATTCATGAAAAACAAGTACGTTCCCACTTGCAAACTTGGAAAGTTAGAAATTGTAAGTTCCATAAGCAATGCCGGAGGTTCTATGGACAGGAATGCATGATTACCTCTGTTATTCTTCCACCGTTGTTGAACATGTCCCCACTTGAATAAACTAATAACCTGCTCGAGCACTTGCTGAATACAGCACTTGCTTGAGTGGGTCCCTCAAAAATTGTGCGTCAAACGGATCCACTTGGCTTCTGGAGAGCAAACTCGGGTCCGTAGTACCCTTTTTTTATTGTAAATATGTTAGACAAGCGAATGTGCAAGTCATAGACTTTAGCCCCAAAAAGCGATATAAATCCATCACCTTAGGAAAACCATGAATGGTGGTGATGGTGCTGTTACAAGGATATCTGGACTGCTCGATATCGCTGGTAAAAGCAGTAGTTTAGATAAATTAGAGGCCTAGCATGTGGCAAGGCTTTCCCGTGTTCGTCATAAGCTTTATGTCAAAAGAAAAAATTGCGTTTTACCTCGCATCTTACTATTCTCGCTACGATGATAATCTCAGTTTGTCCAACATATAAGATGTGAGATGGATAACCATTTCGGTCTTCTACTCAATAAGCAGTCAGTTAACAAGATTCACTTAAAGGAGGCAGAGAAAGAGTGGTTTCGTTTTCTCAGTGTAGAAGTCAGCCTGACGAAGGAGTCGTAGATAGAGCCTGGCACAGCTGGCAGGGGCAAGCTGGATATCGTTTATGGGACAAAAAGCAAAGGGGTTTTCGTTTTGGTAGCGGAAAAGACACAAAAATTGCAAAGTTTTTTTTCGACATTTCGTTTTTTGAGGATTTTTTACGTTTAGGGTTTGGGGTCAAATGAGACTTCGTAAAACTTAGCGGAAGTTGAAAATACCCTGGTGCCCGCTCGTGATGAGCCCTGGTTGTGGAATCAGCTAAGTAATAAAAACATTTTTGTACGCTCTTTTTACAGAAAGGTATTCAAATAGAAGTTTTAATTTTTTTTTAATTTTTTCATTTCAATTTCATTTTATTCTGAGCATATTGGAGCACTCGCAATGTAAGTTTTTGCATAATTAGCTTTAATCCGAATATTCACTGGAATTACACGTAAATTTTTACTATGTGCGAAACAGGGCTAGTGAGCGCAGCAAATTTCTCCATTACAAAGAGATGACCTTAGCCACTTCCTCAATAAATTGGGATGCTTCTTAAATTTCTTGCGGGCTCGTGATCTGTTTTCTTTGAAAAGGAGCGTAGTGATGATGGCAGTGCACTGCTGTGCATACAGTTCTTAGCGAAAGAAAAGGATAAAAATTTACAAAGAAGGGTACATTAGTACCTATTACTCCCAGCCAAAGTAATAGGTCTCAGTTGTCGTGCAATTGCACCAAGTGACGCGTAAATAAATTCACGACAGCATACTTATTACATTCAAAATCACAGATTAACAAGTACTCTCGCTACTGCTTGTGCAAGGAGGACAGGAGGCAAGAAACTCCTTAATCTCTCTTCCTTTTCTTTGGAAACGACTTTTGCTATTTTTACTTGTAAAGGTTCGCCATGTAATCGTAGTATTTTTGCAAGATTATTACATACCATGCACAAAAATCGAGGTACATTTTTGTTAAACGATTTCCAGATTGTAAGAAAATGTAGCATTCAGCTTTTTCCTATAGATTGTCGCTTTCAGTAAGAGGTCTATGATCCCTGGGTCTGTTTTCTCTCAAAGATCGCCACTGTGAACTTTTTCTTTCAATGCAACTATTGTGTGTTTCAAAACAGATCTCAAATTACACGGACTGGAGCAACAATCGTCAGACGCTTCACATCCTGTTGACGCAAATATTTGCTGGCATTTTCTTGACATTATAATTCTTCAAAAAATTATTTTTGCAACAACATAGATTTCTTGGTGAATCAAGAATGGTGGCTTCTGTTTGATATTTTGCCATATTTCCATCTTATGTTGTCTCACTCCTTACGTACACCACTTTCTGATAATCAATGGATTATTTGGTCTCGGAACACGTATATTCTCAGTATATGTTGTATATTTGATTTTCAAAAAGGTTCTTCTACCATTCATAGACTCCAAAAACCTTTTTTTATCCAAGTTCCCTTGGTTTTGAAAGCATTGAATGGCCAAGAATCTAGAGGCACTGGCTCGACAGATAGGCGATAGTATCTATCGTCCTCGATTCCTCTAAATGAGAAGAGTCCAGATTAATGCTTTGCAGCTTCTGAAGATAGTGATAACTCGCTTTTCCGGACGTGAAGTGCCGTTAGGGTGGGAAGCGAAATCCCGCCCTCTAAAGGGCGATTTGCTTGTGGAGTCCCGAAGGGTGGAGACATCCCACCCATCTCAGCGGCAATTGGATTAATGGCTCCAGCAGCCAATCATTCTACAATATAAGGGGGGCCCGGCTTCCGCTGCTCGCCCAGACAGCAGCTTTCAAGTTCAGAAAAGCAAGTTGTTGATATCCTCAAACGCTGCAAAGCACAGTTTCAAGCTCAGCTCATCCAACGATGTCAAGAACAATGAATACCCTACAGCTGTGATTCTGCTGAGCCAGTGCCAGAAGAACCACTGAACAAACAAGCTATGATTGCCTTCTCAGACAATCGCTGGGGGCAGGCGGGCACCGGAAAAATAGATTGCTGATTTCTCGCACCCCGCTCGCGGATTTTTTGCAAAGCAATCAGGACTTTTCGGAAGACCGCTTGCTGAGTCAGCGGATTTTTGAGAGACCGCCTGTTGAATTTTTTTTCGCTCTTATCTTTTGCAGATATATTGCTGAATCTCTGAGGAATCGAGAACTCAGCAAGCGGTCTTCCGAAAAGTCCTGATTGCTTTCCAAAAAATCTGCGAGCGGGGTGCGAGAGATCAGCAATCTATTTTTCCGGTGCCCGCCTGCCCCCGGCGATTGTCTGAGTTCAACGGCATCCTTCTTTCTACATTTTTTGCCCTACGCAATAGTGCACGGCTGTTTGTACCAGTGCATACGCGATCCCGTACATGCTTTTCATCACATCCCCGCCATTTCATTCTTTGCTACTACTGGCTAAACTCTCTTCTTACCCTTTCCAACTTTCAGGAAACATTTTCTCGGAAAGCGTTGCTGCCGTCACCCTCACATTATGACTTTACAAGAGACGAGTGGCGTGGT
This sequence comes from Cylicocyclus nassatus, assembly GCA_958299035.1. Taxonomy (NCBI): domain Eukaryota; kingdom Metazoa; phylum Nematoda; class Chromadorea; order Rhabditida; family Strongylidae; genus Cylicocyclus; species Cylicocyclus nassatus. The sequence continues at coordinate 44,491,070 of CATQJL010000001.1, read as the reverse complement.
GGTATGAGGTGCCGCTATGACCAGATCGGACCCAAGTTCGATCCCTGCCCCTAGGCCAACCAAGCCCTCTACCCTCCGGGGCCGGTAAATTGGTGCCAGAGTAATCCGGGGGGATAAAAGCACTGACTTAATACTTGGTACTGGCCCCCGCAATTCACTGTAATAGGCTCGCACGCATACAATTGCGAAGTAGTGTGCGTTCGGCGCATACCCGCAGAGAGTATTGAAGACGCCGAATCCTTCATCCTTTATGACTCTAGAATTCCATTTATATCTGAGAAATCTTATCTACTTTTATCAAAATGGCCATTCTATTTCGCATTTCAATCATAGAACCTTGTGATAGGAAAGGTTTAGAGCACAAACGTTGCAACCAGCATGTTTTGAGATCGTTCCCAAGAAAAGATTATTTTCAGGTTTAAGCAGTAAAGAGTTTTGGTAAATGGATCAAGTGATTGGCTCACCTCTTCCACAGATTCTTGGGTAGACGATGCTTGGCCGCCTTCTCATTGTTGCAGCCGTTGCTATATTTGTCCATGCCGAATGTGTGGCGTAAGTAAATTTCAAACATGCTCACGGTTCACAGAGCTTGTAGAACTAAGCCGTTCCTAAATATGTGAAGTCCTTCCTAAAAGAGTGAACACAAGAATTCAGTGGGATCTTATATTCCACTTGTGGAGAGGAAAATGTAACCAAACAATTTCAGCGAAAAATAATCGAAGTTTGAGTTTATGTTTTGGTGCTTGGTACTTTTTGAGACAGCAGCAGTGAAGCATTAGAAAGGAAGACCGCAAAAACCAACTCGTAACTTCCCAGCAGTTCATGAATTATTTTCAGAAAGCCGTACCTGTCATCCACAATTTTCCCGAAGGATTCAAGTGGTCTACCTCTACTGCCTCATTTCAAGTAGAGGGCGCCACAGAAGAAGATGGCAAACTTTGATGCAATCTCGTTTCCAAGTTCGTTTCCATTTTGAAAGCATTAAGGTCGTGGTCCTTCGATTTGGGACGAGTACACCAAGAAAGCAGGAAAGATTCGAGACAATTCTACCGCCGATATCGCAGCAGACAGTTATCATAAAATTCAAGAAGACATCACTTTACTGAAAACACTTGGTGTGAGTACTGGTACAAATTCAGTTTGTCTGGGATAAATGGTTGACTATCCAGGTGTCCGATTATCGGTTTTCTCTCTCCTGGTCTAGAATTTTTCCAAAGGGGACCGGCAAACCTAACCCTAAGGGAGTGGAGCATTACCACAAAGTCGTCGATGCCCTTCTTGAAAATGGCATTGAGCCAATGGTAAGTTATCCAGTATTCGAGGAATTTTAGACCGCTCAGTGACTTTAGCCCGCGCATGGAATCCCAGATCTCAGTTTTTCAGTCACTTTCAAGATTTATTCAAAATCGTTATTGAAGGAACAAAAAGCTTGAATTTATAGATTACCCTCTATCACTGGGATCTGCCTTTAGCTCTGCAAGATCTCGGTGGGTGGCTGAACAGGGATATCATCAGATGGTTTCGTTTCTATGCTGTATTCTGCTTCAGAGAATATGGTGACAAGGTGCTTTAGGCCCCGGTCAGACTTCACGCGACTCAATCGTCGCGATCTAATCGCCAAGATTTCCATTCATTTTCATTTCACATTCAAAAAGTTCGGGCTGGAAAAGTATCACAACCGAAATGCAAGTTGACCGGCATGGAATGATGTTGTAACAGTTGTCTCGTCGCGATTCAGTCGCGACGATCAAATCGCGTGAAGTCTGCCCGGGGCCTTATACTGCTATGAATATCCCTTGGAAACTAATGTACATAATAGTAACGATTAAAAGAGTTTTCGATCAGATAGCGGAACGCCTACTATTAAACGTGCATAAGCTTACTTTCGACAAAGCTAACGCCGGAATACTCATTTAAGCTTCTTAAGGATACCTCAAAGAGAGGTTTTTGACGGATTCGAGCGTCCATATCTTTGAGCGTCACGAAAAGACATGGATTATCTGTCCAAACGCCGCGTTGGATGCGAATCTATGCAGTATGGAAACAGCTCAAGAAAACTTTAATTAACAGTTTATTCTTTTATTTATTTATTTATTTATTTATTTACGTAAACAGTCGATTCCAAAAAAGATCACACAACATAAGTACAGTTTGGACTCAAACAACCGGCATAAAAAATCTTGCTGCCTTTTGAAAAGTAATGTGCATCCCATTGTTGCATATTATTTTTTATTATTTTTTATTGCCATTTCAATGGCGTTCCAATTAAGGTCCAGCAGTCTTACAACTGACTGTCAGATCAAATCAAAATAGTGACCAAATGCTTCCATACCGGATATATAAAGAACCAGACAAGAAGTTTATTGAAGGAGAAAAGATGATCTGTTGCAATTAAAATTTCGCGCTTTGCAGCCTCTTTGCGATGACCACGAAAGACATAGAGAGGTGAAACGATTTCTAAGAACTATGCGCCATTAAGCTTTGTAATTTTCGACACTATACTGCCACTTCATTGTTTTTCAATGATGTATAGATCCCTGCCTAATCGCGAAAGTCGGTGAGTCTGCGGCCATTGGCGCCTTGAGTTTTCCCTCTCTTTCTATCATCAAATGTTAGCTTCCAATTACCTAGAGCGATTTTGAGAAGTACAGGGTTCCTAAACTGGTTTGAGGCCTTGTGACATCCTGTGTCAATGGCCGCAGACTCACCAACCTTCGCGATCACGCAGAGCCCTATACCCTTTGGCCGTCAATTTGCTAGGTTAGCAATGGAGGGAAAAGGTACGGAAATGGAAGTAGCATAGCTGAGAACGAAAAAATCACGGTAGAGCATTCTGAACGATAGTTTTGGCTCAACATGTAGCGCACATGTTATTGTCAAGCTGAAATTAATCTATACACTAATGATCCTGTTTCGCCTCTACCCCTAAGTTTAATGATAACATCCATTTTCTTATTCCAACTTCTTAGAAAGCTAACAACAAACTGAAAGTTTCCCCGCCATTCACATTTTCTCCAATGCATTCAGAAGTGCAAGTAAGTGTAGACAAATATATACCGGTTGTACATAACATGGCTTACGCTTTTGTGTTCCGCTTACGGCTGCGTTCACTTCACTAGGAACACTAAGGGAAATTGAGAGAAATCGTTAAAATCATTTTTCAACTAAAACCAAAGATCAAAGATGGAGAATTTATACATAATTTACTACTTTGCATGATGTTTTAATTCTAGGTGAAAACATGGATAACCATAAATGAGCCCTATGTTCAAGTAAGTTTCGGATACTGCGGCATTTTTGAAGAACATGCGCCTGGAGGTTTTCAGGTATGATTTTACAGCGCTTGTTTCCCATCTTCACGCTTTTAGCGAGACTTGTTCTTCTTGTTTAACCTTACTCATTTGAGCATCTCCAATTTTACAATCGCAAAGTCCGTTTTTCTGTGGTAGTTGAAGTTTAGCGGGAGGAGCTGGGTCCACTCGAAAACAGCAAGAAAGGCAACAATACGACATATTCAAAGTGCTCCATGCCATTTTCTAGTATCGCTGCTTTTAGCATCTGAAAGATCTTTTTCATTTAGATCTTTTAATAAAGATCTGTTCAGTCTGCAAATTCTTACCGAAAAGGACAACAAAGCAGGCCTAAATTCTTTTCTTTATTTTAACTCCATAATCTCCGCACGCAAACGACATTGTTTTTGTGTATTATTCTATTGGAAATTCCTGTTAAGTAATGCTGCTTATCGAAATATGATTTTAAAAATACTTGAGCCTGAAGTTTCTCAGCATAAACATAAATGCCGCTGTAGTCCTTTAAGTCGCATAGAAATTGTAAGAGCAATGCTATTTTGCAACTCCTGCTTTGTTAACAAGAAAGATCTTAGTCCGTTCTACATGCAAAATTTGAAAAAAATTTCATCTATTCTCAACAGCGAGAAAAACAAGGTTTTGTTGAAGTGCATTTCTCGCCATTTCGAGAGGAGCAATTTATTTTGGATTTCTTGCAAGAATTTTATGTGAAAGTTTGGTAAATTAATCGTTATTGCTGTTCAATCGATTACTGGCTACACAATGAGCAGAGTTTGTGCCATCTTATTATAGCCCGGATTGAATGGTTCATTGAATTAGGGCTTCCAAAAAAGAGTGTTTGGCGATCTACGGGCTAGAAATTCTTTCTCATAGTCGCTGCGATAACTTTTGAGTATGCATAGAATTGCTAAAGATTTATAGATAGCAGTGGCGTACCGAGGGGGCGGGGGGGGGTATAAAAATGTGCAAGCGACTTGTTTTTACTGATAAATAATTAAAATAATTTTTAAAAAATTTGAAAAATTCAAATTAGGCTTGTAAAAAAAATTTTCGGGGGGCGTGGCTGCCGCCACCCCCCCTTTTTCTGAAATTTTGGGGTCAGGGGACCGCAAAAATTTTGGAAAGCATCCCAAAAAAATTTTCGGAGTGCATGGCTAACGCCACGCACCTTCATCCGAAAAATGTTTTGTCACGCACCCCCCCCCCCCCCCCGAGCGGAAATCCTGGGTACGCCACTGATAGATAGTTATACAGTTTGTTGCACTCGCAATAATCAACTCTGAAAAAAGTTATGATGAATTGAAAATAAGCTTGAAAAACGAGTGCTTTTGAAACAAACTACTAGTAATTCAATGAGTTGGTGAGAATACAGAGATTGATATCTGTGCGCATTGATAATGCCTATTTCTTGATTTGGGAACGGAAATGTAAGCAAATTTCTTCGATACCTCCAGTACGGTACCCAAAATTACATAACAACACAATATCCCGATTCCATCATTGACTACAAACTTGATTTCATTTAGGCTTCCTCATTTCCACTTAATTTATGAACTTACTTTATTATCGTTCAAATACTATCCCTAGCTAGGTCAGACTCACGTATAGAATCTACTTTTTACACCCCGACGGCTTTTTTGACTGCAACGGTTTAGGAGCATTGCGCATGGTCACAGTATTTAGCTGGACATCATATGATTCTTGCACATGCGCACGCCTATCGGGCTTATCACAGCCTTTTCCGAGGGCATTCAGGTGAGCATCTCTCGAGATTCAGTTGAACCATTGATCGTACAACTCTGCTCATGAAAAATACTATAGACCCGAAGACAGTGCAAAGTTGGATCATAAGATTTCATTGTAAAATGCGTGACTCTGCATCTTCTTCCACACTTAACTTTTGACTTATGGCTGGAGCAGGGAACCAAAATGTGAAGGTTTGTGCAAAAAATTTGAGAGTGTAAAAAGATGTATGTATGTGGACAAATCTGACCAATTAGCTGCGACCTTTAAAGGCAGTGTCCGGGCAAAAAGTCGATTTTGAGAATTTGTGCTTATCCGGTCCTATTCACTATGGTGAATCCGAAAATCCACATTAGAAAGCGCGAAAACGGCGGAAAAGAACTCTAACGCAGGAGGGAAATCAGAAGTGGGCGGGGTCTTCCCCACTGCGGATTTACGCTACAAGCTCCCGGAGCGATCTTCTCGGTCCCGATTTCAAGTCATGCATTTGCACCTGGCCTGTGGAGATTTCGGGGCGCTAGCGGAATTGAGAAAGTCGCTTCAGAAGCCGGGACCTCGAAATTCACAGTGGGGAAGACCCCGCCTACTTCTGATTTCCCTCCTGCGTTGGAGCCCTTTTTAGCCGTTTCCGCGCTTTCCAATGTGGATTTTCGTATTCAGCACGGCGAATAGGCCCGTATAAGCACAAAATCTCAAAATCGAGTTTTTGCCCGGACACTGCCTTTAAGCACGAAAATGCTCCAAGGGATGTCGTAGCGCAGATGTACTGATTGTGATAGTTTAGTGACAGATTGCATCGATACAGCAAAATAAGATCTTGCTCAAAGCAGAAAAAACTCGAATGCATCGTTTGGTGAAAGAAAGGGCGGGAGATGGAAATTGTCGAAAACTTGTTTTTTGTAGTACCAAGTTGTTTCTACTTCAATCCGTTACATATTAGGTCGTAACATATTTTGTTACACTTTCTTCGTCCCATTCCAAAACACTTTGGAAATTGTGGCAGTCTTATGTTTGGCTTCTCTATGGAAGAGAAAGAGGACTTTCCACTGCCATAATTTCCTCCTGACATGGGTTGTGATAAATACATCTAAAAGTAATTTTGTGACTTTACTTGAAACATATTTTTTTCTGATTAGTTTCTTTAGCAGCGTCCAAGATTGGTACAGATATTTATTCCACAGTATACAGACTGACGTTTCGGCAAGAAGAACACTTAGATGGTCTCAGCAAGGGCAATGTAGCTACTCCGTTAGGCATGCATCGCAGGCTCAGCCATGACGACGCGGAGGTGGGAGTGCAGGTTCGAATCCTGGCGCGTGAACCCGAAATCCTAGCGCGCAAGACACTCGAAGCGTTTTGGATAGCCGCCCAAAATCCAAAAATCAACCGGAAGGATGAGTGCCTAGCCATTACTAACGAGCTGTCACCTTATCAGAGCCTTTGTGGCTTTTGAATAATGAGGTCAGGTCAGGACCGGGTCACTAGATTAATATATAAGTAATGCAGTACAGTTTTTGGCATAAGTGGTCTGCACCCACCAAATCTATCATCTTTTAAGGTGAGCACTGGCTTAATCTTGCGTTTTGGTTGATACTGTTGCTTATCTGGAGGGTTGGGCTTTTTTTTTCTGTAGTCGATAAGGTGTTTGATCGGATAGTTCACTTATGTGTTTTCGACTTTTCAGACTCTGAAGAAGGCGAGTTTGCCGAAACATCAGTCTGTACACTGTGGAATAAATATCTGTACCAATCTTGGACGCTGCTAAAGAAACTAATCAGAAGATTCAAACTATGCCAAGATTCATGGATAGTCGAACATGGATTCTGATATTTTTTTCTATTTCTTTGAATATTTTCTCATACTTCTTTTCTAGATTCCAAATGTTTTACAGAATTAAAGAGCTCAGTGCTGATATGGAGGCAGTTTGGAAGTTTAAGCTTCTCAATTACGCGAGTTGGAAATCTGCTAAAATTATTTGAAAGAATTTTGGAAAATTTAAGAATGCGTAGAGTTACAAGGTTTTTCCAATCAAGAAGGAAACTCGTTTTACGACCTTATATACAATAAAAGCTGCGGCATTTCTTCGCTGCATATGCTATTCATAAAATCGTTTGATTATTGCCGTATTGCCTATAGCCCAATACTGCAGGCCATTTTAATAAATTAACTTGCTTTGAGATGGGAAAGTTGGCATTACGAATGTACACACATGGTTAGAACCAGCAAGTGAAGCCGAGACGGAATTTGCTGAGCAAGCTCGCGATTGGACTATGCGATGGTTCATTCATCCCTTTTATGAAGGTTGGAATGATTTTGATTGTGCCTTCTATAATAACACCACTAATCACCTTTTACTTATCCGTGTATGCGTGGTAAAAAGCAAACTACCTCCGTGAAATCAGAGTATGTACTAAATTTTTAAACAAATTCTCTACGAACTCTTACCTTATTACATCTTATCATTTGGCGGAGTCTTACTGGGTTGCGTTGAGTCTTAGGCTGCGTTCATACTGATCCCGAAGTTCGGGAACAGTTCCAGCACAGCGCTCAAAGTGAGCGTTGTGCTGGGACTGTTCCCGGATTACGAAATCAGTATGAACGCAGTCTTACTTGAATTCGTGAGAAACCATCAAAACTTCTGAATAAATTCTTGTCTCTCCTCCGAAAGTGAAATAAGATTACCTAGTTAGAAAAAAAGTGTACATTCAAGGAGACTATCCACCAGCCATGCGAGCTGCAGTAAATCAAAAGTCAGTAGAAGAAGGTAGAACCACCACTCGCCTTCCTTACTTCAGCGGTCTCGAGAGAGAGTTATTGATGGGTACAATTAAGCTTTGTTGGTTACCTCCACATCAGTACTGCATATCATTTAGGTTCATTTGACTTTCTTGGAATAAACTACTATTACTCCAACATTGTTCGAAGATTTGCGCCAGAAGAACAACAAGAGTATGTTTGTAGTTCGCATATCCTTTGATTAGATCTCAGAGTGATCTCTGCCGTTTCATGCATCATAATCAATATTTTTTGTTTCAGTGTTCAAAAAAGGATTGACTACGACGTTGATGGCATATTCTGGCTGAGCAACGAGGACATGCCGTAGGTTATAACTTTTTTCTTGAATCATATGTGATGTGATGGCAGAAGGTAAAGCAGTTATTACGGGAGGCGGTCGATTGGTACCCGGCCAGCCGCTTGCAGCCGCGCCGGGTGTTAATTAGCAAGGTGCGACGCAGCGTTAATTGCGCTGCGCTGCGCTGCAGTCCCTCTCGCCTTCTAAATCTCTCTCCATTACAATCTCTCGTCATCGCGCTCTGAGGTGCGAGAAGAGGTGCGAGAAGACCTAGACCGCACTTCACACTTCAGATGGCAGATAACAAATCAAACTACAATTACTATGAAATTTTTTATTATCATTTGACTGAACAGTGCATGAATTCAAAACTACATGCAAAAAATCAGATAATAGTTCCAAAATAAATCAAAACCTAGTTTTGGATGGCTCTAATTTAGCCAAAACAACGAAAACATGCAAATTATATAGTTTTTTCGGTTACAAACTCAGACATTGCCATGTAGTATGAGTTGATAGTCGCTGTGCTGATGCGATTTCCTGAGCGATACTCTTCTTTGAAGCTTTCCATAGCGGCAGCTATTCTTTGGCGGCGACGGACATCTCGTCTTCGCAAAGGTTTTGTGCTGTGCGGATTCTAAAAAGTCGTAATGTAAAAATTTTTAGTAGAATTTGATTAACTAACCTCTTGTATGTACAATAGTGTTCCTAGTGCGACGATGGTTATTCTCTGCAAACATTCGATGAGTTCCTCAAAGGGAGGATGCGTTTTTCTTGCTAACAATTCACGAAGTTTCCTATAAAAAATCTTGAATTCTTAATTTTGAATCATGAATTTCTTTATCACTTACTTATGAGACGCCTCCGCCGCGTTTGTCGTCCTCAATTCATCAATATCGAATTTACGCCACATATCGCGATAAACCCCGTGAAACCATGTTTCTTTTTACAGGGCAGATACGAAACATGTCTCCTATTCACCCCTCACTGGAGGAAAGTTCAATGCCGGCACTCTTTCAGTAAGGTTTTTTGGCAAAAAGACTACCCCCTTTATTGTGTTCCACTACTTTATTACGCTCCTAATTTTTTGGCCCCCGTATAAATTGTCTTAGCCCCAGGTTTGCAATCCTGGAACAGGATTGTTTTGCCATCCTGTTCCAGGATTGCGCCAAGTGAAAGGCGCAACCCTGGAACTGTGCTTGTGGAAAAGCCCAGTGCGCTTGTTTGAAGTTCTTCTCGAAATTCCTAAATAATGCTTTTATATCAAAGCCAGAAAATTTAGACTTACCTGCGTAATAGTCAAACTGGCGTAGTGATTCAATTAAGCTTGTTGAAAAAGATACAACTGGTCCTTCATGTCTGTTGATTTGATACGCCTCAGCATTTATATGATTGCGTATGGGACGAAATTGTCCCATATCAATGACCTAGATACCGCATCGATGTTGGTAGATCAAATGATTTTCTTGTGGCCTGCAATGGCATGCAATCTAGGTCTTTTCGCACCTCAAAGCGTGGTGATGGAGATTCTAATCGAGAGAGAAATTAGAGAAGAGAGAGAGCGCAATTAAGGCCGCGGCGCGCTAGTTACCACCCAGCTCAGGTGCAAGCGGCTGGTCGGGTATCAATTGATACGGACCCAGTTATTACCTACATTCAATAGAGATCTAGTGAATACTCCGAACTTTGAGCTACTCATCACATCGATTTAAGAGTTGGTGACAAGAATTCCTGGATAAGCAACCATCCATCTGGTCTTCGCGCTGTGTTGAATGAACTTCGCGAGCGTTACGGTAACCCTGAGGTAACATAATGCTCGATAACATCGTCCACTAAATTGAAGGTGGTATGATCTTGTTGTTGTATAACACCGTGACTGCTTCCCTAAGTAAATCGTCCAAGTAGCGCTGCCAAAAATGGATTCCGAAGCAAGGAATTTTATCAGAAGGAATTATAGAAACGGTAATGGGGGCTCCACCTATCAACATGGGTTCTCTAAAAATAATGACTCCGAAAGTAGGCCTTAAGGTGAACGGAAATGCCTGAAATCTGATGATCATAATTATTTGCTTATATACAGTGTTCATGTGTTCAAATATGTTCATAAGTTTTATCGATTATAACTATGTTACTTTTTGTCTTTCGACACTGTCATAACCAACCTCTAGAGCTACCTTGAACTTTGATTAAAGTAGGAATAAAAAGCAAACTCTCTTCATTGATATAGATTTACGGCAGGAATTTCAAAGAGAGTTTTGAGTCATTAATTAGCACATTTTACCTTTGAAAGAAATTCAAGTAAGCTGGGAAATTTATGTTTGTTTGATAGCTGATTTCAAACATAAAAATGGTGCTTTTTTGGAAGTTGGTGCTTCACTGCAGTGCTTTTTATAAGCTATGTCGAATACGCAGTAACAACCGTTTTTTCGATGTTCCATGCAAATTTAGTTCTTGAAAATCTTCAAAAACTTTCAAAAAGTTAGCGAAGTCGAGTGAAGACCTTGTTGCACAATTTTCAGGATACTTTGAATTTTTATTTCTAAACGGCCTATCACACAATGACGCCATATGCTAAGAGCTTCCCACCGTAGTTCCTCAGTGATATAAACCGATCGGTAATTTAGTCCGTACTGTAAATCTAAGTTGAAGCCAGCTTTGCAGAATGGTACCTCAAAAGCATCGACAACGGGGTTAGAACAACCAATTTCGGACTTGTTATCTTCAGATTACTCACGTTGATGGGCAGAGCTACCACTGCCTCTTCTACATCCTGAAGCGATTTTCTCGCTTCTCATTGCAACAAGACTTAAGCGGTTTATTAGTGAAAGGCTTTGCTTTGTGTGGCATCAAAATCTCACCACATTCACTCGGATGGACATTGCCGTTAATGTTCTTTGGATCAAGAAAATGATGGATTTTCCAGGTATTCATAACGGAAAACGGTTGCATGGACACTCCTGGTGAGGGGCTCCACGATGTGACACGTATGAGGTATCTAAGAGATCACATCGCTGCTGTTTCGCAAGGTGATTGATCTCGTACGTTGTGGGAGCGACGTAAATCTAACGGTACCATTGTAGCGCTTGAGGATGGCTGCGATGTTGTCGGTTATGCAGTGTGGAGTCTAATGGACAACTTTGAGTGGTCAGATGGCTATTCCCAATTATTTGGATTGCACAGGGTGGGTCCTTTTCATTTTTATACAGAGATGTGATCAGGTGTGGAACATCTGTCATGATAAGCCATTTGCTTTCTATAAAAGTAGTCTTTAAAAGTTGCAGAAACTTTAGAAAAACCAAGCATTCTAGTCTCATCTCAATGCACATGTTTACCCGCGTCTTTCCGTTACCTAGAAAATGAAGTGTTTTTTTGATGTGCGACTCTGCCAAACATTTGCATTCGCTTTAGCTCTCTTTATCCTTTCGTAAAAATGGCTCATACAATTTGAGTGCCATGCGGAGTCAGTTTGCAATAAAATTCAGATTAAGAGTAAAGATAAATGATGAACAATGAGATTTCGAATTAAAATATTACTCAACAAAACCACTTTCGCCTCTACAATCAGAATACACTATCAGCTCTCCAATAAGCCTCGTATTATAGAAAAAACCAGACTTTTCTTCACTTATTTACCTTACACCAGATTTATATGACGTCGCAATTTGACTAGTTTATGTTCAAAGCTTACTTCTGACAAAAAGAGGCGTGAAATTCAGGTTGATGTCTCATCGCCATCTCGTCAGCGAACGCCAAAAGCCTCTGCTGAATTCTATGCGGAGATAATACGCAAGAACTCTGTGACATTGATTGAAGGTTTGTCGTCATTTTCAAAACTATCAAATGACGACAAGTTAAAAGAGTAGGATTTTATTCTCAAACCATTTACATGAAGAAAAAGAAACTTTTTTTTACTTTTGTTATGAGTACTGCTTTCTTTTTTGTCAGAAAGATGACAGTACTTTACAAAAAAAAAAAAAACTTTTTTTATTTCACACGAGCCTTAGGATGATGTTAGCAGGAATTTTGCAGACTGTACGTGGAACTGACGTGCGCACAAGCAGAAGCTCTTCGTCCATGTACCACGTAAATGTTAACAAAGTTGTCCATTTTTCTTCTGCCTTGGGAGAAGTTTGAAATGTGGTTGTACATAACTGTATGTACTAGATGGAACATGTTTACTATTTAAAACTCTCCTCGTCTATTGGTGAAGCGTCATAACTTTTCTCTACATACAAGAAGCATATGTGAAATCTGATTCCTGAATTTTTTTGGAATAGTATCCAAATGTTTTCAGAATTTTTGATTTGCATTGAAAAGCTCAAAATTCCAGGCTTTTGGTCAAGATCAGATCAGTGTGTGCACAGCAGCTACAATCAACTGTTCAATGCTAATTTAAGATCACGTGACCTATGGGAACGGCCTATAGGTGGGTGAAGGAGCTTACCTACACGAAAACTTGCTGCAATCTAGCTTTAGGGAGCGGCCATAGGTTGTCGGCAACGGTTGTCGAGGTTGTCGGCGTTGCCCGCCGTTGTAGGACCCCTCTGTGTCTGATGTGCTCTCAAGCGGCAACTCCAGCAACCTCGGCAACCGTTGCCGACAACCTATGGCCGCTCCCTAAAGCTAGATTGCAGCAAGTTTTCGTGTAGGTAAGCTCCTTCACCCACCTATAATGCGAAGGCCTGCAAAGGTAGAAAAATTTACGATATCAAATGAACGAACAACGAGAGGAGATAAAATATCATTCGTACAACAGCAATGTCATTTCTGAAAAATGATTCATACTTTGAAATGAACAAATAACATAAGCAACAACAACTGTGCCACTGAAAACTTGTTTTCTTCAATGGTTTTCCTCTGAATATTGAGTCATTTTCACGTGTTAATAACAAACATCGTAACTGTGCTGCTAAAGGATAAGATTGGGCAGCAACTGCAAAAAAATTTACTCAAATAAGCGTTGTGCACTTTTCTTATCGGAAGAATGCTTGAAGGCGGTGTCCGAATAGACTGTCGTCCTTTTTTCTTAAACGTTGTTCCATAAGTTACATGCGCGATAAGTGGGGCTTTTATCCTCTGTCCTAAAACCTTTAGTTAAACCTATCATTTAATGTAAATGGCGACGAATGAAGGGTCACTTCTTTGCTGTGACTTTCTTCTCTATAATTTTTTTTGTCCTTTGTAGTACTAACTCTATAGAATAGAATGTTTACGATAATGTAACAGTATGGGTAAGAGAGGAACTTGGAAGAGCAACATGAACCTTATCCATAACCGCATTATCATCTCCTTCCCTAGTAGCCACAATGTTCGTATTCTAAAAACGCCTACTTTAGATTTAGTTTGCTTGCCTTAGACCTCAGCAAGCTCCATCAGTCTATGATGCGCACAAGTACGTCAGCATCACAGGTCATCCCCCCTTCTCATCTTACACCCTTTAGCGTAATCTTGTCGTAGTAATAGTCGTCATTATCACGGAAGAGAGGAACATCTTATCTTCTTCAACTGGAGCTTCTGCGGAAAAGATGGGACGCATCTCTGCAAGCGTAGAGTTTCGTTACCTCCTTTTGCCATAAATGTCTTCCTGATGTTGTGTGTACAAGTTGCGATGTTTTTTCGTTGTACTTTCAGTGGAAACCTTTACCTGTGTGATAATCCGATCTCCGCTAAGCTAACGTTAGGGTGTTCATATGCAACACTGACGCGTCTCATATGCGGAGTACGTTTTTGGTGGCTGAAAAATCCTTCGTAGTTTAAATGCTTACTTTGCTATGTGATTACGTAATCAGCGGGATACTGTGACTCACAAAAGAGATCTCCTTCGGACATTATACCGATGCAGCCAATTCTTGCCTTTTCATTGCTGGTCCCTCCTGTGGACTAGTCCTGGCAAGATCCGTTTGGAAAGATGGTTTCAGCAAAATCCGTTTTAGTTTATTGTGCGCCGGACTATGGACAGTCCGGCGCACAATATAAAATGTATGAGAGGGTTTTCGCTTTTTGCCGGCAATGCTCGTGTGAAGACTCTGTCATCGAGTCCATGAGAGGGTCCTACAAAACTGCGTTGGGCCGGTGCAGGTTGTATCTGAAGATACTTGGTTCCATCGGTGCACTCCCGCAACATGGAGAGACATGCGTCGAAAATGTTTTTGCAAGCGTTGTCGCCCCCCCCTCTTTTCGATTGCGAATTATAGATGCGTGTTGGTGAGATCTTTCCATTTTTTAGCGCTTCGCAATCTTGCTGTCTCGAAAAAGTAATTTTGCCATATTTTTTATGAGGCGCTAGCCTTACATTTCGGAGGTTGTCGTTGATGTATTTGGTTAAGTGCCACGAATCCATCAGCCACTTGATGTTGAAGCCGAAATTTGCATTGAACTGCCTGATCTCCACCCGAAAGTGGCGCTGATATCCATGGACACTGTAGCTACTAGGATGTTCAATGCTTGGAAAAGCGCAATGACCGGAGAAGCCCCTCCTTTTCCATCCTACCCTGATATCAGCTATAAAATCTTTTCTCAAGCAGCAGCATGCCATAATTACCACATCTTGCAACACCTGTCTCGACGAATGCATAACCCCTGTGTGTATGCAAAGTTTAGTTCTGGCATCGACCGCCAGGACTTCGCAGAACTTGGGGCTAAACCCTTTCGAATCAAAAGCTCCACCTACGGCTGTTCCACGCCTGACGACCTTTTTTCAAAAATTTTATAACTTTATGCGTGTAAACATCTTTATTTCGATCTTCACCTCATAGTCACCCTTTGTTGTTTTTTTTTGCAAGACTTTACTTTCATGCTTCTCAACTGAGAATCGGCTGCAGTTTTTTGAAACATCTTGTAAAAAGTTGTTTTAGAGGTTAATAAGACAGCATCAAATTTCTTTCTCACTCTCTTAGTATCCGGAAACCCTTTGTACGAACCGCAAACAATCGACAAAAGTTTTTTACATGTGTGCGAAGTCCGGTGGTGAGTGCAGCAACGCAGGCTAACGCATCACCCGCATACTGCTTAGCGTCCCTTAAACCCAATTTTTCCTGTGGCCTTCCCAACGCTGCTTTTTCGCCAGACCCGGGACTCTATATTCTAGCAATGGGGCGCACCCATACGAATCGAGTTGAACCTCTCTAGGTCGTCACAACTGGAAAGATGGAAGAGTTCCAGGAGCTTTTTACTCTGGGCCAAGAATTATTGGTGTAGAAGAGGGTCGGCTTTTTTGACCGCGCCTTCATCATCGGAGTCCGAATCCTCGGGCACATAAATAGATCCGACATTTGTGATGCTGCTCCTGTAGGTTCAATCCGACTGTGATCCTCGTCCCGTTAAATCGTAAATCATCGCTTCCCACAGATGGCGTCCTTGCTCTGACACATCCTGGATTCTCATGTCCTATTAGCGGTATAGCCACAAGATCCATCATTTGAACGGCTGCTACAGGGACGAAAGGTTTTTCTACTACTGTCTGAATGTCTCTTGAAGTCTACAATGATTTCGGGCTCGTAACCACCACCTCCTCCGGTTGTTCGGCTTGCTCCATGTTTGAGCTGCCTTCAGAATGTTCCAGCGACAAATACGACCGAACTTCTATAGCTGTTCACATAACGATTCACATCCATGGCTGTTATTACAATGTCGTTCTGATAAATATAGAGCTGATTCTCAGTCAATTATACTTGGATAAACTAGCTGAAAACGTCTCTACCGCATCTTCAAGTTAAGAAGAATGTGTGCAGGAGCCTCTCCTTCGTTGAGATAAGTAGTACCACTGCCGTTTTCGTCAAATTCCCACCACTCACTGCTATCTCCGCTACAAGATACTGCGCCCGTAGGATTCAGATCTTCCTTCGAGATGAGGATTTCGGATTAAATTTTTGAGGGACTTACGGCTTAATCGAGTGATTGATGCAAACTATCGCTCATTTCTTCTTAAAAGTTTTGAAACAGAACATCAAATACTTGCGATCGTGGTGTTGTTCTTGAGCATTGCCAGAAAAATTGCATTATGAGCAGCGCTTGCGGACGAACGAGCCATCAGTTTCTCATCGATCATGTTGCCGCATACAACACATGAATACCTTGACGTGCTTGCTATCAAATCCTTTTTTATCGGACTACACTTTCTTGGCGAGGTAGCATTAAACAGCATTTTTTTGAAGGATACATATTGTCTGAAAAGTTTTTTTTTCGAGCGTGTTCCATCTTGGTGATTGTATTGCTATGTTTATGGGAGCACGATCGTTAAGACACCTTGCCAGCGAAGCAAAGCTTGTGTATTTTCAAGGAGACGGTACATAGAGGATACAAGAAGACAAATCTTGTTCACTTCATCATTTTTTCTCTATAGTCTAGGTCAATATCACCACTTGTAATTTGCGTCTGTGATTGCGAAGATGGCCGTATATGAATGGCAGTGGGACTTGGAGTTACAAACTCCAGTAAGTTTGAAATAAGAAATAATACTACCTTTGCTTTAGAACAGAACCTTCAATTACAATAATCTATTTTTATTCTGCAGAATACATGAATATGAGGCTCATATTATTGCTTTCGGTGTCTACAACAAATGCTTGCCAGGAGAATGGTGTACATCAACAACAAAAAAACATCATCAACAAACATGTAAGAAAAATTGCCATGAGTACACCCACTACCAAACGAGTCTGAACTGTTTCAGAAAGTCATTCGTAAGAACGATCGAAAGCTTTCGTATTTCTTCACATAATGATCAGCGATAGTCGTGTCATTATAGTCAACCAGAATAACACAGGTATTTTCGGAAATAACATGGAATCTGGAAGTGATTATGAACAGAACAGACATATCTGGACTGATCCATTTGCAAGAAACTGAACGACAACGAATCGACTTCAAAAAACCAGCAGAGTCATTTGTTTTTATGATTAGCAACCAATTATATGTGAATATCTGAAATTCTGTGGTTGTCAT
The DNA here is from genome assembly GCA_958299035.1 of Cylicocyclus nassatus. Taxonomy (NCBI): domain Eukaryota; kingdom Metazoa; phylum Nematoda; class Chromadorea; order Rhabditida; family Strongylidae; genus Cylicocyclus; species Cylicocyclus nassatus. Next base: position 44,474,003 of record CATQJL010000001.1, on the reverse strand, counting down.
GATGAAGAACAAACAAAGTAAAGCTTTGTATGAATACGCCTATTATGTAGATGCGTAAATTTTTTTACCATTTGACTACAGCGGATACAGATAAGCGAGCAACTAGTTCCCCACATAATCCCACATACAAGCCTGAAAGTTTTGATAGAATAGGAAGGACCCATATATGATGACTGTATACAGTGTGTACAGTCCTCTGATATGACTACACAAGTAACACACCATACACTAACAACATTAGCACAACACTAACACACTGACACATACAAAAGCTAACAAGCACACTAACACATACACATAGGAACACACACACCAACGTACATGACACTTTTTTGCAGTGCGTGTCCAAGAAGATGCCTCTCGCCAATTCGGGAAAAGTCGTAGATTTTTTCGAAACGATGCTGCCTCGGCTCTGAAATGCTTTTAAAGGAATAAAGACACCAAAATTGATGAAAGGCGACATATACAACAAAATGCGTACTCCGCTTTACCTCTTACTTCACCTCTGCCGGGCACTGACTTTAAGGGTTGGGTCAGACATGTTGCGAAAGCGGCGTACGCGACGTACGCCGCGCAATCTGGCGACCCAACCTTAAGCTGTACTTTGTGAAGTTAAAGTTCGTGAGTGCACAGTGGTCCCGCCACGACTACCCTGATAGCGGACATGGCCGATTACCGTGGCAAAGGGTTCAACGAGTGCGAAGTTTGTTCTGTGAGCTTAGGTATGCGCCCACTTTGAATTTGCGCTGCTCTTGATATTTATTGACTCTTGTTACCGTTATCCTGTTGTTTTTATTGGCACAGTCGTTGTTGTCTATGTTAATTTATTTGCACTTCAAAGTATAAATAATAATGAGGTATTTAGTTCAGGTATGATTCCGCTGTTAGTACGGTAAATTATCTTTTCTGTCGTAGTTTGTTCTTTTGATATCGTTGAGATTTTTCTGTGTTTTTTTACATTTTAAATACATATTGTGGACAGCACTCAACAAGTGCTCAACAAGTGCTCGATGTCATTGGACTATTTTCTTGACTATCGAAGAGGCACTGATTTTTATAGGACAGCGCAGGTACAGGTCACATATGCGCGGGAAACGAGAGCCGCCGTTAAATTCATACATGTCCAGAATATGACGCATGATAAAGACAACATGAACTTTGCATGTTCGCGATGTAATCAAAGTTATCAATGAAGTCGCTCTGAAAGCACATGAGGAAATGCTGTTCTTACGAGAAAGGCGACTTCATGAAGCGTGAGATGTTTAAGTGTCCAAGCGATCATGAAATGTCCACAGTTATCAATCTTGTGCACCATTGTGCCGGAATTCATATGGATATCGATGACTGCCGAGTAAATTACTTAGCTTTCAAAAATATGCATTGTAATTCGGTGCAGTAGTCCAAGCACTTCCTTACCAAATTTAGAGGAATGGATAGCCGCCAAGAGCGGACGCGACTTCTTGTGTGATGAAAACAAAAAGTCAGCTTGGGAGCAAGATTATTACTGTTACAAATGGATGCATAGCACCAACAAATACAAAACACGCTGTAGCTTACAGTACAGCACTTATTACTTTAAACAAATTTGTGCATAATTATCAAAAACCTGAAGGCCTGCATTTCAGCTAGCTACGTTGCTGATGGCCGAATGATTCCATTCGTCTGGCGCACATAGGCCACAAAATCGAGTACGCCTTGTTGCGAATAGTTGAACATGTTGAAAATCAAATTTCAAAGATTTAGATCAGAGTTTACCTGGCACCAAGTGAGAAGGATGATTAGAGAAAGATTCAGTTGCGAAGGAGGTATGAGTGGAATCAGTAGCAGGCTTTTCTTTATCTACTAGTGATATCGGGTCAGAAATTGCTTCTGATTTTGGAAGGCCCTCTTTACATTTAATATCTGAGCAACGCGCGGCGGAATAAATTGTTGGAATGGGTCGAGTGCATAAAAACGACGTTCTTCAAAAAGCATGAAGACGGGATTGCGTACTATTCGCTTGCAAAAGACACTTATGGCGACGGATTCCCTTAGTGATTGCTCAACAGCGAGTCACTTTTTTCAATACTACACTCTAGTCGTTATCAATCCGCGCTAGGAGCACTGGTTAAAAGCATACTCATATAGAGGCATAGGGACTGACGACACGTTTAATTGTCAAAATATCACTTTTGGCTCACCACAGTCATTGTCGCAGACAGCTGCAATGAATCGTCACCAGCTGTTAACAAGCTTCAGGTCAACCTTTTCCTCAGTGATTTCATGCAACTTGAAATTAAGGTGTTGCATTCGTAGTTATCCTTTATTTCTGGATTAATGTAGATTTGTTTATTTGAGTTTTGTGTAGGCTAATAAGAATAGTTTTTATGGTAAAAAGTCCTGTTTCCTCTTCTACGCCTAAAGAACTCAGTGATAGCTAATGCATTACCTATCACTGAGTTTTCTTTTAGGTAGGCTGACCTAGCTACTTTTTGTTTGTTTTGTTGTTATTGTGTTGGTCTCTCATTAATTGTTACTTCATTGTTCTTGTCATTATCCGGTCTCTATATTCTAAGGGTTTGATGTTTCATCCCATCTCAGATCACTGGGTGTCGCGAGAACGCGCGGCAAATTTTTGATCCCCACTGACTCCTCCCGTTTTATCATTAATTTTTTTATTTCAGTTAGTGGTCGTTTTTGTTCCGCCGGTAAACGGTCGGTCATAACGGTGTTTCAGTGAGTAATAGGAATAGTATGGCCGATCCCTTATTTGTCATTAAAACGGCAGTAATGGGTATGGAAAGATGAAAGATTTATCTTTCCATACCCATTACTGCCTGGCATGAAAGATTCAGTGAGAGTACTGGTGCAAATTTGCACCAGTACTCGGATGTTATGTTTAAAACAGTATGACTAGCTTCCTGTATTCGAATTGAAGCAGCGTGGGTTTTTTTTGAAAATTCAAAAAAGCACTGTGAGCCTGAGTTTGTATTTGAACTCAACTTGAAAGAAAGTTATGACGACTAAGGGCAATAAACTCATTCTAACTTCTTGTAATTGCTTTTGCTTTTGTTATTTGAGAATGCTTTCTTGGTTGTCACTAAAAAAACGCTATCACGAAAATATGTCGCACTTTGTAATGTTGACTCCATAATTCGTGCAGAGGCAGGGTTTTGCCAGCTCAACGGTGGCGTTTTCAATAGCGAGAGAGTACGAAAAAGGGTTCCTTCATACTACGCGCAGGACGCGGCTCAACGTGAGACAAGTTAAAAGAGAGAAGAGATTGCAAACTTTGAATACTCTCGGAGAACATGAACGAGCAGCAGATATAGAAATACTGATAAACAGCGTGTTCTGCCATGAGCGAATTCTCACTGCGACCGCAGCGGCGTACGCTGCGTGGTACGACGCACACCGCTGCGGTCGCCATGGTGCGACGTAGTATGAAGGAACCCAAACAATGCTATGACGTGTAGGTCCAACAAGTTCATCCCTAAAATCAAGGGAAGTCCGCAAACCGCCTCTACACAAATTGTGGAGACGATCATATGTGTTATAGCTGCCACTACGATAACCTCACAGATATAGTAGGTCAGTCAGTCTGATGTAGAAAACGCCAAGCTATTTTGACCTCTTACTCCTCCGATAATAAGGAAAATCAATAAATGGAGTTCCCTGCCCATTGTACTATTACTTTCTCGTTTTACTTTCTTAAGTGACTGCACTTTTTTCATGGTATCTTCTGCACTTTCGCCCTTTTTTCCAGAGCTTGAAGTTGAAAATCATTTGACATTTGAAGCAAGCTTTTTTGTTAAAATCTCAACGAGTTTGATTCAATAATGCCAATCATCTATGACCTACTCGTTGCTTGCAGAATCCTGAATAAAATTGGTAGGGAATCAGTCTGTTCGTGTGAATTATGCATTTTTGACTTTTGTATATTTTGTCTGACAAATGTTTCGGATCAATATGAAACTTTCTTTGAACTATGTGGTGTTTTGAATCATGTAATTAGTGTTTCTTGCACGTGGTTACCCTTGTGATTATCTTCAAAATATTAAAATAGAAAAGCTTAGTTGTAAGAAACATACAATTGCAAAAACTCGATTTCTGTCATGATGTGCAGAATTCAATGGAAACGAAAATGCCTTGCACGAAATATGTATATCAACTTTGAATGGATCACAGCCTAATACTCTTATTACTCGTCATCGTTCAATATCAAATTGATATATTTTCCAGATTGTACCCAAAACAATATGGAATATCTGAACAGAGACGTAATGCTCTAATTAATGTATCTGCCTTCTCAATCAATTAATGTATCTGCCTTTACGGATTATCTGTCCGCATCCACTGTCTAGCGACCCCTGGGGTCGCTAATCTACGAACGAGAACGAGACGCGGATAAGCGCAACTTCTTGTTGAAAGATAAGAAGTGTACATTCGTAACCACCTCGAAAACACAAAAAGCTTACGTATTCTTCAAACGTCATCGCTTACATACCATGAGAGACCTAATGCGACACGAGGGTAGCAGTTTGCTTATGCGTATTGACTGGAATAGCGGCCTAATCATCGACCGGGTAACCCCTTGGTAAAAAAGGTAGCTCCCTACGCTATGCAAAGCCATGGACTGAAGTGACAATCGAAAAGAAGGAAGAAAAGCCATTCTTATCTTGCCGCAAGGTTTCGCATTTTTCAACCATGCTGTGAAGTTCGGGCCTAACATGACAACCTTTATCTATAAGTCACTCTAAGACATCTCCAAGAAAATTAAGACAGTTTTAGGAGCCACAGAACATAATGTTCGTAGGACCAGCAACTAATAAGCTACCAACAGAAGGAGAGTGGATGATGCCCGGAATGCTTCTCACTACCGTGGCACGGTCAGAAACAAGAATACTCGCACTGGCTCCACCAAGAGGAGAAAAAGAGTGGGAGGCAATGAGGCTCAAAACGATTGAAGTCATAAACAATGTGAAAGAATCTTCTTATGCTACGAAGGCTAATGTTGTCACGAAAACACCGCAACCTCCAGCAATCACGGAACCGGCGTTGGCAGTAGGAATGTGATCAAGAAAAAATGAATGGACAGGCTACAAAATGCAGTGGTAGTCGATTTTCTTGCAGCATTAATGATTACGTCAAAGCAGATATGCCATTAGACAGTGACAAAAGCCAAACAAGAGGAACGCACCAGAGACGATATGGACAGCGCCCACACGAAGAAGATATTCATGGACAACAACCACGCGATGAGCGACATCACGGACAACGACTACACGAAGGAAGACACCCTGCGCACGGATACAAGCCACCAGCACACGAACCAGGACCCCATGGAAGAGTCCTACCACTATTCAAGAGAGGGATTCGGACACCCTCGTAGAAGATGCAACTATCATTATTGTCCATACTAAGTGTCGGGAACGCCACTTACTATCGGCGGAAGATGTAACCAGTTATCCTTTATTTCTAAATCTCTGTAGTTTTAGTTTTCTCGAGTTTTACGTAGGCTTATGTATTAGCTATCACTGAGTTTCCTTTTAGGTAGGCTGAGCTAGCTTTTTTTTGTTAGTTTTGTTGTTATTCTGTTGATTCTCAGCAATTGTTACGTGTCATTATCCGGTCTCTATATTTTAAGGGTTGATGTTTCATTCAATCTCAGATCACTAGTTGTCGCGAAAACGAACAACAAATTTCTTCATCCTCATTGACTCCTCCCGTTTTGCTCACTCAATTGATTTTTCGTTCATTTGCTCAGTTAATGTTCGTTTTTGTTCGCCTATAAACGGTCGGTAGTAGCGGTCCAATGAGTCGAGCGCAGTACCGTCCACGAATATTTTTGTATCTTATTGTTAGGCTATCCGAAGCCACTTTGTCGGAAAGGAGTTTATGTTTTTGAACAAGGGCCGCGCGTTGGTGCCAGTTCTGGCGGTTGGTCGTGGCACCAGGCTGCTGCCTGGTAGGACTTGCACCCCAGGGCATTCTACCACTGCGTGAATGGGTGCGGATCGTTTTTCTCTTTTTCAGACTGCACTTGGAATTGGCATGACACAAGTTTGAAAAGCTGTTCATCTACCTTGTTAATAACAAACAAAGTGTTCTTTTTTCTTCTGCCTTGAGATAAGGGTTTTTGGTTGTAACATAAATGCTTTCATACTAAAGGGGAAATTTTCCACAGTTATTAAAAACTCTCCTCACTCTCAAGCTGGTGGAGTGTCATGACTTCTCTCTATAAACATGTCGCATGTGTGGAAGCTAAATCCTGACTTTTTTTTTGAAATAGTATTCAACTGTTCTTGACATTTTTTAACTTCCATTATTGGCTCAAAATTCCGGACTTTTCGGTATCAGCATTGATGCTCCTGCAAATCTCCGTAGAAAAAATCGAGGAAAGCTGAAAATGAAGAATGGAAAAACGTACAAGAGAAAGGAGAGGCAAAGTTAGTGTTGTTACATTACGTGCGTGAACGATGCCATAAGGTCGCCCTTTCCCTTCCCTATTCATGCTAAATATGACTTTGCTGAAAATACTAGTTCTCAGAGGAAGACGAAGAAGCATGATAAGACCTATGCTGGATTTTTTGCGGCTACTTGCAATGGAATTGTTATGAAAAGCACCAGTAATCAAGAAAACTGTATTATACATCCGCAATTACGCTAAAAGGCTGTCAGGAATTATCGAATATTATGCATATATCATAAAGCTGTCTCCTCAGCAAACATTCGCTCTATCTGTTTAGAAAACTTTTCTTTTAGAAGGTGTCGCCGGAGTTTCAATGTTGGCGTGACTAAACCATTCTCCGGTGTTAGCTCCTGAAAGAGTTGATTTTTTGGAAAAAAATATCACATAAAAGCGTTACCTCTGAAATGAGGTATATGCTTTTGACTAGTTCGATTGATCGCAGTCCTTTCTCCCTCCCGGTTCGGTTGAGTTCTTGAAGCACAAATCTTTGTACTTCAGATTCGTTTAGCATTTTTTCCGAGGGAAGCTCAGCGTATCGAATCAACTAAATACAGACTTTGTTACAAAATTACTTCAATAAAATTCAAAGCTTCTTCCTAACAACTGAAAGCATACATCACTCCTTGATTCAAGTGCTTCTCGAAGATTTGCAATATTTGCCACTGCAACGGCGACTAAAAATGAACGAGTGGTCACTCCAGTGACAAATATCTGGAATTTTGTCAGTATAAACAGCATCAGCTACTCAATCATAACCTTTTACCTGCACGACTAGTTGAGAATTGAGGTAAATAGTCTCGATTTGTTCTGGTGACACAAAATCACCCTGCGCAAGTTTGAAAAGAGCGTTTTTTCTGTCGATTATCTTCAGCGCACCATTCGGTAACCATTCGCCGATGTCACCGGTATGCAGCCAACCCTAAAAAGTCCTTAGTTAGTCCATATGTCTAACATTTGAACCCTCAAGAAAATGTACTTTTTCTACTTCTGGCGTCTAACTTAAGATAGCTTACAAAGAAACCTTCCTAGTCGAAGTGGCCTTTCTATATGACGCCTAGACAACTAGACGCGCCTTTGAACGCTGACTCCAAATATGATTTCCTCTGCAGAACAAAGCTTCCAAAGAACTTATGGTGTTTGAAAATTTAAGTTTGTCATGCTATAAGTAACACAAAACTAACAAAAAACTGTACGAAGACAGATGAAAGGTTAACACATTGATGACCGCTTGACACACATGGTGTGTCAAGCATGACTACCGCGTGGGACCGCAAGGCTTGAGCATGACTACCGCGTGGGACCGCAAGGCTTGAATTTTGTTAAAATAACTACTATACTTTGATAAACACACTCCACGAGCTTTCTTCTGCACTGAGTCTAGGGATGACCTCTACCGTTATTCTCAGCATTTTAGATCTACTGTAGGGTACTGTAGATGGCAGTATGCGTAATCATAGTTGAAAAATGCGGGCTGGTCCGTAAGTGGCCTTGGTCCCAGAAGGCAGACAACTAAAAATCTGCATGGTCGTCAATGTGTTAATCAATATATCAAGTATATTGACAACGAGGAGGGGAGACATTCTGTAGAAATTTGCACAGGATTTTTGTAAAACTTCTCGCTAACTGTATGCCACTCAAAGCTTGATATATTTAGACTTTTGAGCACTCGTAACTTCTTTCGGAGAGTTGTTCCGCAGAAAATGAAGACAGATTTGGAGTCACCGTTCCATGCCCTATCAAGAGATACAGGTGCCATTTGGTAAGGCCACTTCATCCGAAAAGGCTACGCATGTTAGAGAGAAAAACGTGCTTTTTCTATCAGTGACCGATGCAAAAGTCATTTTTGGCATATCAGCAATAGTTGATATTGAGACGCCGTGATAGTCTTAGTATATTTCCAGTTTTAAACTCGTGTTGATCGGGTGTCCACATATACAGATACATTGGACTTTTCAATTGAATATTTCGACTTGGTTGTTGAAGAAAATCTCTAATACTGAAATAGAAAATGCTACATTCTAAAATTATATAGGACGAATTGAAAAGTCTTTTTGAGCATGTCGAAAATAGATTTTTCGTAATTCTTATGCCAAACTGGAAATACTTAATCTACGAATAATGCAACAACATTGAGTAGTATCCTCCCTACTTCAGAATCAATGGTTCTGCTGGATAGCTCGTCATCCTTGTAATATCCTTTCATTACAGCCGCTCCGCGAAAGCATACTTCGCCCTTGTTGTTCGCTGAGTAGTAGCCCAGATCCGGAACATCGACTAACTTCACCTGAATACAGGAAAAATATTATTGGATCTCAGTTCAAATAAGCTCACTTGGGCCCATGGTGAAGGTCCTCCGACGTGGCCGTTTGAAGTGTCACATGGCATACTTAGTGTACCAGCTGCAGCACATTCGGTTTGCCCATATCTAAAGGGACGGGAAATTGTAAAGATCAATTAAACAAACTCCCAAACATGAAAAGTGGTTTTTATTCACTTACCCCTCAACTAGAGGGCATCCATATGCTATTCGGGTAAAATCCATCACTGCTGGAATTACCGGGGCACCTCCGGTCGTCAGCATCCGAACGCGACCACCAAGAACTTGACTCATCTGTACGAAGTTCATGTTCAAAAATCAAACTCGAGAAAGGCCTTTCGAACTGTTTACCTTGCCAAATACAAGTTTGTCCCAAATTATGTCATATTGCTGAATTCCTTTGTGCAACATCCTCAATTTTGCCTTGAAAACAACGTACTGTATACCGGATCACATCCAGTTGAAACTAGGTCTCACCTCTTTTCCGTACTCGAACAATTTTCTCACTAAAACATTTTTCTTTGCAATTTGGGCATGGATGTGATCATGAAACTTGTTCAGCAGGCGTGGAACTAGACTGATGATGGTCGGACGCAAGATCTATAAAAACGGGCGTAGTAATATTTGCACTAAAAGTGGAAGTTAGTTTATCGTTTTGAACAGAAACTTCTTTGCAAGTGATGAACGAGTGTGCTTGTTTTTGCTAGCAAGGATCAACAAAATGGGTGAAAGTGGTGTAAATGTGGCAACCGCTCGCTCAGACTCAGAATAAAATTGGGTAGTTCTGTATATTGTCTCTTTGATCAGCTAAACCAACAAAGTTTTTGTAAATATGTGTCTCGCTCTCAAATGTAATAAAATGTTTGGCAACTATGTCGCATCACATCTTATCGCAGCAGGGTAGAGACAAAGAAAGTGAGCAGGATCCAGTGTTATAGAGCAAAGCGAGCACTACAGGATGGAATACGAACATCCGCGGAAATTTTGTTCCACATGAAGTTTGAATCCGAAATATGAAACATTATAAATACCCTAATCGTTCGCAACTTCGTCCAAGAGAATTTCAATTACAGTCTGTGGAATTTTTTCCATAACTACAACACGAGAAACGATAGGTCGGAGGTGTAGGTAGATATGTCGGATTTTTCTCAATAAATTCACTATTTCTCAAAAACTGGCGCTTTAGTAAGCCGAAGATCAATGGTCATTCTGTAGGTTAAAACTATAGAATTACCTATGTGGGAGAAGCTCAGGATCGCTTCAGCGAAAGCATGCTAAATTTCTTTTTTTTGGTTTCTTGCCATGGAAAAATAGAGAAGCGTCTGATAGAAATTGTGCTTGAACAAGTTGGAAGTTGCTAGGATTTTTTCGAACGGAGATAGGTTTTTTTCAATTTACAAGGCACCCAAATCCCTTTGTAATTTGGCTTCAAACTTCACGTAAATCAAACTTGTTGCGAATTTTTCCTCGTAAGCTTGCTTTGATCTATTAAAAGTACCATTTTGACTTGTATTCTTGAACCATGTTACGACATTGCGCAATAGCTAAAGTAACATTTTCCAACAATATAATAAAAACTCAGTGTGAGGATATACGGCAAAGATTTTCATATTCAAATTCCACCCAGACCGTATGTCCCCGTATAAGTCGCAGTTTGGGTCTCCGATATGATGAGGTTTGCGCTAGGATTCAAATAAGCTCCAGACCAAGAATGCATCATCTGAGCTGCCGCCTGACAGTGGCTTGGCTTAATGGCAGATCGCAACTTCCATTGCTATTTGCTAACGAAGAAAACTTGTGTATATTCAATTACCAATGTACTCATCCTTACATCCATAACAACTTGAGAATGAAGCTTAGAAAGCTCAAAAGTCAAACAACTGAGCTTCTCGAAATTTAGCTATATTGAGGCATGACTGTGCTTTACTGATAGTAGAAAATTCTGAATGGTTGGTCTATGATAGTAGAAGCTTTGAGCTAACCTCCTCAAATTTCGTTTATAAAAAACGCAAGAAATACTTTTGCGGAAATTTGCGCGAAAAAACGAATTCTTTTTCAGCCAAATTAATATTTTTGAAGCGAGATGAGAAGACACAAAATAAACACAAAAGTATGAAAAAGGCACAGTGCAAAACGATTGCGTCTTTTCAAACCTGAATGTCAGTTAACAGTCGAGACACTTCTCCACTATAGATACCGATTCGACCGCCGGCGTAGATCGTGAAGGTCTAAATATATACTAATTCCTTTATTTGCTCAGGAAATCTCCCTTTGAGGAGTATTTTTACAGAGCAGCTTCGCTGACATACCTGCATGAGATGTTCGTAAATATGAGCCAATGAGAGAAAACTGAAATAGACGTCATCTTTTCCGAAGCTAAGGTTATTGGGTGGTGAGGTGAATTGGATGTGAATGCCGATGACTGCAGCCAGCAAGCAACGATGTGACAGTACCACTCCTTTTGGTTGGCCTAGAATGGAGTTTTCAATTCCTGATTTGGACAAGAGTCTGTGTAACAAGAGCACCTGTGGTCCCACTGGTAAAGCATATGATGTAAGTGGAGTCTGGAGACGGTGGAACAATAGGCGCCAAGTGTTGCTCACCAAGAGTATAAACATAATCATAAGAGTAGAGCTGTAAAACATTTCAATCTCTAAATCATGTGAATGATTGTTTGACTCACCTCCAAGTCCGGTACTGTAGCATGGGCACCATTCGGTTGCTTGTTGGTTGTTTTAAGGATAATCAACTTTTTTGGTGCCTTTATCACCCCGGCGATCATCTTGCTGATGAAAGTTTCTGCACGGGCTTCATCGTCGCAGAAAATCACTTCCAGTTCGCACTGATTGATTACGTCGCTAGAATTTCACTGATTGGAAATGATCCATGGTTTAATCACCATAAAAACTAAAGTAGACTGAAGTACGTGAATTTTTTTTCTGTCAGTTTTTGCAACAAGCCAAAATAATCAACATGTTCGGCGTCACTTGAAGCTCAATGAAATCGGTTTTCCTGTCATTAGTTTCTATCTTCCCTGTTGCGAGCTTGTTCACCACTTAGCGGTGGAACTATTTGAAAAACTAGCGATCCCAAAACCCAAGTCTGAACAACAAAAAAAATTGTAGGGGTTGCAGGATACCATATTTCTTACAAGTTTTATGCGATATCATAGCTGCAATAATACAGTAAAATGAGTACAATTGGCTTTGAAAATTGTTTACATCATAAATGTTGTGATTTTGCTGGAGTATGATGAGGTATCCCAATGTCGACTTCCAAAACTTAATTCACAGCTGTTTACTCTTTCCCAAAATGTGACCAGTTTGGGTAACACCAGAAAATACTCAAATATTAGGTCGATAAGTTCGTAATGTTCTTATTTTTGTCGTCGTTTTCTGAAGCGGTTGGTTTACCGCAAAATATGTGTACCCTCCGAAAGAGCCAATTCTACTCTACAAGAACTGCGTATTATTTTCAAAGTAAACTTGATGACTTCTATTTTGTGACTGCTCAAAGCAGAGTTTTCTGTGTAGCAAAAGATGGCGTTTTCGGCATCTTCATCTTCGGCGCTATATAAGAAATTACGAGAGCAAAATTTCCATTCGAAATTGTTATGAGTAATTAAAAACGACTGTTTACCGGACTATGATGCACGTAGAAGAAGAATCCTTGTCAAAGGAGACGCTGCAGAGAATGATAGAGCGCACTTCTACGGTATGTGTAGATGTTCTGCGTTTGGCCAGAATGAGGAAGTTTTCTGAGCCAAAATTTTTCGGGAAAGCGTAAAATCGCTGGTCACCGATTGCTTTCAAACTTCTGCACCACCTAGATAAAGCTGTTCATCGCTCAAGGCTTGATAGCAGGACGAGAACATTCTGTCACGAAACGACGTTTAAAACTCAAGCTGCAGCAGTCGAAGACAGCAACTTTTGAGACCTCGTTCAGACACTTTTTAGCATACTGGCTGGACACCATTGTGTCAGCACATCAGCGTTGCTTGCTACCTGCTAATCCGACTATACATAGAGAGAAATATTTGTGGGATATAAACGAATTGCGAAAAGCACAGGTGCCGAAATGGCCATTTTCTGCCATTCAAAAAACTTTGCTTTGAGAAATTATGAGCCAAAGATCACCAGGCTTGCTTCAAAAACAACAAGCAGGTTTCGTAGAAAAAATTTGGCTGTTTCGATTAATACCAGATAATTTGCCGTAAACCAACTGCTTCACCAGAAAACGAGACGCAAATGAAAACGCTACGAACTTATGGAACAACCAATACTTACTGGCATTCATTCATAGCAGTGATGGGAAAGCGCTTTTATACTGTTCTCATTCAGAACTCTTCCGCATTTCTCACATATAGGAAAAAATTTCTTACCATAGGGCATCAATTCTCGAATTGTGATACAAAGGAACGAGCACCATACTGTAGGAGACGAGAGCATGCACAGCTGTCATGTATCTGTCAAGGAGGAAATCATAACAGAAAAGAGAATTCTGAATTTTGTTTACCGTAAAGAGTGTATGCCAGCTATACCCACTCTAGTGTCGTCACCCGGTTTGATACCAAAATGCAGCAATGCTGACCCAACCACTTGTGCATCGTAAAGTACCTACAAGGTCTATGTTTTCAGGAATTGTTTATATGGGCTACCTATAATATATGAATTGGTTTTCTTACAGTATTATAACTACTCCATGAGTATTCTCCGTTCTTCAATTCTCCCAAAAAAGGACCGTTTGAAGTGAGTTTTGCAGCTCTTTGCACGACTTCATATATCGTAGTCGCAGACGGATCCGATGGACCAACAATTGGACCTGTAAAAATTTTCCATAAAGAGAAGGAAGCGCTTTAGTGAGAATTCTTGATCAACTTACTGTCAACAAAGACATTCTCATGTATCCTTTCCTCTCCCGGCAGAACACGCGAAAATGGAATTTGAGCAGCAGGTTGACTAATTGTTGACTTATTATTATTACTCACCATGGTTGCTGAATTGAAAAGATTACTTGGAATGGAGCAAGTTGTAAGTCTTTGGCGTTACACCAACGATGGATGTTGAACATATGAAAAATGAAGCACAAAAAGTTCACAGTTGATATTACAACAGTATTCAGCATAATAACAACATTCTTTCCTTTGCCTGATACATACGAGAGCACCAAGCTTTTATAAATGAAATTATTACATCCGTTGATCTATAGAAATGTGAAAGAAGTACCAATGAAATAGAAAGTTTTACGGAAAAAAGACTGCGGTGCCTCAACGGAGGCATGTTGCCAACGCATTTATGGTATTTTTTCTGTTGAAGGAGAGTTGAAATGTCTTGTTTTCAATATTTTTTCGGTAAGTTCTACAGCTAGGAAATCGTTTCCTACTTTATAACTACTCATATGAGCCGGGTGCTCTGCTAAAGTGCATACATTATTAACTGTGTATCCACCACATGAAATTTGTTGTTGATTAAACAATACGCGGATTTGGATTCGCATAGTTACCTAAATATTGCTTGAGCTGGCTAACCTAATTTTCTGATATAGAGGTTTTGTACTTTCTCTTATATTTTTGCACTTTTGCTTTCAAAATTTCCTATAGTAGTAACAAAGCTCAGACTAATTGTTAGGAAAATAACTGCAGATACGACTTTATTCCTACTAACTTACTCTCAACAGAATATGGATGGGTTTGAGATAACAGAGCCTTTGTTTGGTTTTGAGTTAAGAACTGTTAAGAAAAGACCATTATTTCAATCTATGTATAGATGGGAAGAGTCCAAATGAAGTATATTTTTATATTTATTATATTTTATCAAAAAATCAGTTCCTATTTGACACTACACATAGGCATGAAAACCACAATCCCCAGAAAAAGTTTTACGCATATCAAATTGAGCGCGGCTGCCGCTGAAAAAACTTTTCCACAAAGCTTATTAAATCTTGAAGGCTTGTTTCCTAATGAACTTCCCACCACTCGACTATGCTATTACTTTCACGATCTGATTGTTTTTAGTTTTGTCTCCTTTTCACGAAATTTGCTAGTTGCGTGCTAACTACAAGAAAAAACCAACTCAACAACATCGCAACCAAATTCGCACGAAGGATAGTGGAGAAACCTAAAATGACAAATCATATTTTTGTAATGAACGGAGACGCATTTTTGACATGAAAATGGTGGGTTCAATAACACTTTTCAAATTTATAGAAATAAAGAGATCAAATGGAAGCTAGATACCTAGAGAACTGGTTTATCAAGCCGACGCTGACGTTCAATACAGATGCGATTATCCTACAACAACAGTGTTGTGATCAACAGCAGACTTTCGAGGATCAGATCGGTGAGGCTGTACAAATTTTGTCAAGTTTTAGTAATGCCGAGCTAGTTTGTAGCTCGGCATTACTAAATCTGAAACTTACTGAAACTTGACAAAAGTTGTGGTTGCGCAAAGTTCAAAGCCAAAACAGAAGAGCGACTCATGATGAAAAAAATCGATTTTCGCCTCAAAAAATTCTACAAACCTCTTACTTGCTTCATAACAGACATATGCATTATCCATAGGTACGCTTGCTGATTTTTGTCATGTTTAGAAAACAAGAAAAATTGAAACGGAAGATTGCAAACTCCGCCCCAATAATCCCGGGTTCCTCCTATGTGTGCCGTTGCATGCTACAAACCTTTGAAATCCAATCCATAAGATTTGCTCACATACGCCCTATTTCCTGTAATCAATTTTAGCTGGAAAATCCGGGAAAGCGACATTCTTTCCTTTCATCCTAATACATATATGCGAGTAACTATGTACCGAGTCACTCACCACCGCAAAAATTGCTTTTGCAAGGTTGCGGGGGGACTGGCATGGAGTCAATGACCTCTGTCCTTTTGCCCCAATATCTTTCTTTGCCTCTTATGATGACCATTATTATCTTACTCGCAAAAAGTGGCAAAGAGCGAGATAGAATTTGAGTCTGAGATGTATAGCTGGCTGCAGAGAGAGATATGTAGATGTAAGACTCCAAAAGGCGGCAGGGCAGTGCTTAAGGATTCAAAATACAGCTAACGAACAGATTGTACAAGCTTACTACAGAGTTCTTTGTCAAATACGTCAAGCAGAGGGTATTTAGACTTCGAGGGTGTGAAAAATAACTGACCTAGTCATGAGCACAGGATGAGTGCTGTAGATATAAAAGTCCGTTGTCTGTAAGAGACCAGCAGAGGTGTGACCTACGGAACAACATCTGTACACAGCTTGAACAAGCTGTTTATGGTAACGAGTAGCAATAAGTGATTTCAAGTATGAACCTCTGGAACATTAGCTCTTTGAAGCACCAAAACACAGCAACCAGTTCTTCTCACTCTCTTCTCTCTTCAAGCACGTACTTCTCTTCTGAAGTTACAAAAGTCATACTCGCCGCTAAATCGCATTCATGATCAACCTGGTTAAATTCTGCAAAAAAAACAATGTAATAATTAGTGAATATTGGCAGCATCTGAAATTGTCAAAAATTCCGAAATGCGGTATCATGTGTGTATATTAGGTACTCCCATTGGTCTTGACCATACTTTTTGGAAAATCAAAAGCTCTTCTAGTTTTGGTGAATTCGTTGGTTCAAGAACTGGGTAGAGTGGGTGCGGGAAGTTTCTCACCCGAGCCATATTCTCGCACCTAAGTGATGTGCCTGCTAGGCACATCCGAGCTCGCTACAGTTACGAGCTCCTCAGCAGACCAAGACATCGCAAGCCCCGCCCCTCACTTAGTGTTCACTCCAGATGATGAAACCAGAATCTCAAAGAAACTTTCAAAATCGAAGTTTAGAAGTGAATTTGCTCCAATCAAGACCAAATTTCGGATTTAGGGGTTTTCGAGGTTGCTCTTTTCAGTAGTGTGATTTGTTTGTTGCAAAGTTGACGTTTAGCAAAGATGATGCTTAACCAAGATTAAAATTCGGATTTGGAGGTTTTCAGTTTTCTATTTCAATACAAGACCAAAAGTCAGGTTTAAGGGTTCTCGAAAATTTATGAATGGACAATTGAAAAATATCCGTGGCATGGATTTATATGAAATTTTTTCCTAAAAACTAGAACAAGTTTGAATATAAATGTTTCCAAAATAATAAAGATGTTTTTCTCTATTGTTTGACACTACTCCGAGCTTCCCAGTCTACTATGAAGCTTTCTGGCATTGAGCCAGCCTCGATGACCTCAGTAACCTGTGCTATATCAGGTTTCAAGAAGTACTTAGCTGGGTCATTATACGTGTTGTACCTTGACCTATTCTTGAGAATGAAGTCAGGAGAAGAAAACACTACGGAATCACATACGTGTTCCTGCATCTGGCACAATTCTACGAAAGTAACCCGATTTTTGCGAAAAGAACATTTTTTTCTCCAAAAAATTGTCCAAAAAACAAATCCTATTGATATTGCACAAAACATATACCGTTATCAAAAAAGCAATTTCAAGAATCCTTAAACCTGAGTTTTGGTCTTGTATTGAAATAGATTGAAAACCTCCAAATCCGGATTTTAATCTTGATCAAGAGCATCAGCAGTTTAGCATCATCTTTGCTAAACGTCAACTTTGCAACAACAAATCACACTACTGAAAAGAGCAACTTCAAAAATCCCTGAATCCGAAATTTGGTCTTGATTGGAGCAAATTCACTTCTGAACTTCGATTTCGAAAGCTTCCTTGAAATTCCGGTTTCATCATCTGGAGTGAACACACTAAATGAGGGGGCGGGGCTTGCGATGTCTTGGTCTGCTGAGGAGCTCGTAACTGTAGCGAGCTCGGATGTGCCTAGCAGGCACATCACTTAGGTGCGAGAATATGGCTCGGGTGAGAAACTTTCGCCCCCCGGGTAGAGTAAATCCGCTTTTTAGCAGCGCTCGGGGCAAATATTATTGTTGGTATATCGGGGCAAGCTGGAGGGAAAAGAACACATTTTGTATTGGCTTGTTACATAAGTTCTGTTATACTTGAAAGAAAAAATCTTCGTAACTTCTCCAAGAGAATTCTTCATTTCCAAATATTGTGGGGGATCACGGATTCTCGATTCATACGTATCACATACAAAAAATCAATTTTTGAAATTTTTTCGGATTATTTTTGGCAGATTTCCAACTTGTGTCATTGAAGAACTTGGGCTTGATCATGGTCCTCCACAACAGTTGGAAATGAAGAAAAAAATTTTTTGAAGAAGTTATACAATGAATGTTTTTTTCCTCCAGTTTAGGCTCCCCGAAGCCCATAAAACATCTAAGAAGATCAAAAAAGAATAGGAGAATTTTCACAAAGTAAAGAAAATATTGGAGATTGACTTTTACATTTGCTGTAGCTCATATCCATAAAGGGAAAACAATGCTAAACCCTTTGTTCCTTTCTCGCGAATGCCAAATATGAAACTTTCTTAGCTTTCTGGAGGAAGACGAAGAAAGTGTAACAATCTGTGAGGACGTAATATTTTTCCAATTCGGGTACTTGAAAATTCCCTAAGGTCCATTTAATGCCGTCAAGTTTGAAATACTGCAAAATGTAAAAATTTTTAGCATACAGTGGAACATGAAATTGAGTGAAGCTAATAAGCCATTTGATAGGTTATCTGCATGAGAAAGAAGTTGTTGGGACATAGAGATAAAACGAAAGCAGGGCATACTGCGTCGGGTTTGAACAGAATAGAAGTTCCGAAGCATCTGTTCCAGCTGGAACGATTCAAGTTGGAGGTGTGGGAACGAAACCGCAATCGTGAGTGTCGCGCTCGTTCTTGACCCACATCCGAGCGGCGTCGCCACTGAGCGCGATATCCATGTAGTTGGGTGTGAAAATACTTCGCGCTTTACAGTGCCGTCTATGGATGTCGCATCGATATCAGAACCGGACACTGGTGTGTCTTCCTGTTCTGCTGCTACCACAACCAGATCCATCACTACCTGCAGCTTTGACCGTGCAAAATTATTCTGCACGACTTGTTTGACCTCCTGCCCTATCTTCCTCTATGAATTTTTTATCTTTATTTCGCAAGAAATTATTCCTAGTAGTGTGAAACATTGCGAATTGCGCCGCTTTTTCCCTTTCCATGTGGATTTTGAATGAATGTAAATGTAGAGCGTACGACTCTGAGCTGCTTGGTTGCAGGCTTTGTTCGAGTTTTGTGGGCTCAAATGATGTCTCTCAATAATTGAGATGTTCAAGGTCATACTTACCCTAGTTTCAAGAGTACAAGACGATCTTTTCGATTTTTTCGAGCGAGCCGCTTAGCTGCCTCGTTGTGTTTCGGAAAACGAAACTTATGCAGCACGATACTCTTAGGCAACACGCAGTACTGTACAGCCTTTGGTCGCAAAATGTTATAGTGTGTCCAGGCTCTTCGAATTCAGAAAAAAACAAGTGCGTATTGTACTCATGGGATTAGGGTAATTAGTTGAAGTTTGTAGTACGCTTCACTAAATTTCAACGGACCTATAATCCCAAAATTTTGGAAAAAGAAAAATAATTCTAACATAAATGAAACTTGAGAAATTTGCAGAAAACAAGTGAGAACAAGTTTTTTTGAATCATGCAGACTAATTTCGAAAGTTACGCGATTTATTCTCGGAAAAGCCCCTTGCAAATTTTGGAGCAAAGATCCGATTTTTAGCGTTATGAATTGTTCATTGATTTCAGCTTCAAGCTTTAAGCAAATTAGGATAAGGGCAGATGTTTGTTGGAGCTTGCTTTGTTCTCTCGAATGTTTTCTCAGTTTCTGGCCTGAGCAATGGTGTTAGTTTCTTTCCAATCTATAATAATATCACGAAGATGGAAAGATCTCGCCCCCTAATGCAAATGATCATTCATTTAAGAAAATGAAATTTCAGTTTTGTTAATCTAATGTGATTGACATTACGCACTCGAGAGCTTTCTTATCTTCGAGCGAATTTCTCACTAGTTCCAAATGGTAAATTTGATTCGTCTGGTAACCCCCTAGAAGGGCCCGCGTTGAGTCTGGAAACATTTAGGTTCACATATATAACAAAGCAGCCGATGCGTGCGTCATGCAGTTTCGGTCAACGGATTTTTTAGCTCTTCCTCTTTTAGAACGCTTACTTTTGCAAAAGAATAAATCGCTTTTTGCTTTTTGACATCATCGGGTTGTTATGCGGAGCATAATACCATCAATTATATATAGCACAATAATGTTTCAAAGCCGAATAAATGGCACATGATCAGCATTTCACATCTCCCTCTTTGAGAAAAGAACATGGCAGGGTATACGGTTTTACGCCCTCGATGACCTTACCTTTTGGCTACTTCAGGCAATGGTTCTATGATTTTGATAGAAATGTGCACAGCTGACTTTTATGCTCATGAATATGTGGAGGAAAATATCACACGGACTAGTGAACCAGTACCAAAGGTGCTGGACTTGCAGGAGCGTTCGCTGTGGTAGCCGTGCGCCCGCAAATTCACCTTTTTGAATGAGCACAACGACTCTTTAGTATTCGAATTAGTAACTCGCCTATGTTTTCCGAGATGCTTAAGCGTGGCCTGACCCCTTTACGTTTCTCATTGAGGAAAATTTGAAATTTGGTATCTCAACCACAGTGTAAGTGTAAACATGGTGAAAGACTATCTGGGAACAAGAGAAGCCATGAAAAGCAGACTTGATTGCGTTACTTATCAAGATCTAATCAAGAAGATCTAATCAAGAAGTACAAGAGAGGCGAGAACACCTAAAAAGAGCTCAAAATTATAGGCATGCGGTTTTTTTGCTGCCAGAAATGAACTAATTTGCAAATGCCGATCTGCAACTAATGTGCAACATATTGTCTTTCATGATCTCAACATAGACAAACTTGCTAATGCCGCGTTATTAGCATGATTGTCAACATTGTCGCACAGCGTCAGCCCTTCAGTTCACATTGCGTTAGAGAGAATTATGCTGATTGGAAAAAGACGATATGTTTGACTAAGAAACGACTCCAGCTCAAGGCTCGGCACAGGCGGTTTACGGAGCAGACTGGATAGTTTTGAGGGTTCGCGGTGGAGCTCAAATGCATATTTTAGCTCAGTACGATGATGTTTTCTGATTACGCAACTATAAATAATCCTCAACTTTGAGGAGTTGGCCATTTTACGCCTCTTGATCCAATAAAATTTTCCAGTCTCCACTTTGATAAACAGAACTTACTACATTGTTGCCACCTAGTGACCGCCAAAAAGTTGCGGACAAGCCGCCTTCCTTTTTTCATCGCTCATTTTCCGATGGAAAACAAAGATGAAAAAATGTTTTGATTGCATGAGGTGATAGAACTCTTCAAAAGCTACAACCCATACATTGTGCTTTCTGGAAAACATGCATTTAAAAAATTTAAAAAATCTTTTTCTAAGAAGAGTTCGAAAGTGGCCGCGTCACAATGTCGCGGACAATAATTCTTCAAACGCAAAAATTTCCTTTTGGGTCCTATTTTTAAGTGGAAACACAAGTAATCCGAACAGGTAAGCATACTACATTGTAGAGCTCATCGAGGACAATAATAGGTAGTGGTTATTTCCAAAAAAAACCCTAACTTGAATTTTATTTTGCTTTTTTTCAAGAAATAACTTCTAATTCCCTTTTTCAAGCCAAATTTCTTCACATGTAAACCTATTGAAGACATCCTAACAAAGCTGTTCGACTAATATGGATGCTTTTTGCCATCTTGTATGCATCGGACGTGTGTTGGTGAGTTTCTTTGCTGAAAATGGCTCTTGACTCTGCGTGCACATAACCCCACCTGCACCTCACCACTGAATTGCACCGCTTTGCAGGCTTGTAGCTCGGCCGGCAGTCATTCTACGAGCCTGCAATTAGGCTCATTCGAAAGAACGAGACTTCCTCTATACGACGATATGCAAATGAGTTCAGTTTCAGAAATAACAGAGATTTGGCGGATGGGGTGACAGAGCGCAGCTTCTATGGTATGGTAAGGATTTTTCAGCAGAAGTTGAGCAAAGCTCCTTTTGCTACTAGTTCCATTCTGGAAGTTCAAAACCGTCAATTTATATGTAATAGATCCATTTCGAAGCTTTAAGACTGTTCTGGTGTTCATAAGAGCTTTCACTCCAATCACCTCTAAGGCTGCACTTTTTCACCCCATCCGCCAAATCTCTGTTATTTCTGAAACTGAACTCCTTTGCATATCATCGTATAGAGGAAGTCTCGTTCTTTCGAATGAGCCTAATTTCAGGCTCGTAGAGTGACTGACGGCCGAGCTACAAGCCTGCAAAGCGGTGCAATTCAGTGGTGAGGTGCAGGTGGGATTATGTGCACGCAGTGTCAAGAGCCATTTTCAGCAAAGAAACTCACCAACACACGTCCGATGCATACAAGATGGCAAAAAGCATCCATATTAGTCGAACAGCTTTGTTAGGATGTCTTGAATAGGTTTACATGTGAAAAAATTTGGCTTGAAAAAGGGAAATAGAAGTTATTTTTTGAAAAAAAGCAAAATAAAATTCAAGTTTGGGTTTTCTTGGAAATAACCACTACCTGATCATTGTCCTCGATGAGCCCTACGATGTAGTATGCTTACCTGTTCGGATTACTTGTGTTTCCACTTAAAAATAGGACCCAAAAGGAAATTTTTGCGTTCGAAGAATTATTGTCCGCGACATTGTGACGCGGCCACTTTCGGACTCTTCTTAGAAAAATTTTTTTTAATTTTTAAATGCATGTTTTCCAGAAAGCACAATGTATGGGTTGTGGCTCTTGAAGAGCTCTATCACTTCATGCAAACAAAACATTTTTTCATCTTTGTTTTCCATCCGAAAATGAGCGATGAAAAAAGGAAGGCGGCTTGTCCGCAACTTTTTGGCGGTCACTGTATATCATACGCAAACTTACACCCAATTTTTATCTCTTCTCTCCCTCCCCCCCTTCCCTCCCCCAGTTCTCCACAACCGTTCCACTTCCTCTTCTTCTGGACATCGCAAGTGCTATCACTGCCCTATCAATCCCATTCTCTGTAAAACCAGCTTTCCCGCTCTATGTAATATGCTCTCCGTGCAAGCACGGCAATTGAAAAATGCACCCTGAAATAAACAAAAGGCTTGTTTGCAGCGAAGAGCAAATGATATGGCACAAATTTGGGTGCGTAGTAGTGGCGTACCCAGGATTTCCGCTCGGGGGGGGGGGGAGCGCGACAAAAAATTTTTTCGAATGAAGGTGCGTGGCATTAGCCACGCACTCCGAAAAAATTTTAGGGGTGCTTCTCAAAATTTTTGTGGGTCCCCAACCCCTAAAATCTGGAAAAAGGGGGCGTGACGTCAGCCACGCCCCCGGAAAAAATTTTTTTTACAAGCTAATTTGGATTTTTAAAAATTTTTAAAAATTATTTTAATTATTTACAAGTATAAACAAGTTATTTGCACATTTTTATAACCCTTATAAGTAACTTTCAAAAATTTCACGACCCATTCTCGGGGGGAGGGGGAGCGCCCCCCCCCCTCGGTACGCTACTGGTGCGTAGATGCACAATGGAGAGTTGAAAATATATATTGAAAATTAGGCGTGGCAAACTTCTTTTAAAGCCAGGTAGCTTCTGAGCCAGCCGGAGAGCACCTGAGGTGGCCTCAAAGTAACAAGGTCATATATTCCCATCACTCCACCTGAATTTTTCACGCTTTTCAATGAATCAAACTACATTTGAAACAATACAAATCATTTTTTGACCTCCCTAAACCACCTCCTCCCCGCCTTGTTACAGCCATGCAAAAATATTGAATGCCGGCGGTGCTGCTTCAAGCGCGCGGTGGTCCGCGCCCGGACCACCGCGCATCGTTAGTTGTTCTACCGTTCGTTCAGTGTTATTTTGTGTTCTATTTTGTCCTTTTTCTTAATTCCTGTTCTATCCATATGCATGTCATAGGAATCGCATATTTCTCGCAGTCAATGGAGATATTCGTTTCCGAAAAATTTCCAGAGACTTTTGCTCCTGATGATGACGAGGGGAAAGAGTGTTGACATTCTACAACCATATAGGTGAGGAAAAGGAGCTTGTTGTCGACCCTATTACGGATTGCTATTTGCTTTTTGTTTCAGAAAAACTTAAAATAACTAATAAGCACTTTCGTTCCTTTTTTATGAGAGCTCGCAACCTCTAGAAACAACATCAGAGTTGAGTAGCTATCTAAGTTGAAAGGCTTAGGATAATGCTAGTAAGATTTTTCAAACTATACCGGGAAATGACATGCACACAAGCGAAAGTTCTTTGTACCATATGGATACTAACATAGTTGTTCATTTTCTTCTATCTCGAGAAAATTTCGGCATTAGTTTGTAACATAAAGTTTGTATGCTTGAAGGAAAAACCTTCATAGCTCTTTTAGAAGATAGATCGTTCAATGTTGGAGGGCTGAAACTTTTCAGTATAAATGTTGTGTTTGCCATGGCGTGTGTAGAAAGACGACTGAAGACCGAGTTCTTTACTTGACGACAAGGAACAAAGAATGAACTATATTTACTAAAGAATGCCTATATATAGTACACACAACTATATCACATATCATAAACAACAGATCAACATATTTGTTCATTCTTCTCAAACGCTAGCTTCATGTGCGGCTGCACAACACCTCCCCTTCTAAGTGAAACGGTGGGTCTTTCCCGCGCTGAGGACTGAGTTAATATTTCATCTTCTTACGTCGCACACTATGTTTCTCGTTAGCCGAGTACAGTGGACCTGGAGCGATGTGAACTTCATATTTAGTGAACATCTCACCAAAAGAGAAGTCATCCAAAGTTGGACTTGATATATCGCGACAGTGCATCGGGAACTTTTGCATTGCGGCTGACGTCTCCTCCCTTTTCGGCTTGAATATCAGGCACTGGAAGTTGCCGACGATTCTTTCGGTCTGTTCATTGAACTGCTGATGGCGAGTAAGTCGAACTTGTCTGCCTTTTCCAGAATCGCGGATTTCGACTCTCCTGAATTGAGTAATATCTTAAAAACAGGTACCTCCGCATTTCCATATTGAGTGGACTTTGAATGAGTTTTGCCGAATATTTTGCTTCCATCCTCTTTTTCGAGCACAAAGGCAGCCGTTGCTTTCGCGCCGTCTTCTGTTTTGAGTTGAAACACTTCTGCGAACTGTGTTGTCAGGTGAGTTTGCTTCTTGTCGAGTGTATCGTTCGTAGCGGTCACTGCATTTAAATTCGGACAGCCGATATCACTGTGAAAGGCACAGGTCGTCTGGTTCCAATGCACTTCAAGTAGAGCTGGTCCATCAAGTAAATTTGTGGTACCATTCAAGGCGATGCCATTTAGCGCATGCTCACATGTGCTGTGTCCATGGCATGTAATGCTGGTCCCATTAGCAGCAGTCGAATTATGTTCTGGGTTCTTTAGTTTGTGTCGGCCAGTCTTGATCCATGTGTCGCGATCTTCAGCTCCACAGTCAAGTCGTAACTCGGTACTTGTGTTGCTGGTTTTCACATTGCAGTACGACTTCGTTTCTTCAGACGGTGAGATGACGACAGGATGGACGTCCTTGGCTTCATCGACAAATAGTTTACGTAGACAGTACCTCTCTAGATGTCCACGCTTCTTGCAGTAGTTGCATTCAGTGATCGGCTTCTCGCATTTCCTGGTCCTATGGGTCTTCGCTCCGCATTCATACAAAGATGTGTTCTGGGCTTGTGACCGATGAATGGCTTCCGCTTCTCGTCTCGCTGCATCGCGTTGACTTGCGGGTTGTCGTTCATCTGATTCACGCTGACCTGAGGTATCTTGGCTTTGTCGATCATCTGTATGTGATTCTGCAGTTCCAAGTAGTCTTTATACTCTTCGCTGAATTCTTGCTTCGTCAGTTCAGCCATGGGTTCTTGACAAGACTTCCACAATTCCATGATTTGCTTCATTAGAAAGTGGGTCGTGTCCGTGTTTGAGCTCGGGTTCGGGTTCTGAATTCTGGTAGACGAGTAGTAGCATTCATCACGTAATCCTCGCTGGATCCTTGTTCCTTCTTTACTTCTTTCCGCAGCTCCATGATTTGCAGCATCAGAAGGTGGGTTGGGTCCATGTTGGGGGTCGGGTTCGGGCTCGGGTTCGGGTTCTGATCGCCAGTTGTTGTGTTTGCCATGGCGTGTGTAGAAAGACGATTGAAGACCAAGTTCTTTACTTGACGACAAGGAACTAAGAATGAACTATACTTACTAAAGAATGCCTATATATAGTACACACAACTATATCACATATCATAAACAACAGATCAACATATTTGTTCATTCTTCTCCAACGCTGGCTTCTTGTGCGGCTGCACAACAATAAACATTTTGCGCATGTGAATTCCAAATTCTAAATGTTTTCCAAAAATATTATTCCATTGTTCCTGGCATTCAGCTTGCATCATTGAACAGCTCAAACTTCCGAACTTCTTCGGTATTATCACTAATGCTCTCGGAAATCTCTAAAAATTCAAGTAAGATGGAAAAAAGTAAAAGAATTTTCACAAATGAAGCGTAATAAAAGTGTGTTGAGACCTAACAACCTTTTTCTATCGGCGCGGCTACCTGTAATGGAATGATCATGAGAAACTCCTGCGATCATCAAAAATGGTTTATAAATCAACAATGTGGTTAAAAGCTGTCAGATCAGGTATTATGCGTGAATATTATAAAACTGTCTCTTCAGCAAACATTCGTTCTACTTCGTTGTAAAATTTCTCTTTCAAAAGGTGTCGCCGAAGTCCCAATGTCGGCGTGACTAGACCATTCTCTGGTGTTAGCTCCTGAACCAAATGAGTTAATTATTCTTCTGGTGTAGTATCCTATAATAAGCTAACTTACCTCTGAAACGAGTACGTCGGCAGAATGAGACCCGTGACAAAACAAGGTCACAGGGTAGGAGCCCCCATATGGAACCTATGGGCCAAAGTTCGGTCTTTCTCTGCCACTTCTAACCCCCAAAATTTCAAAGCGAAAGCAGCGCTCATCTCCTGTCCTCTCCGAACCCGCCCACCCCATGGACGAGTGACTTCCGCGGTCAGAGCGCCAGCCGCAATGCTATAAGAGCATGAGGTCCCGCAACGACTCTGCGTCTTCGCCATGACGGGCTTCGCGTTCACTCGTCCATGGGGTGGGCGGGTTCGGAGAGGAAAGGGGATGAGCGCTGCTTCCGTGTTAAAATTTCGGGGGTTAAAAGTGGCAGAGAAGGATCGGACTTTGGCCGATAGGTTCCATATGGGGGCTCCTACCCTGTGACCTTGTTTTGTCACGGGTCTCATTCTGCCGAGGTACTGCCTTTAACCCATTGACGACGACGCCTAATTTTGCGTGGCGGCGCTGTGGGACGACGCGATATTGCATAACACTTTCGGCATGGGAAAGTTATGTAGTTATTCACGAGATGTAAAGTTGTTTTGTGAACAACTACAATAATCTTCATGGACGACGAAGTCCACAGGTTACAAGAATGCAAAAAATTAGAAGAAATACTGAATTATGGAAGAATACCAGACCTGGAAAGCATATGACTTTGTAAGGGCTGTGGGCCACCGGTGGTCCACATCGTCCCTGGCAGCAAAAAGTGCGTGGGCCACCGGTGGTCCACATCGTCGTCAATGGGTTAAGGGCAGCGTTTCGGCAAAATTTCGCTTTCCTCCCCCTTTTCATCTTTTCGGAGCCTTCTCGCCAGCAGCACATGAATATGACAAAAATGAGATTTTTGAAACAGTCCATGTCTGCATCTTGTGGGAAATATAGATATGTATAAGCGATTCATCGCGCGCAAGGACTGCGGACGTATCGGCGTCTCTCTGGTAAAGAGCTCTTTCGTTTCTCTTACCATCTGCTATTTCTCCCGAGCACGAGCTATTCTGTGGTCGTATTCATCAACGAACACAGTGGGTTCCGCTACCCAGCGGGTAAGCAGAAACAGTGCCACTGGGTTGGATCGATATCCACAGCTGCTGGGTTCGCGAACCCACTAGCTTCGTGACTACCGGGGCAGTATGCAACAATCGCCCTTTCGGGTAAGTTATCCGGACAGGTAGTTTCCGCTTCATAGCTCGGTGCTCTGGGAATCTGTGTTCTTCCTTGTTTCTTC
Source organism: Cylicocyclus nassatus (assembly GCA_958299035.1). Classification (NCBI taxonomy): domain Eukaryota; kingdom Metazoa; phylum Nematoda; class Chromadorea; order Rhabditida; family Strongylidae; genus Cylicocyclus; species Cylicocyclus nassatus. Next base: position 44,446,176 of record CATQJL010000001.1, on the reverse strand, counting down.
ATCTATTGGAGGATCTCGTGGGTTAAGCCTACCCAATGAGTTTCGAAACCCACTGGGTTCGTCGATGAATACGGCCACTGGTTGGACGCAACGGCGCCCACTCAGACAGTCGGTGCCGTAGCTCCAGAGGACAGTCGAAATCTGGCAGAGCTGCGGAGGACCCAATTTATCATTGATAGCGGGGCTAGGGGGCGGTCCCTCTCTGAGACGTCACGGTGACATCACAAGAAGGCAGATGGGACCCCTCCGGCGGGCTTGCAAATCTCTGCTCCGGAGGTACGCTAGATTTGGGAGAGCCCCGGAGCACAAAATGGGAGGGCTCCGGAGCACAAATGGGAGGTCTTCGGAGCACGAGTGGCAAACCCCCGCTGGGCAAACCCCGCGGCTCTGCCATTTCTGCTCCGGAGGTATGCCGTCGACTGTCTGAGCAGTCATTGCTTGTTGTAACGGAGGACGCGCAGGAGGAACCAAAGGCCTACCCCGGCAGTGTCCGCAGGAGATAATTAGAGGCGCGAGCACTGCGCCGGGGGTGTATGCCAAGATGAACGATAGCTGGCAATAAGCATACAGTACTGCAGCCGCTGTCAATATGTCGCACATAAAGTCTTACTTTTTGAAGCTATATGTTCTAAACTGGATCGAAAATGGTGTCGAACAGTAAGAATTAGAGCATATAGAGCTTCCAGCGTTCTCTCCAAGTTCTACATATCATCATAGCGTAAATATGGAATTTGAAAAAGATTTGACCCACGCAGCGCATATGGCTGGCACAACCTATCGTTCATGTTGGCTGCCTCCCCTGCGCCGGAGATTTGGCCAGGATTCAAGAAAATTTGGCAGGAATCCATAAATGTTCTTAAGAAAACTTACCTCGTAACTTCGCTGGAGAAAACGCTAGAGACATAAGTGGGGCAGTTTTGTAATCTGCGTTTTCAGCCGCATTTATAGGAGGAATTAGAGCGGAATTCACTTTTCATTTACAGTTAATCTTTAAATATGAATATCCTCAGAGAAACATTAGCTACGTCAAAGTACTACTTACACTCAAGTTTCAATATTTTTAAGAATTATGGAATGTCAAGAAACCGAAGTCGTCAAATCGTGACGCAGAAAATGGGTAGTAGAAAACTGAAGATTAAGAAATTGTTCACGAAATCTTGCTCGAATTCAAATCATGAACCATCTGAAAACCACAATGGTAAATTTACAACTTACAGAAAATCTTACGTCAATGTGATGCAAATTCTCAATTTCTAAAAAATTTCCAATTTGGTTCAAACACAATTTTGCAATCATTTGATTTATCAATTCAGGGTTTTATCTTGGACTGCTGACCTTAAGTTTACCTTCCCCTCCATTTTCCAACTTGAATCTGAAAATTCTTTAAGGCGAGTTTTCTTCGAATGACAGTTATTTCATTAAGAGAAGTCAAGAAAAGTGGATTTCAAAACTTTTACTCGTATTTCTTGTGCTTTTTCCTAAGCAGAGTTATGAAATACGTTTTCATATGGTCTCCTTCATGTTTCTTTGCTAAGTTGTTTTGGATCCTTGCCAAATCCTCCCCACGGTGCTTGCGCTCTCAATTGCCTCCTGCGGATTTGGCGGCAGGGCCTCTGGTTCCTCCTGCTACGCCGCCGTTGTAACTCACCGATAAGTACTCAGACAGTCGAAGGGATACCCCCGCCGGGCATATGGCGCGAGTCTGCCACTTCGCGCTCCGGAGCCCTGCCATTTCACGCATTTTTGTGCTCCGGGGCTCTCCCAAAAGTGGCGCACCTCCGGAGCAGAGATTTGCGCGTCGCGGAGAAAGGTCCCATTCGTCCTGTTTGTGACGTCACCGTGACGTCACGGTGAATGAATGGGGCCCCTCTCCGCGACGCGCAAATCTCTGCTCCGAAGGTGCGCCACTTTTGGGAGCGCCCCGGAGCACAAAAATGCGTGAAATGGCAGGGCTCCGGAGCGCGAAGTGGCAATTCTCCGCTGGGGAAAGCCTGCGACCCTGCCACTTCTGCTCCGGAGGTATCCCATCGACTTTAGGAGTAGGCGGGATCCCGAAGTAGGAGGCGAGTCGGAATACTTCCGGAGTAGGTTTTAGGCTCTCCAGAAGCACTTTCTCGCCCCAGGCTGATAGATTAGCTGGGGGTGAGGCCTACCATTGCAACGCTGTAAAGTTTCCACCATCAATCACTTTGTCTGGACGCTGTCTTGCTTCGAGCTGTGCCCTTCGAGATTTGGGTCAGAAGACTCTCAAAGACAAAAATCGGCTGAGTCAGAGCCTTCATGTATTGTGGATTCGTTGACGGCTGCTCAAACGTTGCGGAACACGCGCGGCGCGGCTGAAACGATGCGAGAGCACAATTTGCACAATGTCGATTCGTCCTCGAGCAAACGTTTTACCTCGCAGAGCGTGCTCCGCAGTGATGTCCAGTCCATGCGGCAACAATCTACGACACAGTATGTAAACCAACGACGTTGTCCCTGTCCAATTAGCTCGAACGCAGTGCTAGAATCTGTATGGCTATTAGCGTTCAAAATTGCCGCATCGATTGGAGGGCACTGCGCAATGCCCACGCGCTGCGGATGCGGATAGTTACCACAGAAAAGGAAGCGCTTTTTGACACGGATTTTAGTTGCTGAGCACGTGCCAAAACGACGTTTGAATTAAGAGCTCTTTCGCTTTTCAATATTCCTCCTGAAAATGTTCCTGGATGAGTCACATACGAGCTTATTGCGTTGGGGGTTAGATGCCAGCAAGTGGGTAGTCGCTCAGGAAAAACTGAGGCTTGTGCTTACAGTTCTGGAATAAAGTGCGTCCACTAGATTAGAATAGGTGGGTAGTTACATATCACCCATTTACATCCGCTCACAAATATAAGGTGCGTTCTTCATCCCATTATTGCAACTTGGAAAGCGTTTTCTTCATTCTGGGGGGGGGGGGGGGGAGGGCGAGAGGGGTACTGTAACAGCGAATGAGTGTGACTCTCCAAAATGTATTCCATGTATTCTTTTTTCGTTTTTCTCCTTTCGCAATACATCTGTAAGAGACTCTTACTCTGTTGTGTTATCGATATACAAACAAATAGAGTTCATGTCCGATTTTCAGGAACTTCGTCAAAGAAGCTGTCCGGCTGAGTGGAGAATTCGTGACAGATGGCTTTACCGGAATGGGAAGCAGGTCGTATTTCTCGTTTCATTAGTACTAACATCCAGATATCATCAGTTTCAATGATGCGAGAATCGCTCAAATACACCGAATTTCATCTTCATAAATTTTTGTCATGGGTTAAGATTTCGGTGATGTGGATTACGAATCTCGAGCTCTGGGGTGTGATTGTATCTTTCTTCTCCAAATCTTTTTCTGCAAAGTGCTCCCGGTGAATCTCACTTTTGTTTAATACGAGCGTTGCTATACAAGGTGTTGTATGTTCCTAAGAGTAACGCTTTTCTTAAGTTTAGAAGTCATTAGTTTCAGAAGGCTTTATCTGGAACGAGGATTATTCGCTCTCTCTGGAGGAGTTTACGTTTCGTGATGTGAGCAAAACTCTTGCGGGATGCGATGCAAATGGGGAAAAGCGCACAGTTAGAAGAGCGAGCGATTCTGCGATGTTGGACAATAGGTGCAACTATGGTCGTAAAAATAAAAGAAAAGCTCGGAAAAAGGTCTTCTATTTAACGATTCAGTTTTGGTAGTCCATATCATCACAAATTCAGGGTAACAAGCTGAAAAGGCCGGAACGTATGGAGAAGTTCAATGATGAGGCAAACGATGAGGTCCGTCCAGTCAAAGAGGTCAGTTCATTTCAAGGATGTGCCCTTTCTTGGAACAGACTCTATCTTCAGAGAGTCGCTATCTGTCATTTATGTATTTGCGACTCAGTTTTATTGATATCAGCAGTGCAATTTAGGTTAACAAGCTGGAAAAGCCAGAACATAATGGGAGGTTCAGTGACGAGCCGAATGATGAGGTCCATCCCGTCAAAGAGGTCAGTTGTTCTCAAGAAGTGTGCCTTTTCTTGGAAAAATGATCAGATATTCTTGTCTGCCATTTGTGCATATTCGGACGACTCCCTCATTTACAATCATCCCTGCAGATGTTTCATGTCACTTGACAGACCAAAGTACTCAATATCTATAATGCTGGGGGTCGTGCGGCCGCCTGTTGTGAAAGTTGTCAAAAGAGATGCAGCATACAGCACTGCAGATTTCAGATAGCGTTCATGCCAATTTGCTATCACAGATGTAGTCGAACATTTAGGTTTCTCGTGAGACTCAATTCGATGAATCGTTGAAGCTTGAAAACGTGGGCAAAATCGATGAGCAAAATTGCAAACGACAGCGATTCAGGAAGTGGGTATGTTCTTTTTCTCGTACATTCATGAACGATGTATATTTGTAATGGTGCGATTTTTGAAAGCAGTTGTCGCCGCGCTAGTTTTTGCAGACTCGAAGCAAGGTTTAAACTTCCTTTTTGAGCAAGTACAGCAGAAAACGTAGTCATGAAAACGTACATGTTCAGAAACAGCTTATTCGTTGTTAGTCCAGTTTTTCTTCAAACTGCATTTTAGTTATTTTCAAGTGATATTTAATGATTCATAGCTAGTGAATTCATTCATCTTGATTTAATGGTTCTCGCTACGAGTTGTTATCTATCTTTCCGCCATAGGCTCAGTACACATTATTTCTCTACAGCTAACGTGTAGTGATGTAGCACCAATTTGTCTCTGTATTTGAGGTAGCTTTGAGCTTTGAAGGAGTGTTTAAAGATAACGAATCTTGCGATCCTGCTGTGATTAAGGCATCAGTATGTTATTATATTCTAAAAGGTGGCTGTTCGTAGGCTGTCATTAACGTGACTTTATTTCTACTTCTGGTGAAAAATCTGTTGTAATGTAAACTGAACGGCGCAAAAGTAGAAATGTTTATTGAAATTGTTTGATTATGGTCAGCTTTATCAATGCAAACAAATGAGATTGCAACATTGAAATGGCTTTGTGTTCTTACGATAAAGAATGCATATTAAAGAATGGAGAGAAAAAGGCATTATCTTTTTTTTTGCAGAAGCAGCGACGATTCGAAAAGGGGTCTAGGAGGCTTGAAGATAACAATGGACCTTCATCTTCCTGGACAAAGCCTCAGGTTAACAGGACCGCTGATAAGTATCATGTAAGTACATATACATGGATTGCTGGTTCTCGATCTCGTGATTTTTCGTAGAGTCAAAAGGACAAAAACAGCAGCCAGTTTGTTGACAAGGCCGTCATGGGTGAAGGCGTACAAGATGCCTCACAGGTGAGTATTGACTTCACTTCCAGCGCATGGCTCAAAAGCTATTGAAATAATGATTTACAAGTGAAAACTTTTTTGGTACTAACCGTAAATTCGGATGCTTACTCGAGCATGTTTTTCTTTCATACTCTCATCTTTCTTGATAACTAGTTCGCTACCAAGTTTCAGGATCAGATTTTCTTCTCTATATTTAATGGAGTAGTTGAAGAAGCACCCATGAGACCGATTTGTGAGGAAAAGGGTGATGGTCAGGTATTACATAAGCTTTTACGACAATTTTCGCTACAATTAGTTGCTGAGTGATTTGTGAAGGAATTTGATCATGAATTAGATGCTCCAGACAAGGTCCTTGTCTTTCGAATCAAAGCCACTACTTGATGTAGAAGACAAGCACGTATGCGCTACCAAACCTTGCATCTCTGAGAAGGTGATGATTTTCATTTTGTTATCTTCTTCGTTATCATGTATATGATTCCAGGATGTCCGAAGGCGTGATACCGAAGGCAACTGCACACGTTCTCAAACGGCGAAGTTTTCACCGAGTAGAGCATCAGGTTAAGGGACCATCATCCTTTCTTACAGCTTCAGTACGTACAGTTTATAGGTGTAGCAGTCATAAAGAAACTCCTTGAACTTTCCATTCGGGAAAGCTGTAATCCGCCAAAACAGAAATCATTGAGAAAGAAATTCCGCGATCGAAAAGGAAGGCGAAATAATGACGAGGAGAAAATCATGCATAATATAACTTCTACAACAGCAGCAGATCTTGATTCTATTGATGCAAGTCATTTACCAAGGGAAGAGAAGATTAACACAGCTGTGTCTTCGAGTAAATCTCCTGAAGGTGAAGATGTCAAAGCTGCGTCTGCAGATGCAGCGTTGATGCCAGCAAATCTAATCACTGAAAGTGACGATACAGTAAAACCTAATGTTTTGCCTGATATTTTACTGCCACCTGAAGTCGAAGACTCGCACCATGCTCATGCTGTCACTGAAAAAGAGACTGACTGCTCGGAAGAGGATGTGCGCGTTTTTATGGAGAGCTCAATGCTTTTTGAGCATGATCCACGAATTAATCGTGTACTTCGTGTTATGGCTGATTTCTTGCATCCCGATGGAAGAGGCTTGCAAGGCGAGTTGCTCTCATCGCTTTTATCGATAATTCTTGAAAGAAAAATGAATTTTTAGAACTATACTTTTTCACTACCTTGAATCACCTAGTCACCTCTTTCTCTGAGAGTATCTTAGATTGAAATTATGTAGAATAGTGCTTTACCGTAATCTTTGTAACTGCAGGATGTTGCTTAGTCGTTATTGTGACATTATACTTGTGGTGTCTGAGTAACTCACGAAAAACACTACTTGCAGGTTTACTCGGTCTCAATCTCAGTGATTTTTACCGTCTCTGCTCCTTCTACAGCCATTCAAAGTTTGAAACTTTGAGTGAACTGGATTTTTCGAAAGCTGACCCAAAGCATGTGAAATCTTTCCTTGAGGTAATTGCGCTTACGGATAAACTTATTGTGATTCACTAAGTCTGTCCAGAAAATATTTTGGCTATGTCGGTCTCTCATGGTAGGAATGCTAGCAAAAAGCGCGCTTCTTGCTGAAGACCACTTAGATTTCAACCACTTGGATCTCGATCTTTGCACTTCTGAAGTATGTTTTTCTGTTCCTGACATATTGTTGTCTCTTATATTTTAGTTATGTCTTCAGGAAATCAGCGAGCGCAAAGAAATCGAAATGCTGTTAGGCTTAGTCCAAGATCTCCGAGATATATCTGCCATTCAGTCTATCGATGATGCCGGTTATTTCACGCAATTCGAACAAATCAGAGACGTTGTTGGCGCTTTTGATTGTCGAGATAGGCGAAAATTGATTCAGGTATCAACTTATCTATATTTAGCAATCAAGGGTCCTTCATGTTGCAGCTTGGTGTGGTGGACACCGCAGAAAGAGTAAGCGAGCGTATTGCTCTCGGGATGAATGTATCGGCTGATGAAGTGATGGAAGTTAGCAGGCAAAATGCTTTTACTTTGTCTTGATGTTATCCTCGTCATTCTGAACATTTAGCTGTTGCGCGACTCGATAAGTTCTAACTTTGGCGAGTACACATGGCTTGTGGAAAGTCATCCAGATTTGATAAGCACCATGAATCATTTTGACTGGTGGGTACATCTATCATTCCTCGTTATGATAATCTGAGTGTCTCGCTAACTTTAGTGTTACCATAACTATAGAGCCATCTTCGAGTCTTTTTCTTATTAAGAAAAAAAAAACGAATAAGTACATTCCATCCTCATTATATTAATTGACATTATTGAATTCAATCTAAAGTAATGAATGCTGTCAATATATGCTTCCCTCACGTTTTGTACTACGCTTGGTTAATTCAGCATTATGGACAGTATCCCATCAATGGCGCGCTGTATCGACATCCGTCCATTACGCTCCACTTTGTCGGTAAGCAGTCCGCACCGTTCCACACATCCTTAGTTGTATTTCAGCGGTTATACTCGGAAATATATTTCGACAGTGGTGTTTCATATCAAGCATTTATTGTCTTTTTAGTTTAGTTTGTACCCCGTTTTCTCTGCAAGCTCAGCAATGCAGACCGCGACAGCTGTGTGGCTAAGTATGTTGGTAAGTACCAAATAAAGGAGGCTGGCCAAAGCTGGCTGCAGTTGATTCGAGATGCAGAGGATGCGCAGCAGGTATGTTGTTCTGTGTCTCCTTTTCTTATCATTTTTTTTTGCGCAGCTCTCTCTCCAAATCACTACACAAATTCTTTTTTCTTCTGTTGATTGTGGAGGTGAAGAGTTTCTTGGGGCTCTATTAGAGGATCTTCCACTACAAAAAAAGACAACGGCAATCCAGGTAAGCAGTTGGACCTTATTTCGCTCAGCTTTTGATTGGAGTTTGCAGAGCATCAGCTACATGCCTGATGCGCTTCGCGCTGCACTTATTCCAACTGATGTCCTCACCAAGTGCGGCTTATATCATGCTGTACAACGAATGGCTGAAGAGATGCCACTTACTCGATTCAAAAGTGACGCTGTACCCCTTATTGAACGTAGGTGCATCTACTGCTTGTGAAAGTCGCGCTGCTATGATCTTGATGTTTTTTATATTGCAGAACTCTGCAGTTTTTCCACGCTTTCTCCATCTCGTCTTTTATCTAATACGTTTTTTCCCTTGATGTCTACCTCATCTAAGGCAAAGGCTGTTGTTGCAATCGCGTCGCTGGTACATCACAAATGCTTCAAAAGTGAAACTGCTGCAGGTAAAACTTTCTTGTCGTTGATTAATCCAAAGCAGTGTTCGGACCCAAGGCTTGGACTACATGTGGCTTCAACATAAAAACAATTCGGGTATTCTAACAAGCCTCATGTGGCCTGGAACTGCCAAAATTGTTCGTTGAGGAAATTGTATTACAATCTAATTTCGTTTGGAACAATTAACCTGTTCACTTGTGCTTTTGGAGTCTTGGACGTTTCATGTTATAGGCACAGGACTGTCAGCCGCTGATTTGCTGAAATTCGCTCTGCATTACTACGAACCAACTTGTGACTCTGTGAGCACTAGTAGATATGCATTTATTGGTGAGTCATCTCAACACATCCTGAATTGTATATTTCGAGTCTACATGCAGAGACTGTTTTCCGAGCAGTCAATACGATCTTGAGGGAAAATGAAGACGTACATGTTGACTTTAGTGCCGTTTTTGCACATTTTGAGGTAAGTTTCGGATAAATATTCAGACTGTTCCCAATTTTTCGTCAGGCCATCAAGTGGTACCATAAGTTCGTCATTCTCAAGTTCTTCTTCGATACTTCCGTATGGTCAAATGTAACGTTTGAGGTGCTTGCTTTTTCTTTATTAGTTCCTTTGATGTGTCAGTCTACAATGTATCAAGCTGTGAACTGCTCGGCTGAGTTTTAGAAGGCTTTCAGTATCCTTGGACTGATAAGGCGAAGGATGATGTCGAGTTATTTTGTGAGATACCATGTATATTGACGGCTTGGCCAGGCGACAACTCCAGTCTGTTTGAGAGCTTCATATGTGGTGAGAAATTGTATCCTTTCTATGAGCTACCTCTTGATTGTTTTGCTTAAGTATCCTTCTTTTTTTTAATGAAGTTTAAAGCCATAAACTACAGTAGGTTGTAGACTAGCTTGTAACTTGTAGCTAACAACTTTTATACGTACAATAAATTATTTTCTACTTTTGAAATGTTTCAGAAAACTTCCAGTCAGAGGATGCTGAAGTAATCTCGCGCTCACTACTCCTGGCGTTCGATCGTGGTCCTGGAGGAAATAGTGTTTGTGTTCTTTTTGCACTTCGTATCGGAGTTAAGAGTTCCTTTACAGGATAGCTTTCATCTTTTTGCGCGAGTGGTCGAGAAGCTGTCTGTTGACGCTCGTGATTGGGAAAGGTTCCTTTCGGAGGAGGAATACAAGTTTCAAAGCGTTTCGTTTGCGCAAGTTTTCGACTGCACTGGCATATCTTTCGGCTTCTTTGACGATGAGGATGTACCAAGCAATCCGCAGATTGTACGAAATGCTGATGTGGAGACAAAAACTGACTTGTGTGTATACTGCAATGCTTTTATAAGCGATTCCAAGGCGCAGTGCCAGTTTGCCACTTCGCACTTACTTGACGACTATGTATTTACTGCAGAGGAGAAGACTGACGAATCCGAAACTCGGCCTTTCAGTTCGATTAGTAAATCCACTGTCACTGGTTCACAAACGGAACAGTGCGATCATTTTGAAAATGTGGAAATTATTAAAGAAAGATCCGTTGTCAGTTCCAATTCTGACGTTGATAAGTTGCTGGATGAAATCATAGATAAGGTTGCGGACATGTGTCCTGCACCATATCTGGAACGAGTATCTTCCAAAATCTGCCAGCTATCTGGATCGAATGATAATTATGTCACATCTGTCAGTGGGGAAGGCGATGCTGAATACTCTAAATGTATCATCGAAAATGGTGCTGCTGCATTGTCAGACCTTCTTCCGTCACAAATAGGTACTAGTGTAAACGAGAACGCTAAGGACAACTCCATATGGACTATGGAAAGATCATGTTTGTCTTTTGATTGGGAGCAGAGTGAAGGGCCAAAAAAGGATGAGATTCTATTGGTAAGCTCTTCTCGGCATTTTCAATTCAGGAACTTGATCTTCTGAGATGTATGTAAGAGTCGAACCAAATCCTGCTGCACCCTTGAAAAATCGTGACCTTTATCTCAAATTTGCTTGCAACTTACCTTGTTAGAAGGAAGAAATCTTCAGTTTTTCAATGGGAATTTGAGGCTAAATAGACCGAATAAGTTAAAATTGCTATGAGAAGTGGAAGAAGCAAGCACTGGAGCTTTTGAATTTTTTTTTTTGAACAAACTCGAAAAATTGAAAGCTGCCGTGGATTTCGAGACAGTAGTAACAAAAGTTCTTGATTTACTTTTCCTCATTTTGGGTCCTTGCAAAAGAAGTCAGGTAGCTTAGATTCGCGTTTTGAGATGAGACACATATATTTGGAATCAGCTTCGACCCTGCGTCCAAAAATGCCAATTCTAGCTGACATCATTCTGAAGCGAGTTATTGATTCTTTTATGTGCGAATTTGGCGTATCACTTGATATGTTAAAGAATGCTTATAGATGAAAATCTGCCCAAAAAAAGTGTTGCGGTATCAAAATAAGAACAGGTAAAATTTTGTTATTGTTAACGAAGAACTTAGCACAGTATATTACCACTTAAAGTAGTATAGTAATCCAGATAAGCATGCACTTTCCGCACGGAAAAATTCATTATCGCTTCAGAATGAAGCGCCGCAGCTAGGAATAGCATATTTGGAATCAGCGATCGATGCTGATTCCAATTATTTGTGTCTCATCTTAAAACGCGAATCTAAGTCACCTGACTTCCCTTACTAGAACTTTCCTATGAAGATCTTTTGGTATTTTCCTCGAAAATTTTAACGCTTCGGGTGAAACTTTTGACTAGCAGAACTTCGCGCGTTAGGAACAGATGGTTGTAAACTCAAGACAAAGATTTTCATTTTTTGTATGTTTTTTAGTCGGACGGCTAAAACTATTCAAAAAAGGAAAAGCCACTGCTTAAAATATTTGTATTGAAAGAGGAGAAGGTATGTGTGCAGGTGACTAAAAGCCAACATTTCTCACACCAGCGTATTGCGATCCTTACGATATAAAGTCTATTCATAGGGAGTCATAGTGCCTTTCAAAAAAGGTGAAGTTGCCGAAAACGAGCGGCTTCCGCAACGGACGCTTCTACAAATCTAGCACCTCACCTTTAGATTACCGGTTCACTGGTCCAAAAAAAGAAGAGAAAGATGGTGTGAAAACAGCAATAGCACCATTTATTCACTTACACACTTCATCCGCTCCAAGTCAGTGATATTGCGGTTTCGCTTCTAAGCGGATGAATTGGATAGGCATGGCATGTGTATAGAAAGTTGGCAAAATGCCGTTACATCCGCAGACTGTCGCAGTGTAGCGAGATGGACCACCGAAACTCGAACCGATAATATGAGTTTCACTAGAAAAAACAGCTTGTGACGGCTCCGAATAAAAGGATTTTTTAGTCTTGAAGGCAGCGTCCAGGCAAATCTGGACCTATGGGGATTTTACGTAGAAAGTAATCTTGGGGCCCTAACTAAGGCACTGCCCAGCCGGCAGCTCAGGTAGTCCTCTAACGGCTGAGGTATTCTCCTCGAAACTGGACCTCAGAATCGTACTTCGCATGGATTCATGGCGCAACGCGAGTCCTCGCGCGAAACTGATGGGTTGTCCCATGAATCCATGCGAAATACGATCCTGGGGTCCAGTTTAGAGGGGAATATCTCAGCCGCCAGAGCACTCCTGAGCTGTCGGTTGGGCAGTGGCTGTTAGGTCCCCAAAATTGCTTTCACATGAGATTCCCATATGTCCAGATTTGCCTGGACGCTGCTTTAAAAAATCAATGATCCAATGCTTTTCCCTGCATATGCGCGCATCTACTACGCTCTTTCGAAATGTCTTCAACCCTTTAGTAATTTATGGAAATTCTGAACTATTTAGAGAAGATTTTCGGACGTAGCGTCTGATCAGTTCTGTTTTTAAGGACCTGCGCACATTTACATGGGCTCTGGACATAATAGAAGAATGGGAATATTGCCCTAAATCACTGAAAGATAAAGGTTTGTTTGAGAAAAAAACGAAGTTTTTGTTAGTGAACATCTGCAAATGTTACAGTATTGCTGCTAGCGCTTGAATCGCGTTGCGAAGTGATCAGAAAACGTGCCCGTCTACTAAAAGAAATCGACATTGACTGTTGACTTTTTCATTCACATGATCTGTTACTACGATATCCACAATGGTTATACCTCGGATTCCTATCCTGCTTCACAAAGGCTTCGCATGTTACTAATTCGCATAAATATTCTCATTTCAAGAAATCACCAGCTCAACAGGGAATTTTTAGATTGAATCTTGGAATATGACTGAAGTGCAGGGCGACAAGATTATTGCTAAGGTTTAGTGATTTGCTGCTGAGCATTCTGTTTTGGAACCGAAGAGTAGAATTCTTGGCCATAGATACTATAAGTTGCGCAACTCGAAGTAGATCGTGACGATTTTGACCCGGGCACAGTTCACGCGATTTCAGTTGCGACGCGATTTGGCAGTGCTCCAATTGTTTACTCATTTTGCGCGCACTCTGAATGTACATTTGGATAGGAATATCACCAAATCGCTGAAGTCAAACACGCTATGCATCTGTATTCTACCAGTGTTTGGATGTGAAAATATCGAATTGCCAGATCGCGTGCAGAGGTGCGATAGTCGGAGCCGATTCTCCGCCTACCTTCACTTTTGAGCTGGTACGGGGTGACCACCTTCACTTTTCGGTTTGAAAAATTTTTTTTGCTGAAGCTCAAAAGAAGGAAAATAAGCAAAAGGGATGTAAAAGAAAGTATTAAGAGCATATATCTATGTAGTAGGTCGATCCAGGCAGTAACCGCCGAGAACCAGAATTTCGAATGATAAAATAATGAAAAATCGTGAAAAATCATTCCACTGTTACAAATCAGCTGGCTGAAGACCTCCGCAGTTGCGACTTCATAGGTTTTGAAGGGTAAGTGTTGTTCTATCAGACAGCGAAAGAATCAGTTTGATTTGAGGAGTGGCCGCCGAGAACGAGAATTCTGAAAACCCTTAAAAATCTCCTCAATTTTAGGTTGTTCAATGACAACTGACATTTAAACTCTTATAAATCCTGACTTTGAAGGTGTGTGATGTTGCGACTTCATAGGTTTTGTAAAGTGAGGTTTGCCTTATTAGAACATATCTTAGCTGTACCGATCCATTGAAACGTCGCCGAGATCCAGGCTCCTAAAGAAGCGGGTAAAAAACCGTTTTTCAGCTCATAACTTCTTCAGAATTGCATGAATCATGTTGCGACTTCATAGGTTGGATTCTCCTCATCAAGAGCTTTCAGATGATATATAATATGTGGGGGGTTCACGCCTTCCACGGCATATGCCCGGGGGTGGAGTACTCCTCTTCACTAATTCTCCACCCCGCCCATTTCAATGTATTGGCGGGAGGCCGCCAGTGGAGAATTAGTGAAGAGAGGTACTCCACCCCCGGGCATATGCCGTGGAAGGCGTGAACCCCCCACATATTATATATCATCTGAAAGCTCTTGATGAGGAGAATCCAACCTATGAAGTCGCAACATGATTCATGCAATTCTGAAGAAGTTATGAGCTGAAAAACGGTTTTTTACCCGCTTCTTTAGGAGCCTGGATCTCGGCGACGTTTCAATGGATCGGTACAGCTAAGATATGTTCTGATAGAGCAAACCTCACCCTACAAAACCTATGAAGTCGCAACATCACACACCTTCAAAGTCCGGATTTGTGAGAGTTTAAATGTCAGTTGTCATCAAACAGCCCGAAATTGAGCAGATTTTTAAGGTTTTTCAAAATTCTCGTTCTCGGCGGCCACTCCTCAAATCAAACTGATTTCTTCACTGTCTGGTAGAACAACACTTACCCTTCAAAACCTATGAAGTCGCAACTGCGGAGGTCTTCAGCCAGCAGATTTGTAACAGTGGAATGACTTTTCACGATTTTTCATTATTTTATTATTTGAAATTCTGGTTCTCGGTGGTTACTGCCTGGATCGACCTACTTTATTCGCAGTACGTTATGACAAAATCTACTTAATGAAATATGTAAGGTCTAACTGGGATTTACTTACAAATAGACCATTTCAATAACATATTTATTTCTTTTTATTTTATTTTTATGCCGCTATACTCATCGTATTTGTGGCCCTAAAGAGGGCCGTTAGGTCACACTTGTTGGCCCTCAAGGAGACCGTTGGGTCAGAGTTCTTCAATTATCCGAAGTCTTCTCCCTCCCCCCCCCCCCCCCCCGGTCGACGTTTTTGGGAGGTGAGTGTCCGGCACTACCACCTTCACTTTTGGCCGGCCAGTGGTAGCTGGAACCACCTTCACTTTTGGGGGGCCCGGCTCCACCTATCGCACCTCTGATCGCGTGGCGACTGAGATCGCATGGATTGCCTGAGGCATGGAGCTTGATATGCAGACACGTATGCCAGTTTTGAGTTTTAGTTTTTGGAACCGATGTCTCGCGATATCTACTAGTGATCCACGATCTTATGGGCAACTATTCTCAATTATTCTGGCAGCCTCGAGCACACTATCGAGAGACCTGAAACTTTCACAGAAACATACATGAGAAGTGCGATATCCACTGTTAGGTAAGCATTCGAGGATGGTTAGCGATAAACTGTTTGAACAAATCTATCTATCAATAATGTAAGCTGAGCATCAAGTTTTAACCTGTCATCAAGTTCATAAGCATTGGATTTCAAGACTCTTGAAAGTTGTCTGGATTGGAGCTAGAAAAAGATTCAGAAATGGCAAGATTTGTGCCAAAATCTTCTAATAAGTTTCAAACTGCGAAGTAGTTAGAGATGGTAGGGTTCGCGTGGCGTCATGATGCGGAGGAGGCCATTTTTGTTTATTTTTGGGTTTTGTTGATTCAGCGAGAAGAGACAAGAATGTGGAAGGGAACGTACGCATGTATCGTCGATGCGTTGACCGCACGGACTGGACATCATTGTAGAACACGCGCCGCGAGGTAAAGCGCTTGCCCCAGTACAAATGCCATTGTACAACTCGCCAACATTCCGGCCTCGCCGCGCATGATTCGCAAGGTTTGAGCAGTCCGTGAGGTCAACGAATCGGCGATACATCCCCGCTGGTGAGGGTAAGGGAGCTGAGTGGGGGGGGGGGGACTCGCCATATTTCGCTACTCTAGATAGATATCTGTATTCTACTCTTTCTGTTGTTACAGAGGTCCTTATACTCTGATACTTGAGTATGATGGATTCTTTTCAGAATCAATGAAAAGTCGTAAGGTTGTGTTGAGGATCTTCTATGGCACTGACAGGGATGTTTTTGACAAAAGAAATGTGCAGGTTTTGAGTCGACGAACCTCAGCATGCGAAGAGCATTTCATCGGAGATTCGATATCTTGAGATTTTACTAATTTCTACTGTCGACTTTTAAGCAATGCCAATCTATATCCTCGGTACAGTTTTGCAGCATATTCGTCGAGCTTATAGGAAATCGAATGACTTTGAAAATGTGAGGTGATCTCCTGGGGAGCTGAGAAAACTCAGCTTGTATGGCAATGTTCTGTCATCCATTATACTCATGTATTAGGGTATGAGAACCAAAGATAGAAGAAGAATGATGCAGATTTCGGAGTAGCGAGATACGATGCGTATTCATTCCGATTCCCTTCCCTCCCCCGCAAGGATGTACGTGCATCCTAGAACCTAGGTACTGTCGCAGATATGACATTCTGGAATAAAGCACAAAGCACTGTCCAGCAAACTATTGATTCTGAAGTATGCGCGATTGCCATAGATGTTGTTACTCGTAAATATACTTCGTAGGGCTGGCTGCATATTGGTGATATTGGCGAATGGTTACCGAATGGTGCGCTGAAAATAAACGACAGGAAAAACGCACTTTTTGAACTGGCGCAAGGCGATTTTATGTCCCCAGAGAAAATCGAAGCCTTTTATCTCAATTCCGAACTAGTCGTTCAAGTAAGCTCCTCGAGTAAGCCAATAAATAATCACTCTGATAATATTAAGATATTTGTCACGGGGGTCACCACTCGTTCATTTTTGGTTGCTATTGCAGCAGTAAACATTGCAAATCTTCGAAAAGCTCTCGAATCAAGGAAGTGAGTTTTAGAGCTATTGTTGGAGTAATTAATCCATAACAAAGTCCGTATTCGGTTGGCTCGATATGCTGAGCTACCTTTGGAAGAAAATGCTAGACGAATCTGAAGTACGAAAATTTGTGCTTGAAGAACTCAGTCGAACAGGTAGGGAAAAAGTGCGATCAATCGAACTAGTTGAAGGCAGTACCTCGGCAGAATGAGACCCGTGACAAAACAAGGTCACAGGGTAGGAGCCCCCATATGGAACCTATCGGCCAAAGTCCGATCTTTCTCTGCCACTTTTAACCCCCGAAATTTAACACGGAAGCAGCGCTCATCTCCTGTCCTCTCCGAACCCGCCCACCCCATGGACGAGTGAACGCGAAGGCCGTCATGGCGAAGACGCAGAGTCGTTGCGGGACCTCATGCTTATAGCATTGCGGCTGGCGCTCTGACCGCGGAAGTCACTCGTCCATGGGGTGGGCGGATTCGGAGAGGACAGGAGATGAGCGCTGCTTTCGCTTTAAAATTTTGGGGGTTAGAAGTGGCAGAGAAAGACCGAACTTTGGCCCATACGTTCCATATGGGGGCTCCTATCCTGTGACCTTGTTTTGTCACGGGTCTCATTCTGCCGATGTACTGCCTTTAAGAGGACTAGCGACCCTAAGGGCCGCTTACAGCTGGTAAGGCAAATTCATCTGGGTGCAAAAGAATAGTCACTCAACACTACAAACTTTTAACTAAATAAAAACTTTCCTACGTCCATAAGAATATAGGTACTGTGCAAATATCCTACAAACCATACCGAACTGATACTATATAAAAGGACTGCCCTGTGGGTCGTTTTTAGGATGTCCTTATGAACCACAGTGGGTCGCTCATAGACCGATATTCTATATAAGGACTGCCCTACTGCCTCCCTCCCCCGCCTCCTCTTCCAACAAAGTGTTATTCACAAAGGCTCTCTGCAGGCCACTCACACATAGTTTGCAAGAAACACTGCTTGGGGGCTGCAGACCAATAATTATGAAAAGAAATGAACTGTAAGCCTTCAGAACCCAAATATTTTGAGAAGAGGTGCCCAAGGGGGCGGCTTACCTATCACACTTATTAAGATTTTATGCCCTAGGTGCCGCCTGCAGACCATCTTGAAAAAGAACTGCCAACGAACCTACAGAGCAATATCAAGAACTGCCCTAAGATCCTTTCATATTCAAGAGACATAGCCATAAGAGCCGCTTACACCGAAATTTATTGAAATTTTTTAAATAAAAAATGGGTCGCTCATCAGATCGATAATTTCAAGGAGAACTACCCCGTAAACCCCTACAAACCAATTTTGAAGAATAAACTTTCCTATGGGAGCCTCCTACAAAGAATTCTGGAAGATGCGCCCTTCGAGCCCTTACAAACCTATATTCCGAGATGAAACTGACGCCGTCCGCTTACAAACCGATATCCGAGAAAGAAATGCTATGTGGGTTCATAGGCCGATAATTCAACTACACTCCGAACTTCTTACACACCAATATTTCAAAAAAAGCCCTATGGGCCGCTTTTAACCGAAATTTTGAGGAATAACTGCCCTACAAACACTCAAGCCAATATTCTGAGAAGACCTTAGGAGCCGTTTCAAGACCGGGGTTTTCAATTCGAACCGCCCTCTTTACAAATACTCTACGAACCATTGGAGAGGAAACTGTAAGCCCTTACAAAAAATATATTAAACTACATACAAATAATATATTGCTGCGCCGCCTACAGACCAATAATTGTAGGAATGATGTGCCTTAGGGACGCTCATAGACCTATGATTTGGGCAATCCTCTACCCCTTCCAATCGCTCAAGATTATAGAATGATTAATGTCGCTTACAGACTACTTTTTGTAAATAAACAGTGCTCCGCATACCGCCTACAGGATATATGTAACAGCTGCCCTTCGATGCTCCAGAACGTAATTTAAAGAAAAAATCTTTCCTACTGTCTGCTGCAGAGAGGGAATCTGGAAACATAACAAACCCTTCAAACCCCTACAAATGCATCATATTCTGGGATAAATCTGCCATACCCCCCCCCCCCCCTTACAAACCAATATTGCAAGGAAGACCTATGAGCTGCTAACAGACGAAAAAACCTGCCCTAAGGGCCGCCCGCGAACGATACTTAGTTATTAAAAGAATATGTTTTATGGGCCGCCTGCAGACCTTTATGGTTGTTAATTATGAGAAAGCACTGCCCTATGGCCATTAGACCGATATTCTAAACCCTACCCTACAGACTGTACGCCTACGAGGCGCTCACGTATGTCTGCTCTATCAGCAGATCAAAGTTTTGAGAAAAAACGAAGTTGCAGCTACTTAAAGACCTACATAATGGTATTCTGAGAAAGAAGTGCCTAGAAATCCATACAAACCACAGCATATTGTAATAAAACTGCTCTGCGGACCACCTACAAACCAATATTTTGAGAAAGAACTGTCGTATGGGATTCTACAGACCGATATTTCGAAAAAAAAAGCGCCGTATGGACCGCTTGCAAATCGATAATTACTCAAAGGAACCGCCCTATGGGGAGAGGGCGAAGACCTGCAAACCGATATTTGGTGAAGAATTGCCCCATGGGCTCTTGCAAAACATTCTTATGGGAAAGAACTGCCCTATGGGTCGCTTACAGACCAACATATCAAAAAAGAACTGAGCTGCAAATCCTCACCAATATCTCGAAAAAAAACTGCTCTAAGAGCCGCTCAAAGACCGATATATTTGAGAATAACCCGCTCTGGGAGCCCCTTAAAAAACAGTATTCTAAAAAAAATTACGAACCGGACAGCGAACAGACCGATTTTGAAGTTGCCCTATGCGCCTTAGAGACCTACAAGAATTGCCCCACGGGCAGCATACCAACTTTTATTTCGAGAAAAACAACTGTTCTCAACAGTCCTCATCAATTATGGGCAGCCATGGACTTTAGCAGGAAGATGAGAATGTGAGCAGTTGAAGGCGTAAATGTTGAAAAACTACTACAGAATGTTTACACAAAACAATGATTTCCTAAATCAGTCATATCTCCAAATACAAACCTGTGGAAGAGGGGGTTTTACAGAACAACGTTTTAGAATACTGCCCTAGAATCCCCCCCCCCCCACAAACCTTTTGAGAAAAAGCAGCCCTATGGAACACCTAAACATGTTAACAAAAAGAAGTGCTCTATGGAATGCATGTAGACCGATATTCCGAGAAATAGCTGTACTACTCTATTTTCAGGTGTATAAGCCGCACTTTACCAAATTTTCCCACGAGCTGCTCAGCCGCTTCATTGTGTTTCGAGAAGCGATTCTTATACCGCACGTTTAATTCAGGCAATACGCAGCATAGTGTAGGGCCCTTTGGTTGCGAGGTCCTTTGATGTATTCGGACGGTCGATGTAAGCTAAGACCACCCCGCGGCTTATACACCTGAAAATAGGGTACTAACCCCCACAGACCATAATGAAAAAAGTGCCCTAGGAGGAACCCGCAGACGTCATTGTAAGTAAGAGGTGCCCTACGGAAATATACAAATTGTACTCCCTAGCAGCTCCTTACGGATTGTCTGCTCTATGAAAAGCCAAAAACGGGAATTTTGAAAAGAAATAAAGGCCCACCAGCTGCTTAGAGACCCATAAGAACTGCCCTGCGAGCCATTCACAAATCGATTTCGAGAAAGAGCAAACTGTCCTCATAAACATCATCGACCTTTTTAAACGCCATAGACAACCATGGATACTTAGGAGGAAGATGTGAACAATTACAACATTTACATGAACAGTAAGCATCACTACAGCATGTCGAAAACCAAACTGGCGGGGCGCCACTGCAAAAAGTCGAAACAACAGTTTTATACCGTCCGCAGAGTTCGAACTTGCGAAAGAGAGGGGGGGGGGTACTTGTTAGCATCCTTACGAGAGTGTCGGCACCTCCCCAAACTATGGCCTTCTTGCACTTAGTAGTCGCAGCCCTTTCGAAAAATTCCTCGAGAAGGGACGATGCTCACCCCCTACGAAAACACGCTAACCTTGTAAATAAATCTGTGCCCTCCGCACCCTCCGCAATCACTCGCCTCAGTCTGCAACTTGTCAACACGTAAGTGCAAAACCTTGCCATTCTTTATTATAGAATGATACACCTCGTTTCAGAGGTAAGTTAGCTTAACGAAAATGTAGAGTACAGGGGCGCCCGGCCTGATAAGGCTCTTGCCCAGCTGGCAATGCACCAATTTGCTTCTGAAGCGAGAAAACCGCTTCAGAAGCACCCGGGACGAGTTAGTTCGATAAGCCAGAGTGCGCATACCGCACACAGTCAAAACGTAGGGTCCCGCAAAGACTCTGCGGCTTAACCTTGGCGGCAGGCGACAAAATTCAAATTAACCCATTGACGACGACGCCTAATTTTGCGCGGCGGCGCTGTGGGACGACGCGATTTTGCACAACACTTTCAGTGTGGGAAGGTTTCGTGCTTATTTTCGAAATGCAACATTGTTATGTAAACAACTATCAACATTTTCTTGAACGACAGAGCCTATAGGTCCTAAGATTACAAAAAATTCGAAAAATATTCATATGTGGAAAAAATACTAGACCTGCAAATAATACGACTTTGCGAGAGTGTGGGCCACCGGGGGTCCACATCGTCCCTGGCAGCAAAAGGCGCGTAGGCCAGTGGTCCACATCGTCGTCAATGGGTTAAGAGCTCCTAAAAAAGCCTGTTTTTGACATTTTCGTGCTCTCCGAGCTGCAGTTTCGGATTCAGCGAGAAGGATAAGCCCAGGTAAGCGAAAAGAAATTCCATTCGAAACCTTGCCCGGACGCTGCCTTTAAGGACCGAGAGGCGTATATGCTTCGACCTCAGAAGCGGTTGTCTCGCCTCAGACGAATATTTTGCAGTCGCAGCTGGGCCATGGTTTGCAGGGGCGCCTGAACTCAGTAAGAGAGATGCATTTTTTGTCACGTCAAATGCGACGTAAGTGATGTGTAGGTACATAGATAGATAGGAGTGCTTTTTTGAAGATAAGCGTTTATGGGCGAATACAGAATTCCAATTCTAGTTGATGTTGATCGAGTTTTCAAAGCAATACTTTTTATATCAAAACAAAAGTATCAAAGTAATTCTCGTATATACCGATGGTGGTCGTTCACTCATACAAATCCCCCTGAGGTTCTGATCTCTGTAATAATCTTGGATGTTCATGCAAAAAGGAGTCTCCGAATCTAACCCACTGGGCAATGCTACGCGAATTCAATTATGCATGTAGATGTCAACAACAACAATCTCTTTCTCATTTCTAGATATCTCTCAGGCTCATCGCACGTATAATAAAGAGCCAAATCTTATTTCCGTCAAATTTATATTGACAAGTTCTGTTCGAAACGGCGATTAGGATGTCGCGGCTATGCATAATCAGACTCGTTTACTCAAAAACCAGAATAGCATTACTTCTAAATTAGATCCCAGAAAAATTTCTACGACGGCTCGTATAGCTCGGGTTGCTACTGTAACTGCGGTAAGTATTGCAATCGGTACTAATATCTAAGGCTCAACCGTTTCTAACACCGCGATTACAATTTTGTGCTAAAAAGGGAATGCTAAGTCGAAGTGGTCAATCCAAGCAAGCTGCCCACCATTCAACGCTGATTTCGGGTCTGTTTTCTATATCTGCTTAGTTCCTTCGTGGACGAAGTTATGAGCAGTTTTTTGCAAAAAAATCGAAAATGCATGAAAACTTTGAAAGTGAGCATATTGTTGCGCTTTCAGCTCATCTTTGATTTAAGAATATAGAGTAACCTGTCTGCACGTTTCGGCCCAGCAAGCCGAACATGGCTTTGTACTGCCAAATTCGCACTTTGTATGCGCGATTGCTTAGCAAAATAACGGCCTTTGACAGCTCATAACTTCGCCACTTAGGCGCTAAGAGCAGATATGGAAAACAGATGCGAAGTCAGCTTCTTATGCTGCATCTAATGGTATACAGGTTGTTGGGAATGGCCACTTTATTTTCTGACCATTCCCTTCAAGCTAAAAAAAATAACCACTATGCTGTAGATTTATAGAGCGACTAGGTTATATGCCACCTACATAGCTTGGGCGGCTGCCGCAGTTTTTTTTCTCGCGAATGACGGGTATAGGCCGTCCGCGCAGGGCGCGGAGAGTGCGCAAGGTGTGTATTGCGCGTCACTCCTCTTTTCTCGTGCACTCTTGCCGCCTGTTTTCTCTGCGCCCTCTCTCAGTCGTGAACTGCCTTTAATGTACGTAACAGCATTTGCTCTCCGTGCGCAGCGCGGATGGCCTATAGTAATGTGTTGATGACAGCAAGCATATTGAGTAATTAATGTCATTGTCATAGTAGAAATTGTTTTGGAAAAGCAGCAAATGGTGTTTCAATGCTTTTGATGTTGGCTAATGATCATGAGGTTTTTAAGTAGAAAATAGAGAATTAGGCCATTTTTTTTTCACGCAAATGTCTGCAAAGGAGTGCAAACGATTTTAGCTGAATATCAAAGGTGGATAACACTGAAATTATTGGACTGTTTATTATGGCTATCCCAGAATACCGTTCGTACCGTTCGGGGAGGGGAGCGGATGGGGAGGGACAAAAATTTGTTTGAGTAAAGGTGCGTGGCTACACCATGCACACCAAAAATCTTTTAAGATGCTTTCGGAATTTTTGCGGCTTACCGTGAAACTCTAAAAAAGGGGTGTGGCGGCAGCCACGCCTCCGAAGAGTATTTTTACGGGGCTAACTTATACTTTAATAAATCGAAGAGTATTTTTTTACTTAGAAGTATAAGCAAGTCACTTGCACATTTTTATAACTCATGCAGATAGCTTTCAAAAATTTCGGCATCCATTCGGGGGGGGGGGGGAGGGGGTTGGGAAGGGGCTTCGGTATGCCATCTGTGATGTGTTAGGCGCTTTCATATATCAGTAGCATACTCAAACTCCTAGATAGATTCTAGCTAGGTTTATTTTCCAGTTAATGCTTTTGAAGCGGTTAATAGTTAACAGTCGTTCCGAAAGCGTTAACTGCACTTCTGCGAACATCTTTTACAACACCTATAAATCTACCGCCAATTATTGAAGAACAAATCAAATTTGTTATTATTGCATGGCTTGTGCAGCTGAACGAGCACCCTTTCTTCAAACGATGTTAACTGCTATCATCTTTTATTGTTCGAAGCAAAAGATATGATTGATAATTATAATTTTTTGAACTATGCTAGGTCTTGCCTCAAACCAAAAAAATCTATCAGCATTGCATAGCATTGAGTGAGGAGCGATTTGCGCTAAACTGCTACCGATTTCGACGACCATATGGGTTGAATCGCAGAGATGAGCTTTTGATTACCCCACCTCACATTGCGCCAAGCTATTCTTTGCCGTCGATCTTTGTTCAAGTTGGCTTCGTAATCTCTGTTCTTATTGCCATGGTCTACGCTATATCTTTAGCTAATAATTCTTTGAAAATACTATATAACTAGTTCACTTGCTACCCAGAGCAAATTCTCTCTTGTAAGGTCATTAGTAGCAATCGGGACTCCAATCAAAATTAGTATTGGGTAAAACTGGGTGTGATTATGACCTACGACAAGTACTTTTTCTGGTAGAACAATAAAATCCTAACTGATTAAAACACTCGTCCTTCGTTTCCTGTTGAAATCGATGCTCGAAACAATGATAAAGCTGTATGGTTCGCAAAAAACTAGATTAGCTGAAGCGATGCTGGGTTAGCATTTTCAGACCTCCAGATTGAGAATTATTTGTTATCTACACAGAAGGAACAGGTACCAATTTGATCTGGCAAATCGAAAAGAAATGTATGTCTTTGGGCGCGCCTGCATACGCTGATTCCAAATATGTTTTCCTTTTCTGCGGAACAACTCCGAAAGAAGTTGCAAGCGTTTAAGAGTTTGAACTTCCTAAGCCTTAAGTGGCATATTAGCAAAAAGCTCTAAAAAACGCCTTTGCGGATTTTCGCTGGCTGTGTTCCTTCCATATACTTAATATACCTGTTACAAGATTGATTATCCACTTTCGCGTGTCTTTGTAGAGCTCTTCGTTGATTTTATACCACTTATGACTACACAAATTTAGACATTCATAAGTGCATAACTTCTTTCGCAGTTTTTTTTTGCAGAAAAGGAAGGCAGTTTTAGAACTAGCCCACTAATGATTACATCTCTTTTCGATTTGCCAGATCAAGTCATCTTCTTCCCCTATTGGTAATCTTTCCTAAGAAATGGCTTTTTCTTGAGCTCATCCCTTTGTAGTGTCCTTTTCTTGAAAGCGAACGGACGAAAAAGCTACTGAAATTTATCACTGAATGGTGTGTCAGTCTTTATATCTCCATATCATTTGGATCTAGTTGATGTTTGGCGTAAACCACCACGTTTTGTAAGTGGACTTCACATTCTTGATCAGAGTGTTTGAAAGCCTGAACGATGAGATGACAGCGACTCCCTTTTCTAGTATTCGTACATAGTACATTACGCATCCCTTGGTTGGTTTATTTAGTCTGGCGTATCATATCGTTCAAGGTTTCGATTGAGGACTGTCTTCCTTTGAAGTAATTCACTTCAAATTCGGGAGCATAACGATCTCCAACGCAGCTTTTTAGGTTGTAGATTGAAGGGTGAGACAAGTCATTGGCGGAATCTGCTGCACAATAGTATAGGAACAGATAAATTTGAGGAATTAAACTTTGTCGACTGGCTTGGCGACTGGAAGGCGGGGCTTTGTGACCTAATTAAGGCCGCTCGCGCCCGTGACGCAGTCTGTATCTCTGTTGCGAAACATCGTTTGCAGATTACATCCTTCCGCAAGTATCACGAATTTATTAGCGAATACACACTCGCGCAATTATTTAACTCAGGTAGACTACCTTCGAAAAGTCCATTCAGGAAATTTGGCCCTTACTTCCGTTTTTTCCTTAGGCTATTATATTACGCAAACGCTCTTATGCGCGGGGTTTTTTCCATGACATCAATGTAGTGGACTAAAAGGGCGATACATAAAGCTGCGCGATTTGCATTTGTAAGAAAGCCTTTTAAAGTACACAGACATTATGGTCTCTCCACACCACAACGTGGAGACTTGATGACAAATTTGGAATCGTGCAATGACAGCCCATGGTCAGGCATAGGTAATTTGCTGGCGTGATCTCAATATGAGCACATAGGAAAAATTGGGAAAATTGCTACATAATAAACTAGAGCAATCGTCATTATGCGCAACATGTAATTCCCGAAGATTGTAGCGGTGAAAAAGACATCGTGAAAACACTATTCATCTTACGCTAGATTATTACGTCCAACATTGTTCAGTATTTCCAGCTTTTTGGCTTCTTTTTACTCATTGCGTGTAGACCAAATTGTAGTGAGCAAAAATGGTTATGGACGAGACGAGGGTGAACTCCTATTTCTTGTAAAAGAGATCCATTGCTCGTAAAGGATATATATTGTATATCACTTACTGTGATAGATTATGTATCATGTCGTCCCAGTGTTCAGCAACACATTCGAAACATTCAATTTATCTGTCAAGAGGAAAATAAACGACATGCTATGAGTGGTCAGGGAATGACCTCCTAAAGTTCTTCAAACGTACTCAACCATAATCATGAATGTTTATCAATACACTTCGCATTTGTAACGAATTTCTCTGTGCTTTCACATTGATGTCAATAAAGAGTTACAAACGACTCCAATCGCAACTGATATAGGCTTCTAAATTCTCATTTAATTCAGGTTAGGAGAGGGGAGAGGGGGGAGGGCAAAGACTCGTAATGGCATACTCATTTCCTCTACAGCTTGAGCAAACAGCATTTTTTTGTTCCTTCGCGTCGTCTAGGGTGCAGGAGTCACGGAATTAGAATTCTCAACTATAAACTCATTAAAGGATCTCAATCTCAAAACTCTAGCCCCGTGCTACTCGTATAAAGGGGCACTTAACATCTTTCGCAATATTTTACCGTCTCACCCATCGCATTGCTTATTTAGAGTGGTAAATGTCTAGACATCGTAAAAGTGCAGAAAGGGGAGGAACAGAAAATCGAGAATTTAAGCAAAACCTGGATGTACTTTTGCAAACAAAATTGATGTTTGTAGTATAGCCGCCGCTTCGGCCCTTCTAGCCTCCAGAAATCCTCTGCATATCGCAAAAATAAGTTTCTCCATAAGCTCTTGTAATTCTTTAAGGGAAAAAGGGAAAACTGTTACGGATATTAGCTGAATCATTGAAAAGTCATTTTCTTAACTTGATGAAAAGGATCAGAATTCTTTAAAGCAGAGAATGCATAGCTTTTATTGAATACTCCTAAGCATATATGGATAATGTCAACCTCACATTCATCTCGCAAAAACGAGTCCAGCCAAAGCCTGGATTATACCCAAAGCGCGACAGCGTCGAACCAGTCTCCAAAGTCTTCCTTCACCTATATTTCCGACAGTTTCAACGGATCTTGTCGGCCGTTCTGCAGTACAAAAAAGACGAGTCTTATCTCCTCAGTAAACCTTGCATTCCAAATAATTAAAGTTCTTGAAAAAAATTTCAGTTAAAAACCTGATTGCTAGTATATGTTTATTTGAATGTGCTGTATTCATTGGATTTTATGACATTTGATGAAGTAACAAATGAATGAAAAGCGAACCTATCTTATAGGCATCCGACTAGCATCTTAAAATGCTTACACAGAACAGTCATCAGTACCACATAAGATAGATAGCTAGATTCAATTGCGAGCTGGCGTTTCCTATACTCAGCTCAAAACAAAAATCAGTGTTTTTAAAAACTCTGTATGTGCCCTTCATGCCAAGTGGGTCTCTATTTTGAGAGTGCTGAAGTGTACATCTCCAGAATATTCCAAATCATGTGATTTAATCAAAACTTGAGGGCATTGCAGGGGCCGGTACATTCGACCTCAAGCCCCCCCCCCCCCTCCCCCACCTTAAACTCCCTTTATTTGCGGTAACGGTTGCGTTCTGCAACAAGTGTAAGTATAAGGAGTGGAAGTGCGACAGTTATGTTTATACGATCGAGTTTTATCACCTGGCGCACTTATACAATAGTAGTAGTATGGTGCATAGTGGTGAAGTAGTGTAGTGCATATCTAGAAAAATAAAATCAAAATTTATCAATCTTCCGCGCGCTGTTCGGGCGCGTTGCATTATTATACATGGCCCGGACAGGCGAAAGCGTCCAAAAAGTTATTTCTGTGAGATTGGTTATCATGGCCTAAATGGTCAGCAGACCCTGGTCTGTCTAGATCGGTTCTGCCGTGCCCGACATAGTCCGACTTGCCAGATCGGATCTCTAAACCCACGCAGTGTCCTAGGTGAGGTAGACAGTATGACTGTGATGGAAGTTTCTCATATTTAGTGTGGTTTAATCCAGAATCCCATATGCATTTGATAAAAACTGTTCTCATTGAGCCAAAAATAAAACTGACACATTTTTGCACTACTAACTTATCCTACTGTTATGAAATGTCCTACAATACAAACTATTCGAATTACTGATATTTGAAACGAATTGGCCGTTTCCAGCACTCTAGGAAAAGTGAGGAAAAGTGTCTTTAATCCCTTTACCTTACTTTACAATTGTTGATGATCACTAAACGCGCATACAAATGCAAAACTGTGCTCGAGGACTGAAAGGAAAGAAAAAAAGCAACAAAAACGATGGATTCTTATATGTGTTCGCGTTATGCAAAGTTTGCGCCAACAGGCGTTTTTGATATGCGCCTGCTCGCGCTGCTGGCGTGCTGCTCTCCACAGTAAGTTCCTGAACAGGCATGAGAGGATGCACAAGAGATTGGTAAATACTGCCCCTGATGCAATATTCTTGGGACTGCGCAATAAATCACACAATTGTGTATGTACCTCCTTTCTGACGTAGAAAATTGCAATGTCACCAGTGTCCAATCCAGCATCTTTTATATCTTGCAAATCTTGGCATGTTTCCTCATCCGATCTTAAAAAGAGACAGCAGCAGATTTCAATCGTAGACAACGTTGCTTGTTCATCGAACACATTTTGAAACGTCCCTGTTGCTTTGTGATCTGCTTCCGCGATATGGAGCTGCAACGGAAATGAGAGGATTACAAATATGATTTTTTTTTTCAACATTAGAGCAATTTAGTGGACCTAGAAAAAGATAGCATTTATTGCAATCTCTCAGCTTTCTTCTAGTTTGCAATAATTACATTTGTGGTGCATGGCAGCTGAAAAAAATCATTCGATTTTACTCTTTGGCAATTTTGAAATGAGAGCGAGCAATTCCACAATTGCTACTATCTAATCCTGGCATGGGAGCATGTCTAATGTGGTAACCGTTTAAGCGAATGACCCATTGAGTAAGTTCTCCTTGATCAAAGGCCTGCACTCACCTCAGAAGGGCTCGCTTAGGTGGTCATGTTATGCTTGTCAGCAAACAAACATTGCTCCCTTGTCATTTATTGCTATATGCTTCGTAAGGCCCCGGACAGACTTCACGTGATTTGATCGTCGCGACTCAATCGCCGACATTTCCATTCATTTTCATTTCACATTCAAAAATTTCGGGCTGGAAAAGTATCACAACCGAATGCAAGTTGATCGGCATGGAATGATGTTGTAACAGTTGTCTCGTCGCGATTGAATCACGATGATCAAATCGCGTGAAGTTTGTCCGGGGCGTAACGGAATAAGCTCGGAATTGTCATATTATAATCGATGGCCTCTATAATGCTTGTTCATTGAGCTACATGAACCCATAACGTTGGTGTGCACATGAGAATCTTACCTTGAGTGAGGGCGGCTTCAAATACATTTTAGATTGGGTTGTTGTCACAAAAAAAATGGAGCCTTTTATGATGCTACAAATAAGTACTTCTTGATTGTAACAAATTGGCCGAAAATTGACGGTGGCATGTCAAGCAACTACACTGATGGCAATTAGCGTGGGTTGCTCAATTTTCCTGGAATCAAGGTGACTTTGATTGACAATCGAGCGAAGTATGCAAATTTCTTCGTCAGCTGGGTCAGTTGAATGGCGGAAGTGTAAAATAATGCATCAGCATTTGTACAGTATGTTGATAAACTTTATAGGTTTGATCATGTCTTAAATAGAGCACTCATTAGCAGAGGAAAGAGTCATGAGCATAATCGAGTTTTTAGACGATATAAACTTCTGCTTTCTTCTGCTTTGTCATCTAAAATGGCTCAGTTTTTGGCAAGAATGTTAGAAACCTAAAAGTTATCATACGGGCTTTAGCAAGTTACATCAATTTCTTGGTTTTCCTTTTCATTATAAAATAAGTAAAAATAGCGTAATGTGCAAAAATCACTCCGTCATCAGTAAAGACTTCCACAGTAAATGGCAAACCCTGGAAAGAACTAGCTTATTGTTAGTCAGATTTGCTTGCCTTCAGTACTTCAAGGACATATTTACTCTATAGATAAAGAAATGTACTCACGTACTTGCTTTTTAGCTTATGTCCGTATATGTCTTTCTAGCTTATGTGCCATAAATCTGCCTTCTTGTATGAACATAAACAGAGGCTAGAAATGGATTTCTTTACTTATATGTCATGCTGCGAAAAGCGATATTTCCTGCATTTGCATCGAATGCCTCTCATTTTGTGCAAATGCACGATCGTATAATCCATCAACGTTGCACACGAACAACGTCTATGTTGAATATAGGCTTCGTGCTCCCAGAGCCCAATATGAAGGTTTCCAGGCCGGACATTTCATCTTGCTTCGGCGGCTTCCACCTCCGGCGAAGGCTTGCCCATTCGGCCCAGTAATTGCTTTTTTGTGCTCGTCGGCCGGCAGCCCTCTCACTAGATTAGCCGTGGCCGCTTTTCGAAGCGCCCATCTCCGGTCCAGAATACGATCGGAGATACGATGAGCGATCTGTCATAGATGCTGACAATATCTTTTCGAACGCACAGCTTAAATATCCTGAGTTGAACAGCATTGTGACATTGCTCTCCCATCTAGAACAAGCTTAGCCATCTCTTAGATTTTGTCTGCAGTGGACATAAGTTTTGTCATGATCATTCTAACATTTTTTAAAGTTAATTTCATCCCACCTTTGTAAAAGGGGGATGACCGAACTTCTCTAACTTCTCTAAGAAAGGATAACTTTGTTACCCTTTCTTCGTCTTCCTCTGAAAAACTGTGGAAAATTCGATAAAGCTTCATATTTGGTGGATATGGAAAGGCGTGAAGGACTATCCATTGGTATCATTTTCGCCTTCAGAAACATGAGCTAATGTAAGCATACATGAAATCATTCGCCCTTTAGGAATACTTTCCTTTATTTTTTGGAAATTCTCTTACCCTTTTTCCTCAACTTTTGAGATTCTTCATGGACTATAGAGAGCATCAGTGGTCTTAAGAAGACAGTTTGGAAGTTAAGCTCCTCAATAACGCAAGTTGGAAATTTGCCAAAAATAATTCCAAAAAATTTCCAAAAATCAAAAAATTGTATTTTTTGTGTAAGATGCGTATATCGAAAATCCACAACACTTCGGATAATTCGCAGAAAAGGAGAAAAAATTTTCTGTTAAAGTTATGAAGGTTTTATTTGTAGAGTGTAACAAAACTTACGTAACAACCTAATGGTCCTACATAACTGGTAGTTTTCATTATTAAGGAGTAAAAAGAATTTAAAAACGAAGTTTAAGGCAAACGCATGTAGCAATCTCCACCCTTTCGAAAAGAACTTTGGGCATTTCTTCTCAAAAGCATTTTATCCTCCATTGTCTAAGCCTTTTCGAGTTCTAATCTCGTTCAAGTCCGAGTTCCAGAATCTTTTGAAGTTGCCATAACAAAAATTCGCACTTTTTCGACATTTATGAATAAGGAATGACTGCAGTACCTTGTGATAGTCTTTTTTGCTATTTTACCTGCGAGTAACTTTTGAGTGAAGGAAAAGCACCACTCTAAGAATAACAATTTTCTAAGTTACTCTTTAGAGGGTATTTTGCATGTGTCATCCATAAATCGCGTTGCATTTATTTTTACAGATTTTTTATAAAGGTGTATGATAGTAACATCTCAAAGGACCATTACTCGAAAAAAATTGTATTTATCTGAGAGGAGTTTCAAAGTGTAATTTCTCGCAGCTGTTTAGTGCACCTAATTAGCATTTTATAAAGTCTGTTGTAAAGTCAGTTTCATCAAACTTAACCTCTTTCATCTAGCTGCAACTTCTTAGTAATTTCCACTCTTCGCTTTCGACTATTGAGACCACCAACATTGCAAAGATGCACTTTGAGAGGAAAAATGCAAGAGGCAATTTCAAATGGCCTTCATTGTTTGCTTCCCATTGAAACTCCAATACCTTTTACCTCCGTACTTTCTACCCTCTAATCATTCAAACTTGTTTTCATTGAAAAAGCGAGCACTTAGAGTGGATCCAGATGACGAGATCGTAAACGTTTGATGGTACAATTGTAGAAAATCTAGGCCAGTCAACAGCTGGTTGACGGGGTATATCTGGCAGGTAAAATCGCTAAAAGCTGCGTTTAGCGCTCCGGTGGAGAAGTGTCGCAGATTCAACATGTTTCAAATGTTCTATTCTGCAAGATTAGATAGCGAACGAAGATTCCTGAGAGCTTTTTGAGTGTAGCAATTCTCGCCAACCTGTCCGTTCCTCCTAGCCACATTTCAATCAAGATGGCGCGCGCAGTTACGATTGCTCGTTTGACGATTCAATCGTACGGGAATCTAGCCTGTTCCATACGATGGTGTGTTCTCATTCGAATGGCGCTGTAGTGCTTATGCAACATGCTCCCCCTAGGGGGAGACAAGAGAGTGATTGATGAGTGTTGCTTTGACAACGCTTTCAATGTGTCAAGCAAGTTTTTGAGTTTTTCAAATGCAAATGTGAGTTTAGAAAAAAGTATGCAAGTGAATTGGAAACCGTTGTAGGTCTGTCCTCATCAATCAAGCCATAATTTAGCAACTTTAGCCTGGTATATCTAGTATAGTAGTCGTCCTCACCCCATTAGTCGCTAGGAGGACAAACTTGAATTTGAATGCGAGCACGCCGACTGCGGTAGACGCGGCACCTTCAGTCTGCAGTTTAAATTTACGCACGTTTTCTTTCTGTTTTTTGGGTTTTGTTTGCTATCTTTTTTTGTGTCCTAGCTATGTTTAAACAGAATGAGCGATGTTGTTGTGGTTAATGTTACATACAGCAGTGTTCCTTCTTTGACTATGATTTTATCTAAGCTTAAAGAATTGTGCAGATGGGGAATTTAAGGCATTAAATTCACTAGAGCAACCCTTTAACGCATGTTGCATCCCAAAAGAGGACTTACGGGCAAAAATCCAATTTTCATCGTTTCTCGAAAATTAGGTAGCTGGAGTTAGAGTCGAAGAGAAGAGCAAACAGTACAAATGTCCTTAGAACAAAATAATTGTCAATTGTAATTACGAAGAATGTTGGAAAACAAAAAAGAACGCAACGACATAAAAACGCAGGAAAACATGCTTAGGCTTAAACTGCGAGCTGAAGAAACTGTGCTTGGCAATCGTCGTGCCCAAATTAAAATTCAAATCTGCCCACCTAGCGACTTGTGGGGTGAGGAAGACTATAAAGTTTACTATGCTTTCTGTTAAAGTGTGCTTGCGCTGTCGAGATTAGCTATATACCCTTGCAATGCCGGTCAACTGCGCGCGCAAAATGCCGGCCCTTACTGGCTTGGCTATTGCTCACCCTCAAATTCGACCGCAAAATCTCTGCACCGCAACACTTTTAATTGAAAAATCCATCGGGCCATGCAAAGGTAATCACAGCTTAAGTCCTCAACGAAGGTATGATGCTCGTTGTCTGGAAGCCTTAAAGTTGAGAAGTCAGCACAAATTCCCTCTTATTTGTTCAATTTTTTGATATTAAGCATTCTTTCTTTTATTCCCCCCACTTTCCTTTCTGAACGAAAGACATTGGAGATCGGTCTATAACTAGTAAACATGACAGCTACGTAGTGCCTATGCGGTCCCGACTACATAATGTCCATAAAGCGCACATTTCTAGTACTAGACATTTATGTGTTAGCTATAATCGCTCATGTGCGCTATATGGCTGTCTTTTAGCGCAAATGCAAGCAAGTTGTCGGCATTCATAAGCCTGATATTGTACCCGCGCAAATGCTGTGGTCACCGCAAGGCCACGATAGTAACCGTCAAATTTATGTCCATTAGTATAGACCTAAAAATTCGATTCTCGGCCACTATGACTGCAGGGCTTTTAGTCATCCTCAGTCTAACTCGGACATAAAAAGCCATGTTTCATTGTAGGCAATTTTCTTAATGGCCATTAACGTTACGAAGCCCTCAACCTCATTCGGGAGTGACAATGAATGCGTCACAACACTCACTTCAATCGGTCATGCATCCAAAGCCTTGATGTGTGCCCCGCCTTGCGTTCTTCAGTGTTGAAGCCTGTATATAAACACCAGAAGGCATTAGCTTGCAGTTGATGCCATACTTGACATCTTTTAGCGTTACTTCTTCTAGCTCCTTCATTACAGTGTTCATAAGCAGTTTCGCTGCATATAGTCAGCAAAGAAATGTCATTACGCAAGCGGTTAATGGTACTCAAGGTAGGGGAAAAAATCCATCTTAATGCTGCACTTTCAATTCACGCTCTAAGTATAACTTCCTGTCATCTTCCCATATTTATTTCAGCCAGCGTGATCTCAAACTTCGATTAAATCTTCATAAGTTTAGTTGTAATATTTGTGTTTATGCTCTAAATTTTTGCTTATTTACCGCTTCGTTTAGGCCGCTAATATTCTACTAACCTTTGTAAAAAAAGGCATCTGCAAAACTCCTTAACACTCTGCGAAGCAAGCTGGCTAATAGTAAGTTTATAAACAGGCATAGATCGTGAACCACTTGTAAACGAGAAAAAGTTCCAGAGATAGTAAGTTAGGGACACACTTTATTCTGAGAATCTTCTCATCTTCGAAACAGGCCTTCCAAAATTTGCAAGACTTTCACAAGGTGGACAAACTCAAATACATGTTTTTCCTTTGAATCAGAGAAGTATGACGAACGAAAAAATTTCTCCAACTAGACCCTATCGGAGATCTTTATGCCTTTGAGATTTGAGAAGGGTGCAACTTAAGTGCAGAGAATTGTTAGTGATATCTTGAGGATTTCTGATCCAAAATTTTTTGTTCGTTTCCTGATTTGGGGCTCAGACCCGGCCTAGTCTTCTTGCCGCTCTCGTCAGAAAAATACTCTTTAAAATAGTGTTTTATTTCTTATGTTTTGGGCATGGTTCGAGTATCCAAAATTGCATTTCACTTCATCATATGGTTGTGAAAAAGTATCGCTCCCATAATCTGTGGCCTTTGCTCCCTCCCAGTCCCAAGTATCAAAATGACTGCAAATAAGCTCGGGGAACAAAGCTGCGACCCCAAATGACCCGCGTGGGATACTTCAAGTGTGTTGGTTTTGACGATCCTTTAGCGATTCTCACGACCCCGTGCCATATGGTCGCTGTCAGCGCAACGTTGCAGATTGAGCAGATACTCCTCTTACCACTACCCGTTTCCGATTTATTTATGAGCCATTTGGACAATTGCCCAGCCAGCACAAATGATACGGGTGCAGCAGACTTTCCTTCATTCGCTACGTCTTTCCAGCCCTCCGCTTGAAACACGGACCTTTTTGGAGCAATTAAATTCTTTGTCTCGCATTCTTCACCACTTTTTGAGAATGCCCACTTAAGCTCTCACTGCCCTACTTCCAAATCCCGCCATCAAATCTTTTACAATGCTAGGATGGACCCAATTTCAGCTCTCGTTCGCGCATCAGCAGTGCTCGGCTCATCGTTCTCATTTTACTTCCGCCAATCCTCTCCAAATTGCCTGCGACACACGGCGCCCCATTGTTTTTGCCATTTGCAGCCCAAAGCCCTTAACGAAATTTGTTTGTCGATGCCCGTTGTCCGAAAACCTTGCCGTCGAAATGTTGAACTTGGCAAATTCGAACATTTTCCTCTTATTTATTTTAGTCGGTTTTTTGATAATATTTATAACTATAACTTTATCATTGTAACTTTGTGTTTTTATTTTCCAGTTTCCCCTTCTCGACTAACTATAAGAATGCCAAGTAACAGAAACGCTCCGTATATAGCCTAACAAGTTTGACGAATATAGTGCGGTTCTTACAACATTTACGCGTGAATGGCCAGAGCGCACATTTACGTATATTTTTACCAGTAGTTCTGTCTAGCAACTGTCTATATGTCCTCCAATTTGCTACCTTCGAATACATTACTAAATGTTCTTATGAAGCAAATCGTACAAGCTCGACTGCCCCATTAATGTAGTGGCGAAATATTTGACGCTAGAAAAAGATACGATTGCTAAGAAGCTAGCTTTTACGTGGCGCAATTACACAAAGTGAGCATCATATCGTTTGAGAGGGGTCTAAAGTCTGTCACTTTCGTGAATCCACTGGGATTTTAAGTCGATCATATCTCCTGAATTTCAAAAATATTACATTTGGCATTGCGCTTCATTTATCCTTTTATTTCATTTTGAACATACATCATGGAAAGGATGTGCTACAGCAAAAAAAAAGATCATAAACTGATCCAACGTAAACATTGATAGTGGAAGAAAAAAGGCAAAAAATTGTATCGACTTTCAGCTTTCGCATTGTATACCCAAAATAAGTTGATAGAGATAATTGAATTGGTACAACATAGCTAATAAAAAATGAATTTATCACAGGGTTAGTGAGTTTTGACAGATTTTCTCGGTGAGAAATTAGACAAACAAGGAACAAAATTGCAAGTAAAACTAATGATCTATTGAATTAAAAGTCCTTTATAAGCTAAATAGTTCCAGACTTTTACATCTGGAGTTTCTTTTCCTTGACAAATTCAAAGCTCAATCTTGAGCCATCAACAAAACCTTCACAATTTTTCTAACTTCTCGTTTTTATGCAATTGTACTATCTTTTTAATTACCTTATCAAGGTTTGTTTTTTTAGCATGACTCATTTCCACTTAACAAACAGAGCGTCTTAAGATGTGTAACATAGTTCTGTAATAATTTTGAACGAACTTATTTTCCACCTTTGAAACTTTTCGTTATTTAGAGTTGGTTGAACTCCTGTGTGAGGTGCATTCAAACCTGCTCATTTTCTCAGGGATTAGTAGTCTTGAAGACTCAAAAGGTTCAAAAAGGTAATGAAGAAAGTTTTCTGGTGTTTCCGGTTGGCATTAGAAGTGGTAATAGTTTTAATCTGATATCCCTCATTGATCCTTCAAAATTTCACACACCTAAATCAATAGATTGGTTACAAAAATTTGACGGACAACAAGGTTTGAATGGAGATTAGTTGGTGTAGTTGCCATGCAAGTTCCTCGAAAGTGCTAATGTTTAGTAAGGCATATATCATCCACATCGAGCTAATATTCAATTATGTAATCACTGGTAATGGTAATTAGCATAAATTAGTTATACCTATTTGAGAAGTGCAAGTGAGGAGGAGTTTTCGTAAGACCGCTGTGTATGGGATTCGTCCTTGTTGACAAGAAATAACTCCTTCCGTTCGGTTAGCAGACATTTTTGTTTTCTTCTGAAAGGAAAAATTTCTGTTTGTTGGTATATAATTTGCAGCAGAGATTGTAGTAATAATACAAACAAGTCCTCACACGATCTTCCTTTGTATCCTGCACCTCAATAGTCTTCTTCTTTCATGCAGTCACTGCAAATTTATATGTTAAACTTATAATTGTATAGTAAGCAATCAGACAGTTGATTGCGCCTAATAAAGCTAAAAACAGCTTCAGCTTATCTCCAGAGACCCTCGAGAGACTATATGCAAAACGTTACGTGCGAATAAAAAACGCTTCTCGTTAGGTAACGGCGGCAATCAATCTCAAACCTGAGTATAAGAGAGCTATCGAAGCTTAATTATCACACTATGTGATTGCCATTGATATAGGAAAGGAGAGGGGATTTACAAGTGAATACTAACAAAAGTAGTGGACTACTAAAAGCACGAGTATTAAGGCAAGAAGCTGGGACCAGTTGCACCAATATCTACATACTGTTGGCACATCTTCTACGATTTTTCAACATGAGCAGATCAGATAAAAAACCCTAATCCATTTAGACAAATCCTTCCACTTTTTGTTACTTTTCGGCATTCTTCTAATCCAAAAACGGCGAAAAAGCAAATTTAACAACCAATTCATGAAACATTAAACACTACTAAGCGACTATTAAGCGACTTCATAGATAGCATATTTATAATCTAACAATAGGGGTCAAAGTGAAAATTCGTTGAAACTTTACTTTCAATATCAACCAAAAGTTTAAGCGGATCAAAAAGGTGAAGAAAGTCCATCCCTAACAAAATCACAGCAGGACTCATAGGTGTTCATACTCTAGATGCACAATAGCAATTGCAAGTCCGCCGTCATTTCAGAAAAATTTCAAAACGTTCGAAAACCTTTGCTGTAAATTTTAGACGAGCTGATTATAAAAATAACTTTGTAGTTTGTAGAGCAGTTTACATGGTATGACCAGAGTTTTGACAATTGTTAGAAACCACTGTTACTGTACTCTATATCTGTCGTAAGTTTTGAATGGTTACAGTAAAGCAGGGCAACTTTAACGTAGTAGCATAATTTCCAACTTTTTCAGATTCTTTTTGGGGAAAGTTTAGTTTATCCAAACTCTTTCAAGCACTTATCATAATTCTACATCGGCCAAAACGAGAGATAATTCGTTTTGTAGTGTACATCTATGTTGTAGTCAGCCGTACACCATGCATCAAAAGATCCGCGATAGCGATAGATTTAGCAATAGATACAGCAGTAGAGATAACCATGTGATACAAGAGTGTTATTAGCGACTAAGCAATTAGCGACTAAGCATCCTTCAAATCTTTGGGGAGCAGTATACTGAAATCGCATTTTGCATTATTTCGACCTCACGCGCAGTCTATGTTTCACTTACTAGTCCAGACCCTCGTCTTCCATATGTTGGCCGCTGAGGACAGCCCCCGTCACATTACGAGTGATCCTTATTCATACGACACTCAGTCGGCTCCCCATAAGTCAAATCCGTCACGTCCACAGCGCCGCTGAGATTTTCCCACAGCTTCTCAACTAGAATACGCGCCAACGAGGCTAGACTTCTTTATAACAAGATCTTTGCGCCCTCAATTCTTCAAATAACCTGTTGCTTTGAGCTTTCTCCGAAAATAAGATAAAAGCGAACTCTTGCTTTGAATCCATATCTTTCGAAAGAGATGTAGCTAGTCACGACTATCAGAGAAAAATCACAAAATTACTCTACTAGAGCGCAGTTGTTGCGTGTTTGCAAGCGTCGGTCGCCATCGCTGAAAAAAAAAAACTACGTCAAATCTACTCCATCAATCTCACATTCTCCAGCTCCGCCTAGCCTGTTACAGCTCATTTCGCTGCACTTTCAATCTTCCTGGGCCTTTCTTTTTCGATTTTCCAAATTCTGTACGATATCTGAATTGGATTTCGCTACTGCAGAAGAAAATTCTGTATCATCTTGCCCTTCGTAATTAGTGAAAGTAGCATTTTGGGTTTATATTTCTCGTTTTTCAGGTATGAGCCGATTACTAGTAGTATTGTTATTGAGTGTAGCAGGATGTTGGGCCAAGCGAAATGGAACAGACACGGTGAGTCGTTTTTTTTTTGTGTTTGTGGTGACGCAGATTTACACATTCACGATATCAAGTGAAGAATTATAGTGGCTCACGTGTTGTAAGGGTCAAGGCTAATTCGTTGCCATGGGCATGAACTAAGAAAATCAGTTATTCCTGCTTATACGACTTTTTCAAACACAAACGGTCGAAATTATCGTTATAAGCAGAACTTGAGAGTGATATGGAACTGATAAAATCTCGAAAATCATGCCGTTTTTTTAT
This sequence comes from Cylicocyclus nassatus, assembly GCA_958299035.1. Lineage (NCBI taxonomy): Eukaryota > Metazoa > Nematoda > Chromadorea > Rhabditida > Strongylidae > Cylicocyclus > Cylicocyclus nassatus. Next base: position 44,406,655 of record CATQJL010000001.1, on the reverse strand, counting down.
CTTCAAACTTGTGCACAAAAAAACAGGTCTTCTTCCATATTTTCATACATATACATATGACCAAGAAAGTGTGTTTCACTCTATGTTTATCAAAAATTTCTTTTGAGCTCATCCTTCAAACACCCCAACAAACAGCTGTTCGTTGTCAATCTCGAAGAAAATTGAATCAAGGGTTTTTATTTGTGGCTCACGTTTCTTTTTATAGAGATGATTTTTATAGTAATTCTGCGCTTTGTCGCTCTTGTTAACTAAGGACATGTGGGGCACTTTGGCTTGTTTTATGATTTATCTCTGTCATAATCCAACTATCAGGTCGGTACGAAAGTCTTGCATAATATAAATGAAATTTAATAACTTTTTAAGTACTAAACCTAAATTCATGGCTCAGTATTTTATAAATAGTAAAAGCGCTCTATAAGGGATGTTATGACTATGGGTTAGCCACCCGAGAACGAAGCCTTCAAAAATAGTGTTACAAGTTCTGCGAAATTGAGTTGGGTGCTAGAAATTCACGGAGGGCCGAGAGCCAGTCCAACAACACTTGTAAAAATTACCATAGGGAAAATCCATCCGTTACTTTGGCAGACTTCAACCTAGTATAATGACACAAAAACAAAAAATTTGGAAAAATTTCATTTCACAGAAGAAATACCCCATTGCTGCACTTTTTCAGCGAAAACATTTCTGACGCTCCAAAAAACATCACAGTGTTTTAACCAAGTCTCGTGTCCAAATTCTGTTTCCAAAGTGTTTCTAGAAAAAACCAGCAATAAGGGAATTTATCCCGTGCAGTGACAATTTTCAGATTGCATTTCCATATAAAATTAAAGCATGCCAAAGTAACGATGGACTTCCGCTAAGAAAGAGATTTTTACAGGTTTTTTGGGCTAGCTGGCGGCACTCCGCGATTTTCTGCCAGCAAACTCAAAAATTCAAATCAAAAAGCCATCTTCGAATACGTATTCTATAGCCGATAACCAAGATCGTTAACACGCTTTATTCAAACAGGCTAACGTTTCGGTGCCTTCACCTTCGTCGGAGCCTCGGCAATCTTCGAATCAAGGTTGAGCAACCACCAAGCACAGTGTCCGAAATTTTAGTCTTCGAAGTTTCGTTCTCGGTGGCTAATTTATAAAATGTTACGCTTGAGCCGTTTAAGGTGGATTCTTTCTACCACGAAGACTAAAATCAAGCTTTTTTATGAGCAAACACAAAGTTAGAATTCCCTGATACTTATGAATTATATAAGAAAGACCAGGGCAGCGAAATTTCCCATTTATCTTTTTTTTCCATTTCAGGTATGAAGAAAATACAGCAATTGTATAAACCAATATTAGACATATATATTCGAGCAAGTAAGAGGACCGCATTTTTGGGGTTGATTTTTGGGATATTCAAAAAATTTGACTGCCCTCGTTGTCATGAATCGCGATAATCAAATAATGACTGGACGATCCAAAATTATAAGTTAGCAAATTTTGCCAAACTGAAAAAACTTCTGTAAGAACCATACAGCGTGACTGAAGAAAATTTCACCCTAATTGGGTGCATGGAGGCAAACTCCAACATAAAAATGTGCTGAAAATCTTATATGAATTGTAAGGGAGCTGTTCTCAAAAAGAAAATTTTTGTCTTGTAAAACCAACGCTCCCTTCCGACTCTCAAACTGTTTGCAATATTCCTCGAAGGAAGTTCACTCAGAATAAGTCATGTCATTTAAGTCTATTCCATGGAAAGTATTCGTTCCGCCTGGAATGCGAAAATTTGTCTCCGAGGTCGTATATTTCGGCAGAAATTCCATGAAGCAATTTAAAGCACCCTATAAACATTGGCAGAATTCACAACTGAAGACAGTTTGTGCAAACAAGCTCGAATAACCTCTTATGATATTCATCTGAACATTTCAGATCGATTTCTGCGCAGAGTACGCCGACTGCATGGGTAGGGCAAATCAAAAGTCAGCCGAATGTCTTGCTGACAACGCCACTGCTGCAGCTAGCTCTGGGAAGGAATTCTGTGAAGGAGCTCTAGAGCTTCATAAAGCACTACAAGCACTCTATGATGAGGTGAGAGAATTTTCCAATTTAACCTTGAAGCAAACGTTAGCCGGGCGAGTTGAGCATAGCAATGAGTATTTTTTTATCGTTGAAAACCGGGGAAAATTACTGTTGAGTGCAGAAACTTGATTGATGCGCTTCGCTGTTTATTTTGAGTTGACATCTAATTTGGGCAGATACTAGGTCGGTCCGAAAGTTCTTCCCGTTTTTTCAACCTGTCATGAAGACATGTGTAATAAAGGCAGGCAAATGCTGATAGGCCTTTTTCCTTTCCAATTCTTATAGTATTTGCTGAAAAAATCATCATAGCTTCTGATTTTGAACCCGCCTCGTGTTGTACAATTAGAAGGCAAACACTCTGATGCTTTGTAAAGTTGGAGTGTTATCATAATCGATCTTTGCAAGTTTAAAACTCCGACGATTTGTTAGTATTTGGAACCTTTGTCTATTTTGCGACTTCGCAAATGAAGACTTTTGAAAAGGTTAATCTAAAAATACTAAAAAGCTAATTGGAGATGCGAGAAGATTGCATTGCATTGGACTTTGTTTGCGCTATCCAACTGCTATCAAAGCTTTTCCAAAAGTTCAAAATGAAGATTTTGAAAAATTGCTAAAGTTGGGCATGGTAAAAACCATGAGTTTGAAATTTCTGCAATTCAAAAACCACCAAAGCAAATGGTCCCAAAACATGAGTATTGGAAAGAGGAAGAAAAGCTGCGCTTGACAGTGCTTAGGGCATTCGCCTGTCTTTATTACACATGTTTTCATGACAGGTTGAAAAAACGGAAATAACCTTCGCACCGACCTAAAATAATGCGCACCAACACGATAAAAGGCAAAGTTGATTAAAGGAAAAATGAAAATGATCCAAAAATCTAGAAATGTTGTAGGTTGCTTTCCGCAGATGGGAGGAGGAGAAGCAACCCCCAATATTTCTAGATTTTTGTCATTTTCCTTTTTCCATTAAATAGCTTTGCCTTCTATGATTGTTCCTCTCCAATTTCAAAGTAAAGATTTTTTCACATTGAGCATATGAATAGTAATGCAATAATCTGCTGTGTAATTCAAATCTGGTGATCTATTTTTTAATTCAAACCGAGCTCTTGCTTTTGGTCTAAAATTAGCAGAATTCAAAAAATCTATCAGTCCAAAAATTTCTGCTCACTGCAAATTTATCGCCATGACCTTGCTCATATCCCCAGCCAAGGTCGGACAGCAGAAAAAATCAGATCAAAATAATGATAGGGAAATTGATAAATGTGTTTTTGCGTCAGCTCACTAATACTTCCATCTTTACCGGGATTGTTCAAAAATTACTGTCTTGCGCAGAAGAAAGAACGAATTTTAATGATTTTTCAGAAGAATGAGCATGTGGAAATTTGTGTTCGCGAGAGGATGCCTGAAGCTGCTAACCTGAGCCATAGAAAATTGGAAAAATGCAGAACCGCCATGAGGAAGGTAAAGTCATTTATTTTTTACATACGCAAAGCTACTGTGTTACATTGTATGCTCGCCTGACTTGGTTATGCAAAAACCATCGCTGACGAAAGCCTATTAATTATTTTTCAGGTAAAACGCGATATGGCAGAAAAGAGACAGAAAAGAAAGGAAAAGAGAGAGAAGAAAGAAAAACCAAAGAGCTGTGCCAGAGAAGCAAAACGTATGCGATGGCAATGCGCTAAGATTGCCAAGTGCTGCAGTGTCGTCAAGGAGTGAGTGAATTAGAATATATACGACTAGAGAAATTTCAAATTTGCACAAAAAATCTGAGTCTAATCATTTCTATTTGTTTTCAGCGGAGAGCGGAGATAAATATTTATTTGAAAATTCGATACTGGCATTATCAGATAATTTTCACGAAAAAAAAACAGCAGAATTACTGGTTCTAATGCAAAGTTTGGTAAATTATTAGGTTGTCCTAAAAAATAAACTCCTCTTCTGAATAAATCAGGCTGTCTGCTTTTCTTGCAGGAGCATTAGGATGTCTTTGATAAAGCGAAGTAAGCTCTTCAAAATGACCACCAAAGGTTCGCCTAATCCTGGTAAAGTTTGAAGCTAAAATCGATAAAAAAAATTTATGACCTGAAAAGTTGGTTGCAAAAAAAATCCTGCGGACCTCAAACTTGGTCATAATCGAATAGACACACAGTAGTTCTCAAATATGCTTTCAATGCATTTCTTATGCTTAGAAAGCGAGGAAAAAAGGATAGTCCAAAAATGACAAACCTCGCCCTCAGCAGCTCCCACATATGTCATTGTGTACTACAACCTACAAGTAAGTACAAACTTGAAATACCTCTGTTCGGCTTTGGTAATTGAGAAGTACCAAGTTTAACGTAAAAAGCGCGAAAAAATGACATTTCTGCATTTTCGGGCCATTCCTTTTAGCTCTGGAAAATAATCGACCGACAACATTTTTGGTACTACTATGTGTCTGCTGTATAATGACGATGTTAGAGGTCCGTACGAATTTTACGGAAAAATATTCGTTATTTAGAATACCTGGAAAGTTTTGATTTTTGGCTCCAGGCTCTGCCTGATTACAAATTAAGTGGATTTTTCGTGGTCATTCTGTATAGCCTGCTTTACTCAATAAAATGCTATCCTAATAGCAGCAGCTTGATTCATTTCATATAAGGAGTTTTACTTTTGGAACAATCTAATAGTAATGCATCACGTTCCAGTCACACTTCGAATTACCGTGGGTGCTAAGAAGAAGATTATGATAGACTCACAATTATACCGGATCAGAGGTACCAAAAACCTACCCAGAAAAACTTCCTCCCAGACAAGACTAGCTCAAAGTCTTGGCAGTACATTGTCCTTCTTACATCTCTTGCTCCCAGCAGGATACTCAAGTGTCTAAGTATCGAAACTTATTTGGATTTTCAAATGCTACTTATTGTTAGTTACAACTCATAATCAGTAGTCCAGGGGCGGAGCCTAAACGATTTTCTTCTTTACAGTGATCTTACCCTTTAAATTACCGCTTTTGAACTGTAAAATATCGGTGACGTTAATGTAGACTTTTTCAGCTGCAATGTCAAATCCTCTGAGCACGATCAGATTGCCGAAAAGAAAAAGGAACTCAAGCAACTCTATTCTACCTGTAACGTTGGTGAAAAGAAGGTTGGTTAATAAATTTACACTGTGAAATTACAGATCCTAAGGGGCAACCACTTTCACTATCGAAATATATCTACCGGCAGTGAACCAGAAATCAACATGCTTATAGTAGGAGAAGTTCTATAAACAAATGACGCAGTAGAGAAGGATCAGAACAGTTAGAATTATGAGCTAGGGTGTTCTCATAGGCTGGGCAAATTTTTAAGTCGAAGCACACAGATCGAATGCGATTGTATATTTTTTGAGATTTTGCTCTTTCTTACTTCATTGAGATTTGAACAAAATCAGATTTTTGCACTTGTAGTTTACAACGAGATGCCCACAGGCACCTGGCTACAAATTATCTACTCTTGACTCGGAAAATGCTTCTAGGCATCCTTGCGCTATCAAAACTTGTGAACACCAATAACTCTGCGGTTAAAAAAAAATTCAAACCTGAGATTGGCCATGATTGCTGAAAAATAAGAAAATGTGCTAGTGCAGTTAGAACTCCGGACCGAACTGAATCAATGAAACGAATCCATTGGTTGTGGAGACAATTCGCTACGGACTGTCGCAGTACTCATGGAGCATCCGAATTTTTGAGAATTCATACTTTTACATAAAACTTGATTCAAAAGTCTACATTCTAGAAGTTGAATCGCAAAAATGAAAAGCAAGGCGGCGAAGAAAACAAAGAGAAGAAGGCGAAAGACGAGAAACCGCATAAGAAGCAACAGAAGGAGCAAAAGAAGAAGAACAAAGAGGAGGAAAACCTGAGCGCTGCTAAAGAGCAAAAGCAAGCCGCTCTCGATAACACCAAAATTGTGAAAGAGGTAAGAGCAAAAAAAATTAGGCTTAAGTCGAACAATAGTCTAAAGCAGACCATTTACCAACGTTGAAAAATCATTGTTCTATGCATTTTTTTCAGCTTCCACCCGCGAAAGTTTGAGTCACTTCACCCTTCACGTACAAAATGGAACCCTTCCGATGTTGAATGATGATTGTGCTACTATTTCGCTTAATGTTGTGCGATGTATATAAGTATTAGCTGCTAATTGTGTTTATTTATCATAAATAAAACTTAAGTATAGCTTCTTTCAAACCGTAACAAGACAAATAATAACAAGGTGCATGAAAAAATCCTCCATATATTTATTTCCTCAAAATTCATAGAAAATCCTGAATTTGTTTAAGCCAGTTCGCATTTTCCGTCGTTAAAAAGTTCAACAGTAAGGTTCAACAGGATACTCCAGAAAATTCAGATAACAAGAACAGAAGAGCCGTTAACAAAGTCCGCTTTTCAAAAGCTGATAATACAATGTAAAAACTCAAATCATTCACTGTTAGATACTGGAAATTTCATAAGGGTGAGACTAGACATCAAACATTATAATTTTCAAAACTCTATAGGCGTAAGAAGACTTTCTAAGAATCACACGATTATTAAAGCGTTACTACCAAGGTGTTAACAGCTGTTCTCAAACAACAGCTGATGCAACAATATATCAACATGCGGAGGAATTCCGGCGAAACTCATAGTAAAAAGGGTATGATAGCTTTCCGATCCTGCGGATAATTCTTGAAAGTTCTTCGGTACCATCGGTGCGTTATTTGCGCGGCAAACATCTGATTCACCACGACAAATATGAGCAAAAACTGCAAAAGGACAAAGTGATGGACTGAAGGAGAGAACCGGAAACTTACCTGGAATGAGTAAGCATGTGGTAAAATTAGCCAAAGCGATGCGTAGATGCCTATCTCAAAAAGAAAGTGCGGACATGACACGTAGTCGAACCAGCCTCCATAGCAAATTCCATGAGCATAATTAGAGATGAGCCCTGAACCGAGCAACTTCCAGTAAGACTCAGAAACAAAATCTATGGCATTTCACAACTTCGTGAAGGCGACATAAAAAGTTGAGCTTAATGATTATAAATATAAGAAAAGCTGACATAACAGATAGAAAAAAACTGAAGAAGAGGAAAAAATGTCCAAAATTAAAAACTCTCACTTTTGGTATAATGCCATGGTTCCAAAACCACGTTGACAAACTTTGATTCACAATATGACGGCGAAAAATGTAGAGGCATAAAGGTATCATATACCATTTTGTTGTTTATGATTTTCGCTTTCAAACGGTATATAACTTTTATTGAAAGTTAGTCAAAGCGATATCGTCTCCTAATTATGCATTACGTAAACTTTGTGGAATAATCGATTGCATTCTGGACCACTTTTTGCACAATTTCGTTTCAAGTTTTTGCCAAAGATGATTCGACTCGATATTCGATTTGTGAGGCTCAAACCATGCTTTTGATTAAGCTATGAGCATACAGAATAATCAGCACATTCCAGTGTGAGTCACAATCAATGGTTTTTTAAAACAAGAAATGCTACCAAACTTTCTTGATAAATCTAGGTAAACATTTTGATAAAAATGTTTTGAGTCAAAGCCTGTAAACGTAATTCTAGGGCACATGGTAGATGTTTTTCCTGCAATACGAAGGTTTGATATCTACTTTTCTTGTTCTTTCCAGGCAGCAATTTGTCTAACCAGGTGAGGGTGCTGGGAGGGGGACTGTATATGTCGACCTAGGTGTGAGATGGGTGTTTTTTTAAGCTGGTGTCATAGATTCTTATGAGATAGGACAAAGTAGCGGTTGCACAAATAATTTTTAGCAGCAATCATTGTGAAAAACATCTTCCAAATACGAGAGTTCACTTCGAAGGACAAAATTAAAGAAAAATACGACACAAATAAAAAAACATTAATAAAAAAACTCACCGTCGGGTGCTCTTCTCAAGGCGGCAAAGTCTTTTGCAATATGATGCTGCTGCTGATTGCAAACGAAGAAAAGAGCCACTCCAATCCATTGCACGGTTGATAACACCGAGGGTGCAACAACTAGTCCTGAAACAATGCAGTACATTCAAGGATTTCGAGATGAATTTAGCTTAATTCAACAAACCATATCTGTCGTCTGCAATCCCTTTCGACTCACAAACGATTGCCAGGGGTAGAATCGCATAGTGAATAAGTCCAACAATATAGTGGAACACATTCATAGTAGTGTCCGAATACACAGAGATGCACAACTTAACGCGAGCCTTTCAGCGAACATCATGCTAGAATAAAGTTAAGGCGACTCACTGATTCCCAAAGCCTTCGCGTAACATGAAACAATATCAAGCTCAAAGCGACCACCGTTGTGGACCAGTTGACTGTAAATGTACAAGATTGTCTACGAAATCGATATCTCAACTGGATTGCGATTTTAACGCATTCACGACACGGCCATTTTATCCATTTCTGCCGTTTTGGACATACGACCCATCCGTACCAACTTCCTCCTGTTTTTTACATTCACCGGTGGGTCGTCTGGTACGAAAGGTATGATTCTAATTAGAGCTCATCCTAGACCAAACATGTGCCGAAACCTCATGTAGTTTTATCATAAACCTGCTATGGTTGGAGATAACGACCCACTAGTAGGCCATGCTGTCGTGAATGTGTTAAACTTCATGAGAAGTACTGGATAAGTACCCGTCGCCGTCTGTACCCCAAAACCCTGCATATCAAGATAAGACTCTACTTTAGTCATTGCTGCACCCATAACACTATTGCTTCAACTACCACTGCTTATTTCCTAGCCCTTTAACTTCGATTTACTCTGAAACATGACACGCGGTATCTTATCAAAGCAAAACATCAAAATTCTACGTTTTTGAGGAACGTTCGTTAGAGTCATCCAGATGGGTGGATATATTCGACCGCCAGCTCAACGTCGGAACAATAACAATTTGAAATTGAAAAATCTTTTTGGCTACAGCTATAGTGAGCAACAGCAATGAACGTAAAATGGCAAAGCAGGAAAAAACAGAACATTACACTGACACTGTGGTTTCACGCGAGTGAGAGTAGCTAGCCCTGCTTGAAGCGCTTTTGTGGGTGCCGTCATTCGATGAGATATCGTCTCAGCGTACAGCAGCCAAGAAATCGTGCATAGACAGCCGAGTAGATAAAAATGCCAGAACCACCTGTAAATAGCAAATGGCAAACTCTGATAAAGGCTATACTTGCGAAAAATCTTACATGATCATGAAACAGAAATGACGAAGCGTTCATGCTGACCTTTTCGGAACAGAAATACTGCGGACGATCTGTATCTTATCCCTCAAGTATAGTGCGGAGACTCCGTACGTGGTAAGAGCTGGGATTATGGATGGACATGATGGGAAGAATAAGGTTAGCATACATGCCACTGCTATTCCTATTGTTACCGTAACGAGGTAAAACGGTAAGAGAGGAAACATCTGAAATAAACCGTTAGATAATTATAGAGAACTCCCGATGCGGCACAACGAAAGGCGAAGATTTGACTTGATGACTAATAGAGTCAAAGGGACAGCGAGCATAGGCGCGATGCCACAGCAGAGAGCAGATGTTGTTCTCAGAGTACCATTTTAATGTTGGCTTTGCACACAAGAAATCGATAGCGCTGCAATTTCATTAATCTTCCAATGACATCCGATACAAGTGAGAAGAATTTCTGTGTCACGAGTGGATGTATGGGAAAATGCCGCATCTCTCAGATCGCAACGAAGCAGTAGGATTCAGTCGGTCAGATGCTGAAATATCGGGAAAAACTTTGCCTGAAGGCATTATCTATGTTATGACCCACGAAAGCTTTTTCTTTACGGGAGTCTCATGGTAGGAGACGCATTGTAATATTAATTTCTGTTCGAGAAATTTATATATCACATAAAATATTGTTTCTGCGCGATAGGGCCTTTCGCATGGCAAAATGAGTAATAAGCTATCCACAGAAAAACCCTTGCTTAAAACTATCAGACTGAAACTGAAAAATGACGCGCTGCACATTTGCATTCTAAAATAGTAGAAATAAAAAGCAAAATAGTAAAAATAATAAAACTAATTAGTCGAAGGCCGAGGGCAGAGTTCACGCGATTTCATCGTCGCGATTAACCGCGACAAGACAACTGCAATAATATCATTACATGCCATTCTTCTTGGACTTCGGTAGTGATAGTCTTCCAACACCACTAACCTTGACTAACTACCAGAGCCGAAATACAAGAAGATCGGCATGCAATGAACTCGTAACACTTATCTTGTAGCGATGAATCACGACGATCAAATCGCGTGAACTCTGCCCGAAGCCTAACAAGTTCGATTAATTGATCGCAAATTTACAAGTAGATCATCCAAAAGGCGGCAATACTTGAAAATCTGAGTAATTCTGAGTAAATATGGGTATGATGCGGAGTGACTGGAATACGAGTTTACTTCGACAGAGGTTTTGATCAGTTAAAAAACTCAAAAAAACTCTAATGAAACGGAATGAAAGTTATGCTCAAAAATATAAGCTAAAAGCTGTGATTTAGCCCTACCGTGCATAAAAAAAGGATTCAGCTCGTAACCTTGCCAGCACTGGCAAACGTAACTTTTTTGAAGAAAATACCCATAAATTTCGCAAATACTTAGTGATTTGCATACTTTTTGGATGTTCTTTCAAATTTTTTGGCGCACTTTTGTGCACAACATAAATAAATAAATAAATAACTTAATTTATCAGAGATTCAAACTTCGAGTGCAGGGTGTGAAAATAAGAATTATCCTTCCAAAGCTTAAGAAGTATTCTGATTGTAAAAGATAGAAAAAAGATTTAGCACAGTTTATATGTTTTGCGACGCTTTTCAGATGGAGAGGATTTCGAGAAGAGGAAAGAGAAAATAAGATGCAGGTTCATCTCTACACCGCGAAACTGTTTCCTCGATGTAGTTCAAATATAAATCATAGTAGTGGTGCAGTTTCTTTGAAAGTTAGTTATTTGAGTGGTAAGCAAAACGAGCATCACGTAAAATTGTAATTGAATCAGTAAGTAATATAGCATCTAGTACTAGCGTCTAGATCGAATCAAAGATCAGTCTGTCGCAACTGCACCTGCATGAGTATGCGTTTATTCACTTACAAAGTGTGACTATAAACAGCAAAAGTTCACCACGCTCAAGAGCCATGCTTCGCCGTGGTCTAGTAGCGATAGCGAGGATTGCACAGTTGTGTAAACATCAAAACGACAGAAGCAAATAAATTCAAGATTATTTTCGGTCATCCAGCAAAGACGTGGGAGTTCACGAGGTTTATGAGAATGACTTGCGAAAGGAGGTGCCATGATACAAAAAAGTACACGTGCGCCGTTGCAAACGTCAGCGAGAGGAAAAATGAAGGCAGCCAAAAAGTGGGACAGCCAAGCAAGAGCGGAACGAGCAGAACAAATTGTGACGAAGCATTCAAAGAAACAAGGAGATATCGCTTGCATCATATTCTAAGAGAAATAGAAAACATGCATGCGGAACAATAAAAAAAAATCTTTGTTGAAAGGATAAATGATATATCGTGCACGTCAACGTTACGAAATGTGAGAGAATTGCAGCATAACATCGCATACGCTTCGAAAGAACACAAAAAACTTTCAAAAAGTTCGGATAACTCGGTGATGAGCTTTGAAGAAGACTACAAGCGCGAAAAGAGTAGCTAAAAGAGAGTCGGCGAAAAATTTCTACGAGTATTGAATCTCGCAGTACATTACAACAAAAAGGGTTCACGTACTAGTTTAGCAGATTAGGAGAGTCACAGGGGCAGGTCGGCACTGCGAGAGTAGAAGTTGTCTCAAAAACTGCTTGTCAGGGAGAAGGGCGAAGCACCAACAAACACAAGAAACTTCGCAAAGTTTTTAGTATATCAAAAATAGATGACATTTGTTCCGTAAGCAGAAATCATGGTGGTGGATGACACCAAAACAACTCGTAAAACTTGCATACTAATTAACATTACCCTCAAAACCACTGCTATAAACGAAAATGAAACGATCAAAGCTTTTCGGAAGTGAAACATTAATGCCATCAAAACGATCAAATAAGTAAAGAACAAATTAATCCATGAGAGATGAGAAGGCCAAAGCTATGATAGAGCCGAAGCAAACCCTATGGAAGTGATTTAGTGAAGACAAAAAACAACAACAGAAGTAAACGAAAAAAGTAAAAGAGACTGAATTGAAGGAGAAATGCAAATGGGAGCGAAATAGACAGAGATTACAGCTTGCGTACAAGTAATTATGAATGACAGATGAGTGGCGACCAGAAACCATTATTCGTCGGAATCCGGCGCTGACCTTAGCTACAGTATATAGCTAACGCGACCATAAAAAACAACCTGGCTGCCTCTTACTTCTCCATTGATATTACTTATCAGGTCATAAAGTGGTCCTGTATTTGATATGATTTGTTGTTTATCCTCTGGATCTTATATATAACTAATCATTTCGCTATCCGTATTCATAATGAATGAGGATCTAAGTTTGCTAACAACTGATGTTGATAGATGACGTAGAAGTATCATTTACGAGTTCTTTTTGTTGTTAAGGATTCCAGAATAAGACTGTCATTGATAAGGATGACTTCATCTCCCTGAATGTATATGTTTTGGGAAGCAGAGGTTCTACTAACTTCATCAAATAAAACTCTTTTATATTCTGGCGAAAAGTTATTGGGGTATCTCAATATTGATAAATTCCATGAGATATCTTAGAGAAACATCAGTTCCTTAGTATTCCCACCTTACGGTATATTGGGAGAGTATCCAAGATGAGGAGAATTTTCAATACCACGGCAAAACCAGAGAGTAAACAAGACAAAATATAGTTTCAAGATGACCTGATGATGTGGTAAGTAAGATTCATATGTAATAAGTAAGATTCATAGCTAAAGGAAAGATAAGAGGCAGCTCGGTCGTCTTTTATGGTCGCGTTAGCTATATATTGTAGCTAGGGTCAGCGCCGGATTCCGACGGATAATGGTTTCTGTGGCGACCTATTCGCTATGAATTAGATACCATTGTTATGCAGCGCGAACAGAGCTGCGCTGGTTGGGATTGGAAGGCGGTGAACACTTCACAAGTGTATACTAATGAATAAAAAAAACTCATGCTGCACACTGCTGATGCGGAGTTCAAAACGGGATCCAAATTTAGGAAAGAGTATCAAGAGATTAGAGAGCCTAACAGCCGCATTAGCAGCAGACCAAGAATTCTACGAAGTTGTCGTTATCAGTCGCTTCCTCGCAATTTGAAAAATGGAAACGAACAGACTGCGTTCGTATGAGATGATGGAAGCAAACGGAATCACCGCTTGGTAGGCAAGAGACCACAGTGTAAACGGTAATGCAAAGAAGAGCTGAGAAAGTTCATGAAAACAACATGGCGGCGAGTGCAGTGCGGAAAGTTGCGCAGCAAGTCTGCAACGACGGGCACAGTGGTGTGAAACACGGCAGGGCTGGTTGGCAACGCAGTGAAGATCGAAATTAGAACTGCGTTCAGCGCCTTGTGGAATGGTCTTGAATAGGAGAAAAAAGAACATACATTTCCATTTCTTTCCATTTTGCTTATTCGACAGTGCTGGAGCTCAAATTGTGTTACCATAAGTTACCGTAATCCGCGCAGGGAAACTAAAGTTGCGGAAATCTTTGGCGATCAGAATATGATGGTACAAGGTTAACCCAGCAGAGGGGGTTTCAAGAAACGCATCGGATCGACTGATTTTTTTTGCGTATCAGGGCCAGGTGTTGGACCGACAGACTGCTGAAAACAATCTAACAGAGTTTGCTCATATCGTGAGTCACCGGTGTAAGCATGTCTACGCATGCTTCTTCGTCGGACGATGACTCATATGTTTAGGGCGTGACGACGACGATCAAGCGACGCTCTCGAGGAGTTGCTCCGATGCCCGGTCGCCGAGTGGACGTTTGTATCACCTCTCCTCGTAACCTCTTTGGGCCGCCGCCGTACCACCAGTGCTCATGCTGATCTCTACTATATGATCTCCTTGTTCGTTGTGCCTATTGTTCATATCCCGATGTTGCTCATTAACCATTGATCTTGCTCATTAATGACACTCATATCGTTATCGCTATAACAGATAAATCATATAAGTTCGGATCAGTGTTTCTACCGGTATGTCAGCACGTCTCCGCGGCGCTACGCTTACTGGATATCCACTTCTCTACTAGTCTTGAAGATGAGCAAACAATGTATCTGAATTCTGAATTAGCTGCCACATTATCACCATAGTTTGTGCCAAAAATGCAAGTACAACACAACTCTCCGGTTAATACATGATGGATTGCATGCGATGTGCGGTTTCTTCTCGGTGCATTCTGTTTTTTTTCTTTTGAAATGTACATCGATACGGTGGACAGATGTTGCAACAATGTGTTTCGAAATGAAATAAGCTATCTTTCTAAACATAGTCGCACACTCGCATTGTCTTGGATTCGTTGTCTCTTGCGGGATGATTCATACGATACAAGATCCATCAAAAAGTGAAACTGATGCTTGAAAACATTCGTCGATACAATGAAGCAGAAGGAAAAGTCAAAGTCAAAATGAGGAGTACGTCTCTGGGATTTGAAAGTAAAGATGGGGAACACAGTGGTTTGGCACATAAACGCACTACACAAGTCTCCGTTCGCATAGTCCTGCAAAAACTGAATAGATTTATAAATTGTCTATGAGCTCGTGACAACTCAATACATCATCCAAGTAGTTAAATCTTTGACACTCATAGATTGTGCTTTGAGAAAAAGGGGTCTGGCGTCAGCCAAGCCCCGAAAATTTTTTTTATAAATCTAACTAATTGACTTACCCGGCTCCGCCCGGCCCTGTCATTATTATATTCGTAATCAGCATGCTCGATTTACCCCCCTGTGCCAACTCCCAGCCCCGTAGCTCAAATTTTGCAAAGAATCGATATCGATCGATGACGAAAAGTAGCCTATGACACCCGCCGGGGCCCGAAGTGTATGTGTGCCAAGTTTGGTCCGTATCGGTTCAGAAATGGAATTTTCTATTCGGAACATACGTACACACATACATACATACACACAGACAGACATACAGACGTTCAGGTTTATATATAAGATTTGAGTTTTCAAAATTTTTTTTGAAAATCATTCCAATTAGCTACAAGTATAAACAAGTCATTTGCAAACTTTTATACTCATGTGAGTCACTTTTAAAAATTTCACGACCCATTCTCGTGGGGAGGGGGGGCAAACCATCAAGGCACCGTCCACCCTAAGTTGAGGGTCTTGGGCTTTTGGCAGCATACGATATTAGGGCTCCCTATCAAGCCAATGCTCAAGTCGCAGCGTAAAATGCCGCTTCTGAAGCGAGAAAATTGCTCCGCAATAACGAAGATGCGCGAGGACCCCAGAGGCACGCCCACCTTATTCATGCCCGCCCAGTGCGCGCCCAGTCATTCATCGTTCCGTAAAGCCGACCTGCGGGTTCTCCGGAATGGGAATTGTTGGGGTTCTCGCGGTTTCTCAACCTTATATTCGGAATCAGGGACATGAGAAGGCCCCGGAACGATCAAATATGGAAGTCGAGAATCTGGGTGGACGGTGCCTTTTAGGGCCAAAGTTGGACATGTGTAAAAAAATGCAGTAAACTTTTCGTGACCTTTTATGGTCGATTTGGACATCCTTTGATCGTAGTCCTTCTCTTCACTACATCTTACTTGTGTGTTGTGCTGAGCGTGCTGTTCGTCAAATACTCTGTGGATGACAATATTATCTCTGAAGAAGAAGCAAAGCTTTCAAGGAAACAGAGAAAGTCATTGTGATTTTTGAAATTGATTAGGTGTTTCGGCCAAATGATTAGGTGCCGGCCTGTTCAACTCTGACACTCTTCAGTAGTACGTATATTGTATTTTTGGAAGGGTTAATGGAGCTGAGGCGGAAGCGGCGGGGCAGGGGGGGGGGCTTTCTTCGAAAATGAGTCGCGAAATCCTTGGAGCCCACATGAGTTACTGATTGTGCCAGTGACTTGCTTTCACTTGTTAATAATTGATACAACGTCTTAAAATTACTGTAGACAAATTTGCCCTGTAAAAAAACTTTCTCGAGGTCTTGGGCCTCCTGGAAAGCATTGCCGAAAAGATTTTCGATAACCACACCTTCTCATGCAGGAGAATTATTTGTCTGCCCCCCCCCACCCCCATCGTTCCATCACCATCACAAAATTTCTCGGACAGCGAGAATACTGACACCTACACTTTGCAATATGACGTATCCCAATAAAATGTATTAATTGTGTTTACAAAGAGAAAAGTCGATGGGAATCAAAATTTCGTTTGCATAATCTCCGCAAAAAATAAATATTGTTTAATCGTGAGGTAATGATGCTAACATGTTCATATTATGTACTACCATGAGATTTATGTGTTTTACAAAGCTGAAAGAAGATTGAGCAGAGTGGGGAAGAAAATTTTGTTTCTGTGACCTTAGGTGTAGTACTCAATGAAAATTGAAACACCTCAGAAGAGAGAAAATATAACCTTGTTGAGGTCATAACGCCAACGATTCACTCCGTAATATATTAGGTTGATTCATAATTAATGCACGTTTTCTATACTTCAACTTCCAACCGAGATAATTCCTTTCTGAAAAAATATTTCTGGGCGCAATAAAAACTGCTGTAACCATCAAATCAGTGGCTATAAAAAAGATACTTTTGCATGACTGTATCTATTACAATAAAGAATTTCTGGCCTGAAGATTGCCAACAACTTTTTTCAGAAGCCTCTACTTTGAGAAAGCATAACTTATGTTGAAATGAAGTACGATGAAGCAGGCTTTGCTCATCGTGTAGCCAAGGGTCTCTTGAGCAGTAATGCCAAGTTTGGATTTTACGGAAAATTTTTGGAAGAAAATATCGCGAAAAAGTCAAAAGTACTCACTTTTTCTAGCATCTCGGCAGGTTCAAAAATCAGTCATTTTTGAAATTATTTCACTTTCCTCCGCTGGAAAGTGAGAAAACCCTAGCACTTTTTTACCATCAAATGAACTAGGTCTATCCTTGCTGAATGGTGCTAAAGATCTGCAATCGCCTTTTGCTTCAAAGTTTTATATGACATGGAAGGGCCGCGACAATCATTCAAGCTCGCAATTGAATTTCTCGGCTCAAAATTCATGGAAATTTTCGTTCAAGTAGCGTCTTGTAGCACAAAGCTTCCCAATCCTTACGCATATTTTTTGAAATTTATGCGACTCTTCCTCATGGATTTAGGGCAAAAAGAGTGACAAACAAAAATTTTGGGATTTATTCTCTTTTATTTGAAGGCTCACAACTTTGGAATCAACGGAGATTTACGAAAGCCAAGGCCCGCGTAAGAAACTACAAAAAACGCTCTTTTAGATAGTGAAAAAAGTTTTTGAGGGAATTGTTTACATATCAAATACCAGTTCTTGGAAGAAAAGGTAGGAAAAACGTGCATTAATTATGAATCAACCTAATAATTTACTAGTTGATTTACCCGGCTCCGCCCGGCCCTGTCATTATTATATTCGTAATCAGCATGCTCGATTACCCCCCTGTGCCAACTCCCAGCCCCGTAGTTCAAATTTTGCAAAAAATCGATAAAATCGATATCGATCGATGACGAAAATAGCCTATGACACCCGCCGGGGCCCGAAGTGTATGTGTGCTAAGTTTGGTCCCGATCGGTTCAGAAATGGAATTTTCTATTCGGAACATACGTACAGACAGACATACAGACAGACAAACAGACATTCAGCTTTATATATAAGATTAGGTGCTTAATTAGATGCCGGCCTTACAGTACATACATAGCCATGTCTGATGTAAGCATGCATTTGGGACCGTAATTCATTTACTCAATCTAGGTTAGTTTCCATTTATTCGACTAGGTGTAATGTCTTCTACGCGTTTGCATAAATTAGCTGCTTTGACTTGCATGAAACTCAATGATGGTCATCAAACGTAAAACACAACTGTTGTATGTTTGATGGCCATTCAAAAAATGATCATTAATAGTCTAGCAGAGAAAAAACTAATGCAATAGAGCAAAAATCATTGGAGGAAGGCAGTATAACGTCAAAACCACATTCGCTACAAAACTGGCCCACCATCGGCAATATTTGTCAAGATCTTGGAAATATACGCAGCACTGACGCTTTTCTAAAGTGTAAAGAAGGCATAGATACGTGTCAGCAATAGCCGTACTGGCTTAAACCTGATGTTGTTGAATATTTGACACGCTGATCAAGGCCATCACTCATTCGAAAGACGTAAGGGCTGTAAAATGAAAGATTCTGCGATGATGCAAAGGTACCGAGCGTTTATCGACGGCGTTGGTGATAGTATACGATATCACAAACAGGGCTCGGCACGAGGTGGCTTACAAGCAAGCTGGATATCGTTTTTGGGACGAAAAGCAAAGGGGGTTTCATTTTGTGACCGAAGAGACACGGAAAATTGGCGACGGCAACCTTTTTTTTAGTCGACGTTTCGTTTTTTGGGGGATTTTGGGGAATTTTTCAGGTTTTTAGAGGAAATTTGGTTGAGGGTCAAAGGGGACTTCGTAAAAATTCCCAAAAGTCAAGGGGGACTTCGTTTTTTCCATTTTCATCTAGCCACCTCGTGCCGAGCCCTTATCACAAATCCAAGAAAATGAAACTTTTCCATAAATTGACATTTTGATACAAAACGGTAATACTTATTTGCATTCAAGCGAGTAATACGGGTGTTTCAAAATTTCTGCTTCCTTACCTTATCTCTGAACTGTTACATAGTTTGTATGTTGGCGGAAAACCATTTATCAAAAGTATTTATTCTCTATCTTGAAGTTTGCCTTCTAATATTATTAAGATATGCTCCCCTGCTCGTAAATTTGCTCACTTTGTAGGTACTGCCTTGAAATGACGACAAAGTGAACCTGGAAAGCTTTTTTGCTCGAATTTTGTAACGTTCACAGCTACAAGGCAAATTTCTTTTAGAAACATGTGTAATGCCGCTGAGGAGTTTTGTTACATATCGCAGACGTAGAGATATTAAACTCAAAATTTTGAACTGGGAAAGCAAAGTTGACCTGACTTCTTGTCTACTATAAGTATTAGGCCGGTCCGAAAGTCTGTGCTAGTCCCTGACTATTCTCAAACCTCGTAGCAACTACAAACAGACATTCTGAAATATATTCGAGGTAGAACATCATCCCCTTTCTCATGTTTATGTTTGTGATTTTTCTTTCACGAGCGCCTAAAAATTTCGCGAAGTTTTCATTTCATTGTTTTTACCTTGTCTACTTTGGCGGTTTCAAATTCTCTAGCTCGCACCTCCGAAGAACCTCTGACTGCCATTAGTTAGAGCAAAGCTTTTGCAATGCGACATTGTTTTCACAGTTGCAGCCAACCTCTCAAAATCGTATGAATTTTCCTAGAGCTGCGCTGAAATCAGCGTGATTTTTAATTCCAACAAATACTTACAATTAGAAAACTTTGATTGAAATTTCAAAATTGATTATCATCAAAAGTTATTTCAAGGAGTGAACGAGGATTACCGATAAAAAATATGGAATTTTTGAAATTCTTCGAACGCACTTTTCGAACTGGAAAAACGGCTTTTCTCTGCATCTATGCGCATATTCGCAAAAAAAGTGTCAAAAAGAGGAGGAAATCTGCACCTATTGCAGATAACCTCTTACTGTAGGTCTACAATAGGCAGATTGTGGTAAGCATGAAACAGACGCATCCTGTGGCCGTATTCATCAACGAACCCTCGAGGTTAAAAGTTACCTCAGCTAGCATTTTAGTTTATAACCCGTATTCACAACATGATCGCAATGAAATTCTCTCATGGGTTAAGTCTACCTTGAGGTAGACTTAACCCATGAGAGAACCTTGAACCTTTAAACGCATAAACCCGTATTCATCATTCTACCTTGAGGTTGAATTTTACCTCAATCATCATCTCTCCACCAACTTTCTATTATGCATCCAAGGTAGAATTTAACCCTAGAATAGCTAGGGTTAAAATCTACCTTGAATTTGCACATAAAGAGTTGAACTCTTTATAAGGACCTCCTTCATTCTAATTTCTGAGGACCTTATTCTGACGCAACCGTTTTCAAGGACGAATATAGTGTGGACCCCGGCTAGGTTCCCATAGGTACTTCCGCAGCGCGCACGCAGCGCGCACCCTTCTCAATGCCTCTTGCCTCACTCATGAGCAGTAGAGCATATTTATGCTCACAAAGGAGAAAAATGTAAAGTGGAAACCTCTAGGTTTCCTTCAAAAGAGACGTATGCAAAAATGAAACGCAGGCACCTTCCATGAATACCTCAAATTCAATCAATGGATGCATATTCCGAACTTGCACTGATAAATAAGTTGTAATAACTATACGTGGAGAAATTAAAGAACAACAGCATCCTTAAAACGTTTCTCTTCGTAAACGTAGGAACTAGAGTGGTCAAAGATTCAAAAAAGTGGATATTTCAGTATTTCAAATGCCTGTTGGCTTCTCGGAAGGCTCAGTTTAGGCTTGAGACACTGTCTACACCTTACACATCAAACCGAAAGGGACTCTTATTTTATAAAAGAAGCTTTTGAAAAAATATTATCTTAATATCCAATTATCTCAATTTTTCAGAGAAAAAAGGGAAAACACAAGACTACTATACAAGGCTGAAGCTCTTAGAACTATTAGAGCACGTGAAATCTCGTCACCGTTCATCGCGAATTGTTTATACCTAAAATAGAGAGAATATAGTATACCAAAAACAAAAAAAAGAGAGAGAAAGGAGGATTTCCATCAGAAGCTAGGACAGGAGACGCACTGAAGGCGTGCGTTGCGGGTGCGTCGCGCAGGTACCTATGGGAAGCTGGCCGGGGTCCACACTATATATTATATCAATACTAGCTCAAATTTCACTTGTTTACTTACACGGAAACCTTTTTTTGTCGAAGTTACCTTTTTAGATGGGAATGTATAAATTTAGCAGAAAACATTCCAAACTGTCTTTTTATTTGTGGAACGTTCCTTAACGAGGAGTTGTGAGCGTTTATTGCAGCATGAATTTACATATACATTTAGGAGGAGTTGCCAAATCTCACTAATCTTCAAATAAAGCAATAATTGTAAGATATATGAGGCTGGACACTAAGTTTTGCACCTAGTTTCATAAATTCAACCTCTTTAATTATGGCGCATTCAAACTTTGGCAATATGTAAAGAGTAATATGTGACACAACTGCGCGCAGATTGCTCAAATTTTGACATGAAATAGGAAAGTTTCAGGCATTTTTCAAAAACTAGTAAATTTTGAGAATTTCTGGAGTTTTAAGCTGAAATGAAGCCGTTACCAGCTTAGACCATGCGCAGTGATCCGGAATCGTGTACGAATTATGGCTAGAAGTTGACTCATTGGCTTAGTAAGAAATAAACAAAATTTAGGGGAGTCGAGATTTGGCGCCCCCACAAAGTCGACCAAGTCGCAGTACGCAAGCGCTGCTGGGGCGACCGTCAATGACTAAAGAGTCAGAAGCTCAATTGTCGCCGAGACTTGACATAAGGCTACTTGACCTATCAGATACGAATATCATATTCATTGGTTAAATAACGCCTCTTTCTTTGTTCAGGGTGGGAATCTATAAATCAAACTTACAGTAACCTTACAAAAAAGCCTTTATCACGCAAGGTCATTATCATTTTTGTGATCAGCATGTCGGATAACATCTATACCAAGTTTCAGCTAAATCTGTCATATTTTATATTTTTTCATACCATATACCTAGCTTAACCCTCATTGTGAAACTGGAATATGGCAGAACAGCAGTTCCCTTGTAGCTTATGTCACAGAAATCGCAATCGCAAAATTAAGTGCATATGTCGAGAGAGAGGAAAGCATTAAATGAGTTGCAAAACTTAGTTTTCAACTATTTGATTATTGGAGTAGCTGTTAAATAAAGTACTTTAATGATTATCATTGCTCCATTGAAGCGCTAAAAATATATTGCCACCATTTTTGTCTTACTTGCACATCCAATTTCCGCTCCAAAAAACGCTCATGCTTTGTCCATAAATTCCGCAGCTAAGGAAAACAGTGGCATCAGCGTTCTAAACCCTTTAACATGGTATCAGAGTCCAGCACGACGGTGGCAAATAGACATCCGCTCAGATAATCGCTGGGGGCAGGCGACCATGCGAATTTTGGGCAAGCACGCACCGGAAAAATAGTTCGCTGATTTCTTGCGGTCCGCTTGAATTTGGAAAATTTTAGCGAAATTTTAGACGAATGTTTGGAGAACAATCGCGGTTTCCTTATAGATTAGCTGCGGCGCAGTGGCGGTACTTTCCGCTGGGAGAAAGCACCTCAAACTTGAGTAATTAAACCAAAGGTGACACCTCTGCCACACAGAGTCTTACCTGTGCTCGACGTGCGCCGAAAATGCGTAAAAAGATTCCGAGCGCTTGCCGAAAGTTTGGTCAGCGCTTGCTGAAAGAAATTATTGGATAGAGGTACGAACGCCTCAATTAGGCGCCGCTTCTGCGAGCTGCTGGTCCTTTCGTCTCACTGTTGTACATCGTGTTGGGACCAGTAGTCCGCGGAGGCGGTGCCAAACTGAGGCGTTCGTCCCTCCACCCGAAATTATTTGCCGAGCGCTTGCAAAAAATGCTGTATCACTGCTCGCTGGCAGAATATGCGATCGTAAAGGAAGTGCCGCCCGCTGAAGGTTTGGCCACGCCCCAAAATTCTGCTGACCGCCTGCAGAAAAGCGCGAGTTTGCGGACCGCCTGCTCAGATAATCGCCGGGGGCAGGCGGCCATGCCATTTTTGGGCAAGCGAGCACCGGAAAAATAGTTCGCTGATTTCTTGCGGTCCGCTTGCAGATATTTGGAAGAATTTTAGCGAAATTTTGAACGAATGCTTGAAGAACAATTGCGGTTTCCTTGCAGATTAGCTGCGGCGCAGTGGCCGCATTCTCGCGGACTTTCCGCAAGAATATGCAAAATTTTCGAGGGCCGCGCGGTCCTTTATGGAGGACCGCGCAGCCCCCAGGTACTTTCCGCTGGAAGAAAGTACCTCAAACTTGAGTAATTAAACCATCGATGACTCCTCTGCCATGTAGAGTCTCACCTTTGCTCGGCGTACACCCGAAACTGCTTAAAAAACGTCCGAGCGCCAGCTGAAAATTTGACCAGCGCTCTCTGAAAGAGATTATTTGACGAGCGCCTGCAGAAAATTCTATGTTGCTGCCCGCTGACAGAACATTAGACAGTAAAGGAAGTGCCGTTCGCTGAAGGTTTGGCCACGCCCCAAAATTCTGCTGACCGTCTGCAGAAAAACGCGAGTTTGCGGACCGCCTGCCCCCGGCGATTGTCTAAGTGCCCCCGCTGATTATCTGAGCGTGAACGACTTTGCCTTTGCCACTATCAATTTTTATGATTTCCCGCTTGATCTCGCCAGTTGCATACAGTCGTTTCATTTCATATGAGCATGTGTGTCATTGCACACACAGTTCACCTTTGGCGTCCCCATCCCGGATTCGTGGGAGAAAGGGTTTGTTCGATAGGGCGATGTAGGTTGTTCGATTGGGCAATTCCCTCCTTAAAAGGACCGTCCTCGTGCTGTTCCGGATCCTAACAAAGAGGCCGGGAGGAGTTTTGGGACCAAAGTTTTACAAACTAAACTATAAGAGTGAAACAGAGTTATGTAAAAATTTTAAAAACTTAAGTGAATCTTTGCGGTATTTCGTTTCATATGATACAGCTCAATTCTAACTCTACTTATACTCTGATGGCCATGAAGCGCGTTCTTCTTCCTAATGTACACGGTGTCCCAAATGTAAGTACTCACTCTTTGATCGGTGGTAACTCTCTTCTCAGGAAGCCTTTTGCTTAGCTGCAAGTACCATGCAGTAGTGCGCTTCAACTTAGGTTTATAGTATGGGGCAAAACACCTATGGCTCTTAACTGCTGTAAGATCGGTAGGAAAATATACAGCGCCATTTTGAAATAGGCCAGCAAAAAAAGCTTCCGAAAAGCTGGAAAGTTGTGTAGCAGTGTTTCAGAGATGCTAACACCATTAGACAACCTTGCTGAGAGTTTCTACGCGTTCCAATTGGTTTAGCCATTTTGGGCCAAAATTCATACATTGATTTCAACCATCGATGTATGTTTTTATAGAAATTTGATAGGAAGTTAAAGGCAGCGGACAGGCAAAATGGACCCCTGTCAGATTTTGGTAGTTTCGGGTAGTGGACCCCCCAAGTACACCGTAGCCCCAACCCCACATTCCAATTCATGCGCTAAGTCCTGAAAAAAGCGCTTCAAAACTCCACCAGCCCCGCCCACTTGCATTGAGTGGGCGTTATTGGTGGAAGTTTGAAGCGCTTTTTTCAGGACTTAGCGCATGAATTGGAAGTTGGGGTTGGGGCTACGGTGTACTTGGGGGGTCCACTACCCGAAACTACCAAAATCTGACAGGGGTCCATTTTGCCTGTCCACTGCCTTTAAGAAGGGCTTTTACTTTGTTAAAAACCCTCTTCAACTTCTATTGTAATACTACAGTAATGAAAAGCTATAGGTGCTTTGCTCCATACCAGCAATCCAAGTTCAAGCCTGCTCTACTGGATGGCTGTTGAATCTAACCGAAAGACTTTGTGTGAGAAGAGATATTAACGATCAAAAAGTGCGTACTAACATTTGAGACAACCCTATATTAATTGCCACGTCCAATCATGTTGAAACATGATTGCTTAGTTCCTCAGAAGACTTTCCTGCCAAACCATGGTAACGTGCACCTACAAGATATACGGCATTATCAACATGGCAGTTGGAAAATCACTAGCAGTAGATTTCATGCACCGCTGATACGTCATGGCATGTTCCGAATAAACGTCAGTGAGTACTCTGTTGACTACCAGGTAGATTTTAACCTCAAGGTAGATTTGTGAATAGCAAAGTTACCGTGAGGTTAAAATCTACCTTGAGACGTGCTCTCAAGGTAAAATTCAACCTCAAGGTTCGTTGATGAATACGGCCACTGCTCCCGATTGCCTGGGATCATTCTTCAGGTCATTTTCCGCTAACAATAGTAGCTAACATTCATTATGACGTCATGCTGTAGAGTACAATTGATGTTGAAACTTAGCGTTCACATTTTAAGCATAATTTGTGTGCCCGTTTTTCGGGCGTATTATTCGCAGTGCGCATTGCACATAAGAAGCTATAGTAAGATTTTCCAAAAAACTCTCTTCACTAATAATTTCGACAGAAAAACGGGAGGCTCTTCTTCAAAGCCGGGAGAAAGAATGATTCTAGAGATATGCGAGGTCTACAAACCATCTATCTAAAATAAGTCCTAGTAGCATCTGGAAAGGCAAATTTTGCATTAGTACTGTGGTCTGCATGCTAATTGCCTACAGGGCTCCTCAAATGCAGAGTCGGGTGGGCCGGCAGCTCCCGCCCTGCGCGGCCGCATTGCGCGTCTGCGAGATATGAACCAGGGCCCGGCATGAGTCGGTTTCCAAGGCTTCTGAAAACGAAGTCTCTCCTGATTTTCGAAAATTTTACGAAGTCCCTTTGGTCCTTATCGGAAGCCTATCAACTTAGGAGAAGATGAAGACATGAAAGAGTCACTAGTCTGAAAGGAAATGTAAAATATGGAAAATTGAAAGTGGAGCTGAGTAATACGCATGCACAAAAGCTTGTCATTGGAGCGCGATATCTAACAGAGCGAGTTATGAAGAAATTGAAGCAAAAACAAGGGAAAGGCGACGATTTGGAAATGTTTCCATGCTCACGGATGAATTCTTGACCGCTCCGAAACTTACGTAAACTTACAAAAATATATGCTCCAGACAATCTCAGATTGTCTGGAGGCCGTCTATAAACGGTGTAATTTTGGAAAAGTTTCTACTTCACATAAGTTTTCAGAACTTTTTGCATAATTTTTCCGTAAATAATAGGATTTAATAATAGGATGTCTACAGTCTAAATTTGGTGTCGTATGCTTGTCTCTAAGTTGTAAACAAACAATTGTCAATTTTGGCTTTGCTTTTAAAGCGCGAGCGCTTTTCGCTGGACACCATAGAGCACGTTCATTGTGTAATAACTTGTCTTCAAAGGTTGTGCTTGAGGAGAGGTGGGGGGGGGGGGGGAGGGAGGGCACGCGGAAGGCGACAATGCGCGCTGAATGCAAGCACTAACATCTCTCTTACTCATTTTTACAGAATTTCACTTGTGGCATCGAGTCACGTATCTGCCCCCCCCCCTCCTACCTTGACGCCGTGTCACTTTAGCACCGAAGAGTTTTGAAAGACACAAAATGGGGACTGTCGCCTTCCGTACCACACCCATGCATGTACACATTTTTTCCGCCCCGGATCCCCGTAAAAAACGATATCCTCTTTGCTTTTTGTCCCAAAAACGAAGTACAGCCTGCTTCCAGACGATCTGTGCCGGGCGCTGGTACGAACCGAGCATCTTGGCAAGCCTCGGTCGACGGCGCTGGCATTTTTTCTCGGCCTTTTCGTCTCTCTTCTTCGTTCTTTCGCCCATTTAGTACTCAACAAGCCTCATCATAATCTTACGATGTAATCTCATGCCAACAGTCTGCGTCACAAAGCTTTTATGCATCTAGCTGATGTTTTAGGATTTCGGCTTGGCAGAGATGAGGTTTTGTAGAATCCCAGCTCCTGTTTGCTCGCCATGCAATTATAGGAGCTGTGTGTTTGTCAACTATGATTACCAACAGTAAACACTGAAAAGTTTGTGATTATCATCATTTCTTCATGATGTTATTGTATAAGGTCCATGTTGCGAAGTTCTATAATTGATGACCCATTTTGTTGTTTTCATCCACCTATCAATGCTTGCTGTTTTTGACTTTGCATACAGGTATGTTTATGATCCTCCCTCGAAGTTGCTGATGTTTCAAAACGCAGGTGTCAGCGAATGGCTTTGTGCATGCCGCGTATTGCACGTCCAGACACAGATGCTACTGCGGCTCAGTCAGTTAGAAAAAATGGTGAGTTTTACTTTTACCTTCGTCTGGGTGTTCTTATTCTTTGCACCCTTTCGCTTTGGGTCTTGTCAATGTTTCGTCTAGATTTTCTTTCATTCTTTCGTTGCGAACGAAAGTTGACTCATTCTAGTGAGTTTGCAAACATGTTTTATTCTTTCTGCGCATACTTTCCTCTGCAGGTATGTTCATAAAGCGTCTGCATCTCTACAATTCCCTCCCACCGAACTCGCATACGATTAAAACAGCATGATGTCTACTCAAGAAATGAAGGGCGCTAAATGAAGAATGTTGACTACTTGATAAATCCGTACTTGTCACACTTTTCCTGAATAAACTCCTTATTTGCCTCGAGCTGTCCGTGTGCAACTTATGATAAACATCGAAATTTATTCGCATGTATCTCTGCAAATGATAACTACATGATTGGACGATCTATTCCAAGAAATTCCCGGCTCTCATACATATAGTCGTGAATCTGTCACGTCTTCAATCTGCTAAATCCCTTCTGCATTCGATGTGGTCCGTCATCAACCTTGTATGAACAAAATGATTCTTGTATGACTTGCAGAAGAAGGTCATGCTAGATCGAAGTTAACCTCCAAAGATATAACCAGGGTTGAGCAAGAGGTCAGGCGCAAGGCTGCCAAATACGACCTCCCCCTCCTCCCTCTCCCTCCCCCCCCCCCCCCACCCAGCTCTGCACCCTTCTTCTCTGTGTACATTTTTACATTACAAAATATTTATTAAGTGCAACAGATTTTCAAAAAAATCCACAATCCAAAGTCATATTAAAGACTCGTGCTTCTTGCGTTTTTTATACTTTTGAGACATTTACAGCATTTATTAGAAATTATTAATTAAATTACATTTATTAGAAAGCGCAGAACGTGGAGGCTATCATGTGGTCCTACAACAACCGGGAACACGGCAACCTCGGTAATCGTTGCCGACAACTTATGGCCGTTTCTTTAGGTGCATCTGCTCATCTGAATCTGCTTCTGTGTCAACAGGAGAACCTTGTCGAAAATGTGGATCCAACGCATCAACCTCTTCCAGAACCATCTTTCAGTTGTAAAAAATGCAAACAAGACTAGTTGAAAACGCAGCAAATAACTGAGAAAAAGCCAATTTGAGAGTATGATTTTGAAATTGACTACCTACCGCGATTATAAGCATGAAAGAGGAAAAGAGGACTTACATTGCTCATTGGTATCGGCTTGGACAACTCGCTGATGATATTGGTGTTATCCACGTTATTTCCAACTTTCAATACCTTTCGTGGAGATCTACATCCTGTCAAGCTCTATTTGGAGCGCGCTAAACAAAAAGAAATCAGCAAAAACACAACGGAACCTAAATAAACTGTTTCATGTATGAGAGAAGAGATAAATTAACAAATCCTTAGCTAAACGAACGGAACTCACCGGCAGTCATAATTTTTGGGGTCGTTATCACCAGCTACAGCGACAACAGGTGGAGTTGAGGTATTATCCTAGAATAACAGGAAATCACGGCAATGCATCGGCAACACATCATCAACTGCACACAAATAATCCATTTTAGTGTAAGGCCTCGGACAGAGTTCACGCGATTTGATCGCCGCGATTCAATCGCTACAACTGTTACGAGTTCACTGCATGCCAGCCGACCAGCTTGCATTTCAGTCGTGATACTTTTCCAGCTCGAAATTTTTGAATGTAAAATGGAAATGAATGAAAATCGCGGCGATTGAATCGCGACGAAAATCGCGTGAACTCCGTCCGAAGCCTAAGGCACACCTCTTGATGTTTCCGCAAGAAAAAAAATTCTAGAAAAGAGGACTCTTACCTTTACGCTGGGTACCTTCTTCAACTCTTGAACGCAAAGGACCTTCCTTAGCGAACGGGCAATCGTCATCGAAGCGAGTTTCATTGGAATTGCCACCTAAAGTATGACACATAAGGATACGATCTAGAGTATTAGCATTTAACGCTTGATCGAAGAGAAGCGCTACCGATAATAACCTGTACGGAGAGCAAGACTACTGAGGCCATTGCTTAAGTTTTCAGAACAGCACATCTGAGGTGACTGCGTTCAGTTTATGATCAACAAGTGTCGAACAGGAGACTTTTCAGAAAAATAAGCAGTAAACCGAGGCCAGATAGAATTCCGAGAAAAGAACAATATACATGTGTACGAATGTAAGCACAGCCTTTTCAGAGAAAAACTTGCGAAAACATGATCACAACAAAAGTCAAAATAAAAGACTAATCGTCCATATCTTTAATTGAAAAATTCAATGCATTTGTGGGGTCATTTGTGGAATTCTATGCATTTTTAATCTGTGTTGTGATCATGAGTCATAGAATCGAAGAGAATGGAAAAGAATGAAAACAATCACTCTATCTAACAGGTCAGAGGAAAGTACAGGTGTAATATTACGAAAGAAGGAAATGATCAGAAGAAAATTCCTGCGGAGCAGTTTGAGGGTGAAATTATTGAGAATCGCGTTAATCCAATTCTAACACGGACATGACACACGTTAAATGGAGAAGTAACACTGCGAAGCAGAAAAGAAGGAAAGTAGGAAAAGGAAGGAGAAAAAACTTCAGGTTGGTGAGAGCCGGAGGTAGGGACGGAAGAACGGAACGGTCGAAAAATGGAGTTTGTCGCCCGCATTCCGTGCAGAAAGACAAGACGCGTTTTACATTACAGTAGGGCGAAATTAACTGAGCAAAAACGACGATCGCCTTCGGTGGATGAGTAGAATAAAACGCTGATAACTTTTTCAGGAGGTGATGAAATCGAACAAAATGTTGGCCTTGGGGAGAGAGAGGATAAATTAATCGTTTTAGTCAGAAACTGAAAAATTTTGATTGATTCAAAGATAAGTTAATGGGGTCAGGCGCAACCCCTCAAAAGTTCAGGCGGCCTGAGCTTTTGAGGTGTTGCGCCTAACCCGATTAACTTTATCACCGAAGAAGCTTTTCCGCCTCAGTTTTATATGATTCGCTAGCACAAACCTCGAAGATTCTGCAGCAGGTGTTTGAGCTCATCTCGACTTGTTTTGGCTTTGTGGTGATCGGTGGAGTTGAAGCACTCGAGGTAGAGAACGCGGTGACCAACATTTTAGCAGTACTTCTCAATCCATTATTTGAAAGCGATATGAAGTCTAATTTATACCGCAGACTGATAAAGAGCAATACTTTGTTTTGAATGCTAAAAAGCTGACTTCTTTCTCTTTTGTGACCAAGTTAATCATGTTTTGAAATCATGCTTTTCAAACGCTAAAAAGTATAATAGGTAATGGTTTGTGGAGCTCGTTGAGGTATTTTGGCATGCTGATCAAGGAAACCATACCCAACTTACATAAAAATCTTCATTGGTAACTTTACGGTACGTGTAATGGAAGAAGGAAAATTTGGCTGAGACTTCGTTAGTCGAGTCAATCAGCTGCTGTTCACGACAGTCATTCTCATCCTCTGATGGAGTTGTGAGATTCACGGTTTGACGCTTTTCTTCTTCAAATTACTCTATCGTAGCATTTCCTCTTTTTTGAACAAATTCGATTCTTGATTACGACCCTCCCTTGCTCTTACCCCCAATACGACCCCCCAGGTCGGGCGCGCCTGACCCCACGCTCAACCCTGGATATAACTTCTTTTTAGAATTTCCCGAAAAACCAATTCCAAGCGAAGTTGTAATAGACGTCTTTTGGTTTGCACTCGATACCGAAATTCTGCGGAAATCCTCAGAGCCTAGACGGAACTTTACTCAGTTGCTACCATATGATAAGCACGGCTGCTGCCCCGAGAAGAACAAGGCCACCAACTCCTTGTGCTCTGTATGTCAGCAGGCTACCAGCGGTATATTACGGCACAAAAGATACCTTAAACTTTTCGTACACATTTAAAACAGCTGCTTACGTGCGTTTGCACGGAAATGCTAAAAGGGAGTTACGGCGCATGCGCGCATATGCACATGGTTGTCAACATGTCAACAAACATTGAATGCTCCCTTTTGCAGACGTTCCTCATGTTTCTCTTTGTATTAATTTGTGAAACAATTTTGCGCTTTGG
This sequence comes from Cylicocyclus nassatus, assembly GCA_958299035.1. Classification (NCBI taxonomy): domain Eukaryota; kingdom Metazoa; phylum Nematoda; class Chromadorea; order Rhabditida; family Strongylidae; genus Cylicocyclus; species Cylicocyclus nassatus. The sequence continues at coordinate 44,375,526 of CATQJL010000001.1, read as the reverse complement.
GCTCTTTTTAGCGAAGTTCGGCCATTGCTTTCGTTGCACAAGCAGAAAGTCTCGTTTATAGGCACCGTCCACCAAGAATTTCGACCTCCATGTTTTTGCCGATCTAGAGCCTTCTCATACTCCTGATTCCAAATATCAAGTCTGAAATCCGCGAAAACCACGAAAAACTCCCGTTTTCAGAACCCGCAGAGCGACTTCTTCAGAACGGTGATTGGCTGGGAGCGCCCGGATGGGCGGGACGAACGTCACGCCCACTCAAAGGGGAGGAGCCAACGTGGCGGTTTCATCCGAACGATTTTCGAAGCAGTTTTCTCGCTTCGGAAGCATCTTTTGCCAGCTCGAGTTGGATAAGTATACAGTTGGGGGCCCCACTTCTGTTAGCCATCAAAATCTCATCGATCCCATTTTGGGTGGACGGTGCCTTTAAGGGGGTATTCGTTAAAAAACTTGCAGTCAAAGGGAATTTCGTTTTGGAAAATCCCTGCCCGCAGCATGACGGGCCTGGTGCTATTCTCCTCCATATAAGATCTTAGTCGAAGCTCATGGTCGACTAGCACCCCCAAAATATCTTATTAGTTCAGGTCTGGAGAGAGGCGAAGACGCGAATTCTCCGGCTGTCACCAACTCAAGACTTCAGTTTAGTGCTACGCAAGTATAGTAAATGAAGTGCATTAACTTACCATCTGTCTATGGTTACCATTTGCTAAACCTGGAGGCTATTGCTGGAAAATGGACCGAAATATTCACGAATTTGTTCTTAACTGCATTTTCATGGGTTCCTTCAAAATTGCTGTATTGAATTAATCTTAAGGTAGCAAGATTGAAGAACCCATGAAACTATCTAATATATTTCTTTTTGAAATTTGCGACAGGAGAGTATCAGAGTTCGCGTAATCCTAAAAAGTGACATTTATCACTTCCTGCCAGAAATAGTCAGGCAAGCACTTTTGGTTAAGTTAACGTCAATATTGCCAAGAGTCGCTCAAGTCAGAAAAGTTTGCAGACAGCATGTGATACCTCACCTCTATCATTATCGCATATGATGCGGATTCTTGATGTCATCTGCATAGGTCATATCTTTGCCTCCATTTTTCATTACGTGCAGGATACTATGACTCACTAAATGGCCTCAGTCATGTGTCGATGAATCTGCCAAAGCAAGGATGCGAATAAACTTTATTGTACCATAAATCAGTACTGCAATTTCAAACAACATACAAATGTGTACACAATAATAATGCGGAGGTTGAGCGATTTAAATTCATCCGGGAAAGGCCCTGTGTCTTGCGTCTCGAATACGACGTTTGCAAAAATAGCAAATATAAAACTATGGGCTACCAAAATAAAGAGAAATGATGCTAAGCAACCACAGCACTAAGCAGCTAAAGCAGAATAACGTCGAGTTGCTCATGCTTCAAGAACACAAGCTAAACAATGTTATGGAAAAGGAAATGTATAAAGTAAGTTGTAGATCATAAGGATAGAGGATCGCTTTCAGACACACACGTTATCGACCAAGCACCAATCGTCGCGTGCCGGTCATGACGACATCCTGTGTGACAGGTCTAGAAAGTGCTTATGAATCACGGTACCACTTCAGAGATCGGAAAGAAAATGAAAGAATGCAATGCTGTAAGCGTTAGTTAGCAAGCGATTACGAAAAAGAAAGGACAGCATAGCTGCGACGTACCGTATTTTAGTTAATAGTGCTGTGGTCGTGAGACAGGGTAGGTGTCAGCAACAAATCTGTAAACACATGTCTTTGTCACTGCCACCACTGTGCACTTTTCCTTTTTTCGTTTAACAATGTCTTTTCCACAAAATTCTCATGCGCTAGGTGGTACCAATTAATCGTATTCGTGATAGGCACCGAAAGTTTACTGATACACAATATCGCTCACCATTCGTCAAGAAAGTCACCAGACCCCACCGGAATTTACCGATATTCGCTCGCATCGCCTTATCTTGGTTCAAAGTGGATTCTGAATCTAAGGGCAACGAACCTTTCTCAATTTGTGCTTATGGTAAGATTATCAGTGTGTTTATTCATTGGTAATCTAATGCTCTACAGTATCCAAACGGACACTTCTACAGGGTGTCCCAAAAAATGTGAACACTGTTTGATTGTCAATAGCTCTCTTGTTTTCACCAAGCTTGAGGTACCATCCTGTAAAGCGAGGTTCACCTTTGAGTTGAAATATGGAACGCTCCGATATTTCTTGGTTACTGTAGGATTACGGTATAAACTTCCAGCAAATAGCGCCGCTGTAGTGGCCTTCTAAAGAAATTCCAAAAAATTTTTCAGGCGTGCTGGTTCCACTACATAAATTTCCAGTTTTTCGAGCTTTTCTGATGGTGAAATCACACTTTTGAGAACATTGAAAGAACGGTCGCTCCCTAAACTGTGATAGCTTATAAAAGAAGCATTACAGTGAAGTGCAACTTTCATACTCAGAATCAGCGACTCTAATTAGTCCAGTATGAAAGTTTTTGACTTGTTTGGTTTTCCTTTCAAAGGCAGTGGCTCGGCAAATCCTCGACCTCTGGGTTTTTTGCTTATCTGTGGTAACTCGACGCGCTGATTCCGTAAATCCACTTTTTAGAGCGCGAAAATGGCGAAAACCAGCATTTCCCAAACTCCTCATTTGGACGGGTGTAATCTTCCTGCCATGGTTAGAGACGCAGAGTCGTTGTGGGATCCCCATGTTTATAGCATTGCGGCATGCAGCCTCTGACGGCGTGAGGGATATCGCAAGCTCGTCCGAGTGCGTGTAAGAATGGCTTGCGCGCACGGGTTTAGGGGCAATTTCCCATTCAGGGGTTGCATGTTGTGCGCTGGGAGCTGCTCCGTTCTCATGTTCAGGCTACAAGCAACCTTCCATATAAAAATTACGAGATGTTCAGTTTTGCCGAGCCACTTGCCTTTAAGGCCAAAGTCGCTTTCAATTTCCTAAAATCCTTCTCGAAGTACCTACCGCTATCCTACAATGATGAAGAGTGATTGATGATTCGCTCCATACTGTAAATCTAAGTTGAACCTCGCGCTACCGAAGGGCACCTCAAGTTCGGCGAAAGACGTGAAAGCAAGAGAGTTTCTAGGATCAGACAGTGTTCACATTTTTTGGGACACCCTGCATATATTAGAAGGTGCACCTCCCGAGTTGTGTCGTAGTGTGCTTTTGAGTTCAGAATTCGTCCGCTCAGAACCAAAATATGGCAATGGAATTTTGGTGAACTTCGGTAGAAGTCGGCGACTTTCCTGACGTTTCAAGTGATGTGGTAAATGATTAATCACCATTATCAGCTGCACTGTTTTTGGGTGGGTACAACAAGTTTTTGCGAAAAGTTTAGATTTTCTTTTTTACTTCGGATTTCTCTCAACCCAGAGGATGTTCGATATTAGCCCAGAAGCTGCATAGTGGAGGATTGGGTAGCCAAAGAAGAAGCTCTTTAAGAATGGTTAGAGGATTTTAAGAAGCCCACATGAGCTACAAACTTTCAAATAGCTCGTCGTTGCTTTTAATCCAATTTTTCAATAACTTCGCAAGAAAGAAGTATTTTTACTAGTAGCTGCCACGACTCCTTTTTTAATGTCTCAGAGATGGCTTGTGAGAAAGTGGCATGCTTCCCAAAAATTCACTGGGGTTTTGTCCTCCCTCCCTCCCCCCTCCCTCCAACCGCCAAAAAAATTTCTGACCGCCATCTCGACAAAATGTAAAAATCGAATATTTACTTTAGACTTATTGGTCCATGCCTTCGCAAAAACTTTATTTCTTAACATAGAGCAAGACTTAAGCTTATCACTTTATCAAAGCCCAATCATCTTCACTTGTAGCAAAGCAAATTACAAAAGAGCTTCTCCTGATAAAATTGCACTTCCACTTTCTCAAATATCATTACAATCAAACGTTCGACATCCACTCAAAAAAGAAATTTCTGACGGGATTATCATACCTAAAGCTAGCATGTTTTTTTCTATCATCCTTTCTAAAGGCAAGTTATCAGAAGTTGATTCATTTCCGATTCCCTATAAAATATCTCATTATTTGAAAAATGCCACCCGTGTGCTCGCAGCCAAAGCGATAGGTTAATGCTAGAGAAGAAGCCCAACCCAGAAGTTTGCAGCAAAACTCACTTGTCTTTCTTAGCAAACACTAATCCCATATCGATCAGGTAGAGCAATCCGCCCAAAAAGTAAAATGCCTAAACTATGCCTTTTGAGCCATTTCTCCAGGAATCAGCAAACTCACCGCAGCAACGGCCCAGCCCTTGACGACGAATTGAATTTGACAGCCAGGTAATCCAGCGCAGCCAGAGACCACACCATTACCAATAGCCTAAATTCTCCGAAATCAAAAATCAGACAGGTGATGATGGAACTTATGTTATTCGTAGTACGTACCATGATGAAGAATGACATGTGATCGAATCCTGTTGCGTACCATGTCTCCACCCCTCCACAGACGAGAAATGCTATCAAAGCTAGCCCAGACGTGAATAATTGCTGTAAGGTATCAATGACAGTAATTATGGCAGAATGAACAAATGTGAAAATCATTACACTATTTCGAGAATTTATATACAACTTGCTGTTTTAAAATATAGAAGTAGCACGTAAAATGGAGTTTGGCAAAAAAAAAACAAATTTTTTAACCATATAATGATTTTTTACTGTTTCGTCCCAAAAAGTCGGTGTCATAGATAAAACTGACGAAAATCTATCAGCGCATTACTGCAATAAAAACAAGACTGACCAATAGCGTTGCTCTTGAAGCACGTTTGGGTCATATTTCTTCAGCCTTTTTTTAAGGATTCTAGTTATTTTAGTACACCCCTTTGAAACCCAATGCTCATTTTGAAGACTAAAAATGCCGTAAAGTTGAATTCTTCCCTTTCTATTCTATTATCTTTTTCTTTTTTTCATCCTGAATTCTCCTGCTCTCATAACCTTCAGCTGCGGAATTGGTCAACTGATAGATAATGGATTTTAAAGAGCGCTTGAAAAAAATGTACCCATCGACGGACTACCATTCGCGTTCATGTTGTATCAGCTGGTTTTATCCATGGTAGTGACCGCACAAAGGATTTCACCACAGAGTATTTATTTAATGATAGCTTAGCCATGTTTTCGCTCTATGCAGCAGCATCGCGATGGACGAGTTAGTAAATTATGTTGCCCAACAGATAATCTTCAGTGCGGGCGATTACTCAATATCCGGTTCATGGCTCGTACGTCACGGCCATTCGGCACTAGTTGAACAACACAATAGGATGCGGCACCACCAAAACATTCATAAGTCCGCGAGTTGTTTAGAATGGACAAACGGATGCGAAAATCAGTTCCATTGATGCGAAACTCTTTCTACTGACAAATTCCCATCTTTTTGCAAAATGCAAGCAGGGCTCGGTATGAAGTGCATATGAAATTTTCAAGAGTGAAGTTTTCTACAACAGTGTAAAAAATTTTGATGAGTTGGTAAATGTTCGCTCCATAACAATCTGCGCGAAAAATGGAGGTACGTGAGAGAAGAGAATATGGAAAGTTGGGGGATGCTAGCGAGGTAAAAGGGGTGTATGTCAGAGGCCGATTTTTATTGCCAGATGACTTCAAATAGCGCCTGATAAGTGTTTAATAACATTCTAAAGTGTTAGAATTTTAGAGGGAGACATATTAGATAGTTGCATAGGCTGCTCAATCTTGTTACTTTAGAGTTAATTCAAAACAGCAATCTCGAAGGTAAAAGACCTATAATGTAGTTATAGACAAATTTTCAAATATCGGACCGTTTTCTAGCAAAAGCGTCCAAGCTCAGCAAGCGGTAATCTCAGACAATTAGTAAGCCCATCCACTTCATCTGGCACTTTTTGGACACACGCAGCATTAGCACTGAACTGGAGTTCTTAATTGGTGACTGCCGGAAAAATCGCGCCTCTGGACCGTCTCCCAGATAAAAGGTAGTCTATATACCAGAACCATAGCGCAGAGGAACTTGGAGTTAGGGCGGTTGGATACTAGTAGTCAGGGCTCAATATGAACTATATGTTTATGCAAACAATAAAAAAATTAGTTAAAGAGTAGGAAAAATCGAGTCTTTGCTTTTTGCCACCTTAGACGTTAAGGTAACATCGTAACCTTTGTTTGCGCTAAGACCTTCATTAGCAAAAGTTTTATTGATTTTTTCTACACTTGGTTCAAGGACTCTCTTAGTTCAGAGGAGTTCAGAGGTTCATTTTCACTGTAATAATCCTAGACCAGCTTGCCCATGATCTATGCCTAGCCCTGAGTGGAGAAACTCTGGGTTGTGTTCCAGTACAAACCTTACAACCCTAACCTCCTCTCACCTCCCCACTCCCCCCCCCCCCTTCTCCAGTTTGACAGATTACCAGCTGTTCACCGAACGATTATAGAATCTACAAGTGCAGCGGCACTCCCCAATCATTGTCTCTGATCTGTTCGATCAGAGAGAGTACATGCCATAAGTGGCTTAGTCCATATCTCTTTTATTAGGATTTGGTGACCAAACTGCACACTCATAAAGCATTTGCACCTGACTACAGTAAGACAAAAAGGTAGGTAGCAATTACGGTAGCTTAGGTTGAAACTTCCGCTCGATCACCACTTAGGCTTTACAATCCGCATAGTTTATCACTGGGGTTCAAAAAGAAAGCAGTAGGATTGTTCACTTTAGTAAATAGCAGTAGGATTGTTCACCCAGTAAAGTTTAGTGATGTCTCAAAAATTGGAAATCAGCTTCTACCCCCTCTGCAAGTCTGGCAGCCTAACATAATCGTATTCCATAAACCTGTAGTCACAATCAAAAATTCCCATAAGCGCTTTACAGCCAAGTACATTTGCTAGGCTTTCAAAAAACCGGAATTTTGCTTCGTCGACAGCATCGAATTTAGATGCGAAAAAATCTGCAAAATTTTGCATAAACTGTCGCAATGCATATTTCGCACATAATTCCCATACTCCGACGAAATACGACCGAGTTTGGTATATAGCCGAATGCTGATTTGCTTTCAAGAGCTTTTTGATCTAGACCAAAAATTTTCCTAATGTTTGCAGATAGCAAAAAGAGATACATATTGATTGTTTATCTGCAATATACTAGTAGACAATTTTTTATGTGAGGAAATGGCACTTTGAGTGATTCTGATTTTTATTGCTTACAATCCGACGTAATTTCCACAGGTTGTGATGTATGACTACAAACAAAGAGACTGGGGAAGGAAAAATTGCTTACATGATTTAACAGCGAGCTTCGCTAATCTCGTGATGTTTAACTTTTAGATTTCACAAATTACGCCCACAATTGCTCAGTTTCATGAGTGAAAGTAATTAAAGTACACTTTTTTGAAAAGGACCTGTTCAGATACGGTAAGACCAAAACTTTTATACTCAAACACAATTAATTTCAAAATTTTGCTCAATTTTTTTTTTCAAAAGTCTCTCTTCGCCGAGTTTTCAGTCTTGCTCAGTACCTGTACATAAAACCACAACAATCTTCAATGGATTAACTTACCGCGTATGTCAGGTTGTGACCGATGGCCAAGTGCACACAGCTCATCCCTACAGTAACTAATGCGAGAAAAAGTGTGATGACGATCAGAGCCACTTGTCCATAAACGCTAAAAGAGCAATCATCAGTAACTTCATTTGAAAAATATCGTCATAAAAATTTCATGTTGATGTGTAGAAAGTTTAAAAAGGAGGACATTACTTGACCGCCCATAGCTCTCTCCAAAACATAAAAAATTGGGCCTTGAGTTTTTACTGCGAATTCGTCATACGCAAAAAGCATATGCAAAACGTTTCAAAAACAATTTTTTAAAAGAAAAACAGTGTGAATCAGACCTAACCAAAGATTCAAATTTCATCATTAGGGGAGTTGCGACCAGTAGAAAAAAAGCGATCGCAAGCAGGACTTGCTCAGTTAGCAAATCTAAGCAGTAATTATCATTCAAAAAGGGAAGTTCTAAAACTTGGGCCAAATTTTGGTGCGTCATTTCCGTGTAAAGTTTGTCTCTTCAGAGTTTTGTACGAAATGGTTCCTCTTCGGGATGGCTTGCAGAAAGCGCAGTGAAGGAGCTATTAAGCCCGCATTTCATGAACAGCCTTCATTTTTACGACTGATATCACAGCCTTCATCCACCACGATCAGCTGAAGTCCATCTGTGCAAATGAATGAGGTTGTTTGTATCGATTACGCCTGGTCCAACCAATTATAGAAGTGGTTCGAAATAAATCAGTTTCCCACAAAGGCATAAAAATATTTTTTTGTTTGATTTTATTTATTTATGAAGACACTCGAGTGCACCGAAAAAAGAACTCAGAAAAAAATTCGAACAAGAGTAGTGCGAATTTTATAGCATTTTTTATCCCTGCAAATATTCTCAGGATACCCATCCATGCAAAGAGATTTTCTTTGCTGTAATAAATCACAGCTCATTCTTAAGTGCTCAACCTTGAGCAAGTACATAATACTAACCAAGGAGTTTCTATATCGCGTGACTGCGTGAGATCTTGGAAATTGTGGACGGTTCAAGAGTTTGATGGCGAAATTGTTGAGAGGATCGGAAACCATTCAAACAGCAATTGTTTGAACACTTGAAATTAAGAAAGAAAGTGAAGAGTGTGGAAGTTGTTGTCATGCAGCCATCCGGTTACAAGAAACTTATTTTCAAGAGAGATGTTCCGTGTGAGATTTGACGGAAGTTCAGGGAAAGGATATGATAGAGAATTTTTTCAAGCCATAAACAACTCACTTTTCTCCTCTTCCTTGGAAATGCAATGCATTGCTCCATCGATCAGCGTTCATCGGGAAGATACTGTTTTGACCTATAATAAAGATGTAAGTCATTACAGTGTAGCGATAATTTATGATGGGTCTTTGGCCAGAATTGGAAAATATCTGAATCATCCAAAATTAGTAGTTTACCTGGGCATATCTCTCTGCTTATCGGTTGACCATTGAGATACCGAGAAAAGCATGCGCCGGGGGCAACGAGGATTAGAATCATTGCCACTATCGCCAGACACTGAACGATTTACTCTGACATAATTTCTCCTATTAAGATTCGTCAAGTCAAAATACTCTGTCTAGCCTTATGCAAATGAAAACCCCCGCAAACTTCTATAATAAATATGGAGGGTCATCATTGACTATTCAGGAGTCTGGTCTCCTCAATGTTACTTATTTAAATTATTTTGTACCTCCACATTTTCTGCACCAAATAAAACAATCATGAACAAGCAAACAAGTTTGTATTTCTAACACTCAAGTGTTACGTCTGTCCAAACATTTCGAAAAAAATCGCAGTCAAAGCAAAAGTGCATCACGGTCAAGTACAGGATTGAAGCATAACATGTTTAAAAGATTTCCGATTCCGATTTTTTTGCATTTATTCACGCATTAGTCTGACCAGAAAAGTGCTTTCAGTTCAAGTGGCCTTTGATTTTCCACAACAATCTGTAGAGCTTGAACGAAGTTGATCCAAATTTGTTTTTGCTACCTGTGGAGCTCCTCTAAACGCTGGGTCGTAAGCATTTTGAAAGAAATATAAATGCAGGGTCTGGGAATAAATCATTGCGGTCCTTCACGCTCAATAAAGGAGGAAATAATTAGAAAAAAGTATCCATAGCATAAAGTTCTCTGATATCCGACATTAGCTAATTTGGACGTTTCTGGATGATTTAACTTTTCGACCCACAAGCGCTCATAACGCGAGATCCGGAGGCACAGCAGAGACCAAAAACAAATCTGGATTCAGCGTTCAATGCTCTTTATAATGATGTAGATCTCAAAAAGAGCACTTCGAACAAAAACACTTCCCTTGCGAGAGGCTAAAGTCCATTTCCTTTGAAACTACTGTGCCAAATCTTACCAAAATAAATAGACGAATGATAAATGACACGCCAGCAAGGGCTCTTGGAGACACCATCGTTCAAATGACTTGCAATTGTACAGTATACCAGTTGTCTAAAAGTGAGAACTTTGAAGACATTTTGGTAGAGGCAGCAATTTGAAGGAGTAGTTCAGATGGAAGAGGTAAAAGAACAAAGCTTCGTGCAGGTGACAAAATGTTCAGGGACTACAGCAAAATGTCAAATGAAGTACAAAACATGAGATCGGCAGCCATGAATAGACCCAGCTGGGCTCGATACTAATCAATGGATGAAATGAATTCGCAACGCCTGGCATCGATGTGGATGCATAGGGACACGACGAGAGCGGTTACGAGTTCGACACCACAGCGATGATGGCGATGATGCGCGGCAAACAGTATTATGTAAAATCGACCGGATGTGCGCATTCACGCTTTTTCACTCGGGGGGCTGATGTCCCTCCCCCGGCCATAGAGACGAGCGAGGAAGTTCGCCGAACAAAAGCAATCCCCATGTGCACTGATGCAGAGCAAAAACCGCGCACTGTCGGAATATTGCGAATTGGGGCTGCTCGGCGATCGGTGACTGTGATGTGGGATGTTTATCGAGGATTTCGATCATAATCCCGTTGAGGCAAGTGGAAAAGGCGATTCGCACTGTGGGCATACGGATGTGTACAAGTGACTTTGTTTTCCAGCTGAGGTGGCTGATCCACAAACATTCAGAAAAGACAAAAAAAATCGTTTGCAAGTATAGAGAGATTTGAAAAAATGCTCATAGTGCATCGCCCAACTAAACAAAAGATTGGGGCATTTTTAGCTAATTTTAAACTTTCAGCTTCAATATTTGATTAAGTAAAAGATTACAATCTACAACTCTTGGATAAACTACTAGCTTACATTCAAAGAAGCAAAGCTCCATAACAAACTTCAGAGTGTTTTCGACTTATCAAGGGTGGAATGCCCACATGTTTGGGAGAAGACAATGCTTGACAATCTCCAGAGCTTTCGCAGCTCTGGATCCCAACAAAAGACTTCATGGCATGAGGTTAGATTAGAGAAGTTCTGGAACTTTGCATGATGATGACAGAGTCGGAAAAAATATGGATGCAAAAAAGAATTTCACAATATTCAATCACAGCGCTTTCAGCACCGTTTTGAAGAGTAGCTTCAACGTGATTTATCAAAAAATAACTGATTATGTCTGATTTCAAAATTCTTGAGAGGACATAATTTTCAAAGGAAAGTACGTAACAGATGACTACCGATAATAGCCTATACGTATTGAGTTCTAGCATATCATTACAGCCTTTGCTCGTAAAAAAGCGGTTTTTCACGGAAGATGACTATACTATAAGCACAAATGATAAATAATAAATTTATCAACACACAAAGAGTTTGCAGCTACAGAGGTGAAAGATGCGCTGCGCAAATCGCCATCAGGAGCTTCATACAATTTCCCACGACTTTCTTGCTTAGAAATAAACCGACTTGACAATAAATAGCTGTTACATCTCAAACTTTTATTCACACAGACCACAGTAGATTGTACTAAGCTCCTGAAAAAGGCAAGTGTTGCTACTCATGCACATTGGTATATGAAGAGCATATTCAGTACGAACACTTCAACAATAGATGAGTCATTATAAAAGAGACACGTACTTGTTTTGTTTGACTGAATGCTTTGTTTTCAGGAATTTTCGCACTAAAGGCAAATGCACAGAACGTCGAAACATCAGTTTGCGGTAGATGCATGAGTCAAAACTAAAAGTCGACACCCTTCAATTCGTGCACTAGAGAAATGGCGATAATATGGGTTTGCGCAACTGCTCTGAATATGCATGACAAGTCAACATTGCACAGGAAACCTCCTCAACGTCATTATAAGTGAACTCGGTTCATAGAACGAGTGCCATTCAAAGTGTTCAACTTCTACTTCACCTGCAAATATTGGCAATAGAGAAAAGAAAAATTTCGTTTGCTCATTATGAAAAGATGACGCGATGGTCCACAAAGAAAGAACAACGAACAAAACCGTCGTCAAATTTTGATGTAACTCTGTGGAACTCACGTGGGTTTTTCAAACTCACCCCAGACCTTATTGGAGGCAACATAGAGATAAAAAAGTGCAGATGGCTTATGCATTTTTGAAATTCTGGATTAGGCAAATTCAGTCTCGCCAAAAAAGCAATGTCCTGAACTGATTTCACCGCTACAAAGTGCAGTTTGTAGACAAACACAGTTACCAATACTGCTAGTTGATGATTAGCAGATTATCAGGCGCATGAAAGTCACCAACTCTACAGTAGCTGATGGTCAGCAGATGGTAAATGTGTAAATATGAAATATAGATTTATAATATGGAATAATAATAAATGTGTACGAGCTTTGCTGACAGACCGGATGAACAATGCTCTATTTGCAGTATATGCAAACACATGAATGAAGTGATGAGCTGCGATGTGTTCAGACTTTTGTTAATTTTTATGCAACCAAGGCAGTGCGAATTTGACAAAAGGCTTTTCATAGTTTACTGCGGAGATACTCGCATGCATGTTTCCGTTTTCAAGCAGTCTAAGGTGAAGACCATGCAGCGGAGGTTCCCCATTTTCAACGTCTACCTTTGTGATATCAAACAAATCCTGCGGAACCTCTGCAGATTTTTCTCGTCCTGCGGAATTCCCGTTGAATTGTCTGCGTGAATATCCGTCTATTCCTGTCAAGTAGGCAGGTCTCGAATGATTATCCAGCTGCTTTGCCAATTAAGGTCTGTATCGTTGTGAATTTTTGGTTATGTTGTATGACGTATTATCCAAACGTCGGGTAAATAGGTTGACAAGGGAAGGGTAACTGGTGAAAAAGACCTTCAATATAAAACGTGTTTTTCGAGACGGACTCCAAGGACTTCTCGTCTGTATAATATTCCAAAATTGAGCATTTTGCCATAATGATTTATACAATCTTGAATATTGTGCCATGGATGTTGTTAGATTAACCATTTACGAATAAAAAACACTATCCCAACTCACTAAAAATCATATTAAGCTCAGACAAACTGCTTCAGAACGTTTTAGTCTGAAGAAGCTTGTTTTGGCTTCTCTGACTGTAGAAAAGGCAACGATCTCACTAAGTTTTCTTTTGTTAGAATTTCTGAAACGAACTTTTCTGTTCCTGTTCTATGAAGGAAGTGAACACACCCATAGCTGAAAACAAAATAATCTTAAGTGGCACTGCGCCCAAACCTCTTATGCGCTGATTCAGTTCTGTTGAAAAACTTTCACTCGCAAACATGAATCAAACATACACATACGCTAGTACGCCAATCCCTGCAGCATCGCTGCCGATGCGCTAATGCAGAAAATTTACATACAAGAATGGAACTGATGAATTTTCCCGTGCGATCCAGTTAGATAGCTTATAGCAAACAGCTCGGCAGAAGTTGTGCTGTGATAAACTCAAGACATACAATTTGCAGAGATCACTATTCTCTGATGCAAAGTTGTTTGTGATTGGAACCCCTCACTGTGTAAATTGCAGTTCTCAATTCTTTAGCCACCCAGAGGATTTCGCACTAGTTGTGACTTTTGTTAAAGATAACGTTCTGCCCAAATTGAAAGTGATATCTTGATGCTATATTGTAGCGGGACCCCTAAAAAGCAGACGCCCACTTCTCACCGCAGAAGATGAATATCAAAGCGAGTAAAAGCTCCAAGAGTTAGCAGGGATTATGTTGGCTCCGCCCAGCAACCTGTGTGTTCCGAGATTATCGAATTTGCATATGTTCTGTCTGTCTTAAAGCCCATTTGCGTGTACTTATCTTCAGATCACCCCGTTGTTGGGCGGAGTCAGCTAGCCGCTTCTACATTCTAGAACGGTTTTCTCGCTTTGGAATTCATCTTCTGCAGCGAAACTCGGGCGACTGCTTAGTTAAGGATCCCGCTATCATATAGCATCAAACTTTTATCAGCCTCAATACAGGTGGAATGTGGCTTCATAGATCCGTCGCTTTTCATTTTGTAGCCGCTAGAACCAACTCTACCAATCGAGTGTTCAATGGAGTTAAATCTAGGAAACCAAAGCCCAAGCTTCGGTCTTTGTCAAACAGGGCCCGGCACAGATTGTCTAGAAGCAGGCTGGACTTCGTTTTTGGAGCAAAAAGCAAAGGAGATATCGTTTTTGACGATTCGGGGCCCAGCACCAAGAATAAGCGCCATTTAGTCGAATAAAAGCTTTTCAGACAGGTTATCACATGATTGACATGCTCTATCGTGTATGGCGAAAAGTGCGCGCAATTTGAAAGCAAGGCTAAAATAAACAAATTGCTTGTTTACAGTGCACACAAAGTCATATGACACCAAAATTGTACTGTATACATTAAAAATTATTTGCAAAAGAATTATGTAAAAAGGTTTGAAAACTTATGTGAAGTAATACGTTTTTCAAAATTAGATCGTCTCCAGACGGCCACCAGACGATCTGAGATCGTCTGGGGCATATATTTCTGTCACTTCACATAAGTTTTGTATTTTTATATCATGGACGGATTCCCCGGTCAAGAATCTACCCCTGAGCATGAAAACATTTTCATATCGTTGACTTTTGTTTTTTGCATTAATTTTCTCATATATCGCTTTGTAAAATATCGCGCTCCAATCCCAAACTCCTGTGCATGCGTAGTACTCAGCTCCAAATTGGATTTTCACTCTTATCCTAAGTTTTATCTTTCAGACTAGTAACTATTTCTTGTTTTCATCTTCTCCTAAGCAAATAGGTCAAAGGGGACTTCGTGAAACTTCCGAAAGTCATGGAAGACTTCGTTTTCAGAAACGCTAGAAACCGACTCGTGCCGGGCCCTGTTGTCAAAGCATCCATAATTGTTACGTTATTCAAATACCAATGTGGGAATTCCTGTGGAAGCAACCTCGTCTAGCAAACAACATTGCTACTGCATACGGAGATAAATAGATAGGATATTAGAAGGACATTCAGGTAAAAGTGACTCAGAAAATAACTGCTAACAAAGAATTGAAATAACGGTTTTCGACAGCATTTGAAAAGTTTGAGAATTTAGAGTAAAAACACGACACCGACTGCAATGCCTTCTTCTTTTCCCACAAGAGACCTAGAAGTTCAAGAATCAGCCAAAGACAGCAGAGTTTCCTATGCCGAAATCAAGAATATCAAGTTAGAGCATTGATTCGAGACAATGATGGAAACGGACTTTGTATGAGAGAAATGCCTTCGGCAACAACTCTTAGAGTGATGGTATTTGCTGTTCTGCTTAACATAAATGACGCGGGAAGGTGTAATCATACTGCTCCGATCCCGTAATCCGAGCAACAGAACAGAAAACTGGAATCTTCAGTGATCAAGTGTCGGTGATCCTCTGATCACCGACGGGCCTCTAAGGGTTAGAATTCCCACACTCTGTCAACATAGTTGAGCCAGAGCTAGGTTTAGGAGAGCTGATGATTTGTGGAAGAAACACTCACTTGAAGCGTACGCCCTAAGCATAAATGGGGAAAGAGTGATTGCTTTGTAGTCCAGAGTTTTACTTGATATTCTGCATAGAGAGCAAGTCTCGCTCGATGCTCGCCAGGAACAGGTTCCACGATCAACGAGGCATAACGCCGACTCATTCGACAAACGTGCTATCGACAATACTCGCAAAAATTCCAACGGGGGATTACGTCGTTGTTCGGAGTATGAGAAGGCTGTTTCGAATTTTTCTGACGGAACTGAGTCAATAGGGTGTCGCTAACACTTCTAGACGATTAGCAACATTTTTTGCATGATACACGACAGACTGTTCGTAAGTCTATAAAACTCACAAAGTCTTTTGTTTTTTTTTGCATTCGCAAAATCGTTGCATAGCCTTTACAGTCTTATAATAGTACAAGCCAAAGCTAAAGATGCACATACTATTACAAAGCTTGGTGGAAAAGGTCGTTGGGTTTTGTAATGCATGCCGCTCTCGGATAGAGAGTCATCAAACGTAATTTTCCATTCATACCTTAGCTATAGCAGAAGAAACTCTTATTATTTCGCCACCAAGCTGATAATACTGTTGATGTGATCTGTTCCATACAGTACGGCTCTTATTTTAAGAAATAACCGAAATTAACCGCTGCCGCAGATTTGGTTAGGCAGGCGCTATACTCCTCGAGGAGTATAGCATGGCGACGACCGATATGCATCAAATACGTGTAAAGCCGGCGATTTTTGTCGCCGATATTGTCGATCGGCAGTCGCTAAGACTGGCGATTGCCAGTCGCCAGTGTTGCCGACAACACATTAAAGGCAGTGTCTCACCAAAGTTGAGGTCGGGCGGATCTTCACATATTCTGTAATAGGGAGCTCTAAATAGGCCAGTGCAACAGGTCCCACTCAATTTGACCCTCTCCACGCTGAGAAAAATTCGCTCAAAATGGTACGCGGAGAGCGAGTTGGTACGCGCGGACGACTCCTTCGATCTCCCCCTTTACGCGTTTGAACATGTCCCTCCACTTGGCATCCACCTCCCCTCTGCTGCTGCCACTGTGGTTGAGGCTGAAGTTGGAAGGCACAACTCGTCCACGTTGCTTCCGCGGGGCCTCCAGAAAACGGGGTTTTTGGGAACCTCGTGCGATTCTAAGCCCATACAGTGCTAGACAGGGTCCGACAGGCCTGCAAAATGCAAAAATCTCAGCAACTAAATTTTGGTGAGACACTGCCTTTAAATGTGTATCGATTGGACGTGTGATAACTTGTTAGCTCGATACGCATAGAAGACACAGTCGCCAGTATTGGCGACTGGCGATCGCCCGTCGCCATGCTATACTCCTCGAGGAGTATAGCGCCTGCCTTAGGGCAGATCATTCAATATGCAAATCCGCCAATCTGGCTGCCTATCGTGCTGCTACCGTAACCAAACAAGCACTTCCATATGTCAGAAGGTGAGCATCGTCGAGATGAACCGAGTGATTCGGATTCAGATTTCGCACAATAACATTTGAGTGCGACACGAAGTTTGGAGAACCCTAGTGTCGCCGCGGTCATTTTTCACAAATTACGAGCGGTATTGTAGTATTTAGCATGCAACCGTCCTTTTTATAAAGTCACTTTTGTGTTTTTGTTGTCCCATAGTGATTCTGTAACCATGATAAACCCTTGACCTCGGCTCCAGTGCAGATCCAAAAAGTGATGCAATTACACCAGGTAACTGGAATGCAGAGACTGTAGTATATCGTGACGTACTGTAGGTAGAGATGGTTTTGGTATACGAGTACAGGTTATATAATCTGTTAAGATGTGACTGGCTCATGAGGGAACAACAAGCTTTTCTTGGCCAACATGGGTAATAATGAACCTCCCACAGCCACCAAGGAAGTGCCTACGATGGGCAGAAACTTCTCATCTCAGTTGGATTTGATTCTTCGAAAATACTGCATCATCATTAGCTCTGGAAGGAGATTTTTTTTTGCAAAAAACAGATTTTGCGCGTTCACGGTAGTTCTGGGTATCAGCATCGTCTTGATTAACACTTCACTGAGAGCAACTAATGACGCAGCTTGTACTTTTTCGAAACACGATCAAAGTGCCTCATATGTCCAGCATAAGACATCTTGTGGAATACTTCCAAGTGAATATGTTTCACTGCGAGCTTGTTGTACAAGCTCTGATTGTCTCCAATGTCATGCTCTTAAACTCAATTCACTACAAATCGTTGACGTTTTAATCGTATTCTATACAAATTATACCTAACGAAAACGGTTCATCCAACTGATGTACCGGGAATGTGAGACTCACATATGCAAAACACATACGGCTGAAGAAAGCGGAAAATGGTAATAGAAAACAACGAAAACTATAAACAGATATAATGAATGCCTCAAAATAAATAAGATTATCAAATATCTAGCAAGTCGTGATGATGAATAAAAAGTGGGAGATGGCAGTATCAAACAATATGAATGAACAAAAATTATGCAGAAGCGATTAGGGTTAAGCCGATATGAATAGAATTCTAGACTATCAAAGGAAATTCAGTCATTACTCTAGCGATGTCAGCATCAGCAATTGTTTGAGCACCTTTGTTTGACTTGTTTCACGAATTTCACCAGCAAGGAACATTTCGTCGACAACGGAGTACACCTGAAAAAATTCATTACAAACCCTTTGCGGAAGAAAATTCGCAGAGCTGGGAAGTACGACAATTGCATCTGCATTACCCTAATGCGACCTCCTCAGTGAAGAGTAGGTGATATAGAATTAGATTAAGAAGACTTTCGCAGAGGGACCCCCCAGAGTATGATTTCTGCAGAATTCACGTAAATTTGATTAAAAGTTGGTTTTCAAAGTTCCACGGCTTGAAAAAATGTGCAAATCTCACTTCATCTGTGACTGTCCTATCTTTGAGCCCGTTCGAATTATTAGGTTGTAACAGTAACATAATTCTTGAGACACCCCCACTTCTTAAGGCAATAAGTCCGTTCGCATTTTTGATAGGGGTCAAGGATACCATTCGATAGAACAAAGCAAGCTCTACAAGACTTGGTGCAAAAGTTCGCACCAACTTCGACCAACTGTAAGTTTGCATCCGAAACATGAGTCATACTGAAGGCTCAAAAAATCGCGAAAAATTCATATTTTTGTTCAAAATCCTCGAATCTCCAAACTTGAACATAAAAACTGCACACTTCATCAGAAAACTCATATGTACTGTTCCTAGATTTTTCCTCGTTTAAAAATCGAGAAAACGAAAATTTCATGTTTATACAAAAACGAAACTATGCTGTTTTCACTCATGTAATTGTATACTACAAGCCCTTAAGAGTATAACCGAAGATTTTTACTTTTCCACAGCCCCTAGTTTTCAAAAATTACCGAATTTAGCTCTCCTCTCTCGGGTGGGTGTTCCATGCTAATCAATATTTCTCGAAAACTACGGCTTGTAGAAGCTTAAAATATACGTTTATACTCCTAAAAGCTTGTAGTATACAAGTACATGAGTGAAAACAACATAGCTCCGTTTTTGTATAAGCATGAAAATTTTCGTTTTCTCGATTTCTAAATGAAAAGAAAAATCCACAAACGATACCTATGAATGTCTGATGTAGTGTGCAAATTTTATGAGCAAGTTGGAGATTCGTAGGACTCTTCTGAATAAAGATATGAATTTTTCGCGATTTTTGAGCATAGAGTACAATGCAGTTCTAAGTGCAAACCTACGGTGAGTCGGGTGCGAATTTCTAACCATCTTGTACAGCTTGCTTTGCCCTATCAAATGGTATCCTGGATCCCTACTGAAGATATGAGCTTTGTGACTTATCGCCGAATCGGAGTCATCAAGTTTCACAATGTCAGCTTGAGATCATGCTTTGATCAAGTCAAATCTTCTAACAATCTTGATTTTACCTACGCATAGCAGTCAAATGATGTCTATCTTATCTAAATCTCAGTGATCTAATAAATAAATGACCAACAGTCATTCATTCGCTTCGTGAGCTCGGCGCCAACGATATTTGTCAAAAAATTGAAAGTTAAAGAGGGGTTTCAAGATAATGCTATATATATATATATATATATATATATATATATATATATATAAAACCTTACCGGTTCCGTTTTCAGCAAATATATCTCAATATAATACATATACTGACTCGGCTTTCATTTAACGCCTACTACCTCAGGAACGAGTAAGACAGCGTATGCTTACGAGGAAAGAGAACACGAATTGTCTACTGCATAACCCTCGAAAAAAATGACAATGATGATGCTGTATATGTAACAATCACTGTTTCCTACCAATGCTTGTTTAAGATAGACACTGGGAATGCTCTGAACCCTAAGACCAAGATAGACTCAGGGTAATTGAGAAGCGATGGTCGCAGCATTGTCAAGCAAACCACCATATCTTCCAGAGTCGTTTAAGCAAACAAGGATGTACAAGGATGAATAATAAAGGAATGTGCACTCACCTTATAAAAGTTGAAAACCAAATCTAGTTCGCACACATTGTGAAAATATTCATTCAGCACCTATGATAGCATGAGCATGGCAAAATGATAGTGGACCTCAGATTTACACTTACCTCTACAAAATTGTGTATAGCTTCCAGATAATACAGGTTATTGTCCATGATATCGACACAGATACAGAAGTAGAGCCCCGCGTAACGGCGGTAAACAATTTTGAAGTTTCGGAACTAAAATACCCGTTATAAGAAAGCAAGAGCAATCATAAGCAAAAGCAACTAATTGAAGCAACTTACCTCAACAAAATTCGTGTGCTTGGCATCTCGAACTGTTACACAGGCATGAACTTCTTCAATCAACTTCTGCAAGTAGAAAGTGATGCGGCAAGAACGATGAATACAACAGATGAAAGCGCAAAACCATTCCGCTCAAAAAGTTGCTGCAGATTGCCCCATTTTTCTGCTTACTACGGATCAAACCTAGCCAAGGACTTTTATTACACTAGTGAACCAGTAACTGAAGGCGTTAAATTGCATCCGAGCGCTTCTTTTTGAACTGAGCTAATGATTCTTTATATATTAGATATGGGATAAATAGCAAAGCTCATATTTGGTGAACATTCGTCTCAAGACGTGCGAGATCTTCACATAATACAGGGTGTCCCAAATGTGACTGTTTGACCGCTGATAACTCTCCTACTTTCATGTCTTTCACCGAGCGTGAGGTACCATTCTGTAGAGCGAGGTTCATCTTAGATCTACATGGAGCAAATCGTCGATCGCTCTTTATTACTGTAAGATTACAATATAAACTTCCAACATATGGAGATTCACACAGTGACACGAATCTCCGATCTTTCTTTGTTACTGTAGCATTACGATGTAAACTTCCAGCATATGGCCCCACTGTGGAATAGGCCTTTTCATGAAAAAACATCCAAAAACTCCATAAATTTGTGTAGCAAGGTCTTCAGGCGGGCTGATTTCACTACATAACTTTCTATCAGTTTTTCGCGCTTTTTAATGGTGTAATCAGACTTCAAACATTGGAAAAACAGTCGCTATTCTAAAATTGAATTAACTTGTGAAAGAGGCATTACAGTAAAGTGCAACTTTCATATTCAAGATCGGCTCTCAGATTCGTGTGGAGGCGTGTTGCGGACTTCCTGATTTTATTAAAAAGCAAAACGAGAAAGTACGAAAACGATGCTATAACGTGGAAGTTTAACAAGTTTATTCTGAAAGTCAGGGAGGTCCGCAACCCCCCCCCCCCCCCTTCACACGAATCTGGAAGCCGTTGATAAAACCAGCGACTTTGCTTGTCCAGCACAGGAAAAACTGTTAATTTCCCAAAATCCTCTTGAAGTTCCTACCGTTATGCTACAGTAATGAAGAGTGATTGATGATTCGCTCCATACTGTAGATCTAGGTTAAACCGAGGCTCTACATAATACCCCCTCAAGCTCGGCGAAAGACGTGAAAGCAAGGGAGTTATTAGCGATCAGACAGTGTTCACATTTTTAGGATACCCTGTATAGACTACTTATCGTTCCAACAATAAGCATACACAAACCATAGAAAGAAACATGAATACGTACCTGCTTCTCATCGTCATCGAAATGCATATACCATTTGGCAAGACGAGTTTTCCCTGCGCGGTTCTGGATAAGGATGAATCGGATCATCCCAAGTCAGAAAAACTGAAAATTCAGATTATGCACAAGGAAACCACAATTGGAAGTCAATGAAAATTGCTGTAGATGTACATCAAGACCACTCGCGAGAACGATGTTGTATCGATCGCAAAGTGGCAATTTGCCACTCTACGCACCTTTAATAGATTAGAGCGCGATAAGCGCCCTTTCCACCACTGCGTTACTGTTTTCCTGTTGTCGTGAGGCTGATGATACAGTTCCAAAATTAGTGATTTTCTTTCGAACAGGGAGTGAAGGGAATCGATATCGCCATATATGAGGTTACTCTGAGGCCAGGACAACTGGAGCAAGAATGTTCGATGATAGTGACATTTTAGGTGGAAAAACTGTTAATGACCTGGGGTTTTTTCAAAGCTTCCTTCCACTACATTATTGCATCACATCAGTCATGTAAAGAAAATCAAGGTAGACGGAAGCGAGGAATAGAGGGGTTAGTGGCGATGTACGAAATTGCGCGCGCCGATCTGGCAGACTTCTCGATTTCTTAGACGAGTTGCTTCGAAAAGTATTCGGCAAGCTCGAGGGTTGATTAGTGACGGAGGTTAGTATGAATAAAAGGTCCAGACTTGACCAAAATGCTAGAATCTTATACAAAGTGCTGCTGTATAGTCGTAGCTTTCACATCTCATCCACTTTTTGTTGCAGTTACGACGCTCAGCAAGCATACGACCTTGAATACTTTTTTTAAAATAATTTCTCATTCTAAACTTCCGCGCAACAGCTACTTCACAAAAATAGAGATTTCTGAGAGCATGTGTGAAAACTCGCAATATAACTCTCCATACTTTTCCGCGGATTTTATTTTCAAATAGATTCAACAACGGTGCTGTGTGCTAGGAGTTTCTACCGTAATCCTGCAGCAATAAGATCAATCGGTAGTCGAAGCCAGGTCTACGAAAAGTACTTGAATAATGAAACTTGTAGAAAGAGAGATATATTATCAAAATGTGCACATACGAGACACCCTATATAAAGCTCAATGTCTGTGTGCCCGTTTTCCTGTGTCTATGTATCGTCTGTCTCTCAGGCTTAATATCGTACATCCCCAGAATTGTTCCCATATGAATGCCTTTCGATCATTTTAACACGTTAATCCAGCAAATTTGAGGGCTTATTCGAAGTTGACATTTAACACGTTGACGACCTTGTGTATCCGCACGTATGCACGCCCTGACTCCCGTTTAGCATTTTCGTGCATCCGCGCATATGCATGCTAGTTTTTTGGGTGCAAACGAAAAGTTTTGAGGTAACTTCTATGCAGTAATACTATTAGTGGCCTGATTGTCTTACAGAACACAGGGCATCGCGGCAGCTGTGCAGAAGTTTTGGCCGCAAAAATGGGTAATCAGTCCTTTTTTGATGTAGTCAATATACATGCTAATTACGTTTTCTCGAGAAGGTGAAAACTCTGTATAGCTGTTTTGAAATCAAACAAAGATGAATCAGGCAAAAAACATCTGGTTTTACAATGCTTTTCTCGAAGAGCGATTCGCCATTGCATGGATTATTGGAGGGAAAATCGATGCAAAAACCTTGATTTGTGTAAGTCCTGGCAAGGCTCTGTGATATACCTGTATGTCTGAACAAAGTTCGCATGTTTTATTGATAAGTGACAAAAAGACTCCCACATAATGTTTCCGTGCATCCGCGCGTATGCACGGGCCAAATGCGCGAAGGACGTTAGTGGGAGTTTCGCCCAAAATGGCGCGGTCGTCAACGTGTTAAAGTGATCGAAAGAAGCCACATTGATGGTTCTTATAGGAACAATTCCGCGGATGCACCATGCCTTCGCTTGTCTATACGTAGCGGTGGCAGCAAAGCATTTGATACGTATCGATTGCGACGAAATGAAGCTACTGCCTCTCGCTGCACCCGCTAACGCAAAAGGCCCATACCTTACGAATCATTCTTGAGAAGCGCCGCAACTGATTTATAGCGAACTGACGCTTACTACTGTGAGCTTATCTCAGGTGCTTTGAGCTCAATCTGTTTTCGGTCGAAACTATTTTCACCAATTTTCGAGCTGCAACAGCTCCTCAAGGATGAATTTTGTCTTTTTCACACCCAAGTCACGAAAAATTCAAGATTATCATAAAGTACAATTTTTGGAGGCGGATAGGGGAAGTATTGCAGAGTGAACTAAGGGGTATTTGGATTTGAAAAGCTATGAAGTAATTAAAACCAACTACGGATAGGCGAGGAAATTAGGAAGCCACTGGCAATGCTTTCAAATAAGATTTGACCTGCAGCGAACTTTCATCAGGATCACTGCCTAAGAAACCCTAATTCTGCTGGGACATCCATTATCCTGGCTTTCAAAAGTAAGCACTACACTCAAACATACCCTTATATATGTACCAGTGCTTCTCCTCTGCTTCGCAGAGGTTCCAGCGGCCATCATGAAGATAAAATCAAGCGCTGCAGCTTCTCCAGACTTTAAATGAAGCAGTGGCAAGTACCAGGATATTTTATATATGAACTTATTTTGCCTAGTTTACCATTACTTTCTATTGATCCAGGCACGATCCAGTGAAAGTGAGTTTTATCTTTGTGGAACGAATCCAAATCTTTTGCCGTCATCTGTTTCATATCTGCCTTTTTGCAAATATATCAGGCTGTAATAGCAATGCAGGTTTTTCAAATTTTGACTAATAAGCACAAATTTTTACACATGTAATTTCCGTGTGCATTGAAGACTTTGTAATTTACAAAACTTAAACCTGAATTTGGCCTGATCCGGCAACAATAAGCAGGTTCAGTCAGCTATCCAACTCGCAATGAAGCAATAAGATTGAGTAGCAGTTTTTAATTCTTAGTTCTAAAATTTTTCATAGTCCTGATAGCAGGAACAACCTCAAAAAATCATTTTAATAATGTCTTAATATTTAGAGGTCATTTGAAATTCGGATAAAATTCGATTTTAAAGTGATCTCCGCATTTTGATCATTATTTGAAAGTGGATTTTCCTGATTTTGGTCGTATCTGAAATTACAAATTGTGGATAGAGGTCATTCAAAATAAACATTGGTAGAGACCTTGGTTTTATTGACTGTAAGGGCATATCAAAATAAGGAGAGAGGGGAAGGGGAAGCGACTGTTGGATTACGGTCTATGTCCATGTTTCATCCTACTACTTCAAGAATCTGTAAGACCGCACCAAATTTCTGTTTTTTTTGTTGTTGTGATATACGTCCAATTACCGTTTAGACACCGTAACTCCGCTAAATGGACCCGCAGGTATAAATGAATGCCATAATCCCTACCGTAATTTCGCCATATGGCCGAAGCGAAAAACGACACCGTATTCGTAAGCAGCGCGTCGAATAACCCACAGCGCCTAAACTTCACAAAATTTTGAAATTTTTTGTTCAACAGTGCACCACGATACCAAATTCATGCTTGCTAAAACTGCGAGCAAAATGTACACCTTAGGACTTTTTAGGCGCACTTCTTCATCTGCACACTGCTCTTCTTTCTCTAGCCAAACTCAGAGCTAACTCTGAGTTCAGCGGGAGCCTGGAATGCGCACCAAACTCGAGTTAACGAGGACCTCAGCTATGCTTTTCGTCGCGTAGCTTCTTGTGTGGATCGAGTTACGCTATGTCCCCATACTCGGGATAAACTACGTCTTAGGGGTATAATACCATATATCACTCTTCTCTCCAGGTTTGTTCATGCACGTGTTATGGGCCCTGAAAGGTGCGCGTTAACTCGGAGTTAACTCTGAGTTGAGCTGCGCGTTTCAACAGCTTTACTACCGATCCTAATACTGCAATGAGCTTTACAGCCTTATTACATGACAATGGGAAAATGCTCGGTTGAAGCTTAAGCTTTCATTTTCCCACATGCAAGGAAACAAATCAATAAATCGATAGAAGGACCCAGCTAATCGTCGCAAAAAGTAGCCTATCTTTTACTAGCCTATCTTTTACGTCGTGTCTCATGTATAGGAGAGCAAAATTCAGCCTCTTTCATTCACACACAAAGTAGTGTACAAGCTACAAACATTCTAACGAACAAAGTTACAGGTTTGAGTTTTATATATATAGTGACCGCCAAAAAAGTTGCAGACAAGCCGCCTTCCTTTTTTCATCGCTCATTTTCGGATAGAAAACAATGATGAAAAAATGATTGGATTGCATGAGGTGATAGAGTTATTCAAGGGCTACAACCCACACATTGTGCTTTCTAGAAAATATGTATAAGAATTTTAAAAGTCTTTTCCTGAAAAAGTCCGAAAATGGCCGCGTCACAATGTCGCGATTAATTCTTCAAACGCGAAAATTTTCCTATAGGTCTTCGTTTGGAGGAAAAACAGAAGTTTTCTTGAAAGAAAAGCATATTATATTATAGAGCTAATTGAGGACAATAATCAGGTAGTGGTTACTTTCAAAAAAAAACCAAGCTTAAACTTTATTTTGCTTTTTTCCAAAAGATAACATCTAATTATCTTTTTCAAGCCAAATTCCTTCACTCACATGGAAACCTATTCAAAACATCCTAATAGAGCTGTTCAGATAAAATGGATGCTCTCTGCCATCCTCTACGATATGCGTGCTGGTGAGTTCCTTGGCTGAAAATGACTGCATGCACATGACCCCGTCTGCACCTCACCACTGACCTGCATCGCTTTGCAGGCTTGTAGCTCGGCCAGTAGTCACTCTACGAGCCCGCAAGTAGGCTCATTCAAAAGACCGTGATTTCCTTGACGCGATGGTACGCAAATGAGTTGAGTTTGGGAAGACCCGGAAATTTGACGGATGGGGTGAAAAAGCGCAGCCTCAGTAGTAGGCTAAGATTTTTTCAGCTAATGCTAAACAGAGCTTCTTTCGCTACCAGTTTCATCCTAGAGGTTTGAGAATGTAAATCTTCTTGTAATAGATCCATTTCGAAGCTCTAAGACTGTTCTGAGGGTGAGAAGAGCTTTCCCTCCAATCACCTTCAAGGCTGCGCTTCTTCACCCCATCTGTCAAACCTCCGAGATTTTTCTTACTCAACTTATTTGCGCACCATGGTGTCGAGGAAGTTACGCTCTTTCGAATGAGCCTGCTTGCAGGCTCTTAGAGTAACTGCTGGCCGAGCTACAAGCCTGCAAAGCGGTGCAGGTCAGTGGTGAGGTGCAGATGGGGTCATGTGCACGCACTGTCAGGAGTCATTTTCAGCCAAGAAACTCACCAGCACACGTCCGATGCATAGAGTATGGCAAAGCGCATCCATTTTATTTGAACGTTTGTTAGGATGTTTTGAATAGGTTTCCATGTAAAGAAATTTGGCTTGAAAGAGTAATTAGAAGTTATATTTAGGAAAAAAGCAAAATAAAGTTTAAGCTTGGTTTTTTGAAAGTAACCACTACCTGATTATTGTCCTCATTAGCTCTATAATATAGTATGCTTATCTGTCAAAAAAACTTCTGTTTTTGCTCCAAACAAAGACCTATAGGAAAATTTTCGCGTTTGAAGAATTAATGTCTGCGACATTGTGACGCGGCCATTTTCGGACTTTTTTTTAGGAAAAGACTTTTAAAATTCTTGGAATACATATTTTCCAGAAAACGCAAAGTGTTGGTTATACCTCTTGAAGAGCTCTATCACCAAATGCAATCCAATCATTTTTTCATCTTTGCTTTTTATCAGAAATTGAGCGATGAAAAAGGAAGGCGGCTTGTCTGCAAGTTTTTGGCGGTCACTGTATGTAGATGATGAAGGATATCGTTCTCCATGATTAGCCGTTAAGCGGCCGCTTCGCAAGCCGATCGGTAGCTGCTTGCCCGCTGCAGTTGTATGAAAGGCAAAACCTTGATTTGAAACGTAAATTACTGTTGATATATCACTGCTGATGGTCTGCTGCGCACCATAATCCTCGTTATCACTCTTTCAAATGGACGAAAAGAGACCGTTCCAAGTCAATTTTGTCTCAGTCTAATCTTCGAGGTCTTGACTGCATGTAGGTATCAAAAACTGTAGATTTCCTCTATCCAGATGTTTTAGAAGGCAAACTAGAGGGAATATTTCCGCAACCTGTATTTCTATCATAAGCTTTAGTTTGTAATCGCGATGGTTGAGGAGACTGGCTCTAAGGATTCAGTCTCATAATATTAAACAAATGGAACATCATATTTGCTTACGATGCGACACGGCGAGCTGTTCACTTGAGTGCTGCTTTGTGCGATGAGCGCATAAGCTGCAGACCAGTCTTCTTCCGTTGTTCCCCTATCGCATCACGGAGCAAGCAGGATCACAATGTTAAGAGACACATTTGATGAAGATAATATGTGGTCATTGAGAAAGGCACAGCTATCTTCCGCCGTTAGAATGAAAGTACTTCACAAATGCTCGGAGAATGTCATACGTATTGCTGAACAACGAAGCTTTGCAATGTGGTGATTGCATGAAAATCCGTAAACACATCATTATTCATAGTAACAGACTGAGAGTGCACATGATTTATGTATGTATCGGGATCGGTGGGTATACTGTATTACACTCGGATTTGGTCTAATCTGTTTGACGAGGCTATGCACAAAGTTCCAGCCATCACTTATTGAAAAAGCTTAACAGGTGATGCCTGAAACCGCCGCGAAAATTTATCGTGATATAGTGTATTCAAATTTATTTATTTATTTATTTGAAACACACACGAAGTGCACCGAAAGCAACAACCAATTACGCCATAAAGTTTCATAATCTTTGCAAGCTATTATAAAAACGACCTTCATTTCCGTTTTACAAAGCATCGTTTGCGCTTAGGAAAGCTGAAAATCTTTGTGTTTCTTGCGCAGAAATATGAGCATTGATGCGCTTTTTGCTTAGAAAAAAGTAAGAAGATTTCCAAGCGCGAAAATTAGCTCAAAACGTGATTATTTGCTGTATCTTTCTATCCTAAGTGGAATGCAGAACAAGGGCAACACTTACAGGGCGTCCCAAAAAATATGCCTACTTCTTGAAGTCTTCCGAGAAGCTTTAGGCAGAATTTGTAGAGCTGACTTCAACTCAAATTTGCGGCATAAGGCGAGTTACCGATCACTTTTCATTACGGTAGGAACTTTTAGCTTACAGCGTCATTGTGGAATACCCTTGTTTCGGAAAGTTTTTGAAAAATCTGAAAAATTGTGTTTTAAGTAATTCAACACGTTTTCAGAATTTCTACCGTAACATACAGTAATGCTGAGAGATTGGCTATTCGCCTAGTGAAAATCTAAGTTGAAGCCAGCTCTAACAAGGGAATGGTCAGAAATCGAAGTGACCATTCCAGACAAGCTGCGTAGCGTTAGATGCAGCATGAAGCGCTGACTCTAAATCTATCTTTTTTATCTGCTTATCGCTTTTCTGGACGAAGTTATAAGCCATGAAAGACCATTATTCTGCTTAGAATTTACGCGTGAAATAGGAAATTTAGCCGTACAGAGCCTCGTTCATCTCAATGCTGGGCCAAAACATGCAGCTAGCTTACTTAAAATTTTTGAAGCCAGAAGCCGAGCTAAAAGTGCAACAGTGTGCTCAATTTCGCTGTTTTTATGCATGATTTTTTCACAATAAAACCACTTGTAGCTTCGTCCACAGAAGCGGGAAGCAGATAAGGAAGACAGATTCGAAATCAGCGTTTTATACTGCATCGAATGATGTACAGCTTGTTTGGTTTGGCCACTTCGACTTCTGACCATTCCCTTGTAAGAAACGGTACCTAAGGCTTCTTTAAAAACTTCATGACAGGAGAGTTACTAACAATCAAACGGTAGGCATATTTTTTGGGACGTCCTGTACTTTTCGCTATGTACGGTGAGGGGAATCATATCAACTACTGTTTTTACTCACTCATAAACATCCAAAGGAGACGAGAACCCTACGCTAAGTCGGCGAGTTTGAAGGCAGTTAATGAAATTTAGAGCTATTTGCTTGAAATTTCTTCCTCCACCTTAGCCAAGCTTCCCTATCCGCGTCTCTCTCCCTGACCGACAGCAAAAAATGCAGTATCGGTTGTCCTACACACAGATACCGCCGGTGTTGTTATGCGTTCCGGTCCACTCAAGTAACCACGAAGTTCACCCTTCGTTGACTCATCGCGCGATGACGTACCTTTGTGTCTGCTTTTTAGCCACCCGATACTGGAATCATGGTCAGCTGTAGACGCGCGGCCAGTTTTTCCGGAAATCCGCCCACTTTTTCAAGGTTCTGAGGGGATGAGTCACGAGAAGGAGACATAAGATCACGGAAGTTATTTGGGAAAACTGGAAAGCCGAGAAATTCAGAGGAGTGGAAATTTGCCTGTGCTGAGATGCTTCGCAGGCTTTCCATCAAACAAAGCACCGCTTTTGCGATGAAAAGTGAAACAAACCACCTATGTCTTTTCTCAAAATCAGTTTGATTTTTGGTACTACAAGAAAATTTGGACTTAGCGAGAGTTTTCGTACAACATCAGACTCCTCATTTACTTTGATAAAATGAGCTATCAGTAAATTCAGTTGTAGCATCGTCTTGCTGTCTTGTTTTCTAGAAGCAAAACATGGTATTGTGAAAAAGTTAGAAGCCTATCTGTACATAAACAAGAATTTTGCATTGTCTCTCAAAAAATAAAACTTGTTACATCATACATGAGGCAGCTTAAACGTTTCAGTAGTTATAAATACCAATCTGTTATGTTTGGATTTTTGTTAAAACTTTGCTTTGGACTGAAGATAGACAAATCGGTGACAATTTGCTCAGTGTCTATCCGATCGGCTCCCTGAACACCTCGTAAATCTTTTGCTAAGCCCTTTTAGGGCAATATTGACCTTAGCGCGCTCGAAATAGGATGAACTTTTTCTGGGGGTCAGCCGAGCACTGAAGATTGTTGCACTCGAGACTTAACTCACGATTTCTCTTTAGACATAATATCAATGATGCAATTCTCATTGGAATTGGTCGCACATAGTCCTCAACCGCTTCTTTCAGTACATGGCTTGCATATATGTGGTTAGGTCTTTCCTCAAAACGCTTCCGAAAAGAAGCATGTAACATGTCCAAATGTCATCTTTAGTGCAATCCTATAACTTTATGTTTTATACTTCGCTTCTATCTCGAATAGAGTTTCTGCATACTGCACAAGAGATCATATCCTATGGTTGAGCTTCTGCATCTAGCTCCCTCTGTATCATACTTCCTAGAATAGTATGCACTTCAACTTTGGATTCTCTGTATCATTAGAAAAATTATTTTGGAGAAAGCCGCTCAACAAATCACTCCGTTCCGTCACATAAAATTTAATATGGATCTGCAAGAAATTTATTTGCATGACTTAGAAGATGATAAAGGATAAAGGCGATGATAAAGATATGATAAAGACGTTGGTTATTGGTTAGGGTCTCAAATTTTCGTGGCTGCTAAATTCTAATTCACCAGCTGGAAGAAGCTTTATCTTTTTGCAACTTGTAGTTGCCACAACAAAAAATTCAAGAAAAGCAAGTAAGACAAATGTTAAGTTTTTCCATTCCCTTCTATTCTTGCCCTTTCTTACTTTCTGCATTAATCACATCAACAAATCCATTAATTCTGTGTAGTGACTCACAAGGGAATGATACTTGGTCGAAGGGGCATTTCCAGAGATGAATACTGTCTTATAGAGCGTGAAACGCTGATTTCAAATTTGCTTTCGCTATCTGCATTGCCTTTTGGTAAGGGAGTTAAGTAAATTTTTAGAGCAGAAATTTAAACGTGCGCCTACAATAAAATTATTCCAAACTGTAGTCTGTGAGCTCAGACAGTGTCACAATTACTGCAAGGCCACTTTATGCATTTGATACCTTCAGTATAATGAACTTATGCTAGTTATTACTCCTTTCAAGCGCTGGACAGACCGCAGCAGCCGTTTTACCTCAACCAAACCATTGGATTTTTGCTTTCAAAAATTTACATAACTCCCCTACCAGAAGCGCTTTGCAGTTAGCGAAAACAGATTCGGAATCAGCGTTTTCTGCTCTGTAAGACAGTGTACATTTCATATGGAAACGCTACTTCGACCAAGTATCCTTCCCTTGTTAGTGATATACGGCTATGGCTACTGAACTAGCTGGAGCTGCTAATGCCGAGTGCAAGTTCGAATCGAGAGAACAAGTGATTCATTTAAAACCGGACTTTGTTCTGCATAATTCGCTGTCTGGAAGAGGCGGGTTCAGATCAAAGAGGCGTGTCCTGCCAAAGTCTACATTCATAACAAATAATCCGCTCAGAGCAAACGCGGTCCGCCCTCAGCTGGACATTGCCCTGTCTATTTTAGGTGCGGGCGGAGCACTCTTGATAAAAGGCGTGCTGGTCACAAAAGATTCTAGCGCTCCCTTCATGACCGGTCCTCTCGCAGCCCTCTTGACTCCGTAATATTTCGCTCTTTCACTGTCTGTGCTCAAGTGACTGCTTAGTTACTTAGTTGCAATTCCGTTCCTTTACTCTGTCATGATTGTGACATACGTAACATCGTCTTCACGATATGCTATACTTCCTGGTATGTCATGACAAGTGTATGATCAGACCACGCAAACACGCCTCGTTAGAACCAAGACTCCATCTTTGCTCGTATTTGGAGTGTTCCGAGCCGGTACAGATCATATCCTCGATGAGAGATCGGGCACGAAAGTCGCGAGATAGTACGACGGAGAGAGCCTGACCGTGCGCGTGCGTCGTCCTGAGCTAGCCAAACATAGTTTGGTCCACTCGCGCCCCTCCACCCGCCCCGATTGAGTACACACTCTTAATGAGCAAGAAAATCAGTAAGCTCCCGTCTTTGCCGTATTCTCTCCGTACAAACGTATAATGGTCGCTTCATTGTCACTTATGTTTGTGTTTAACGTCTTGTTACCCTCTGTTGTGGCTTCTTTACGTTGCTTACAGTATACAAATGGTTGCAGGTACCATGCGGCGAGTGGCGTACTCCATCATGGTACTTTTACCGATATTTTGCTACTTTGTATTTGCTGATTCTCCCGGAGAAACAGCCCAAGTTGAAGGTGAGGTTTAACACCATGTCAATCTGCATGTTCCAAGCCATTTGTTACCGAAATTACGCATAAACTCGTGCGAGCCATCATCAGCATAGCATGCACAGCCGTTCTCTTTTCACGCGTTCGCTTTGTGCAATTGCACCACTCTGAAATTTACAGGTTGCTGCATGACGAAGGCGCAATGGGTAGGGGAACGAAAACCGCCAGGGGCCTCCTCCGCGGACTACTGGTCCTGGAACGACATGCAACAACACTGCAAAGGACCAGTTGGCCGCGAAACGCGGTTGAAACTGGCGGCCTTCATTCTCCTACCTAGGCGCAATATCTTAGGGCGCAAACTCGGCTTTATTAGCCGCAGAGCGCATGAGGCGCAGGATTTTCAAAGATGAAGATACGCGCGCGCCGCGTTCGCGCCCGCTCATCTGATACTGCTTCTGCGCCTTTTCATGCAGTAGCCCTTACAGTTAAGTCAATGGCGGTAGAGTCAATACCAAGACCATAAAAAATATATAACGTTGAAATAACTTGAAAACGAACGAACTATAACAAAGTCCGTTGGCTCATTGTGTTGACAGTCGAAAGTGAGTAAAATGTGCAGTTGCACAAAGTGCCTGCAGAACT
This sequence comes from Cylicocyclus nassatus, assembly GCA_958299035.1. Lineage (NCBI taxonomy): Eukaryota > Metazoa > Nematoda > Chromadorea > Rhabditida > Strongylidae > Cylicocyclus > Cylicocyclus nassatus. The sequence goes on along the minus strand of CATQJL010000001.1, from coordinate 44,342,378 downwards.
GAAGACAGCTGACGTGCAGGCTGCGAGAATAGTCGATTTGAGAGATGCTATATCATTCCAAATTTTAGAAAGTCTCATAAATAAAGTCGCTTTTTTGACCCAGATAAGTTCGCCTTCAGATAAGTTCACCCTATAGATAAGTCCTTTTTCTTCCATTATACCTAAAATCCCGCCAATAAGTCCGGCCTTATCTGCATTTTTTGACCCGAAAAATTGATAAAAAATCGCTCTCTGCGCTGCCAGAAGTCTAGCAGATGAATCCTCCCATCAGACCGCAGCAGATCTGCTAGACTTCTGGCAGCGCAGAGGGCGATTTTTTATCAATTTTTCGTGTCAAAAAATGCAGATAAGGCCGGACTTATTGGCGGGATTTTAGGGTAGGTAGTTACAAATCTTGTCAGATAAGTCCGGAGCACTCTTATTTGCATCCGACTTATCTTTTGAAGGACTTATCTGCGGGGAAGCTCTATGCGAAATTTTGGGGTGCTTGGAATCGTACATAAAATGTGGTTTCGGATTCACCTTCGGAAAATGTTCTTTGTTCAACATATCGTTGGGTTCTTTTGCCGAAATCCGGTTCCAAACGGGAAAATTTGTTTGCAGAACTCACAATCATCACTATGTTCAGAGTTCGAACTTCGCGACGAGCCTTTCGAATACGATAGCAATATGACCGTTTCACGAACAAAACGACAATTTGGTACATGCCCTCCAAACTGCTTCTCTCAGTGCACCAACAACTACCAGTGCCCAAGGCCGGCTGTATGCATGCAAGGCTGCTGTTGTCCAGACACTACAGTCAATCTCGCAAGTAGGTTGAGATTTTTTCAGTTAGAAGTTTTCGAAGTTTTCTCCTAGAAGGGTGAGTAAGCGCAAAAACGTTTTGTGATTCCGTTAAGCTACATGAAAATTACGCGATGACTTCTTGCTGCACCGTACACGGTAATTCGGTCTCTCTGCTCTATTTACCTCAAGAGCGAGAGCCGCTGAGATGTTTGCTTGGGTTAAGCACCAGCGCACGAGCTGGTGCTGACCGTTCGCACATGAAACAATGCCCCTACAAAACAACTAAAGTCGCGACCATACTAGAAGCAGGGGTGCCGTCTTTCAGTAGAATAACCAAAAAAATTTTGAGCGAACGAGCTTCATGTAGTGCCTGACTGGATCCCTCTCATTGCTTTTTGCTTCAAACTTTCAAGAGGTTCGCTTTTTTTCTTAAAGTAAATAAATAGAAGGGTACTGACATGCGACTCTCGCGAGCCTTTTGATAGGTCTGAAGAGACACGGATAATAGCGATAAAAATTTCTCATGTGTTCGACACGGAGTGAGAACCTAGCAAACATCTCAATATTATATTTTAGCTGCTTGCTCCGGCGGTCCAGCTGTAGCAGCATGTTTGGGTGGTCTTTGCGGCCAGGGATTCTTCTGCACAGTGAATAACTTCTGCTGCCGTTGCCAGTCAGGAAATACGACAGGTGATTAATGAATAGATCTTGACGAAATTTGATTTTTGGCAAAAACATCAACTTCAGGTCCATGCGTCAATCAACAGTGTCCAGTCGGCTACATCTGCAATACAAACAACTACTGCTGCCCCATAGGATCAGGAGGAGTTCTGGGTGAGTGTTCAACTCCACTGCTCGCTTTATCCGCACCGCGTCTATGTTTCAGGACCTTGCGTCAATGGACAGTGCCCACCTGGCTACACCTGCGGCGCTGGAAACCTTTGCTACTTAACGTCGGGATAATTATGTGCCTTTAACGATGTGTTGTGAACTATCTCGATTTTTGTCTTTCTTGTTGATTTCTTTATTTGAAACTAAGTTATGATTTGTGCATAATAATAAATCAGAGAAAAATGATCGCGCGTGGTGCGTGATCAGCAGGTTCGTCGGTAGAAGTGGCGAGATTTGTAACCTTCTCTTGTTCGATTGAATCCATCTGAAGTACATCCTTCTTTGACTATGTAAATTAACTCTTGTTGTACGCAGCTGCATGCGAGTTTGTTCGGTAACTTAGCTAATTAGATAATTTTTGCTGTGAAGACTGATAGTAGCATCTAATCTCAGCTCCATAAAAATAAGTAAAACTAATTAGGTGCATGTTCATAAATGACCATGCGCAAGAGAACCTTATATGCTTTCACTGCGGATTGCCCAATAAATATTTCGATTTTAAGAATGTTGTGAGCAGCACAGACACTTCAAAATATGATATAATTCCGTCAACGCATAGGCCATTGAACATAAATATTCTAAAGTGACACGATAAACGTTTTCACAATATATAGAGTTGTAAAGAAAGTTCTACCAATTTTTTTTGTAATTACCGAAATTGAATGATAATGCAAGGGTCGTTTGGGATTTGTTCTCAGTGCTCGATGGCGCCAGCTATCAAATACGCTGCTTCGCTTGAAAAAATAACTCTAAATTGAAAAAATACCTAAAAAAGGATAGTGATCCATTGCGTTCATGTGTGCGGGCACACTTTTTCAGATTACAGACGCGCAGGACTTGCAGAAGTATCATTCAAAATAGCTATATATCAGTGGCAGCATATTCAGGATTTCGGCTGGGGGGGGGGGGGAGACAAAATTTTTTTCAACTCTGAAGGAATTCTGGCGATGTTCCTCAAAATTTTTCCGGGTCCCCATCCCCTGAAATCTGGAAAAAGGAGGCGTGGCGTTAGCCCGCCCTCGAAAAAAATTTTTATAAGGCCAAAATGAATTTTCAAAAAATTTTAAAAAATATCTTAATTATTTACAAGTAAAAACAAGCTATTTGCACAGATTTATAACTCATGTAAGTAACTTTCAAAAATTTCGCGACCCCTTCTCGGGGGACGGCACAGGTGGCTTATCAAGCAAGCTGGATATCGCTATTGGCGGAAAAGCAGAAGGGACATTGTTTTTGCGGAATAGCATACCGCTGTCTCTCGATCTGCCGCCGGCACGCTGGCGGCATTCCAGCAGCATGCTCTCACACTTTCGCAACTGGTGGTGGCACTTGCCACCATCAATCCAGGGACCTGCTGCACTGGCGCAAGAGCATATTCTTACTACTCACTGTTATACATCGCTCCATATAGCCTTTGCCTTAAGAATGTAGCTTCAAAACCCCTCGTTCATTTGTCATCCTGTCAGCAATACAAAAATTTCTGTATGCAAGTGATTTTCAACCGATTCAATAATTTGCGCCGGCTTCAGCGCCGAGTCAGTAATCTCACCTATTGACTAAAAATACTCATTGTATTACCAGAAAGTTTTCTGCAAGTGTAGCTGCTAACTGTTCGCGGGTCCACATGTGTTAAGGAAGATTTGAATATCAATAATAAGCGCAAAAACAAAAAATTGAAAAATCAGAAAGAAATAGTTTATAAGGCTAAAAGGACTCTAAACTCCGCTATAATGTTATTGATATGGTAGTAAGTAAGAAACAATAGGAGAGAGGCTTCCTGGCCCACTCACAAAAACTCAGGACGAAAGGGTTAAGGCGAAGTGAAGATGAAATGACACCAAACTTGGTGTGTAGATGGGGAATGGGGAGTTAGAACTAAGTATGGAAATTTATGAAAAAATATACGAACTAAAAGAGTGCCCAAATTTTTCCGGAGTTTAGTGGCTTTCAAGCCGTCCGGGGCGGTATGTATAAATCGCCGGTCCGGGTAAGGGTTCCCATTTAGGTAGTATCTGCTTTATAGCTCCATGCTCTGGGGATCTGTGTTCTTCTTTGATTGTCCATCTTTTGAAGGCCCTACTACCCTAATATTGTAGCATAATGAATGCCGCACTTTGCTGTATAAGCTGAGATTTTCAGTATTTCGTATGATCCCGAACAGGATCCTCAGGTGTAACGACTCATTTTCAAAATCATTGATCTTTGCAAAAACTCAATGAAAACGTCGTAAAGTTATCCTGTTGATCTATTATGACAGTGCTGAGTATTTTTGTGGAAGTCATAGGTGAAAATTCAAGTCGACGAAATTTTCGAGGAACCTCCGCTCGCGAGCTGGGGTTTGTCGAAAAACTCAATAATTCCACATCTTATCTGTGGTACTGGAATCATGCTTATAATTGTCATAATAAGTTCTTCAACACAACTTCACGACGTTTTCATAAAGTTTTTGCAAAAACAAATGTACTTTGAAAATGAGCCGGGATCCCTGAGGGATCCCCGTTCGGGACCATACAAAATACCAAAAATCTCGGTTTATACAGCAAAGTGCTGCTACCTATCATGCTACATAGGGTAGTAGAGCCTCCAAAACATGGACAAACAAAAAAGAACGCAGATCCCCATCTACATGAATGGGAACCCTTACCCGAACGGGCGATTGATACATACCGCCCCTGGAATTTACCTGAGGTGGCTTGGGAAAGAAAAAGTCATAAATTTTCCGTCTCTCACATAATTTTTTGATCTTCTTTACATAAATTTCATCTACATCTTAAACCCTAAAAATTGGTTCCTGAACCTTTTTAAACCCGCTCCTCCCCGCAATTACAGCCCTTTGAAAACTTTAGATGGCTGCGGCAACGCTGCTTCAGGCGCGTAGTGCTGCGCGCTGGATACATCATGTCGCCAATCTAATATATAAAGAATCGTTAACTCAATTCAAAAATCTGCAAATAGCGGGAAACCGCAGGCGAGACCCTAAGCGAACGCTCTTGTAAATAGCGCGTTTGAACTACTGATTCACTAGTCCGGAGAATACGAATGCCATCGCGTTTGTTTGATGCTTCTTTGGCGTTTTTTCCGTTTTGCTTTGTTTCGTTCCTTTTCATGTTTTTTTTTCTTCTAATATCTCAATGTCGTACGCTCACTGTGAAGTCAGAGGGGACTTCGTTTTTTGCAGTTTGGAGAAGCCATCTCGTGCCGAGCCCGCCCTGCTTCTCGATGGTGGTGAAAAGTTAATGCTAAAAAATCTTTTTCCGGAAACCTGCGAAACCGCTCATGCTTTTGGATAATGGATTTACATGCTGATGACATGCGTTGTGCAAAATTCTGGCTCGAGATGTTTGCTACAATCCGCTCTATGAATTTCGTGACAGACAGTATACACACACAGACAAACAGACAGACGGTCTAAGCGCTTTATTGTTAAGTAATGATAAGTATTATTAGGTAACCTCGATTCATTTGTAACTTAATATTTTAGATTGCACACTAAGCCCTATTAGCAACGGCATCCATACTAGTAACTTCTCAGTAAAACATTTTCCAGCCTAACAAAGTGTAAAAATATGTTCTAACAACTAACACATGACCAAAAAGAACAAAAAAGACAAGGAAACAAGGAGAAATCAGCGGAAATGAGCAGGTTCTAGTCGTGCAGTTGGTGAATTAATGTGTACAGCGTGCACTACACCTATTAAGTTAGGAATGACTCGACGATATATTCAAATAAATTGCTGTCTTGTTCAGGACTTTTTTTGTTTATAAGACAGCATCGCGCAGATTAGCATAAGACCGACTGTTATGAGAGGACAAGAGTATGACATTAAAATGATCAAAGGCGATCGAAAAATTCACGACAGTTTTGTAAATACATGGAATACCACCACTTCTAAATTGTTGTCAACAGTTGTGGATAATTCGGATGAGGCATACCACGCGATCTCAGTCACCATGCAATGTAACAATTTGCCAAATGTCTCTGAACAACACTGGCAGGTACGATGCGAACGCTTTCGATTCGCTAAATTGCTAATATGCATTATCTTCTGTGTTTTCAAAATGCACTCACTATAAGTTATGAACAATTGGAGTATTGCAAGATTGCGTGGCGATTGAAAGGCCTGGATTATGCCCGCGACCGAGATGCCAAGACTTCCTTCCCTTCTCAGAAAATAACTCGGACGAGCGGCAGGCCTTAAAGGCAGCGGCTCGGCAGAATTTCAACTTCGGGGTTTTGGCAGATTTGGGGCTATTCCGGCCCCCTGAATCACGACATGAACTCCCTTTAGCGCGAAAATGGGGAAAACACCGTCTGTTGAAACCCCCCTTGAGACGGGCGCGGACGAGTGAACCGTTTTTCTCCGCCGTCAGAAACGCAGAGTAAGGAAGTAGAGAGCGCAGAACAATTGAGTGACGAGTAATGGCGCGTTTTCTAGCGGGAAACATACTCGTCCGAACAAGGTGTTAGGGGAGCGAAAGGAGGAAGGGGAGCAGCGGTTGGGCCGTCCCCCTGGCTCGCAGAGTTCGCATTTTCGGCGCGAAGTTGCTGTTTTGGTTCACTTGGAAAACCTCCTATCCATCTATGTCAAAATTTGAGGTAGCTTCATTCTGCCGAGATGCTGCTTCTAAAGGCAGTGTCCGGGCAAAAAGTCGATCCTGAGATTTTGTGCTTATCCGGGCCTATTCACTATGCTGAATCCGAAAATCCACATTGAAACGCGCGAAAACGGCGAAAAAAGGCTTTAACGCGGAAGGGAAATCAGCAAGTGGGCAGGGTCCACCCCAATGCGAATTTACAGTCGCGGCTCTCGGAGCGATCTTCTCAGTTCCGCTAGCGCCCTGAGATCTCCACAGGCCAGGTGCGAATGCATGACCTGAAGTCGGGACCGAGAAGATCGCTCCGGAAGCTTGGAGCGTGAATCCGCAGTGGGGAAGACCCCACCCCCTTCTAATTTCCTTTCTGCGTTCGAGCTTTTTTTCGTTGTTTTCGCGCTTCCTAATGTGAATTTTCGAAGTCAGCATAGCAAAAAGGCTCGGGTAAGCACAAAATCTCAAAATCAACTTTTTGCCTGGACACTGCCTTTAGCTAAGGACATCTGGGGCTCTTTAGCTCCTTGTAAGAGCTGTCTCTGTCATAAAGCAACTATTGGATTGGTGCGAACACTGGACATTGGACACTGCCTTTAACGGCTTTGCGGGCGAGCGGTGAGCTTTGATTTGTGATGGTGACTTTTTTGCGGACGAGCGGCGTACGCTCGCTACTGAGCTTTCCTAGCGGCGGACCTTAATCTGACCAGCGGCGACCCATCCCTTCAGGCCTCGGACAGAGTTCACGCGATTTGATCGTCACGTTGCAATCGCTAAAGACAAGTGTTACGAGTTCATTGCATGCCGATTTTCTTGTAATTCGGTTGTGATAGTTAGTCACGACTAATTGTCTTTCCCGGCCCAGCCCGGGCCATTGTTCACCTGCATTGCGAACCCCTCCCGCCTCTTAAATGTTATGGACAACTTACCCTGGGACATCCGCTTCGAAACCGATCCTCGTGATCCTGAGGTGGAAAAGAGCTTCACCGCCATCTTTGCATGGCTTTGGAAAAATGCTTGATTAAACATGGTAAGCATTCAATTCCTTAGAAGAACGTAAATAAACCAATAAATCGATAGGAGGACCCAATGAACCGCCGCAAAAAGTAGCCTGTCATTTGCCGAAGAGTCGAAAACATATGTGTGCAAAGTTTCAGCTAAATCGGTTGAGCCGCGCGCTTTTCTATAACGCACATAGCCTCCAAACTCGGAATTTGAGTTTTATATATATAGATTAGTCGTGTTGGAAAACTTTCACAACCGAATTACAAGAAAATGGGCATGCAATGAACTCGTAACACTGTCTTTAGCGATTAGATCGCGACAACCAAATCGCGTGAACTCTGTCCGAGGCCTCAAGCGGGTGGGCGGCGTACCATTATCATACTCCTTATCTTACAGCAGCGAGTCACCTCCGCTTCGCGGAGGTTCGCACTGGCTCCCTATCCGTATGCCTTTCTCATGTTCGCATGAGAATGACTTTGAAACTCACCACGCGATGCTGAGAATCACAAATGAATCGTAAACAACTGTTCATTCATGAAGCATCTCCCTGTAGGATCGGTAATTTGGAGAAAAAACTTTGTTGCAAGGAAACAAATGCAAATTTGAACGGGTTACTAAATTTATCTTAGTTTAATAATCGTCATAAGGATAATAGTCACCTTGGGCTACATTTCAGTGCAAAAATCTTTTTAGTATTTTCAAATAAAACCTTGCCAAATCGACTATCTACGCGTTCATCATTTTTTGGCGCTGTTTTCGCAAAAAAAAACAAACTTTTTGAGCACTTTTTGGGTTAAAATTCATGGCGCGCAGAGTTACTTGTCAAGCAAACCATTACTTTGCAAAAAGTCGAAATAGCGACCCAGTTTGCGTGCCAAAAGGCGCGTTTGAGGGACCCGCTTATCGAACCGGCTCGTCCTTGTACATGGTGGGCCTACACGCTGGAACGGTATGTTACGCAAAATTGCAGCCCGATAGCTTAGTTGCAGCTTCCTCTATGAATTTCGTGAAAGAAAGATTTTCACACAGACATACAGACATACAGACACACACACACACACACACACACACACACACACACACACACACACACACACACACACACACACACACACACACACACACACACACACACACACACACACACAAACACACACACACACACACACAGAGAGAGAGAGAGAAAACAGCGTTATTATAGTAGATCATCTTGAAGTTCTCTCATTGCAGTGTGTTCATTTCGTCAATGCTGTTTTCATGGCCTAGTGGCTATTTGAGCTACTAAAATTGATTGAGTTTAGCCGTTGCCAATGAATCACATGAACCTCTCTCTGCATTTATATACCCAGAAAGGGGAAATGAGGAAAGAAGGGGATAAAGAGAAGTGAATTATAATTATGACAGCGAGTAATTCCCGGCATATGCAAGAAGCCGATCTTTTAGGAGAATTTTTGCTAACAAAGGGTTTGGTTCTTCTGCAAAGCTATAGTGGTAACAAAAAGTGATGACAAGTCTGAGGTGGACGAAGTTAGAAGTAGGTTTGCGTTTAATTGTGTTAAAAGCAAGCGCATTACGATGTTTCAGAATCGTATTTCAATTGTATCTGCACGAGTAAGAACTCTGAATCCGCGACCTTTTTTACATGGTTCGCTCTTCTTGGAAATTCAGGGTCGGTAGTAAACCTATCGAAACTCAGAGTTATAACTCACAGTTAACTCTGAGTTATCTCTGAGCTAACGCGCAACTTTTTGACCCCTTTAACAGGTGTTTGAACAGATCAAATCCGAAAAGCGATGATATGGCAGGATTCTCCTTAAGACGTAGTTTATTCCTAGTAGCGCAATATTGTCCAAATCGTTCTGCACAAGAAACAGCGCCACCAAACGCGCAGCTAGTGTCTGCGATAACTCTGAGTTTGATGCGCGTTCCAGTCTATCGTGGAACTCATAGATAACTCTGAGTTTGGTCAGAGAAAGAGAAATAGTGCGCAAAAGAAGAGGGGCAGCTAAAAAGTCCTCCGGGGTACATTTTGCTCGTAGTTTAAGCAGGCATGATGGGAGTATCGTGGTGCGCAGCGATTTACAAAATTTTGAAATTTTGTAAGAACTTGGCCCAGGGGGTTATTCGGTGCGCTGGTCACGCATATGGTACCCATTTTTCACTATGGGGTCATGTAGAGGTGTTACGGTAGGTTTACGGTAGATGGGAGAAAATCACGAAACTGATCGAAACTTGGTACACTGGGGTTTACTCGGGACGCCGATAACGAGTATGACATGCAGATCATACTGTGGTGTCATCTGACAAGGTTACGGTAGGTTTACGGTAGACGAATTAAAGCGGCGGAATTAACCGAAATTTGGTACACTGGAGTTATTCGGGATGCAGATTACGGACAATCTATCTGCTACATACACTGGTGATATATGGAACGGTTACGGTAGGTATACGGTCAGTAAGACGAAATCATGGAAGGGCAAACTTTGCCCGGAGGATTTATTCTGTGCGCAAATCCCAATAGTCAATTCTTATCATTGCGTATGCCATCCGCTTTCTCTACTGCTTGAAGCTTTCAGCTGCGCAAAAAACCAATCCTCGTGATGAACCATCACTGCCCGATAGAAATGGAAATGAGTGAGGCTTTGGTATAACTTGTTTTGACCTGCTAAGTGTTAATGAGTGAGTACATTATGGCAAAGCAATTTAGGGTTCATGGGTGTGTCATGGTCTAGCGGTTTAGTGATAGGAACTTTACGCTAGACCATACAGGTTTGAGTCCCTACTTTAACGTCGCTTTTGCAGCAAAGTGCTCAACAGCTCCTCAAGGCAAAACTCCGAGCTTGAGAGTTGGAATTCAAAATTACGAAAGCGGAACTCAGAGTTTCCATAAGCGTAACTCAGAGTTTCAAAAACGGAACTCAGAGTTATCTCTGGGTTAACGCAGAGCTTCAAACTCGGAGTTCGGACCAGATTACTAGAGACCCAGGAACTTATCATGACTTATAATAAAGCGCGTGTCTGTCTGTGTGTGTATGTTTATGTCTGTCTGTCACGAAATTCATAGAGCGTTTTGTAGGCAAGGTCTTGAGCTGAAATTTTGGTCATAGCACCTTACCAGCATGTAGGTAAAAAGTGCAAAAGCAAAGCCGATCCGATATTTGGGACCTTTAAAAACTGCGCGTCAAACGGGCCCACGCGGCTTTTGGCACGCAAAACTAGGTCATTAATTCGACTTTTTGCGAAGTCATGAGTTGCCTGACATACATCTACGCCTCATGAATTCTAACCCAAAAAGTGCTCAAAAAGTTTGCTTTTCTGCGAAAACAGCGCCAAAAAGTGGTGATCGCTTAGACAGTCGATTTGGCAAGGTTTTACCTTCAGAACTGGAAAGATTTTTGCACGGAAATTTAGCTCAAAGTGACTATTATCCTTATGACGACTACCAAGCCAAAACAAATTCAATAATCTAATCGAATTCGCAAGTGTTCCTTTGCGACAAGTTTTTTCTCTCAAAATTACCGATCTTACGTGGAGATGCTTCAAAAATGAACAGTTGTTTACTATTCATTTGTGATGTTCAGCACCGCATGGTGGGTTTCAAAGTCATCATTATGCGAACATGAGAAAGGCAAATGGATAGGAGAGCCAGTGCGAATCTCCGCGAAGCGGAGGTGACACACTGGTATATAATATCCAATCATTTTTAGGGACTCTGCAATATATGTTTCCCTCTAGCAAACGTAAAAGCAGATCCACATTAACTATCATTACCTTGTTTCATATATGTTGGCTGGAATATCACTTGGCGTTCTCTACGTTTTGTGTTGTTGCTTAGATGTAATAATAAATTGACCATTAGAATGGGTTGTAGGAATCAGATTGTGTGTCTGTAGCCAAAGTTGCAGACCATAAACATTAGGCAGCAGGCTGTCGGATCTTTGTACTTCTGTAAGGAGAGGGCCGGAGACGGGAAGCATGATCAGTAACCGCTAAAGATACTCCGCTCGCCCGCTTTATATCTCTAGCGGGTGGACGGCTGCTTCCAGAGGACGAGCGACGAGAGGCATGATCGCCCGCCAGGTAAGGCCCGCCGTTCGTCCGAATTATTATCTGAGTTGTTGAGATGGATCACCACCACTCTCAAATGTTGTTGACAGTCTCGTGATATTGATATGCTACACTACTTGAAAACGTAAGTCAAGTTCATTTGTGCTTTGAGATTATCTCGTTGCTGAACATTTTCGGCAAGTTCTTATGATTACTTGAGTCACGTTTGTACTTTGGACGTTGCGTTGTATCTTGCCTGTCATCGGAAGAAGGTGAGAGACAACTATGTGTGCCCAATTTAAAGCACAATTTATCTGGAACAATCCTGTTACTAATCGTTTTCTCAGCAATGTTTCTCTCACAGACAATTATGAGCCTAGTTTTATGCCAAACCTCAAACATGGCTATAGGTTTGCGCAGACTTCCCTCAGACATTAGTTTATGTTATTATAAGGGCTTTAAAGGCACTGTCCACCCAAATTCTCAACTTCCAGGTTTTTGTCGTTTCAGGACTTTCTCGTGTCCCTGATTCCAAATATGAAGTCGAGAATCCGCGAAAACCTCGACAAACCCCATCCGAGAACCCACAGGCCGGCTTTCCAGAACGGTGAATGGATGAGCGCGCACAAATGGGCGGGCATGTGGGAAGGGGCGGGCATGGATGGAGTCCTCATGCATCTTCGCTAATCCGAAGCGATTTTCTCACTTTCAAAGCGGCCTATTGCGCCGCGACTTGGGCATTGGTTTGATAGAAGGCCCTACTGTCATATGCTGCAAAAAGCTCAACATCCTCAACTTAGGGTGGACGGTGCCTTTAGGCCTCGGACAGAGTTCACGCGATTTTATCGTCGCGATTCAATCGCTACAAGACACAACTGTTACGAGTTCATTGCATGCCGATCAGCCGTTTCGGTTGTGATACTTTTCTAGCTCGAAAATTTTGAATGTAAAATGAAAATGAATGAAAGTCGTGGCGATTAGATCGCGACGATCAAATCGCGTAAACTCTGTCCGAGGCCTTAAGGGCTCATCATAAATCCCAGGTACTTTGGACCAGTTTGTTTGGGTTGGGTCAGACCGCGACATGTACATAAAGATATGGAGCGTACGCTGCGTACTCGCGTAGCCGCTTATTAACCCACACTTTGGCTTTGAAGGATAGCAGACAAGCAACTCTAGTTTTGAGTACATGTGCCGTAGAGACGGTGGTCAGTAATAGAATCGGACACAATTCTCTATGAACATATTCTTCAAATGTCGCGTAATCTGTCTCCTGGGAGTCGAAGCATGGAAAAAGTTTGGGTGCTATCATCGCACGGATTGGTCTTTTGTGCAGCTGAAACCTTCAAACAATAGTGAGCATGGCATGCGCAACGACAAGATTGGACTATTAGGATTTGGCACAGAATAAACCTACAGGGCAAAGTTTGCTCTTATTCTATGATTTGGCCCACTTACCGTAAGGCCTACCGTCTCCCCGTCAGATGGCATCGCCGTATGAAGTGTTTGTTATAGTGGTTGGTGTGCCGAAACCTCACAGGGTCGATTTTTAGCCATGTTTGTGACTTCACCCCACTTACCGTATACCTACCGTACCAGAATACGGAGCAGGTGGGCTGTTCATAATCTGCGCCCCGAATAACCTCAGTGCACCAAGTTTCGACCAACTTTGGGAGTTTCTCCTGCCTACCGTAAACCTTCCTTAAAGGCAGCGTCCAGGCAAGTCTGGACACATGGAGATTTCACTTGGATAGTAATTCTGGGGCCCTAACTAAGCCAATGCCCAGTCGGCAGCTTAGATATTGCTCTAACGGCTAGGATATCCCTCTCAAAACTGGACCCCGCGATCGTATTTCGCATGGATTCATGGCGCAAAGCGTGTGTCCTTGCGCGAAACTGCCATGAATCCATGCGAATACGATTGCGGGGTCCAGTTTCGAGGGGAATATCTCAGCCGTTAGAGCACTACCCGCTCAGACAATCGCCGGGGCAGGCGGGCGCCGGAAAATACGCGTTGCTGAAATTTCGCATTCCGCTCGCTTTTATTTTATGAAAAAAGTCAATTGCATTTTCGCATCACTTCCTAGCTACCTAAGGCCTCGAACAGAGTTTACGCGATTTAATCGTCGCCATTTAATCGCCACGATTTTCATTCATTTTCATGTTACATTCAAAATTTTGAGCTGGAAAAGTATCACAACCGAAATGCAAGCTGATCGGCATGCAATGAACTCGTAACTGTTGTCTTGTAGTGATTGAATCGCGACGATCAAATCGCGTGAACTCTGTCCGAGGCCTAATGCCAAAATTTCGAAGTGCCCTCTGCAAAATGTAGTTTCCAACTCTATACTTATGTTAGAGTAATATATAGAGCTGCCTTCGCGCTTTAAACCGAAAGTATTTGAAGGCATCGCCTACCCTAAGGGGTCTTGAGCTTTTGGCGACATATATAGTAAGGTCCTCTCGAGCCAGCGCCCAAATCGCGGCGCAAAATGTCGCTTTAGAAGCGAGAAAATCGTTCCGAAACAACATTGAGAGCAGTAGACACCTCGGCGGCAAGTAATGTCCGCCTATCCGTCGCCCATTCAAAGGCCGCTGCGGAGAACCCGCCAAGCGGATCTCCGGATGGAGTTTGTCGGGGTTTTCGCAGATTTTCGACTTCATGTTCGGAACCAGAGACATGAGAACGCCTTGGAACGACAAAAACATAGAAGTTGAAAGTCTGAGTGGACGATGCCTTCAAGGAAAAAGTCGTGTTTCAGTTTTTAAGCTGCTCTATCCGCTACCAATAAATCCACGTCTTAATCCACATTCAAATTTGCGACACCAAAAATGGTGCCTGACGAATCGCTTACACTTACTTGTTCCATAGGATTAATGGAACCTATTTGAGCGCATGTTGTGTGCTTGACCAAAAACTCGATCCACAGGATTAGCTAAAATAAAGCACGAGGGAAACATAGTGTATGCCCCAGCCAGCTTCCCAGAATTACCGCCGCAGCGCATATGCGGCGCGGTCTCTTCCTGCAGCCTCTGGCTTCGTCACTGAGCAATATTGCACTGCTCACGCAGGAAATCGAGTAAGAGGAAGAGAATGCCAACTTTCCAGTCCACTTTTGAAAATTTGTGTGAGCCTCGATGAGTGTTTAGAACGTTACATGCGGTAGCACTTGGAATTAGCAGCTTAGAATGAACAATTAACAATAAGTAGTTCCTGTAACATTTCAGTTTGATAAGCATAGCAAAATCCAAACATTTTAGCTTGAACACAAGCCCATCTAATCAAATGAAGACTTTTATCCTTCAAAAGGCATGCACAAGTACAAGCCAGGGCCCGGCAAAGATCGTTTCGAAGCAGGCTGGACTTCGCTTTTGGAGCAAAAAGCAAAAGAGATATAGTTTTTGCGATGTCAGGGCGCACCAAGAGAACGCAAGCTTTTCGGACAGATTATCACACGGTTGACATGCTCTATCGTGTATGGCGAAAAGTGCGCGCGATTTAAAAGCAAGGCTAAAATGAAAAAAATTGCTTGTTTACAGCGCACACAGAATCGTATGACACCAACATTGAGCTGTATACATGGAAAATTACTTGCAAAAGAAGTATGTGAAAAGATTTCAAAAATTTTATATTTCTGTCACTTCACATAAGTTTTAGATCTTTCTATCACAGACGGATTTCCCGGTCAAAACTCTACCTCTGAGCACTGAACCGTTTTCATATCATTGCCTTTCCTTCGTTTTTTGCCTTAATTTCTACACTCGCTTTGTTAAATTTCGCGCTCCAATGCCAAACTCTTGTGCATGCGTAGTATTGAGCTCCAATTTGGATTTTCACTCTTATTTTATATTTTTTTAGACTAGTCAATCTCTCTTATTTTCATCTTTCCTTAAGTAGTAGGACAAAGAGGAGTTCGTAGAACTTCCGAAAGTGAGGGGAGACTTCGTTTTCGGAAACCCTAGAAACCGACTCGTGCCGGGCCCTGCATATAGCATGTGCCGCACTGAGGTTCTCATAGGTTCCATCGTTTTAGTGCGTAAACTTCAACATTTTTGAGGCGCTTATTCGAAGTTGACCTATCAAATCGATCGAAAGGCAGCTACGTTGATGTTAGCTCTAGGAATCTTTCGGGGGAGAAGCCAACTAGGATCATAGGCATAACATGATGTTTAAAGAGTTGGATTTACGTTCAGATTGCGTCATGTTATTGACTGCCACTGCCCTGCTAATCTCAATCATGGTGACAATCTATTTGTTTGGATGTGGCGGCAAGGATAGATCACGAACACAAGCAGGAGCACAAGAGCCACCGACTGTGGTAATGATTATAGAAATTGAATTTGATCTATTATTTTATGTGATACGGTTGGAGTCCATCTGCAACACTCCAATCTTCGTAATTGTGAGAATTCATTTTTCACCAAAAGTTTCTTACATCAAAGGCTCTTTCGTTTTGGTTCTTATTATTTTCGATTAGTGAATGGATGTAAAGCCAAGCGTAACGCGCAAAGCGAACGAACTTGCATAACTTATCGCCATCTCACAAGGGATGGATAGTCAAAGTAGCCTTTAGGATGGAATGGAGATTAGTCTGAAAGCATGATGCGTTGATACCAAATCTACCTTCGTTATCTGTGGGCTCTTCTGAGCATGGGGTTATGAGGGTTTATAGTAGCAAAAATTTGAATGTGCAACGATGAACATCTCAGCGTAAATGTCTTCTTTCTAGCTCTTAAAGGTAGCGTTCACCCAGAATCTGTGTTACTCACATTACTGTACATTGTGTAGGGAGCCTTAGATGTAGAGCACCTGTGATGGTCTGGTCTCCCATTGTTGCCTCCAAAAGGAGAAAATGCACTTGAAACACGGAGATCTTTTTGCGTTCCTTCCCCTTTTTGCGCGTCGCCCATCCAGAAACGACTTTCTGACGCATTTTGGCGTGGCAAGCGTCGTCTAAGCGCATACTGTGCAACTATATTCCGCATTCGACAACACTTTGTTGCATGCGACGGGAATAACGCCGGAACACTCGTCCACGCTTGCCCAAATAAGGTCTGAGGAAACGGGTTTTTGGAGTCTCAACTTAATTAGCACCCCATATTCAAAATCAGGGCTTTGGAAAGGACTTAAAATGACAAAGACATCAAATACGAAAATCTGGTTAAATGCTGCGCTTAAATGAGACAGTGTGTGGATTCCGTCTGAACTACGATATTTATTGCTTGGTGGTATCCTAACGACCATCACTGCTCCAAAGCTCCAAAAATTGTGCTACATGAAAATTTGGCTGCGTTCTACAGCTCCACTAGCTTACAGCCTTTCGTTCCTAAAGGCTGTAAGCTATTGGAGCAATAAACAAAACGCAATCAGATTTTCCTCTAAAAAATCAAATTCGCTTTAAAAATGCAGAAGCCCCAAATATGTAGGGTGCACTAAGAAAACCGTTGTTTGACCGTTAGCTTTCTCGCCTCTTTTTCTCTTAGGCAAAACTTTATATGTGCAGCATGGAATTAATTATCATCGAACTAATTATCATCAGAACATCGAACGCTATATTACTTGGGGATGCAACACTGGATTGATGCAGCAAATAATTAGTTACATCGGAACATTTTACCATTGCTTTTGTTAGAACATGCCATGCCCCATTTCCTCGAATTCTATGGGAAAAATCCAGCAAATACACACTTGAATAACTGATGCAGTAAGTAAAATTCCTAGAAAAGAAGGTCGGAATTTTCTAGGCACGAATCGCTTGAGTGTTTATTTTTCTATTCCAATCATCACGTTCATAAACCTTGGGATTGCTCAGTCCCCTTTAGAGCTTGCTTAGCTCTATCCAATATTATGCTAACGTAAGGATTATGCATCAGTTATGCATCAAGATAATAATTTTCAAGAGTGTTTTGGGGCCACTGAAAAAATATTTTCACTAGAAAAACAGATAGCCAAAAGGCCACAATCATTCCGTTATCGTCGCTGACTCTGAATAATTTCCACTTCAAATTGTCTCTATTTATTATGCCAGATAAGTTAAACATCTGTCTTCGCGTTGGTTCCTCGAGGATTTTATTAGATTTTCTCGAACCCACGTTTCCAAGGGAAAACTTCTATTACTCAAAGTGGCCCTTTCGAATGAGCTATATATTGCTAACAAAGGAATGGTAGGAAGTGGACGTAGCCAATTTGAACAAGAACAAGCTGCATACTTTCGAATACAACATAGAACGCTGACTCCAAGTCTGTCTTCCTTGTCTGCTAAACGCCTTCATAGAGAAAGTAGCCATTATCCTGCAGAGAAATCGTGTATAAAAAGTCAAATTTGGCCATACTACGCCATGTATAGCTTGATTCCGGACCAAAACATGCAGGATTTTTTTGCTTATTTACTGAAGATAAGCTAAAAAGGCAATGATGTGCCTGACTTCGCAGTTTTTATGTACATTTTCTTGCAAAAAAGTGCTAGTAACCCCTTCTACAAAGCCATCCAGCAGAGAAGAAAACAGAAGAGTTAGCGTCCCATGTTCACTCAGTGATATGCACTTGTCTGAATCGACTTCTGACCATTCCCTTGTAAGCGTAGTACCGTTCAGAGCCCATTGTCACCGTCCCTGTGCCGGTTGATGGAGAGGGCCAATTTGGGCAAACGACCGAGGCACTGTCCCTCAGACGGAGCGAGAATTGAAAACTGCATGAGTCGCTCAAATTTATCGGATTATCAAAGCTTTTCAACAAATTGCTAGGCGTCCTCGACGAAAGAGCGACACATTGACGTTGCGTGTGTGAAGAAACGATTCGCAACGGCAGTATAATGACGTTGACAACGGTTACCATTTTTACTACAACGGAGACAACAGCTGCCAATAGCGGCGTGGAATAGCGGTTATTACCAGCGGTAAATTCGCAGGTTAGTGAAAGACCGCGCATTCTAGAGGACCAGTGGCAACCAAAATTGAAGCAGAGGATACCGCACTCCGAGTATCGCAGTAGTAGTGCAGCAGTAGTAGTGTCACGTATCGCAACTCGAATGCACCATTGCTGTAAAAGGCATGATTAAGGTGGTTTTCGACATATTGGTACAAGCATTCAAAGCCGCAGACCACTTCTTTGCAGGTTAAGGTCATCTTAACAAACATGCCGGGCATGCGCATGATGGCTTCAGACGATATCACAGTGAAGATACGGTCAAAGACGTGAGGATGGAGAGATCCCTGCATCACAGAAGTCAAAGCACACGACCCAATTATTGCACGCATTTTTTGGGAAACGAGAATCAGAATTGATTACAGATGCGAGTGAAGATCACTCATCTCATTGTCATGTCGACTACTGGATGCTGAACGAATGGCCCAGCTTGATGATGGCAAACATTGTAGTCATACCTACAAGACGCGCATCCACGCTGAAACGTTGCCTGTCGTGTTAGTCTTCGACTGAACATCCACGTGCATCTACGAGCCATGAAGTTGACGACGGGGAGAATGAAGTAGTGAAAGCTTCGAGTATTGTTGAAGCAGCTACTGCGCTTACTTGGCATCTTATGAACGAACCATTGCGGAGAAAAGCAAAGTTTAACTTTAGTGTCAGGGCTAAAACTAGCTTAATGTAAGAGTTTCCAGGTTGTTTTTTGTTTCCCGAACCGAAGTGAGACGCTCAATGGCTGAAAACTTATTTCAGAATTTCTACCGTAATCTTACAGCAACGAATAGCAAGGTAGTTGCTCTATACTGATCTAAGTTGAGGTCAGCCCTATAATATGGCTTTTGAGAAAAAGGTGAAAGTTCTTTGTATAAAAAAGTTATTAGAGATCAAACGTTTGACACATTATTTTAGGTTAGACTGTCTGTTGATGTCCGACAACGAGCGAAGCAGGACATTACTGTTATGTACATCCGAGAACGCGGAGAGTAGTCTTCTGACAAGAGGAAACAATACTCAGACGAGCGAATATCACGAAGTTCTATGCAGAAAGGAGTTCCTACATACGCTAGTCCCACGAAGAATACCAATCCCTTAGCGGATGTTAGAAAAAAAGTTGGGCGGGCAAGTTGTCCATAGTGTAGTGCCAGGAGGACGATGTACCTGCTGGGATGGAAGGTGATGGGACAAAGTGGAGTGTCTTCTCTCATCAATCTTCAACGGATCATCATTGAGCGGAAGGAACCACGTCTCGTCATGTGTAACACGATCTTTCTATTGAGGGACACGGGCGACGTCAGTGAATTACGACATGCCGGCGGATACGCCTCCTACGTTACACGATGAAGACTCTCAGGCGAGTCATCGACACAGCACTCGGAAGATTCGTGGAAATCACTCCAAATTAAGGTAGTTTCGTGAAAGTATCTGGAAGGTCCTTTCAAGGTCATCCATTGTGTTCGACTACTGATAGACCACCATCCGAGGCTGATATTCATTTCGCGATTTTTGATTTGTAAAAAGCAATTGATCAAAAACCCGCAAGGATTGACCTGCTGCTCTAATACAACACTATGTTCCAGAAGAGTACATCCGCCGGATTACTGCTTCACGAGAAAAACGATGGCTGAACGCTACGCACTTGAGACATCGCTGGCATTCCTAATCCGTGTAGGAGTACATGAGGAATCGCTTTTATCGCTTCTGCTTTCCAATTGTGCATGGATACGGTTACAGAGGACAGTCAGCTACTAGACATTCTGCGAATGACCCCTATCTGGCAAAGGAATTGATGCAGGAAACCAGCAGAACAATCAGCATAGGACAGCCACTTAAGGCGCTCACCATTTTTGAATGCCTGATCCTGAGTAGCGTCGGATACGAAACAATCACCTACCAAAACGAACGCGGTGAGCTAAAATACCGTCAAGTTCAAGTAGCGGGTGTACTATACTATCAACGAATTCCATGTACCTTAAATCAAAAGTTGATTAAGCAGGGCACAACCACTGCCTTGTACGGAACAACTGAGCTCGGCGAATGACAAGGAAAGTGGAACTAGAACGAAAGCATATCTTTGGATGCGCCCTGATGAGCTGAATACAAATCTACCTTCTGTATCTGCTGAACAAAACACTAGAAAAGGGTTATAAGTTGTTAAAAGTGCGACTTTATTGGGGTTTCAATGCATGATGTGCTTCAAAATCCAACTCGGGAGTGCCTGATTAGCATGATGTTGAGCGTACTGATTTTCAGGAAATCTCACCTTACGAATACCGATGTATGGCAAAGCTTTGAAGTTGCTCCGAATGCGGAAAAATAATATATGTATGTGTATATATATAAAATGTATTAATTTTTTGGGATATATATCACCGGAACTGTGTACTGTTTGCGGAAATATAGATAACGGACAAAGGATAAAGGATTCGGAGTCTTTCGTACCTACTGCCGGCATGAGCCGAACGCACATTACTTCATAGTCAAAGAGGCTATTGAATGCTATTGGGGGGGGGGGGGAAACCACTGCGGTTATATACGTATATCTGCTTCTGGCATTTCAATTTGATGGAAGTAATTCGATTTTGTGAGAAAAACATTCTTGTCTTTGAAAAATGTTCAAAAAATCACATTCATTGCTATTGCAAGTGAACAAAACCTATATTGTTGCCGAATAAGTGATTTCGAGAAACTGGACTTCGACCTCGATCAAAATGGGAAATTTTGAAGACTTCTAACCCGAATCTTAATCTTGGTTAAGCATTATCTGCTAAACGCTGACTTTGCAACAAACAAATCTCACTATTAAAGCAATCTCGAAAACCCTAAACCCGAAATTTGGTCGTGTTTGGAGCAAACTCACTTCTGAACTTCGATTTTGAAAGTTTTTTTTTAAATTCTGACTTCAGCATCTGTAGCGACACTGAACAAGGGGGCGGTGCTTGCCATGTCTTGATCTTCTGAGGAGGTCATTATTGTAGCGACTTTGAATGTGCCTGGCATTCACATCACTTAGGTGCGAGAATATGGCTAGGGTGAGAAACTTCCGCCTCCCGGGTAGTCGTTGCGGTCCCATAAATTTCTTCTGAGGAATTCAGTCGCCAAAGCTTTGCCAATCTTTGTAAGCCTAACCTTAGGGGCATCGTACTAGCAGTTTTTGCAAAATGTCTAGCTGTTCAGTATGCAGAAATTCAGAAAATTCTATATTTGGGACTTTGAGGCACACTGAAAAAATGTTGAAGAAACTGACAATTTTAGAATTTAATTATTTCCCTTTTCGCAAGTTTTTTTCTTGAAATCCTTTTCATGGTTTTTTGTACTACTGGCTTGCGGCTACAAGATAAGTCACTTGCCGTTTATAATAGCGAAGCTTGGAGGATGTTATGAATTGCCAAAAACAAAATTTTAAAAAACTTTTCTGTTTGTTAAATCATATTTTTCTGCTTGTTTGTGTTTTGAGTACAAGTAAATAGGCATTGCATTGCAGAAGGTTTGGTGCTTCTGATGATCAGTAGCGCATTCGGAAATGTGATTTTTTCAAAACGTTATAGCACGTCAAAGTGAGAATTCGCAAAACGGCCATTACTTTTGCATAAATCTAATACTTACATGAGTTATAAAAGTGCAAGTGGCTTGTTCAAACTTATAATTGATAAAAATAATTTTTGAAATTTTAATTTCTTAGGGAAAAATTTTTTTCGGAGGCGTGCCTGACGCCACGCCCCCTTCTGGAAAACTGGAATTAAAGCCCTGAAAATTTTAGGAAGCATACCAAAATTTTTCGGAGTGCGTGGC
Organism: Cylicocyclus nassatus; assembly: GCA_958299035.1. Taxonomy (NCBI): domain Eukaryota; kingdom Metazoa; phylum Nematoda; class Chromadorea; order Rhabditida; family Strongylidae; genus Cylicocyclus; species Cylicocyclus nassatus. The sequence continues at coordinate 44,320,348 of CATQJL010000001.1, read as the reverse complement.
TGACCAGCACTCCGAAAAATTACGCACCTTCCTCGGGAAAAATACTTGTGGCGTCCTCTCCCCCCCCCCCAAATGGAAATCCTGGGTACCCCACTGCCTCATACCACTAATTCGCTCGTCCCAGCTGAAAAGTAGCTATACTCATGATAGGAGACACACGACTCAAAGACTTCCCCGTGAGTACTACCATGATCACCTCAAATGCTGAAATTCGGATCTGCTGTGCATTCAAAAAGTTGGGACGTACTCTACCATTGAATTTAATTGCAAAGAAGAGCCTTTATTTTCACAGCAAACCGTTTAGCATATATAAAAGCTTTTTGTGCTTGATTGTAAACTGCTCTCCTCGTTAGAGGAGAGTTTCTACATGGATAAGAGGCTGAAACGCAGTTTGGCTTTTTGGATATGGAGAGTTTAGCGTGAAAGATGTTAGGCAGAGATGCACTTACACATATTTTTTACAGTCGAAACAACTAGAAGCCAAGGCACCAAAAAGCGCGGAGCACGTAAGTTCCCTGATCCGCAAGCTAAGCAGATATACCTTTTTCATGACAGGCACCTGACCCCAACGCTGGACCCTCTGTAAATAGGGTATGTGGAAATTAGTGCAAAACTCAAATGAAAATTTTTTTATCAGTCCGTGAAATCGAAAGTTGAAGACGATGGTGGCTATGAGTCCTGCCCTGACATGACACCGTCCCAACTGGCCAAAGCTGCGAAGCTGCAAGACTGAGATTTTCAAGAACTTCGGAAACTAAACATATCGATATATCATTGAATGTTCTCTCTAACGTTTCTGATAAACGATTTGATTCCTCGCATCCTTTTGTAAATTAGCTTGATTGATAGCAAAACTATGGAATGTCGTGTGCATGAAATGGGAACTTTTTTATTGCATATTTGATGGCAACAAACAAGATGCAACTAGCATCATGTTTAAAAAACTGTGCACTGAATTTGGTGGATTAGCAGATATCTGGCGAGTGGCCGACGATAGCGATTCAGTGGAGGCAATCGGGGTATGACCGAAAGCTTAAAGGCCTGCCGGGGGGGGGGGGGGGCGGATTTGGTAGGACCTCAGTCTCACCGGATTATTACAGCAGGCTCCCCATATTAGCCATAGCTCGACTGCGGGTGGATACCGTTTCTGAAGGCCTTAATCGCTTCAGAAGTTTGGTACAGCAATTAATCGCTCCTCGAAGCCTCGCCATTACCGATGCAAGAAGGGCCGAGAGAAGCGTCAGTTGCATTGGCTGCGGCGACATGTTCATACCCTGCTTTGGTGTGGTAAGGAAAAAAATTGGTCGAGGGCCATTATGTCGGAACTTCTGAAGCGATTGTCTCGCTCCAGAAGCAGTATTTTGCAGTATCAAGCAGCGGTGACCTGCATGAGGAGCCCGCTTCATTAATCGTTCAAGGTGTTCTCAAATATGCCCAGACACTGCCTTTAGGAATGTGCATATATCATGATGCGCTATGCTTTACATATCACAGCCAATTTTCATAGATTTATAGTTCAAGCATTAAGCACACGTCGCTCTGCTAAGCCATTACATTGATATCTTCTCATTGAGTGTGCAGCAGTATGCGTTATTCTCCTTTCTACGAGCACCAGTCGTTAATATGAGTTCAACAGAAGTTCATAATCTTGAAATTGTTGAAGTAATGGTATGTAATAAAGTGCACACGCAAATTTTTTCTCTGTGTACTGTATTTTTTGCACATATTACTAAAACGCGCTCCCTGTAGTTTACGCTCAGTTCATGAAACCCTAATTCCAAAGTAAGGCTAGTAAACTCACTTCTGCACAATGTGCTTCCATGGAATGAACGGGTGAGAATTTATGTTATACTGAAATGTTTAGTTTCTGCATGCAGGAAGTTCGGAAAGTCGGCTAAATAGCAATATAAAGCAGATGAATCATGCTGACGCTGTAAGAACTAGCAGTATCGTACGAGCTCATGAGATTTCTCAATATCGAAGATCTGTCTCCAGCTAGCACTTTAAAAATGGATCAAACTGACCCATTTATTCGAGATTCTTCTTTTATTTATTTATTTATTTATTTATTGTTACATAGGGTTGCCCCTATGTGAGAATCAAACAGAACCAGAAAAAAAAAGAAAAACAACACAAAACAAAGAGAACAACAACGAAGATTAACAATGACAAGATCATCCAACCTGAGGTACACCAGATCATCACAAACAGCTTTTTGATTGCAAGTAACTCTTTATATTGGTCTTGAACGTTGATAGCTTGACAGTTAACATTCCATTTCTTACCATTTCATCGAGGTCAGAATATACGCGACAACTAAAGAAGTTTTCTCTCAGTTTTGACTTTGCTCTTGGTTTTATCAGCTTTACATGCCCACCACGAGTGTTGGAAGGTCTAGCGGAAAAGTAATCCTTGAGGTCGAGTCTACATTCCCCAAAAATGACCTTATGAGCCAGAATCAAATCAAATTTGCGCCTTCGGTATGCTAATGTCGACAGCTTAAAATTCAAGTTACGAGTCTTTCCATCAGGTATCTGGTCATATGATAAACCGGTAGTTCTTATAAATAATTTACGCGTAAAACTGTTCTGAACTCTTTCAAGATAGTTGATTGTTTTGCGCAAATGAGGGCTATATATAGAGGTACCGTATTCTAGCATAGGTCTTATGAATGTCTTATAAGCTTTCAGGAACACCTCAGCTTTATTGCACGAGAGTGCTCTAAACAAGTTATAAACGGCCCTCATAGCAGTATCCGCAATAATTTTACAGTGCTCATCAAATGTGAGATCATTCCTAACTAGGAAGCCCAAATCACGCACAGATGTGACTGTTTCTAGGGAGACTCCTCCCAAGGTGTATAGGTACGCATGATTACTCGAACCTATATGAAGCACCTTCGTTTTCTCTCGAGAAATGGGCATTTCCCATTCCAGCGACCAAGCATACACATCGTTCAAGGAATTTTGCAACAATTCTCGTCCGTTGTCATTCATCACCACAGCGTACAATTTAAGATCATCAGCAAATGCAGTACAAGAGACTCCTTTAGAAAGTGGGATGAGACAAAGGTCGTGGGTATAAATATTAAATAATATTGGTGAAAGAACACCTCCCTGCGGCACTCCACTACTGATTTCTCTTGGCTTAGAGAAGGAACCATTGATTCGTACAACAAAAGATCTTCTCATCAAGAAGGCTTTAATCCAAGCAATGATACGCGGATGTATACCTACAACTTCGAGCTTTTGCAGAAGTTTCTTATGCGGAACTTTGTCAAAAGCCTTGGCAAAATCCAAATAGATAACGTCAATGTTAAATCCATCCTCAATTTGTCGCATCCATTCATTCAAGGAATGGAGCATAGCAGTTGTGGTAGAACTGCCTTTTTAAAACCCGTGCTGAACAGGATTTATAACGCTGTACCTCTCTAGATGTTTTGTTATGCTTTTCTTCAAAATTTTCTCAAGTAGTCGGGCAAAGATCGATGTTATACTAATAGGCCTATAATTCCTAGCGCAAGTATAAGGTTTCCTTTTAGGTATAAGTGTAACAAAAGACAAACGCCACCTCTCGGGACCCTCAGCTCTTATCATACTCAAGTTGAATATGTATTCAAGAGGACCACAGATTATATCCGCGACAGCTTTGATGAGCTGCAATGGCAAGAAATCTGGTGTTAGGGAAGTGGATTTTGGCCAACGCATCAACAGTTTGTAAATTTCATCACGATAAAACCATACCCCCTCCTCCATTGTTTCGAAGGTTGCAGTGGACTGATTATGACTGAGACCGGTTTCGATTTGAAATACTTTTTCAAAAACATCAGCTAAACATTCAGCTTTTGCTACATCCGCAGTGATGACTGCGCCATCGTCAGAACAAAGAGGCCCAAGACTACTTTTTCTTTTGAGTCTGGAGCTGATCATCTTGTAAAATAGTGATCTATTACCACTGCTTACAACCTTCTTTTCAACAGAGGAATTGTATTTTCGTAGCTTCTTTCGGAACCTAGCATCAAGTTTGGAGTAAGTGTCCCACTGCACATTTCCCCCAATCTTGATTACTTCCGTCCATGCTCGTTGTCTACTGGCGTGAAGAGCGCAAAGGTGTTTCGGCATCACATGTCTGATCACAGGGACTGTGATTAAGGGGACATACAAATCAATGCTATGATGCAGTATGAACAAAAAGATTTCATACATCTCGTTGACGGTGTTTACCGTAGCAAATGAACCATACCAGTCAACACCAGATAAATATTGCCGCAACCCCTGAAGATCAGCATGCTGCGCTCAAATTTATTAATAAATGGTAAAGGTAGATAAATAGATAAAATAATCTATCTTGAGGACTCCCATATCATACATACATAACTAGTGGAGCTATATGTGTATGCTTATGTGGGAATGCATAGTGCAGTGGTAGTGGTCCATGTTGGCAGCATGAGCTCAAAGGATCAATTCCTCACTAGCGCAGTGAAGAGTGCGTGCCACTGTAGTGCTCATCGGTGAGTACAAATGGAGAAATCGAGGCACAGGGGCCATCTGAGCGCAGACTTTACATTTGATAACTAATCAACTAGAAGTAGATCAAAGTAGATCGCGAATATTTGGTCATAAATAAAATTGTATGTGATTTAGTACGATTTACAACCTGATATCGGTTTAAATAACAAAATCACCTTGAAATTATGCAAAGTCACATTTCAAGAGATACCGATATACATGGAATATGTATCAGCTTTTGTCACAATTTGTAACCTTGGTCATAATTCTATCTGAGCCCATTTATTCTAGCTTCTACGAGTTTACACTTTTCAAAATTACATTCAGTCATCTAATTGCTATTTGGGTACTTGTTAAAAGTTAGTATTTGGAAAACAATCCTTTACATTTGAATAAGAAGGAAATCCAAGTTTGTTTTGAGATTCTTTATTTGTGGAATGGCTAAAAAATGGCCGTGCAAGTAATATTTTCCTATGTTCATGTAACCTTCATACGTTTCAATCCTCCTACGATTTGTTTTACTAATGTCCAAAACTACCTCTGGAACATGACAATTTTGGACAATGTGAAAAGTATATAGCGCTCCACTAAAATTATGTGGAACTGTCTAAATGTGAGGAAGCTAGAAGGGCTAAATCATTCCCTTTTCGTTCTCAACCGACGCGATTTCCACACTCATAATGACTCCCATCTACCGAATTTGTTCATATCCCTCCAGTAGGGCTCAGTTCCAGCGCGAACTGCCTCCTTTTTATAGGCTCAATTTCGGCGACTTTTGAGTGACAGCCGGACATTCTCAGTGAATGACAGGGCCGCTCGCATACAAACGAAAGAGACGACATTAGGAGAGCTAAGACGAAGAGACGGTAGTTGGTAAACGAAGCCTAGTCTAGTCCACCAGAAGCTAGAAGAAGTGCAGTCCGTGTGCATCCTGAACTACTGCTCCCTTGTACCCTGTAAACCGATGGTGGACCGAGAGAGGGCGAGCTCCCTCCCCTGCGTTAATAAGCCATTTTTCAAAGTGGCCCATGAAGACTGTGAAAAATGCACACAAATGGCTTCTGTGAACAATCAGAATAATTCTTGAAATTTTCAAAAATTCAATTTAGCGTTTCAAAAACGTTCCTAGCGGATGGAGAGAAATCTGTAAAACACCCAAAATTTTTTGAAAGATGTGCTAACGCCACGCTAAATAAAAATAGAAATTGTTGTGCCTTTAGCGAAGAAACTTTTGTAGCCACTATTTCAATCTCATTTCAGATAAAGTTGATATAGTACATACGCTGAATCAAATTTGATCTTGAATGCGTAAGCCTATGCTGACACAATAATAAGTACAATTGAAATAAGCTTGAAAAAGCCAGTTCCGTACTTGCACATCCGTGGTGACGGCGATACTTCAGGAAACGTGCATAATCTGCGAATGAAAAATATTTACAAAGTTAATACCTAAATCTCACGAAATTCTGACGAATGGAATATTTGAATGGATATTAAAATTATTAGATCTCTATGATTTCTGTTGTACTTATGATCTCATCATAAGCACAACAGAAGCTTTCAAGTATTTTTGACATCAGTGGGACAATTTAGTATAATGCAAACTGCACTGGAAATCCGTGAACGCGTTTGAAGGCATTTTCTCCTGTGACCGTATTCATCAACAACCCTTGTGAATTATCTTAAAGGGGCTTAGGTGATTTTATACGTTAGAATACAAAAATAGCTCATTCTGAGTTGATTTCTGCTTGCAAATACGTTTAGGTAGTGGTGATCCCGTATGATGTCGACTTTACTCAAAATTTGTTGATTAACACGGGCTTTGCTTGCTTTCATCCTCACTGTTGTTCTTCAATCCCACTATTTCACTCAATGACCAATTTTTAATTTTCGGTTAGATTCGGTTTGGTGACCGAACAACCGAAGGACTTGCCAAGAGAAGCATTTCAACAAAAATCGAAGCATATAATGTGTTTACAGAAATTTCAATGGGTTCAGAAGTATTTAAATGGCCATTATTTACATGTTAATCTCTGGTTTACTTTACTCGATCATTGAGCCATTCGTCGCACGTTATTTGAACAACTAACCAATTTGAAATACATTCAGAAACTATTCTTTGAGCAAGAAAAATGTACTAGTCTGCAATGTATCATCATTACTGTCGTGCTGAGTATTGCCCTACTGCTTTTACCAATGAAAAAAAAAATTCATGAGGCTGAATAGCTTATAGAATAAAAGGATGTGATCAACTACTTTAACAGCCTCGGTTTCAAAAGCCCTAACTAAACTTCAATCTGTGCAGAGCTTCCGCTTAAGATGAAAAATAGAGTGGTGTTGTCTCACTGAGCAACTATTTTTATGTTTATTCTGCCGTTTTTCATCTACATGAGTGCAGCTAATACTTCTTGTGAATTCGTATTTTTGTTTGATATACTAGACGGTCCTATGGATTTTGCTCCTCAGCTCCCTTGTCCCTCTTTCCCGTGAATGTTTTTTAGAACAAATCCCTACTCGACAATATGCTTTTGAATTTTGCGCTATCTAATGTTTACAAGTACGATAGGTACTTTTAATGGCACGGTGTCGAGTCGTGGAGGAATGCAAAGTGATTCCTCGGTATCAGTTCTCAAGACACCTTCTTGCTTCTAGATTTTAGATTTGTACAAAGATGAGTACATATAGAATTTTTACGAAATGTTGTTTTAAAACAAATCCTCGACTCGACAGCATGCCGTTGGTTTTTGCGCTACTCAATGTTTCATGTATAATAAGTCAGGTCGTGTTGATAGTACCGGTGTCAGCTCATGGAGGAATACAAAGTGATCTTACTCCTTGATATCATTCTTCAGAGCAATGTTTGCCTCTTCCAAATTTAGTTTGTGCAATGACGAGTACATATAGAATCTTTACGATTTGCCATATAACATGTGAACGCCATTCCAGTACAATCCAGAAACTCATTACTTCCATGAAATACAGCATTGAGAACGAGGAAACGACTAACACCTTGCACTATCATCAAAAGTCCCACAAGGGCGCGACAGGGCTGGAAGGAGTGCGCCGCTTCGTGGACAAGCGAACAACCCAATGAAGCTATGAAAACGTGAAGAATAAGAGGAACACACACACAATCAACAAACGAAGAAGCAGAATAGACCCTGTGTGGAAAAATGGTGTGCCATGGAGAGCGACAAACGAAACTCGAGTAACTAGACCGTGGATACACATGCAAGAACACTAGAACGAAGATGTCATGAAGAAAATGTCGTGGACAGAACAAACGTCGATTGGAATAGACCGATTTCCTTAGATCGATGAGAACTGAGCAGACGCGTTGAGAGGGTGAGCCAATATCACTCACGTATAATACACATTGTGGAAGCGAATAGTAATAAAATACGTAGAAAAAGGAAATTACTGGAAAGACATCGCTAAGCTACACAATTGGGATGTGCGGCCGACTATCAGGGGCCGACTTCTTTGCAAACTGCGGCAGAGTTGTTGGGATGCGAACCCAACGTGAATCCGAAGGCATACCGAATTGACTTGCACGACCTCATCCCTCCATACCATGCGTCGACGATAACAGGCTAGGATCCATCCATGGTGCGGCTCCCGCCGATGGGAAGCCCATCATTCCCATCTGGGGCATGAACGGATTCGCCATTGCTCTCAAATAAATGATTCTTAGTTTTAGCACTTAACAAGATTAGATTAACTCTTCACAGAAGAAGAGTATAGAATTTCTTATATAACATCGACAACTTACGGATTCGGGAAGGCGCTGTAAGGAGCCGTTGGAAACATGGACCGCTGCATGTTGTAAATATCTGCTCCGGGGTAGGCCATAGGCATGGTAACGGCAGCAGCGGCGTCAGGGGAGTAGCCCGCACCGAGGTCTAAACGATGAAAATATGTAAAGTGTCAGAAGTTGGTAACTTGGAATTGACCAATCAAAGTTTTCAGCACAAGCGAAGGTGCTCAAAAAATCTTCGAGATGAGAAACGCTAACCAAAATGTTGCGTAGAAAATTCAATACAAGTTTGTGCGTTAATAAGTGGACCACAATATACGTATTATCGTTTTCTTATCTCTGGGTTATGATTATGCTGGACAGCTCGGAATTGTTCGCTCGGAGAAAAGTTTGTCTTTCATAGGAACGAAAACAAGCAAAATTAATTTCCACTGGAGCCGTTTCAATTTAGTGATTTTTACCTGGGCTGGGTCCAGGGCTCTGGTCGCTTCTGTTGCGCCTTCGATTCTTGAACACACTCACTGCTGGCGCTCTTCCAGCGCGATTACTTTGATCTATCATTGGTTGAACAATTCGTCGCCGAGCATTGATGAACCTGAAATAAGGCGCTGAAATTTGTAATAAAGTGACTGGATTGTTTGAGAGAAGTTTTGCAATACCTGATCATTTTGAGAACATTTTGAAGTTACCGACACATTCCGACAATGTCAATAACATCCCCATTCATTCGAAACAACTTTCTCACTCGCACACGAGGCAGTCCTAATTTTTAGCGAAGCAAGTTAGTGCTGATCGCGTTGCGATTGAGAGTGCGATAAGATCTCTTCGCAAAGCCTCACTCACGACGCGATAGCTCCCACTCTCACACTCTACAAATCGGACGTAAATCGCGTTTATGACGGCTCACTACGGGGCGCGGAAATCGTAAAGCGAGTTGCGATATCAGCAGCCAACCATACGCAACAACTTAGCGTCGCAAGTGTCATAAATAGTTTTTATGAGCGAGTAATGGCCTCTGAGGTTAGTAGCGATCGTAAACGTACTGCCTCAGAATTACAAGACAAGCTTTGGGTCTCGTGATACCTACAGTAATACGTAAAGAGTCGAAAGAGTCATTACTAACGCTGCAAAAATGCCCGAGCAAAAATGCTACTTCGCAACATGTTTCATAGAAAATGAAAAAATAATAATATAGTGGTTCATATAGGCAACCGGTTTTCAAATATTACCGCCGGTCGCAGAGTTTCGTAAATGGCCGTTAGAAATTGCTGTAATTTTTCACACTCTCACACTCATCAAAAAATAATGCAGAACTATCGTCTTCTAAGAATTAAAAAAAATGATGGATTATATGACCAACCAGTTCTCAAATACTATTACCTGTCACCGTCCAGAACTTTATTAGATTGTTCGAGATTGCTGTAATTTTTCACAGTCTAACTTACAAGAAATAAAGACCCATCGAAGTTTGCGCTCATTTTCTAAAGCATGACTGCAAATCCAATGATTCACCTGATAGTCATCTAGCCCTCCGTATAAAGGATTTTTTTAAGAGTTGCATTATTTTCGGAACTCAGTATACTTATAGATATGATCCCAATTTCAGAGACCTACACTGTAAAAAAAGAACTGAAGAAAAAATTCATGTTATCTCAAATTCCGGCATACATCTTGTGCTCGATATGTTGCATAGGGAAGTCAACTAATAAAGAATTCCATTCACAACATTTATTTATTTATTTTTTTGATTTTCTGTTTTGCATATACTCTAAATCAAGTCATTTTCAGATTTGGACTCACAAACAAATGTTCATTTACGGGTAATTAGTAATAAGAGCGTTCATTTGATAAAACAATCCTACCAAAGTCAATTATTATTCAAATATTTTCAATACTCTAAAGGCATCCCTATATTGGTAGATATCGAATTTATATATGGACATGCCGAACTTACAGTTAATTAGTAATTCAAACGATAATAAACTGAATTGAGCAAAACTTGAGGTATTGCGATTCTCACTAATTGTTAAATTAGCTAGCCAGAATCGATAGGAATGGCGTCTAAATCAGGCACGCATTCATTTGACTCAAGTTACATGGAAAGCGTAAAAATCGTATTTTTCAACTATAAGGCTAGGTCTAAAGCTTTTAAAGTTTCCGCCCCTGCAGGAAGTCATAAATCTACAACCGCATTCAATCTGAGAGTAACAGAACAGCAGATAGATCTTCAGCACATCTTCGCCTGACAAGTAATCGTTCAAACGACGACGACACCGTGATGGCGCACTTGTCAGGCGCTGTCAGCGGATTCAGACGCATCGTTGACAACGATTTCAATCACGCCATCAAACACCACATCTACTCTCTGCTATCATTCAAAGTCGTGCTGCTGCTGATGCTGAATGGAATGAGGGGCCCGAAGTGACGACGCGGCCGCAAAACTTGGCCATTAATCAAGATCGTCTCATTCATCGACACGCACATTTGCAGTCAAGTGCAGGCCACTAGCTTGTATATGCACATGGTTGTCCTAGAACAAGTGCGACAGCAAGCGCTTCTGATCTACTTTGATCTACCCCCCCACCACCACCATCAGAACATTAGTCCCCCGCTTTGTAGGCTCCTCTGGACTAGGGGTATCATTTCGACTCATGTCTCTGTCGCTGCTCTCTCAGTGTTGTCAGCGCGGCCAGCTGCCGTCATCCATCACTGCCAAGGCTGGCTGCCTTTCGCTATCCGCCCGCTCCCCGCCGTCCGTGCACACTCGCCCCGTCCAACACGCTGACGTCCCCGCGCGCTGCGCTATGTCTCGCCCCGTCAAGGCCCGCGCGGTTACGGTAATCGACGAGGGAACGCGCCATGGCCAGCACTGTTGCCGACGACGATGCTGCGATTGCTGCGTCAGATTAACACAATATCGTATTTCGCTAGCATTAACATCGTTCTCTGGACACATTGCTGGTGCCAATGAAAGCAAAATGAAAGCAAAAACCTAATTTGGATAAATTTTACTTAAATTGAGGGTTATGTTGTTCAAGATCTATTGAATCTGCTACTCAAAAAATTGTCAGAAGAAGTATCTCAAACAATCTGATAATTTCAAGAAAACCTGGAAAATTTCAGAAAACCGAAACAAAGGTAAATCTTCTGCAGGAATAATCATAAAGGTTTCTATATTTACAGAAAAGTTTCACTAGATTTTCAAGATCAAAAGAAGGTAGCTGTATGACAAGCTATTGAGCTCAAACAAAAATGCGATACTGGTTCGAAAGCAAGTAAAAAAGTAGAAACTGCTATCGTGTGTAGTTATATAATATTTTGATTTGTTATAGCACAGATGTTCCCTGGAGGTAAATAGGTAGATGCAGAAAATTCCTGAATTCTAGGCATTTGATGATTTTTTCGACTCATTGAACGCGACTTATATTGCGCTTGCAAATTTATCTCATGCTCGTAATCCTTGGTAAGATCCAGCATCAACTATTTCATTTTTTTCCGCAACTTTGCATCTCTTGCAACATAATCAACCGACCATCATCAATCCCTGGAATCGCTGCTGCGAAGAGGCGACCTATGTTCCCATTAACTCTAACGATCTGCCTCCAAAAGTGCAATTGCGTGCTCGGATTCAAAAAGGTGGTGGTGGTGTGCGCGCGTTGCGCCGGCGGCGGCGCGACGCCAGTAAAAAGGCCCGCGACTTGATTGATCACCTTCGTTATCAATTCGAAGGCGAAGAGGCCGCAGAGAGGACGAAACAATGAAGCGCACCGCTCTCCCCAGGGGTTCGCTCCGCCGCTACCCAATTGACATTTCGGAAACAAAACATGACTCTTCGACAAAGTGCGCGCCGCGCGAACGCTGCCGATTCGGAACATTTTCGGATTTCGGATCTACCGTAATCCCTCACTTCTTCTGAGCTTGTTGGGCATGTTGCAAGAGGTTTCAAAATGTAGCAAGTATGTGCTTTGTGGTTATTTACAGCCACAGATTATGTGAACGACGTGCGCTTGCAATTACCGACCGGCGGTGAGCCTTTGAACGCAGCTCAACCGCAAGTCATTGGTGATTCATTGCCTCGTTCTTATTGTTATGTATTACTACATGATAATGAATTATCCGGGCAACTCCGACAGAGCATTTGCAAAGTAATAGAATGTTGCAATCGAGAATGAAAAATCAAGAAAAATTAGCCTCATAAAAGACGAAAAAGGTGAGACGAAAAACATGGAGCTCTCATCTCAGTAGTCACTGGGAGAAAAAGCAAAGAATAAAAATATTTCGGTTCCTGTTGCCAAGATCCTATTTTATCAAAGTTGAAGGGTATATCAGTGAAATTATATTGAGAAAGCAGAAAGCGAATTTGCATGTTGAAAAAATTCAAATTGCTATTTTACGATCACAGCTCTGATTGTGAGATCAGATTTTTTGAAACTTCCGTGGAAATTTTTGTAGACCTTTTCATCCATATTTCTATGTAAGCCATCAATTCAGTCTGAGATTTGTGCGTCGAATGTTGTCGTTTTTTCTAATTTTGATGGTAAAAATACCCCCTTTATGGCTACCAAGTGAGAAATGTGGAAATCCTAAGATTACCTCGAAAAATAGCCCCCACCAACACAGATCCTTAGAATTTGAGATCCGTCCCTTAAGAGGTAATCGCCGCGTGACAGGCGGCACGCGAACGTCACTCACACTGTCTTTTCAGAGGCCACATTTGAGAAGCGAACAAAGGTAGTTTGAGCATGCTGTAATTAACCCTCCGTCAGCAGAACTGTAGACAAAATAGAGCCGGTAACAGGGCAATCTGTGAGGGGAAAAACTGGATCTTTACCCAGTTACCCCCGTCACAAGCACCGCAATTATGTATAGCTCGATTTTCACAGCCCCAGATACTCTCACAGTCCCCGAGTTGAGCAACCAAATGTGTGCAACCCCAGCAAGCACAGATAAGCGGGTTTACAGTAATTATTCACTTTAGCGCATCATATTCGTGTTAGGTCATGCGTAGTTAAATGTGAGATGATCGGCCATTATCGTGCACGATCAGGCGCCATACGGCATGACTTTCGCCACCATTGCGCGGTCGCCGGTCTCGCATTACCGGCCGTGTGATTGCGCGCACGGTGTGTATCGTATCGACGCTGGTGTCAGTGCGACTTTGCGGCCGATTACGCGCCTTAATCCAATCAAATTAGGTAACTTGAAATATCGCCACCAAAGGTGTGCCGCGCAAGTGCAAATAGAAACAATGAATTAGTCAAACAAGCACGGGAATATCGGGACAAATGAGATTTGAAAGTGACCCAGCGATAAGTGGATGAAGTCAGCTTACAGTCAGATTGTGTTGATTTTTCTATAAAAAAATGATTAGCTTCGCCCATAAACTGTCAACTTTTAAGCATTAGTGAGAGTGTTATGAAATGTTGAACAAAAAAAATTGTTGGTTTTATTCGAAGTGCAACAGCAAGTACCCGCAAAAGGAAAACGAGCTATTGTTTCCAAATTCTAGAAAAAGGATTTTTAGAGTTGATGAGGTGAAAAAAATAAGACGTGGGATTATACACAGTCTCTATGCGAACTGTAGGAAAACTTTTGGAAAATTTCTGAGTGACCGCTGTTATCAAAGTGTGAGTAAATCTGTTGTAAAAAAAACCTAATACGATGGCATTTTATAACAAGTTTTAAAGCGAAAAGATTTGTACATAATTCCTTCAAAGTGTACTGTTGTCCTTCAGAAAATGCCCAAAAAATCCTCTGTGCTCAAACCACAAATTAAGCTTCCCCCTTAAGTTTGATTCGCTCGCACATTGAGTGCAATTGCAGACTGCGCTAATCGCAAGTTTTTATTCCAAACGATTTCTGGAATTTTCTCCGGTTTTCGCAAGCCGTTCTGTGGTACCAAATCTTGTTGCGTTACAAGATATATTTTTCGTTCGCACTACATAGTGTGCAATTGCACATATTGCAACACGTTTATAGTTCTTTCTCTGACTAGAAATCCAAAATGCTGCGTATCGTGTGCTTGACAGGTCAGAACGTGTGCTTTAACTCGTTATGAACTGCTGAGACATTTTGAGACCAAGTTCAAACTTGTAAAAATATGCTTAGTATGGTCAACTGTCCTCTACTGGATGATGCACTTGCGACGTATGATGTGCAATTCACATTAGTACACGGCGACTTGACTATATATAACCATGTGTTACTCACCAGTTATTGACTTGCAAAATGGTGAGACCCGTGTCGTTGGCGAGTTGTTTCTTCTGCTCTTCTGATGGATACGGATGCTGAAAAAAAACAAACAGTAATCGACTCTTCTCGTGTTTTGGCTGGAAGACAGATGAAGGCGTCAGTCATCCTGACGCGAACGCGATGTGATTTCTCGCATCTAGCACGATGCCGCCGTCACAATGACGCGCGTTAATTTTCGCGCTGTCGCTCATGAGAAATGGAAACGTCGGCCGGCAAAAGCGATTTATCGAGAATAATGAACCCGAACGTTTGCAAAAGAGCGTGATTCGTCTTCTCGATGTCCACACACACACGCGCTGAACTGAACTGCTGCCGATGAACTGCACCCGAACGCACTCGGCTGACACGATTGATGTGGTGACAAAAATGTCAGATGAAAGTGATGATAGTAGTGATTGAGATTGAAAGCGCTACTATTTTGAGTCTCGGATTGTCAAGCTTGCAGATAAAGTTGGCTGCTTTAGTTTCCGTGGCCAAATGCACATTAGCCAATTTCGTAGGCAGACGAACTTGAGCTTACCCTTTAAGTAGAAAAACATTCCAAAGTGCACTTCCAAGCAAGGCGTCCCATCTGGATTGAGGTATAATTTTCCCGTTTTCTCTCTCTAGCGTATGATATTTAGGAAAAGAATTGCACTTTCTACCACTCAATTTTTCTTTGAGCATAAATCAAGTCAAGTTCAAAATCTGCATCCGGGGAAAATCACATTCTTTTTTTCCATTTTCCCGTCTACTGAAAGGAAAGAAATGGAAATAAAACTACTTTGTTCATACTTTTGAAGAAATTCACAGAATTCAGAGGGTTTGAACGAAATGCCTGAAGTTTGTACTACATTTTAAATCACATTTTTGGATAAAGAAGAAGAAAAAATTGTAATTTGTTGTAATCTAGCGAAACCTGAGAACAGGTTAAATTGTCAGGGAAGAACAGTACGTCAAAAATCTTATGTCAGAATGCGAATTTGTAAAAATGACTGATAGTGGCTATACATATTTTAGTTCCAAAAAGCCTTCCTAATACCCTGCTTAGATTCGTGTTTACTCAGTCCGAATTCGCAGCTACTACGATAGCCCTAGCCCAAACCAGGCTCAATCCGCCATATCAGAGGTCCATCAGGCACTCGGAGTAAAGACAGAGCGCAATCTTTCGCTAACATCGAGCAATTAATCATGAGGACATCGTTTTCCCAGAGAGCCCCATCACCATAGATCAACGTCACAACAGGGAGTTTCGTATCGCACCCGCAGGTGGTCCCCCTTCTCGGGCTTCGGGGGGCGACCAAATTCGAAACAAATGTTGACGATGAGCGCAGTAGCTTTTTCGTCACACATCGTGCTGCGTCGAGCACACAACGCACGCGCCAGAAGTTGACCTCTTTGTGTAAAATATTGTTACACATCTATCCCACCACCACACTCTACATACAGCGCGTCGAGAGTTTTTTGGGTTACGGTAGCACATCTGAGTGTGATGTTCGAGAATTCGCTCGATGATAGAGAACGTTCAGAAGCGACAAAATTTCTCGTTTCTTCGCCACACCCCACACTTTCTTCTTTCTACCATCCCTTCATCTAAACCATCCAAAAACGATCAACATGGAAACATCCCATTTGATGAGACTCGCTCCCACCGAAATCTTCCGCAAGATAACATCTTTTCGTTCCAGAAGAACGCCTACGACAATTCATACACATACACACCACACGACTACCGTATACCCTCATTCTCGGATACCCGCTTGGAAATCTGCACACGCCAATTTCCTGTCTTGCGTGCAGTTATTAGCGAATCGTCACGTAACGACTTCCCGGCGACACAAAAACGCAATTACAGTAACCCTGTGCGACGAATGAGTGTGTACTCATTGCACACCCTCTAAAGAGCGAATAAGTCGGGTTCCGAATTGTGTCCTAGGGCTTAGAGAGTGAAGCGAATGCGAGACATGCCAATCATAAATAGGTGCAGCCGCGATGCGAATGACATCGTCAGAATAAATATAGCGTAATGTGGAAAGATAGCGCGCGGTTTACCCAGGTATGCGGGTGTCTGGTTATCTGGTTAGGACTTACCGTTAGGTTTTGGAACAACCAAGCGCGGAACTTTGTGATCGCTTCTTTCGAAAAGACTTTCGGCACTTTGCGCTTGTGGCCATTTATGGATCCGTTCTGGCCGTCGCTCAGCACGCTTTCACGACCATCTTCGTTCGAGCCACACAACGACAAGAGCTCGTCTCCTATAACTCACCTTTAAGTGGGGTGCCATGGGTGGCGTCCCGCACCGATCCGCTTGCTGTGCTTGGAAGAAGAGAGCTCAGAGGAGGCAAGAGAAATTAGAGAACTCGAGTGAACGAATGACGAACATAACACTGACAGGGAACTTACCACTCATACATTTAGTTTTAGCAAACCAAAAAGTGCAGCACACAAAAAGAACATAAATGAAAACCACGTCAATCGCAGCCGAGCGCGTCGAGTGCAGCAAAATTAGAATACAAAAGCGTGAGTAAAAGCGAAGAGAGCGAATTACCGTTAAATGCTGGAAAAGCCAAGCACGCAGAATGTTGGTGGCCGGCTTCGGGAAGATGCCGCGCTTCTTCGCCTGGCCGGAGTTCGCCTTTGAGCCGCGCAGCGGGGTCTCGCGACCGGCCTGCGGGGGATCCGACGGGTGCTGCGGGTAGACGACCAGCTGCTGACAGTACTCGCTACCGTCGCCGTACATCTCGTAGCCGTGGTGCTGTCCCGAAGGACCCGCGTAGCCTGTACAGTCCATGAGTAGACCGGGAGCATGGTGTTGGAGACATTCATCCATCAGGCCACCACTGCCAGCGGCCGTAGACATACAAAGCTCTGAAAGCCGTCGACGGACAACATTGAAAGCTCATTAGGCAAACGCAGTGGAGCGCGAAATCTGCGATACTCACGGCACACTCATAACTGTTATTGTGAGCCGACTGACGACCGACTCGGGTCAGCTGGCTCGTGCACACGGTGACGGGACTCATGCCGGGTTTGAAAAGGACAAGCATGCCATGCAAAATGCTTGGATTCGAATCTACGGCAAGACGAGGACAGGACGGACACAGAAGACTACACCACACTTTGACGGGGCAGACAAAAGGAGAGATCTCGAGGAAAGAAAGGGATCTAGAATTTTGAAATATCAAAATCTGTGTAACTCTTGACAAAAAGAAAATTTCCAGAAGCAAGTAGGAGCAGTTTTACCAGCTATTAACTACAGCGACTATCTCGCCGCTGTGTATAGAAATGTCAATCAAGAAGAGCATCAAATTAGAGGTTATGAGCGCGAAACGTTTCCCGTTACGACCAAAACCCAATAACTCCATTGGAACGGATCCGACAGTTAAGGGAAAAGAAATGATTGGTTAGAATGAGGATAAAAGCACCGATCAAAGAATGGATAGCGAAGCAAGCGGTACCAGGCGGGACTGAAACTTTTAAATATTGGATGAAAAGTAAGGAAAATACGAGGCTAATGTTAGTGGAAAGGGAGGGCAAGCACTATTTTGTATACTTACCAGCTTCCGAGATCGAATCCAAACTTGGTGGATTACCATTGTTAGCCCCTTGTTGAACGGGAGTGTCACCGGATTGTGGTGTGACGTCATTTCGGAGACACGTAGAGCTGGAAAATATAAAAATTTAGTTTTGGGTGTTTCCGAATTTGTCTGTTTGATCTCCACCTGCTGGGGCTATTGACGGCTTGCATGGGTAGGGTTTGGGACGTCCCAGCCGCCGTGGGTGACGTCCCGCCCATCGCTAAAGGGTGGCTTGGCTGAGAAGGTATTGGGTAGCCCATCGAAGGACCCTGAAAATAAACCGTGTAGATTTCTGCTACTTTGAAATTCGATCGTGAAAAATATGTCGTATGGGTATTTCAGTCCTCAAACGATGAAAGTTTTGGAACCAACAATTTTGTTTGTGTATGAATCCTGCCAAGTTTGAGGTACCCGAATGTACTTTTGCAGTCAAATGTGGCGATTATGCGCCCAAGCCACAAATAGCAGAAAAACTGGTAGTGCGATAAGCAATGCATGGAATCGATTTGCGCTGCTACGACAAATCCAAGAACCCTCCAACCCTCCTTTGGCGGTTTACCAAGAATGTCCATTACCCAACCCCTACTCATTCATCAGTTTACCCAATGGGGACTTCGCCAAAAGTAAAAGCTCTTATCTACAGCTCCCCAAGAATCACCCTGGATCCTGTGTTACGGTAGCTGAAGCAAGTAGCGAGTGCGCGCGCGCAAGTTTCGCGCCCGAAAACGCAAACAAAACGGTGCGAGCGGCGCCGTTCCGACAATCATAAAACAAAAGCACCTCAACGCGGGTCTACTGTAGCTCTGAGCTGATGATGCATGCTTAGCGTAAGCACAATGAGTGGATTTTAGGACTATAGAAATCCGGTTTTTGAGGTGATTGGAAGATGAGAAAAGAGATGTGAAATCCGGTCTTCAAGAATTTTGTGATGGGAAAAAACCATTCATTTTGTGCGTGTTTTTCTTTCAGAAAAAATTGGAGCATAATCCTTTCTTAAGAAGGTGTTTGATAAAACCAGTGGTCATGCAGATGGGGGCGGGGGGTTTAGAAGTTATGCCGAATAGATTCACAATCAGCGGGATTTTTTTCGAAGAAACTAGTAACACCCAATTTTACTTTTTCTAAGATTGGTTAAAGCTTGCAGTTTAATTTACAGCCAGTTCCTACACAAAATGTACTTTAGGTATTTTGAGCAAAAATGAAGTTAATGTAAACATTATGAGAGTCCAAAGTTGAAAAGCTTAAGTGAGGAGATTTACAAGTGTCAGTTCTCTCATGTGAAATTATATGGCAAGAGAGACAGTTTGGTAATTTTATAGCAGCCCTTTAGATATATCTGGTCGATGCTAATAAAAAAATGGCAAGTTCTAACCAATCTATTTTTCAACTTTTAGAACTACAAGAACCATCAATCTCTAATATTCTTCGAAAATACCTTTCCATACATCTTATTTTTAGTCCCTCACTGACCAATTTTGACTATTCAGAATTCCTTTCCTACAACTACTATTTCCCTCAAAACTCCTCTCACAAACAAACACAAAGAAACGCCCGCCATACCGCCACCGTTAAGTGGGTTGCCTCCCCTTAAACCTGCTCGAAGGAACGGCTGCGGCGGCGGCGGTGGCTATGATGGTTTCCCGCAAAGCGAAAAATTTGCATAGGATCAGCTGGTTAACCAGGGAGGATTTCCAGAAGTGGAAAGACGATACGAGCACGCGTCAGAGCACAAATATGCATTAGCGACTTTCCTGAGAGAGAGCTGGCGAGCCATGCATCTGCAAATTATAGCCGCACACTTTGCGAGATTGACAGCAATTGCTGTTGTCGTGTTCTGCTTAGCGTGTGTGCGTACTCGCAATGAACTGACTAGATTCTGATTTCCATAATTGGGAAGAGTGGTGTAGGGAGAAAATCCTCTCCGTATAAAGCAATAATAGAAGTAAATATGTAAGTAAGAAAGCACCAGAAAAGGAATCTATAGACCTTCCCGGCTCCCAGTAAAGATAGAAGGCGTGTAAATGTGATTATTTATGGTAAGCCTCACGAAATACTTGTGTTTTGTATGCATCTAGCTCAACGGCACGCAAACAACTGATTTTAGTGATTCTCTGTTCAAAACTTTACGGTACTTATAATTTGGAGGGTGGATACCAATTCTTCCAGAATTTCAAACGAATTTTGATTGGAAACAAGGAAAATTCTCAACCACTTAATTCATTCGTTTATCATCTTACTTTATAGAAAGAAAGTAAATGAAGCCAAAAACCAAGGAATTATACTACGAAGGAGTAATGGATAAAATGGATTTAAAAAAAGACATGAATTTAGACGGTCAATCAGTCTCGGAGGTCATGGTTGTAGAAGCGGAATAAATCTAATAAAATACAGGATTTTCCAAAGTCAGAATTATGTAATCTTTGGACTTGCTTCCCTTGAGAATTTTCAAGATTATCTGTATTTAATGCGTGCGCTTGAAATGCGTCAATACAACTCGTCAAGAAACCCTCGATCACAAAAAAAGAAGTTGCTCTACCTTTGCAAATTTACAGCCAATTATTGTTTGAAGGATGTACAAAGCAACTGGGGTGAGTTTGAGAGTAAGGGCTGGGAAAAATCACTGGTCAAAATCCATCGTTAGTCCATCCAGCCATTCATTTTCGTCCCAAACTACATTCCAAACCCCCATCATTTTCCTCCGAGCAACCACAAACAACAATCGATGTGCTTACACACCGGTGGCGCAAGCTTCGACTCGAATCAAGGGTAACTGCGATCGTCAGGTGGTGTGCGCTGCTGCGGTGTTTTGTCCTGGAAGCTGGTGCTGGTTGTGAAACGGCTGATAGCAACGATTGATTGTTCGATGAGGGGGAAGGCACACGGATCCCCACCCCTACCCTCCAGCCGACCCCGGCTTCGTGGCTACCTTGCTATGCAAAGCGATGCTAGCGGCGATCGTCGTCATCCACGACGACCGAAGGCGGCGCTCGGGCGCTTATAAATCAACGCCACCACTCCGTCATATGTCAGGCGTGCACGTCGCACAACAGATGTTTTCTTTTTCAAATTCAGCATTCATTGATTGAGTGCTGAACGACGTTTGAGGCAATGCTACAGTGCCAGCAGGACTCACTTCCATCGAATTCTGCATGGTTCGGTTGTTCTCCGGTAGCGGAACTGACTGCGGCTCATAGGGCGGTTGGAAATGGCTGCAAGCAATTGACTCAGGATCGCCTAAGGGGGCCATTCAAATCACAGAGTGTCCACGTACCTCATAGGGGTGCCCATATTGGGGCTTGCAGATTGGGCTGTGGAACCGGGCGACATTGGCGGTTGCGATGAAGATGCTCGCTCGTCGCCAACTATATCCATTGGCATCTTCCCTTTCAAGCACGTCACGTATCGGTTACAGAAGTTGTCGCAAAGCTCGTGAACCTGCAAGGCCATATTGAGAAATGAACACTTATGAAGATAACTGTGGCATTTAATGGTGATGACCCAGACGCACTATTCTTTGCTGGAGCTAACAACCAACTTTTAGAATCGATAAGAGACTAATTTAGCACTTTTAAGAAGATTAAATGGTTTTACGGGAGATTTGAAAAAGACCTCACTTCGCAAGCAATTCCTATCAAATGGCTGGTTGCTACTTTCGGTATGTTGGCACGTGTAATTCATAGACAAAATCTACTAGGAACTACCCCACAAAAAATCTTCTGCCATAAAAGAAGCTTTTAGTCATGAGATTTTTCGAGTTGGCTTTGTGTGACAAATACACAGAAAATTCGACAGTAACTTGCAATTTCATCATTCAACGATGTTTTCCCAGACCGACATCCTTGAAAGACATTTTCAAGAACCCGGACATGACCATGGAGATGAATTCCGCACCCAAGACTTTTAACTATATGTAGATCTCAGAAATGGGCCCTTAGCTCTATTTAGAACAATTTCTAGTCATCCTTATTTCAGAAGTTTTATGCGACCTTCGCGCAAAGCTAAAAATCACTTCGGGACGCATCGCTAAGCCTATAGTGCGTTCATAGTAACCATTATTTCCCGACAAAACCGTGCCAGTCATCACTGACGGACGTATCCATTATGATGGCGACATTTGTCACTTCGAATCCGTTACTAAATCAATAAAAGTGTCTGTCAGTATAGGGAGAGATGAAGACAAATCCGCTTGTCGTCCATGCGTCGCGCTGGCCGTACGTCTCGCAGCCGCCGCCGTTCGACTCGCTCCATCAAAAGTTTCACGCCGCTCGTCGGACGCTGATCGATAGACCATCAACGACGCCGTTATAGTGACAGAGTGTTATGTGATGCACAATTATTTATGTGGCGATTTCATCTACAACAACACACAAGCGACGCGCATTGATTACGCTCGCGCGCGTAGCCGGAGGGCGACAAAAATCGATACTTGCTGCAAAGCGCAGCGCGATTCGCGCGACGCGCAGCGCAGCAACGAACGCAACGGCGCCCCGCAGAGCTCGCCGCGCGGGACGTAACAGAATCGCATGAAATAAAAGCGAGGAAATGTGTTTCGCTG
The DNA here is from genome assembly GCA_958299035.1 of Cylicocyclus nassatus. Lineage (NCBI taxonomy): Eukaryota > Metazoa > Nematoda > Chromadorea > Rhabditida > Strongylidae > Cylicocyclus > Cylicocyclus nassatus. The sequence goes on along the minus strand of CATQJL010000001.1, from coordinate 44,297,719 downwards.
AATGAAGTTGGATGGGGCAACGGCCGCGGAAAAAAGGACGAACGGTGTTCCCCACAGGCCGCGCCGCCGCATCCCAAAAAAAGAAACTCCACTTTCGAGGCGAACACCGAGATAAGGGCGAACTGATAAACGACTCTCTATGTAACAAGTGTCACGAACGCTCTTTGGTTAAACGGCGTCCGTGCACTTCGGATCGCAGCCACGGGAGCAGCCACCTTGGCTCGGTTTATGAACTTAGGACTTACGAAGATAAAAACAGATTTGCCAATTTGGGATATTCACGATAAATGATTGGGGTGCAAAGAAGATGTCATAGTCAATAAAACTTCGCAATTTCTATACGACAGCAAACAAAATTAAGTAGCCCCCAAACTGGTAGAGTATTGAATAGGTTGCCAAATGTTAGAAATATCATAGAAATCAGATTTACCCGAAATTTGTCACTTTTGCAAACTTATGCTCCCAGAAATTTTGATGATGAATCAACATCAAAGACAATTTTTATTCAGGGTTTTGAGCAGAACAGGTTTTGTAGTTCTTTTGCCATGATTTTTCTGTGTAATGCAAAAAATTGGTCAGGGCGAGATTTCTAAAAAAAATGATCCTGAGTCATCCTCAAAACTTAACAAATATCACTTCCCATCCTATTCCGATCTTAATAGTTGTGTTTTGAAAATTTTGAAAAGCATGGACAAACAGTATTCAAGCAAGAGGAGTGGAGAAGTGTCCGATTTGAAAAGCTAAGATGGAAAAAGAATCTGATTTCAGCCTTCTCCTGCTACTTACCTTCTCAAGTTCCAGCAAATGAAAACGTAGCATTTGGATAGACTGCAGCATAAGATTATCGAGCTCCCTGTTAGGCACATAAAATGTGTTCTCCATTTTCACCTGAAAGAGAGAAATTTGAGTTGTTCAACAAACTCAAGAAAGAAAGTTCCAAGGAAATGAAACAAACCGTTTTCGCAAATTCCGCAAGATCTTCTTTGAACGAGCTGGACGAGCAAACATCGCTTGTTGATGTGCCATCTCGGTTTTGTTCACGTGGAGTTGAAGTAGCCAATTCGCATTTTTCGAAGAGCACGGTGAGCAGCGGAAAAAGCGGATGCCTATAAGAACTGAGTAGAACGGATAATAAACGCAGATCGACAGAAGTGCTCCCCGAGGGGCACTTTGTCGAGAAGAGCAGAAGAAGAGTGAATCTGCGAGAGCTCACGAGTGAATGGCCGCTTTGTCACGCTTGACTTGCTCATCAAGATGTGGATGCATCATTTGATCGCTGGTTGACATCGGTCCACCTAGCTGGTACATGTTGTTATAGTATGGACCCATGTTGCCTGTGGGATCCGTCGGCACCGGGTAGGATCCGTCACCCGGCGGCGGAGCTGGAGGTCCGTAACCATCGCCGTACTGAAAATGAGATTTTCTAGAAATTTTCGAACAACGAGGATCGCCATGTATGTTATCTCAATTGGTCTCTACGCATCGATTCAACTTCCAAAGGGAGATTGAGAGATTTATGGACATGGTTGTAAGGTGGAACACGGCGAACGACGCACGGCTCTCATTACGACTTGGATAAACGTGCGGATTTTCTAGGCTACTGGGATATGAGTGATAGTCATCAGCGCGAGCTTCGGCCTTCCAGCTCTCCACTTTTACGCGGCTACACGGGTGTTTAAACTGCGCTAAAGCATGGCAGAGGTGGGAAATGAGAGAAATGATGTGTAGCAGCAGTGAGCGGCCGTAAAATCAGCATCAAAGTTATGGCCTATTGAGCTGTCTTCCCTGACACATACGCTAAAATATAGGGAAGAATAAGAACACAATACGGGAAGCCGGTGGTGTGAGCGAGTGGGGTTGGGAGAGAGAGAGCGGCGACCCACACAGCAGCGCGATAAATAATCGCATATATAACGATGATATTTCAAATCCGTAACGACAAGTCGTAAATAGTGGAAATGGAGGATGAATTGGTAAATACCCTGTGGGCCATGGCTGTGGGGCCGACACGACGACGACGACAACGACGACGACGGGGCGGGAGCCGAACTCTCCGGCGAAGGAACGCGGCTTGACGGATTACGACGGGCGCTAGCCGTTGCGTTACGTGGCGCTCAGGGCCTTCGCTTCTTGTGAATACAGATGAATATGAGGTGACAGCTCTCTGACGACGTTTCCGCGGGCGCTTCGCAACAGCCGCACAGGCAACGCGCGCGGCCCGCCGCCCCAGACCCCGCCCCCGGCGCGGGCACTGTGACCAATGGTGCCGCGCCGGCACGCCCCCGCCGCCCGCTACGGTAGCAGAGGCGCGCATCGATTCGGGAGCCACCGGCTCCGACATACATCAAGCAATCAGGTCTGTGTCAATCATTGTCCCACCAGCAATTGATATCCGAAACATCGGCAATCGATCCTCACGAGATGCTGATTAGTGAATAAGCAATGAGAGATGTAGTGATACGGCGGCTCGTCGCACTGTGCGTCGAACTGGTTTCGGAACGCTGCGCAATAAAATGTGATAGATTAGAGAGTTATCCGAGCGCCTCTGAAAAATAGCCCCACGCCGCAAGTGCTGGCCAACGGCTCTCTCGCTTGACAATGTTTCCATCACCAGAATGTTGGCACTTAACCTGACATCTTCACATCAATTACACAAACAACTCTTACCTCGATCGGATCAGTTTTCTCAAGTTTGACGAGGTTCGATGACGAGTCCCCGATCGGGAGCCCAGTGCCAGATACTGGGAAAGCTCCAGCACCTAAAGGTGCATGGAATTGCCACATGTCCATGGCTCCAGGCCATAATTGGGGCTCTGACATTCTGAAAATCGACAAGCATTTTTTGTGATAAACAAAGTGCTGAGAACTTATTGACGACGGAGAAGAAGAAGAGAAATTAGAATGTCATCCACGAGAAAGACAACTGTGACAGATCGTTCATGTCAATAGGATGTGTGTACTTCTTACAGTTTGAAGTGTGTATTTTGCTATGCACTTCGTTTGAGAGTTTAATAAAAGGTCTGTTCCTAGCACTCTCAAGTCTTATACTATGTGTACTTCTCGAATGTATTTCCAGCTTCAAAGTGAATATCAAACCAAATAAGGAGCGGTCGAAGTGCGCTAACATCTCATGCATTCATCGCATCAAGTGCTCGTGCAGCGGCAGTTAATTCCACTTAGATTAATGCTAGCGGACAAGAGGGGGGACCACAGCACTAGACGTTATTGCTCAATGCTGTGCTAATCACAAAATTATGGGGTTTGGTACCAGTGTCAAGCGCTTGACTTCGAATTACTAAGATATCATTCTTTGGCTTGAAGAAGAGATCAGAAAGACAGAACGTGAGAGCGTAAACACGTGAGGGATGGAAAATCAAGAAAGAAATTTTTGGAGAAACAGAAAATGTAACACAATCTAGAATACACATGAAAGTAATGATATCCATCCTTAACCGCATTTACGAAAGCGAAAGCCTGTTCTCTCGAAATCCGAATCTTAGTGGTTGCACAGCTAGCTGACGGTGTTAGTTAGTTTTACCCCCAGCTGTCACTCAAACCAACCCTGCAAAAGACGCGACAAAGAATTCTCTTCTTTTCGTTGCTTCGCCAGCCCCGATATGTCATAATAAATTATCACAATATTTTGATTTCTTTTTCGGATAACTCGAACTAAATTATGCATCCCGTTGAAAAATCGATCGTCATGAAATTTCCGGCATCACTGACGTCTACGGGGGGAACAGAACGATGATTGATGCGGTACATGAGCGCGCAGGTGCCACTGCTGTGCATGATTTTGTCTAGTAAAAAAGATGGAAAGTGAAGTCAACTATGGAAAAACGATCCATTGGCACTGTACACAAGTTCAGGACCAAATTAGGGGAAGAAAATTACGAAATGAAACAGTAGATCAATTTCTGGAAGCGGGCGAACCTTCTATAAAATGGTAGCCGTTTGCGTAAAATTGTATATCAGCAAGAAGCTGGAGCGAGCCCAAGGGCTAGGAAAACTTCACAAAATGGATGGTATAGCAAATTCTGGAAGCGAACGAACTTCAAATAAGTGCTGCTTGTTTGCGTATTAATACTGGAACATGCTCACATCAAACTACTGACATTCGATCATGCTAGAAAATTTATGAGCACGAAAAAAGTAGTAAATGCAATGGTTGGGTAGAAACACGACTTTGCATGCAGTTGAGTGGGCTGAACAAATCGAGAAAAGCAGAATTATTGAGATAATGGGGTCAAAAAGAGTGTTTGGCAAATTAGATAGTAACCCCATCATGACTTTCCAAAATTCACGGTTCAAATCACTGAAATAAAAAACCTTTTAATCCAGGATCACCGACAAAGACTGGCTGCACAGGTTTGCTTCCAAGGAAAAAACAACGACAACTCGCATACCAAAAATGGAAGCGGTTTCACCCAAAGCAGCAATAACGCCCAAATGCTGATCTTAGCAAGCTGAATCCCATCCGGGCGACTCCCCTAATGAAAAAGTCAAACACTTCCGAGCCAACCGCAAGGAGCGCCCGCTAATCCAAATAATGTGATAGGTGAAATTGATACAGGCCGAAAAGTCTAGTAGTGTTGAGCTGAGTGTTGAGTGACGGTGCCTTGGCCGAGAGGCGAAAACGAGCCGGGCCCAAGGCGTTTGATCCCTACCGCCAGTGCTCTCGGGTCGGGAGCAATTAGATTAGTAATTGCTGGGAAGTTAAGGTTTTCGCTGGCGCTGAGCTGGGAACGATAATTGGATAGCTATCAGCTAGATCAGCTATGTGGATAAGAGGATTTATGGGTGGTTTTTTGGGAGCTCGTAAATAATGGACAATAACTGTCAGTCGACGACAAAGTCAATAATGGTTTATTGAGAAGAAAAGAAGAGAACAAATGATCCATTGAGTAGCGAAAAACTGAAAAAAATGAAAAGCTTTGAAATGAAGAATTAGGAGGAAAGATGGGTTGTGCTATATATATGAATATACCATGCATTTTATGAGATGAGAACAGTAACTGAATATTCCGGAAAGAAAGAACAGTATTTGACTAATTTGAGAAAGCAATTCCTCAGCACTTTACCGAACCCTAACATTTTTGAGTTTGGGTGTCTGTACATATACTGTACCGTACTTTGATTTCGAGTTCGAAGACTGCTCTCCAAGCAAAGAATTTCTCCAAGAAAAAGAGGAAAAAATACGAAAGCACGTAGAAATAGTGAAGTGAGAGGACAGATAAAGAACGAAAATGATATGGAAAAGATTCATGGAAGATGTAACATGGAGCTCCATGCTTTTATGAGTTCAAGGGCAACCGAGCATTCAAAGGGACGAAATTTGATGGGGTTTGGAAGGCAGTTGGCTTCGACTTATTCAAAAATTTAAGCTTGCGCTCACCGGCACGAAATCTGTGCTTTGACTTTGAATTCTTGAATCTTCACTCAATTATGCAATAAAAATAGCTATCAGTAGCAAAAATCGTAAATTTTTTGGATATCGAGAATATGACAATCAAAGAGCTGTGAGATGTACGGAACACGATACAGATAGCGAAAGATACGTCGAGAAAAAAAAAAGAACTTCTGCAAAAGAATAATCGCTCAATGAAGTTGAGGTCGCCATGTGTTGTGTGATGCAGCGGCTGCTATTCGGACGCGACTATTGTATAACCTGTTTTGGGTACACTCGGCTCGGCTTGGTTGAGTATAAACTGTCGGCTCGAATTACGCGGATGACGATGCAGTTCTAAGGATTGACCGCCACCTCTCCTCCTCCTCTCCCCACTCTTCTACCCGCCCTCCTCCTCAGCACATAAGGAATTTGCATACGCTGAGGCGGACGACGGACGGACTGGACGTGTGCGGACCTAGTCCGAGTCACAAACAAGGACAGATGTGCCGCATAGAGCGGACAAAAGCCGAGAAAATGATTTATGACAGTATCGACAGCTCCATAGCTCGAAGGTCAAGCAATCATCTGCCACTGAAACTGTGAAAAAGATGTGGGTTGCACGAAGACGGGTGGCGGTTAGGGTTACCCTCCTTGCAAAGGCTGTTGGACTCTATTTCTTCCAGCATATCAAATACACACCCGCCTTAGCTAGACCTGCCTAGGAAGTTCCCTGCTAAGAAAAATTCCCCAAATATTGCGATAGGCCAATCCAGAAAGGTTCTCCTCAGTTTTATTACCATTGTACCTACTCAAAGCCTTATTATCCAACTTCCAGGTATCACTACGTTCGCGAAACTGACAAAGAGAAATGATGGCGAACTCGGAGCAGACGAAGAAGAGTCGCGATGTTAGAACATGACCAGAACAAAGACTTTTTAACGTACGTGCCAGATGTACGCGACTGTAGTGTATAGACAGCCGAAGAATGAATTAGAAAGGAGTATGAGGGGTTTTGGAAGGGGATAAAAGTTAGGTAGTGGTGATTTTCGCAATAGTTGTGGAATAATTTGATCTACTTTCTAATGGGACGTCTTATTTCGGGAACAAAGCGCAAAAGGTAAAAGATGTAGTATATGCGAGGCAGACAACTAGCTTCGAGGAGAGAATTATTGCCAAACTTTGAAAATAGACGTCAGATTGCCGCATTTCTTACTCGGTTCAGTCAATTTGACTAATGCCTCCGTAATAAGAAATAAGGATTTTTATTATTTGACTAAAAATTTTTAAGCTCGGTTTCGTTCCTGTCCTCAGAGGGAGTAAACGTAACACTTCTTCGGAACTCTTCAGAGAATGGAAGGTCTATAGATACCTTATGTTTTGAGTATTTAAAAGAGAGTGTATTTTAGATTAAAATTAGTTTTTATTTTGGAGAATTGACCACACCCTCCAGAAATATGAATTCTACGGTTCGTCTTATAAGAACTTTTATCTCCCTATAACGATGATAGAAGACAACTCCAATCAATTTTGATCAGTAGACGACACAAAACCATGAAAAACCTAACAAGTTTCGAGCAAAAACTGATTTAAACGACATAAACAACGAAGACGACGGAATAAACCAGTTCGGAGTGCATAAAATGATCCCATAAAATAGCAGTAGAATGTTGCGCGGCCATGGGGGTCAACCGTAGGGCTATCGTAGATGGTCGTAAATGCGTACTTTACGAGCTGACACATTATTGCGTGCTCAACGCGCCGCGTTAAGCGCATCTTGCGCACCTTGCGTGACGATTACAGCCAGACATTTAGCCATAAAATTGGTATTTAAATGTGACTTAAGAAGGAAGTAAGCAGAAGGAGAGACTTGGGAGGTACTAGAGGTAGCAAGTGAACCCTAAGAGCAAGGTTTTGCTTTTTACAGAGGAAATGCTAAATGATAATTTGTGAGATAAGTCAGGTAAGCAACACGATTTCTAGAAGAGCCGATAAATGTTGCAAAGCAACCAATATTTTTCGGAAAATAGCCCTTATCAGCCGTGTCCTCTTCAGGCTGTTCGGCGCGAAAAACGAGTCACAAAAACGTCTCCCAAGAGTGCTTATCACATTGCACGATTAAGGTCGCAACATCTTTTGACTGCACCGCAAAAGGTGTCTGTTTCTGTCGACCGAGCTGCCAAAGAGGGGGCACCAGAAAACAGGAGAAGTATGTCGAATAAGGATATACTTGCATTCTATCCTTATAGCATAAGAATAGAATGCAAGTATATCCTTATTGAGGATATATGGAGGCGGGACATAGAGGAATGTCTCCGAGTAACCGTTACAGAGCAACATGTGAAATAGCCGACGGGGGTATTGGTAGAGCGTAAATGGTAGTCTCGGCGGGTTTCCATGGATTTTATTTTACTACCGTAAAGTGACTCGAGGCAGGCGTATAATGGCGAAGGAGCGCATTGCCGACGGCAAAAGCCTAAGGCATAGCCCCTTAGTGACGGGGGGAATTGAGTAAATTTGCAACATGATAGGGAGAGCAGGATGCGGTTATGGAAAGAGAAAAAAATGTGGAAAAAAATGAGGAAAATGATTACCAAGAGGTGAAAAACAGGAAAAATTTCAAAAACGAAAAGGTATGTACGGCCAGAATGAAGCAGATTTTCGTTTTTAATTTATTCTCTCTGAACCATCAGTAAAAACACCTATAAATTACATAGTATGTAACCCGCATAGACTCCAAAGAAACCCTCGGCAAGCAACTTTGACAAGGGCCAATGTGTCAAGATAAACTACTCTAACATTTGTGTCAATAGCAATGATATATGAGCACATTTACAAACACCCGTCTGCAATTTTCGACCGTTTGAGCGATTTGAGCGATAATGCTGCTCTCGTAGAAGAAGCATGTGGCACTTGCGAAAGCCATCAATTAACGTGTAACATTTTCGAGCACGGGTCATAGTGCAATCTGAGCTGAGCTGTCAGCTCAGCTCTGCGGAGCCTACGAACAAACCGAACCATTTCGAAAGCAGAAAGCCGAACCTCAGCCGAGCTTTCGCGTAAAAGCCACGAATCAAGCTGACCAAGGCCGGCGAGTCAAATAATGAGATCCTATCTCTTATGCCTCCGTGTCGGGTGTGTGGGTCCCTGGAGACACAATCGATGCTGCTGTTGGGAGCTTTTCGGAGACGAAGAGTATACTGTAGGTGAACACACGCATCACAGCCCCGATTCTATTCTCTCCCCCCCCCCCCCCGGACCCCAACCGACAGCGTTCCTCCGACCAACACACACAACCAACCAGCCCATCGTGTCGCCGTTGAAGCAGCGCGAAGGCGGAAGCAGCCCCGTCGACGACTACGGTACTTATCACGGCGTCAACCATCCAGCCACAGCCAGCCACCCCAGCTCAGGGTTGTATACACTGGACTTCACTGCTAGAGTGAGGAAATCTTCTCCCGAGCGGGTAAGACACAAGCGGAGCATCATGGAAGCTAACACGCTGATTACGGTATCGTCGACTTAGTATGAGCTCTTATGAAATTTCAAAACCTCAAAAATGTGGGACTGGGAAAGAACTACATATAATACACAAAGAAGTCCTTCATTTGGGGCCTTGAAGAAATTACGATTGTATAATGAACCCGAACTTGAAAAACTTGAAACGGAAGAGCCTAAGATAAAGCAGCTTCTAGTTCCTAGCTTTTCATTATTATCAAATATCAATTTGACGACTTCTTTGAACTTTCCTAATCATACTTCTTTCATACATTTATATCTTGTTAGAGTAAACGAGTCGTAGAAGATGGAATGTTTCCAAAAAAACAACCTCCCTCTTTCGCAGTGGATCCTTCTCAGGAGGGGTTCTTATTTCTCCTAAGAGTACTTTTCGTAATGTAGAAAAACTATTCAAACTGTTTGCTCTTTTGAAAATGGAAAATGATTTGATTGAAAAATTGTTATACACTCGAAGAAAATGGAAAAATTTAGCGAGCCATGGAATCTCTTGGAGATTTTTATGCTTTTCTTCAACAACACCAGATTTGGCATTTAAGTTTACCCCCAAGGGTTTGAGACTAAAGCCGAAGTTTCTGGTCAAATGATAGAAACTGAGAGAAGAGTGTTTTTACCTCTGTGCTCAGTCCTGCCAAATTTTAACCACTTTAGGATATCATAGTTTTGGAAGCTTAATGTTAGCATAATCAGGAATTCATATAATATTGGGATCTAGGACCCTATAATAGACCTAATCAAACACAAAAAGGTAATGGATCTGTGTGTGATTGAACAACAGTGACGATGATTTAGCGCCACTTATTACAACAACAACCTAAACAATCGAATCAATTTGCACATCGACGACAAGAAGTCAAATTACGCGCATTTTCAGAACAGTGCTGCCAATGTTGTAACAGTCATCCATTATGTTCGAATTTCATTATGTCGGGACAGAGAGTCTCCTAGGAAATGACGAGTTCTGAGCGAAAACCACGGCTATTCGTCTTTTGCGTACGTAAGCCATCAATAACTCGTGACACTAGGCGAACAGCGCGGCAGAATAATGGATAACGTGCTGGTGTGGTTATGAACGGAAACCTGGATCTGCCACACAGATCTCATGGAACTGTAAACACACATGGGGGAGATAGGAGGAGGGGGACGGAAAAATCGGTGAAGCGTCAAAATGACGAATTTTTTAGGAGAAAATTGGAGATCTTGCCGCTTTCGGCACCGTAATCGGCAGGCCAAAGCGCAGTTGAGGTGACCATCCAAAATTCGATATATAAGTTTCTCTCATATCCTTCCGAAACTTCACAGTTTTGCACACTGGAGAACGGAAAAGCGGTGGAAAAGCTGGAGACGGGGAATTTTTCTAACGAAGAAATGGGGATTGTACTGTTCCTGAAACCGTAATCTAGATTATATTGAGTGCGAACTCGGACTACCACTATCATACTCTCTTCTCATCCATATTTCTGTAATTTCACGGTATTACTTAAAAAGAGAAATTGGGTAGCGAGATGAGCGAAAGAAGCAAATTTTCCAGAATGAAGTGGAAGACTTTGCTTTTTTCAAACTGTAAACAGTCGGCAGAGATGCTGAAAATTGGAAAATAGAGGATTAGATAGATATCTAGTTAAAAAGATAGTCTCGTTTCTTAGGTTTCAAAAAGCCTATGACCCATTTGAGTTGCAGCCGCCACAGAGCAGCGCTACCGTAAGCTTCCATCCTTTATATCCCTCTGTATGTTTACAACTTTGCAAATCTCCAGCACATTTCATGTTATTTGGAAGAAGAGTTTTGTTTATGTATACGGTAACTAACAACTTTTAGGTCCAGGATTCCTTTCAAATTCCAAAAATTCTCTAAGATATGGTAGAAAACGCAAACGAGAAAGATGACGAGAACAACAGTGACAAGATTCTTCTTCACTTTACAGCCATCACCAAAAAAATCATAATTTGTCAAATAAGATAAGGTAAATCGTTTCCATTTGTTTGCCTCAATATAAAATTTCTACTTCTATTGAGGAAGCGACTGCAAGAGAGTTCACGGAAATTTTCACTGTAATGTTATGAAAAACGATGTTACGGTCAATTTGCGTTGCCTCGACTTTACAAAGTCATCGTTTTTGCTGAAATTTTCTTCGTGGTTGTGCAATCTCTGATGTTCGTTATGATTGAAGAAATGATTCGGAGAGTGTGATGTAAGTAAATGTACTTGTTAAGGGATTTTGATGTAAACGAGGGAAGACGATAGTGTGATAGCAAAATGAGAAACTTAATTGATTGCTGGGAAAAACGGGAAAAATGTAACACTAAATAAAGTCAAAAATTTGTGTCTTTAGCAGCTAAAATTTTCTTTGCGAAGCAAACAAACTGTTCGTATTGCTTTTTTCAAGAATTTAATCGCAGCTCAGAATCTTTAGAATTCTCTCATTCAGATTGTAAAAAAATACTAGGAAAGTTACGCAAATTTGATGTATTTCTGAAGAATTCAATACCAGAAGTTCCGGACAAAACATCCGGATGAAATACAAGACCTTGGTTTGATGAAAAGAGCCAAAAGTAACGATGAAGACCTCGTACAGACGACAACTGGTCCGATGGTTAACATAACTCACAACAAATGACTTATACAAGGCAAAACTGTCAGATCTGGGGTTGTAAACCCGGCCGAACAGTTGTGCCAAAGAGCACTATAACGCATATGTTGAACGAAGAAAGCTAGCAGAAAGATTATTCCGAGAACGAAAAGGCATTTGTTTTCACGACAGAAGGAATTCAGGTGAGACTGTACCTTACTACGAGTTCGAAACAGCTGATGTTTAGTGGTGAACATTTGTTCCGTAAAGTCTGGGTTCCTGGTTTTCCTTCAACAACAGCGCTTGTCAAGTCTATGTCCATCGAACAGCACAAATCGACTACTTCGCCCAGAAATTACACCAACGACTTCCTAATTGCTGGGGAGTTTGCCAATTACAGTCAAAGTTGAGGTAACGCCATAATAGTGGGGATAATGACAGAAGGCGATTATACAGTATTTGGACAAGCGGCGGCCCTCAAACATTGCGCAACAGGCGGCGCTGCGCTCGAATCTGCTGGTGTGGATTACCCGATAAGAGAACGAGTACGGGGCGAAGAGCTGGCGGCGGCCTCGTTTCCTCTAACGGCGCTACCTCAGCGGGAAGTCGTACCAGCTCCTCAGCATCCAACAGAAACACGTCACTCGACCATCAATCAACTGATCTTCATTGGCGCCTCTGCTAGTTCCGCAAAGAGAAGGAGCACTGTAAGGACATACACAGAGCAACAGCTTGGGTTTGAGGACATCTCGGGACCACACAGGACCTATATTTTTTCGCATGTTTGGAAGAAGTCAAATATGTGCAGAAAGCTCGTCTTATGATCGAGTGGAAGAAGGGCGGAGTCAATGAAAATTACATGTCAGCGGCTACATTCTCGAATTGTTGTTTTGGTGTTATCTCTAGGTAAAGCCTAAAGTGTCGAGGATTTGAATGATCGTCTGCCTCCAAAACTGTGCAGAAGGGAATAAGCTCCCAAAAGTTTGAGTCGGTAACATCGACGCTAACATATCTCAAGTTGTTTTATTTTTTGAACTTCGTAGATAAAATCCACCTGAAGCACTACAAACTTGATCCTCTTGATCCGCTTGATTCACTTCATCCACTTCGCTATTGGTCGAATCAGTGGTGACCAGTAGCGAAGTGAGAAGCGAATCAAGTAGATCAAGTGAACATCTGCTTTGCTATTGGTCACTTCACCGATTCGACCAGTAGCGAAGTGGATAAAGTGAATCAAGCGGATCAAGTGGATCAAGTATGAAGCATGCCTTACAATACAGGGGTTTGATAATAAGATTTGGTATACTCTTGCGAACCACATAGGAAAGGAATAACGAATAGTACTACTCATTCAAATTACTCAGACTCAAAATGAGAATTATACTCTGTCCTAATTTCTTATTCCATATATAAATGAAAGAGGAAATAAAATTTTTCAATTAAGGGAGCATAAATTCATAAAGGCGTTGTTACATGTCTGAAGCAGCAGAGCACATTCCTTGCGTTGATACCGCACTCTCAGAAGCGGAATTTTTTTTTTGTAAGAAAGTTTGCAGGATTGGATGGGGGAAATGTTGCTTTGTGTGCAAGAGAATGTAGTCAATTGGGAAAGTCAGCTGGCAGTTTGATTTTTCAGTTTTACCTTTCCAAAGTGTTAGTTCCACCTATAATTGCCTTCACCTTATTATTGTGCTTGCAGTGTTAACAAATCATACAAATCATACAATCAGAGAATACTCAGCCCTAACTGCCCTCCCGCGCTGACAAGACATTGATATCTTTTGAAAAAAGGAGTGTAACTGTGAATTGTTCGATCATATTATACAAAACATATTAGCAAGAGGATAGAAGGAAGTACGTTGGTAGTACAGCTAAAACGGAAGCATTCCGGATTGAGTGGTCGCTGATTGCTATGACTAGAGGTGGTTACTTGGTAATTGGCTGTCCGCCAAAAGCATAATGTTCCGTCGAGTTAGCTGACACTGTCCATCATCCTCACAATAGAATACGTAATTGAGGCTATATTTCAAGGGCGGGGCCTCTTTCACATGCAGTTTGCGGCCGCTAGCATTCCCACAGTACTGGCGAAAATCCTATGACTAAGAATTAGTGGAAAATTGAGTAAAAAGGTGGGGAGGGGGAGGGGAGGGGAGGGAAGTACTGGAGATTATCTTATTATTAGTCAGTTAGTTATCCCTCGTGAGCTATGGAAGGCATAGTATCTACATATAGTGCTGAGTCTGGTTAGGTATCTTTGATGGATTAAAATTGGCAATGACTTATAACCTAAGACTTTCTTCACCTGCGGAGCATTTCTATGCGAAGCAGGGCTCGGCAGGGGTAGCTTGTAAACAGGCTGGATATCGTTTTTGTGGCCGAAAAAACACAACTTAGGTTACGTTTTTTTAGTCGACGTTTCGTTTTTCGAGGGTTTTTTTACGTGTTTAAGGTCAAAGGAGACTTGGTAAAACTCTGCGAAAGTCAGGAAGAACTTTGTTTTTAGCATTTTCGGAAAGCCACCTTGTGCCGAGCCCTGATGCGAAGTTATGAGGATTTTTCGGATGCAAAATCTGAATGCGAAACAGGGGAGTAGTGACTAGAATTCTAGCTCGAATGAGGCAGCGGTGGAAGAGAGTGCACCCAGAGTTGAGGCATTTATGGTACGGAATGCCCTGATAATTATTGCATTTCCATTTGGGCGCCACAAAAATATATTATCACTGAAGTTATCGCAGTTAAGCATTCATTTGTCTCCAGTAAACTATATCTCCTCTCCCGAAATGGCTTCGCAAGTAAGGAAGGAAGACTGGAATTGGCGATTCATGCTCTACGAAATGATATATCTTGAAAGGCCACTTTGGTTATACATCCTTTCCTTGTGAGCAGTGCTCGGCTCGAGCTGGCACCAGGGAAATTTCTAAACGAGGACCACCTTGATCTTGAGAATTTGGTACAAAGTCCTCTTTGACCCTAAACTTTGAACGTAAAAAACCCTAAAAAACGAAGCTTTACAATTTTTGTGTCTTTTGGCCACAAAAACGATATCGCCTTTGCTTTTCGTCCCAAAACAGTATCCAGCTTGATCCGGTGCCAGCTGTGCCGAACCCTGCTTATGAGTAAACTACCGTAATTAAAAATCTAACAAAATTCGCGAAACCTGAAGATCTACGTGCACTAACCATCCAAATAGGCAAAATTATATATCAAAAGCGCTTCATCGAACTGATTGGACGGGACCTTGGATTCAGATTCTATCCACCCTAGGCCAATATATGACGATTCCCTGAACTCCGGTGAGGTTCGTTGACTTTTTTGTCGATTTATGAGCGGAATATACGAAGCATCGGCAGATCAGTTAACAAACAAATTTCTGCTCACTCATGTAAGCTAATACAGGCTAGTTTTCAGATTTTCAGGAGCCCTGCAAATTCTTCACAATCTGTGAAAACATTATGGCATGTTTCTTCCAAAACTGTCGTTATCAGTCCTAAAATTTGTAGCAAAATATCCGGAATGGCTCCAACAATAACCCCTGTATGATGGCGATGGCTCTGTTTGTTTGTTCTTGCATGTTGAGCAACAGAAGGGAGACTAATGTTAAGCCTGCTAAATGATCACGATTAAATTAATTATTTCGAATTTTAGGACTCAATGCTTAGAGGTACGGTACTATACAAATAATATTTTTGCGAAACAAACATGAATATTTCGAAAAAAGATTTAAAAATTGGAGACCTGGACTGTAGCTGGAAATTGTGGTTTGTCAAGTATTTGTTAGCTATAATTCCCATGTTCTATCCATTCAAGCAACCTTTCCGTAACATAAAGGATTCCTTGTCTACTCTACAGTGCAGCTGCTGGAACTACTCAGTGCTATGAAGAAAAAGCGCAAGCATTTTACTAGCCTCTAATTCTGATTGATTGATCACCATCTGCAGTAATTCACCTCATTTTCAAAACACGCATCCTCAAACAAACTTTATTCTTCTGCCACAACCTTTGGTAGAAGAAACCATTACAAATCTCAAAGCGTCTCTTACTTACAATAGCTACTACAAAGTACGAGAGGGTCTAAAATCACCCACTCACCTTCAGTTTCTTGCATTTCACTTTCACACTCTCAAAAAACAAGCAGATCGCGTGCTTCGCATTCACTGTAGCCGCTTTTTGCCTTGGCACGGACTCAGTTAGCGAGTTTCGCGACTGATTATATCTCGTAGATCTTATCGCTGCCTTTCCATGCATGTGTTGTTTCAATGCGATGACAAAAGTCAAACAAAGAAATAATATGCAAAACTGAAGGGGGGCGGGATGATGATTGAGCATGTTGTCACTTAGAGTACATACTTCGGTTATTATTGTTTGCATTTTTTACCTAAAATTGGTAGAGTGAACTTGAAGGAGACCTGCATCAAATAGGTGACTGTTACATAGTTGGGTTTTCACCAAGTTTTATGTAAGAAACCCTAGCGAGGAATCCTTCATTTCACGTACAAATATGAAAATTTCCTATCCATTATGACCGTACTGAATGAAAAGATTTGATGCTCTGAAGCGATTAAAGGCAAGTCGAAATCTCTTGCATTCTAACAAACTTTATGAGCCTAGGCATAAACCCTCTTCAAAATACCTTTATGTAGCGTAGAATTATTTTGTAATCAAGCACATTCCCAATATAACAAACAAAACAAATAAGGAAAAATTACGCTTCCGGCCTGTAAGCCAGCTTGAAGTTGCAATTTTTGCCGAAGTGCTTTGTCGAATAGTCGGAATTCTAGCAAACTTCATAACTGTATTGTACCGTTACAAGTATCCGAGAAGTTTTTCTACCAGCAACGATAATATAAATTACCCTAATTTTACGCGTATAAGTCCCACTTTTTCGAATTTTCAAGCGAGCCGCTCAGCCGCTTCACTTTGTCCCGGAAGGAAATCCTTACATCGCACGATTCTCTCAAGCAATATACAGCACGTTATAGGGTCCTTTGGTTGCAAAGTCCTTTGGCGTGTCTGGGCTGGTCGATTTTGAAAAACTCCCTCGCGCCTTATATGCGTGAAATTAGGGTTATCAAAATTATGAGAGCCGAGCAGTAACCTCGCAGAATTGTTCAAAATTTGTTTTCTCGATAAATCAAGCAGAAGTTATGTAGTTCAACTGAATTTCGCTGAACCAGTACAAGCCGAGTTTTTCGATATCCTTCGCAGTTTTCTTCATTATGTCCTCCGGGGTACAGTTTCCGTAGAAGATGTGAAGCAAATAAATTCTATTTTCTATGAATATCACTTTTTTTTGTGTTTTTGCAAAAGAGTTTGCTAGCGATGTAATGTGAAACAAATCATGCTGTTTGACTTTTACTTTCTGAGATCTTCTGGTTTTGTTTTACACGAAATATCAAGAATTTGTATGTCATTTCTCTGATTTTTGTCTTTCAGACTGTACAACGAAGGTAATTTCTGCTGCAACGTAATTTATGTCCTTGTCATGTGGTTCCTAACAGCCAACTCCTGCTGATAATTATGTCTTTTTCGACACGTTCTTACCACCCATTATTCCAGGAATCGAATCTCCATAAATTCACCGAAAGTGTTGGTGGGCAGAGAGACGATGTCGTAAAATAAGACAAAGTGCGATCGCGCGCAGCGCCTAGTGAACAAAGCTATAATATCTGGAATATACGGTAGGTGTTCTGTTCAAAAATAAAAACCACTTGATTTTCAGTCCACATTCCGGATAAACAAAAAAAAAATTGAAAAACCTGAAGCACTATCCTGTTTATGCCTTGCTCTTTTTCGACAGTTGTTTTTGCAGAGATTCCTGTTCTTTAAAATACGTTTACGTTTCACTTCGCTAATTTTTTTTTGGTTTTAGAATCTGGAGACTCATTGGAAGTCATAACAACAATAAGGAAGCTGCATAACAGTTCAGTTCTTAGCCTCAGGATCAAAAAAATTAGAATCAGAAAGATCAAAAGTGAAAAAATTTAATCTTTTTTATTCCCTGTCTTCCTTCATTTGTTTCGTATATCTTTTATTCTAAAAAACTGACTTGACATCGAATAATGCAATCGCTTTCCTTATCATTCAGTCTACGGCGCCAACTTCTAAAGAACTGACGCTCCATTCAATGAACCGTCGCCGTCTTGTAGCTGTTCACTTGCGTAACAGATGATACAGGCGATTATCCAGATCATCATCAATTTTCGAACACCGTCAAGGACATCGTTGTCGGATCCTTTTATCCTATAGCAGAGCGGTCAGAACAGGTCACAAACAACATTATCGAGTACTTACTGCTCATCCTATTAGCCACAGGGGTGCGGGGTGGAGTGTAAAGTAATTCCATAATACCAAATATGTCGCATTGTTGCTTGTGGATTATTGCTTCAATTTTGTTGGAAGCAAATGTGCTAGTCGTCTGATACGCTACAACTCGTCAATAGCAGAACTATCAGCTTGTCCCAAAAGTAAACTCCTTTTTTGGATAAATCAAACTATGTGGCTTTCCTAGTAGACTTAGTGTATCATTCGAAAGGGCAGATCGAGCTCTACAAAAAGGCTACCAAAAATCGCCTAAGTCGCATTTCATTTGATGTTTGAAGCCGTAATCAAAAAAATTATAGCCTGTAAACTAAATTTTTGCGAGAAAAAATTATGCGAATCTCCAACTTGGTCGTTATAAAGGATATTCGTCGACGACTGCCCCAACTCGTGCAATTACACCACCTTGGGCATACCTTATTGGGGCCTTTCCAGCTTGACGGTACGCAGCGCGCGGGGACTTGGTAGCTCGCAGCATCCCTGTCCTTTCCCTGTCCTGTCCTATCCTACTGTCAAGCTGGAAAGGCTCCAAAAAAGCACGCCCACGGTGGTGTTAATTGCACTATTTGGGGCAGTCGTCGACGAATATCCTTTACAATAGGCACATAGTAGTACTCAAACATGCCTTTATTGGATTCTTCCGCGCATAGAAAGCGAGAAAAAAGTTCAAAACTGGAAAACTCTCCCTCCCCCCCCCCCCTCCCCGCAGCCCCTCCCACATATGTCATTGTATACGAGCCTTACCAAGTATAATTTGTACGTGCTCCTATAATCGAGAAACCAGGAATGGATCTACTGAAAAACCTGAAAAAAGAGGAATCTTGGCATATTCGGACCATCCTTGTTCCTCATTGACCCCAAAAAAATCCATCGAATAGTTTTGAAGTACTAATGTGTCTAGAAGACCAATTTGAAGCCCGTAGAAATTTTCCGGGAGGAGATCCGATTTTTAGAACAGGAAATTTAGATTTTCGGTCCCAAATTTTACCTGGATTACAACTTCGGTGGATCTTTGGTGGTCTTTTTGTAGAGCTTGCTCCCCTCTTTAGAGTGGTGCTGTCATTCTGTTAATAAAACAGAAACAACTTAATTTATTTGAAAATGGAAGGAACTTTTGGGGTAATTTGATAATTCCTCAAAAAACTTTTCTTTTGGCATGGATGTTCCCCAACAAGACACATGCATACATATAGAGACCATGGTAATTTCTGGTAATCGAAAGGTTATTGCGAAAATGATGAGCATTGTCTTGCAAAGTTCATCCTGATATTATTATACTTCAGCGTATCCCCAAGAACAATGAAAACCATGAGGAATGGTAAATTCTTGCAAATGAGCTCGCACTCTTCTGTACTTATATCACAAACGGGTACAAAATCGGCAGAAAGTACGAAACCGACTTTTTCCCCTAAAACTTCGTTTTTGAAATGCCATGGCTCGCTTCGAGTCAGATTAGTATGGCCGACTAGCTTAACTTATAGCAATTCACTAGCAAGGGATTGAAAAGGGCAACAAAGAAAGATCTATGATAAAAAAATCAAATAAAAGTTGGTGGCTTTGTTTGTGTTGTGGTAGGCCCTATGGTACACTTAAGAAGTTCCAGTTCCTCGTGTAAGAGATCAAGTGCTTTTGCAAAAAGTGTGAGCATAAAATAAAATACTCTTTTACAGAGATGAAAGAAGCTTCGGCGGATTTCTTCAAAAAACATCCTTTGAGTCATGGAATGCCCGCAAACTATCTATTTTGGATCACTACAATCTATTCACTCTCAAAATTATAATATGTGTGTAATAGCAATCCTAATACATACAGTATAGTATCTATGCTTCCAGAAGATTGCTTTTTTGCGATGGGATTTCGGCCAATAGAAAGTGACTACACTGAATTTTCGTTTTTAGAGTTAATTAAAATCTGAGAACTTCAACAAAGAAGGCCCAAAATTTCGCATTCTTTCGACCAACAAGGGAAGGATACTTCGCCTTTTGAAATGAAATGTACACCATTAAATGCGTCTTGAAGCGCTGATTGAATCTAGTTATCTGGTGTGCGCTCCTCCGAAAGAACTTGTGGACATTTCTTGCCACCAAAATTTGCACGGTTTTGATGACAGGACTCAACATCTTGGAATGTTCATTAAAGCACTAGAAAAGAGCGCCATAACTTAGTTCACATTAAGCTCCGGAAAACTGTCATATATCCAAGCCTAAACTGACCGCCTAGACCTCACGTTAAATCAATATGAGAAAAGTCCATACCTTCGTTTAGAGAGTCTGACGGTAAAGCCCCCTTTTTCCAGATTTTAGGGATTGGGGATCCGCAAAAATTTTGAGAAGTACCCCAAAAATTTTTTTGGAGTGCGTGGCTAACGCCACGCACCTTCATTGCAAAAATTTTTTTTGCCGCCCCCCCCCCCTCGATCCGAAATCCTGGAACCGCCACTGCTGGATACATCTCACTCCACGACTCCACGGTCACCAACTATCCTTTTCTTGTAAGTCTCAACACCAGTACTAGCAGGTCTTGGCTGCAATCGATGGAGCGTTTCATCATACTACGAATTTTCTTTCATTTACATCGGTGCAACTAACGGACTTTTACGAATCACCGAAGTTTGCAACCCATGGCTTTGCCGTGGTCAAGTTCCTCTATTTGCTTCGATTTTTATATCTGCCCCTAAGGAATGCAGTTGACAGATGGATAGAGCCAAAACAATAGGACAAGAATCTTTTCACAAGGTTTCTCCACCAGCTCTCACCAGATCTGCGAAAATCGTATTGACAACTTGCAACAAATGAATAATAGGTGACTGCATTTTAGTCTTTAAACTTTCTCATTTTGAAGCATTCGAGGCTTGATTATTATTAGACTCTTCTCATGCATAATGTCAAGCTTGCTTCAGGAAATGTGATTTTGAGGTTTCAGAACCACGGGTTACCTTGGTTTCAAGAAACAGGTTTTCTGAAGAAAATTATGAAGAATCGGAAATGATTAGCCGGAAGGCTTGGAGGAAGATACTTAAACTGTTAAAATGCCCTATCTGTGCGCCATTCAACCTTTGCCACGTAACTGGAAACTTTTCAAAAAAAATTTCGAATTTAGGCGCGGCAGCGCAGCCATTTGATGGGGAATTATTATGTGTTTGTGATTTCTACTTGAGAACATACGTAGTAGAAAGAGGAGAAAAAGCTACATGGATCAATACTAAGAACTTCTACTGGTCTCGATCTCACTGGATGTGGTGCTTAGTCAAAGTATGTGAAATCTCATTCGGGACGACCTGATATATTCCACCAACCCTACTAAATGGACCAAAATGCTGTGAATATGCAGAAATCGCTTGTTACCGTAACCAAATGAAATGAAGTAACACACGAGGCATAAAAAGCTAAACGCAAAAATACAGAGAGCACTTTCAACGAACTTCTTCATGATACTCTTATACGCTCTCTGCAGAAACAACAGATTTCTAGCTACATTTTTAGACTAATGCAAGGCCTGATAAAAATTTTCTGCCTAATTACGTTGTCCCAAGATTTCCTTTCGTTTTTTTGACACAATCAAAGATAGATCAACGAGGAACATTTTATTTGTATCCACCACCGTGTTTTCCCAAATTCTCTATATAAGGGACCCGTCATACTTCGCCGAAAAAAGCCCAAAAAAGCCCGAAAAAGCCCAAAAAAGCCCGAGAAAGCCCAAAGCCCAAAAGCGCCAGAAAGAGCCGGAACACTTTTCGCACGTTTTGGCGCTAAGGCATGTGTGTTGACTTCGCAATCGAGCCTTTTTGTCATTTTCTGTCGTCCGCATGATAAGATAATGTCGGAATTCACCAAAAGTTCGTTTCTACATTCCGGCTCTTTCTGGCGCTTTCGGGCTTTTTTGGGCTTTTTCGGGCTTTGTTCGTACTATTCCAGTACGAATTCTTTAGATGAATTACGATCCGCAAGTAAAATATTTATTCACAACTTGCACAATGACAAAGACATATGTTTCTATAATTTTGAGTTGCCTTACCTAGTGTGATTTGCCATTTGCCAGGTTCCTCGCCTGTCAGGGACGAGGCAGCTTGCCCATCTTACCTCCCCCTCCCCCCCCCCCGTTTCCCTCGGTGTACTTCTGCCTTTCCTCCAAAGGTTGCGATTTTTATTACCCTTTCTACTCCTATTGGCAGCGATAATCTATTAGCTAGGCTTTTTGTGATGAATGATTGATCCGCTGCTGAATCCAGCAACCCTATAACGGTTTCTAGCTTCCCGTTACCGTGATTGAGTACTTGAATAGGTACAGACATGAGACGAACTTGTTCTTGTATATCTAAGTCCTCAAATTGTGGCAGTTGATTGTCCGATAACTCCTTCCCTTCGTCATTATTCTCAGTGTTTAGTGTCGCAAAATGTATATTATATCTACGATCTTTACTTGGGGGTTTGGAAAAATGAGGTTCACTCGTAATTTCTTTATGTTGGTCTTTCCAACTCACGTGAAATGGTTTGGGCGAATTCCTTGTAGCTGTCGTCCTTTCACTGGAGCTGCTGCGTGATCTCAACACTGTTTTTTTGGGAGGAGTGTCTCTTCTTGTCAGGCTTCTGGAAATTCTTCTTGGGCCTCTGGAGAATCTTCTTGGAGTCCTGGAAAGTCTTCTTGATCTATCTGTAATGTGTGTATAGGTGTTTTGTGGCGTTTGATTGTATCGACAAACTACTATGTTGTGGTATCCACCACATTTGGGACAGTTCGCGCGCTCACACAATTTCGTGTGATGCTTGGGACTAAAGCATTTCCAGCAAGCTTTTGTTATCTTGAGGCGTTCAATTTTTTGTGGAGGAGTTCTGTATTTGGTACAGTTTTTGAAGTAATGATTTCCGTTGCATCCAATGCATGTGGTATTTCTTCTTGTGTTGGTTGATCGTCCATGTGCTCCTCTATTGGTTCTTCTCGGTCGGGTTGCGACATGTCTGCAATTGTTTTGATAAGTTACCTAATTTCTTGTAATTGCATAGGAGCAAACATCGAGCAAAAACATTGAAAAAGCAAACAGCAAACATTGAGCAAAATCAGAATTTTTGTATGATACGAATTGAATGTTTGAAACGAAAAAATGGGATTCTAAAAGAAAGTTTCAAAAGCTTAAGGAGAATGACGGCCGCTCTCAATGGCGGAATCAAGCTAATGATCGTCGATGTTGATACGACTTTGCCTTTGGTTTTGTTTTCTTTCGCACTCGCTGAGCACTTGCTCAGATAGATCGCGCTGATAACTACCAAGAATGTCAGCGCGGCGAACATGGCTACAGTATACAGCACGTAGCTTTCGTAAATATCGAGGATGTGGAAGAAATCAGGAAATTCGAAATCGAATAATTCATTGCCTTTTGTAGTATTACCCCATGCTTTTACATAATGAATGAATGGTCTTATGTCGTTGATATAGTTGAGCGTTCCTTTTATGTCAAAAACGAGGCGTTGTTTGCCACATTTTACTTCGCACTGCTCTTTAATTTGCGCCATATTGAAGTAAAGCCGAATATTGTTTTCTTCACCTTCTTGAGAGCAGCTGATCAAGAACTGAATCATTTCGGGCTTCTTTGGGCGCTTTTGGGCTTTTTTGGGCGCTTTTGGGCTTTTTTCGGCGAAGTATGACGGGTCCCTAACAAGGGAAGGATACTTGCTCGAAGCGGCGTTGTTATATGAAATGTATATTGTCAGAGCCTAGAACGCTGATTCCAAAATCTGCCTTCCCTATCAGGAAAGCACTTCTGAGAGGGGAATTATGGGAATTTTTTGAGGTAAAAATTCAAGAGTTTGGCTAAGGTAAAAACAGGTGTTGAGGTCTCTGCGGCCTTTTAAAAGGAGCACTGACTGACATGAGTTTACTAGAATGAAAATACTGATTGCATAGAACGCCGTGGGAGTAATCATGACCCTATCTGAACTCACGGATTACAGTACCGAATAACTTTACTGTAGCGGCGCGTGTAATTCTTTGCATCAAGAAAAATCCCCATATTCATCCTCCTAGAAGCGCTTTGCACATAGCGAAAGCAGATTTAAAAACAGTATTCCATGCTCTATAAGATAGGTGCATTTCATATAGAAACGCCACTTAAACCAAGTATCCTTGCCTTGTAAAGCGTATGTTATCAAAAGAAATTTCCAAGTGCCTTCTGATGGTCCGCTTTTGTGATTAATGATTTCTCGTATGCTAAGATATGCACTGATTTCCAAAATCTTTAACCCAGATTTTTCAGAAGATTTAGTAATAATCAGTGCAAAACCTGGGCTTTACTATATTGCTTTTGAATCCAGTTTTGCTTTAAAGACGCAGCCTGGAAATGTCGCTTTTTCGGCAGATTTCGAGAGCACATATATGAAGCTGAAGATTTTCAAATCTTTTCTAAGCAGAGTAACTGAGTCTAGATCTTCCCAAAAAGGCCTTTTTTTGTTACTTTTTGGTGGGCAAGCGCAAAAAAACAAAATTTCTCGAACTGACTACCTTCTTTAGATAGTTGATTTGAGATATCTAAAATAACTGCAATATCGATGATTGTAACTGCAGAATAGAAATCGCAAACATCTTTAGAATTCAAATGCACTTGTTATTTGTCGAGAGGAGCACGGCAGAACTCTTAAAGCTCTTTACCTGATATCCAAACCAGATTTAGAGCCTTCAAAAAATCAGCTCCAAATTCTGTTGCCATAACAGGTAAGATCAATAAATGGACATAAAAATTTGGCTGAGTCATTTTCGTCATCAGTGGAACTTAGTTAACTCACAAATCCATTTTCGCGCTTATACAGCCATTCTTTCTAACAAATATTTTACAGAGAACGACGGACTACATTGCAAATATGGATATGCTTCATCGGTGACTAGAGCTTGTTTGTATCCAGTCAAATCCATTGTGAACAAGTTGTGTTTCGGTTGACTGTATCTCTTTGATAACACATTGACGACCATGCAGATATTTAGTTGTCTGCCTTCTGGGACCAAGGCCTTTTACAGACCAGCCGGCATTTTCAACTATAATCACGCATACTGCCACCTAAACTAAACCTACAGTAGATCTGAAAGGCTAACAAAAAAGGTAGAAGTCATGCCTTTAGTGCAAAGGAAAGCTTGTGGAGTGAGTTTATCCCAGAATAGTAGCTATTCTAACAAAATTCAAGCCTTGACACACATGGTGTGTCAGGCGGTCCCACGCGGTAGTCATTGCTTGACACACCATGTGTGTGTGTCAAGTGGTCGTCAGTTTGTTAATGGAGAATAATCATTAGGAGAAAGATAAAGGCATATCGCATTTTGTTTTCCACTTCACATGGATCAAAATTACCACGTTGAGCTGACGTTTTTATCCCCAGCGGGTCTTTTCATTTCAACAACAATCAAGCAAGGATCTGAGTACGTTCCTTTTGATCCCGTGCAGAAATTAGCCTGTTCTGTATTCTTAGCTTCAACTAAAGTGCCGATATATGCTTTTCTCGCACCTGAGAATGACAGCGTCAGAAGCTTGCATGAACAAGGAAGAGCTGGTAAGATGTCTTGCAAGAGCTCAACTTCCCAGCTGAGCTTCTCTTCTCAACAAAGGTAGGGACATAGTTAGAGTGACACTTCGAATCGTAGGGAACACCTCGCTCTTACAACGTGTAACTGAACAAACTAGAAAATTTATACTAGGAATTTTACAAAGGCATGTACATTGTTAACACATGAAGCTATCTTAGATGTTGCTTTGAAAATTGCGTGCCTACCTTCCACTTGATTTCCCACCAAAAAGTGATAAAATGTATCATTTACGATAGCACTAGCGACAGCTCTACAATAAAAATTTCAAATACACTTTTAGCAACGCATTGGTTAGTAACATTTTCTAACGAACCCAGTGGTGAATATGACAAAAGAAGGAGAGCTCAAAACCGCAAAAGATGGAAAAGCACTATTGTCGCGCATATATGCTCCATAATTCACAATAAACTGGATTATCGAGTGTTTATCGGAATATGCAATTAGCTATCTTCTTGAAAAGTTCCTTGTCGTAATCCTCGATTGCATTTCGCACTTCGCGATATTCCCATAGTCGTCGCACTATATCTGTTATGGGTGTAGGCGTTTCCTGTAATTGGAAAAAAAAATAATAACAATTTTTTTTATGCTTTGCTGACTCTTCACTTTTGTACGTGGCGTTCTTTAGCAATTCTTTGGCACTCTGTACTCTACATTATGAGGTACGAACCTTGCCATTATCTGTCATACTCTTCCATTGCATGCAAAGGCTACGGTAGGTATACAGTAAGGCAGCTTTTCTGACTGAAACTTGGTGTAGGGTTGTTTTCTGGCCACAAAAATGATACTTTCGCATGAAAGTGTCCTTCCGATGTGATTACTGTATGGTTTGATGTCTATCTTGACCAGGCAAGGAAGCATGACCTCAACTCGTATATTAGTCGTTTCAGCAAGTGGAACAACCACACAGTTGAGGTCATGCAAGGTCTCGGCAAACTCTAAAATTTTGGTTCCTTAGCAGGGCTCGGCACGAGGTGGCTAGTTGAAAATGCAAAAAACGAAGTCTCCCTTGACTTCGCCACAAAAGTAAGACATCCCCCTTGACACGTTAATAAACAAATCAAAAATGAAAACAAAAAGAATGAAATAGAATAGAAGACCAACAAAAAAGGCAATAAGAACCGGTGATTGTTTGTATTATCGGGATTGGCGGCATGCTGTGTCCGCCGCGCACCACCGCGAGCTTGGAGCACCTTTGCCGCTGCCATCCAGATAATTTGGAGGGCTATAACTAGGCGGGGAGGAGAGGGTTTGAGGAGGTACAAGAGCTGTTTTGTAAAACATTAAATGTAGATTACCTTTATGTAAAAAAATTGAAAAAATTATGTGAAGAATAGGAATTATATGACTTTGTTTGCGCTAAGCCACCTCAGGTGGCTATCCAGGTGGCTTGAAAACCACCTAACCCCGAAAAAAGTTTGCCATGCCCTTAGTTCACATAATTTTTTCATAATTTCTCATACAAAGTCCCAACTCCCCATTGCCCATCTACACACCTATTTTGGTGCCATTTCATCTTCACTTCGCTGTAAACAAACCCTTTGTTCATTTGCTGGCGGCATGCCGGCAGCGTGCCGACAGCAGATCGAAAGACAGCGTTATGCTCTTCCGCAAAAACGATACCCTCTTTGCTTTTTCCCCCAAACACGATATCCAACCTGTGCCGAGCCCTGCTAACTATTTGTACATGAATACTCGATTTCGATTTTCTCCACGACAGACAACCCAAAGCTTCAAATTTTCGAATACGCTACAATTTTGTACTATTTTTCAACTTACATCTGCGGAAGTGGATGCGGAATACTGTCCGGATGTGGATGCCTTATTTGACGGTGTCCTCACAGAAGATGGACTTCGGCTTATTGGGATTTGGCCATGTTTTCGCTGGAATTACGATTGCATATCCATTCATGACAAGGCTATTTAGATGCATGTCATTTCGGAAAAGAGCATATTTCGCAGTATTGAGTTTGCGTAGTATTTCCTTGTCGTTGATGGGTCCTTTGGTCTGTATAAATTGAGATATATCCTAGGAGGTGTTTACAGAAGTCAACTCAATTTGCTCAAAGAAGTTTCAACGCAAACTAGCAAAATCGCTTCAGAAAACATAAGAGAGGTGGGCATACAGTAGATCAGCAGGGTGAATTTGCTCTGAGCTTTGCCTAGAGTTCTCGAGCATGCTATATAGGAATCTCATCCAAGTGTTGAACATAATTAATGCGCTAATTTCGCACCACAAGGCTTTTTTATGGATTTTTGGTATCTAAAATGGCCTGCAAAGCGAAAAGGATTTCATTTATACAGGGTGTCCCAAAAAATGTGCACACTGTTTGCTTGTAAATAACTCTTTTGTAGTGAAGTGTTTCGACAAGCTTTAGATACCATTTTGTAGAGCGAGGTTCAACTTACAAGGAAACGGTGTCGAGTCGAAGTGGCCTTTCCAGATGAGACCCATACAGCTTGAAAGAGTATTAAACGGTGATTCCAAATCTGCCTTCCAAATCTGCCAAGCGCCTCTGGACCCCGAGTTATGACCGTTCTTCGGAACGAAAAATGAATGCAGAATTTAGGTAAAATTGATTGTTACAATCATTCCAGCGCTCAGATAAAGCAATATCAAGTATTATCATATTGAATAAAATGTATCCATTGCATAAACAGCTCTGATACTTGACACTGGACCATTTGAGCAAATTTGGGCGATTTTGCTTCAGTTATGCCTTCAATTTTTTGACCTGAAAAACGAGCATAACTCGGTGTCCAGAAGCGCTTGGCAGATTTGGAAAGCAGATTTGGAATCACCGATTAATGCTCTTCAAAGCACTATGGGACTCATCTGGAAAGGCCAATTCGACTCGACACGGTTCCCTTGTTAGATTTACAGCGTAGAGCGGATCGCCGATCTCTCATTCTTACTGTAGGATTACGGTAGAAACTTTGAAGAGGTTTTTGAGCCACGAAAGGCCACATTTTGTTCCAAAAAGAAACCGAAGCAACCTGAAAACTCTCACACTGGGCTAACTAGAGTTGCTGATTCTAAATGTGAAGTTCGCAACTCTTCGTACTGCTTCATTAAAAAATATGCGAGGTAAGCAGTAGCAGACGTTTTTTAAGTGTTCCTAAAAAGTGCGGTTACACCGTTTAGAAAGCTTCTCAACCTTGTAAAAAGTCGAGTATTGAACTCAGGGTCCATGAAAACTCTATTACACAAATTTTTACATTTTTTGAAAATTTTTGAAACGGCCGCTTTTTTCACCGTGACACCATATGTTTGAAGTTTCTACCGTGCTCCTACAGTAAGAAGGAGCGATCGGCGATTCGCTACACTGTAAATCTAAGTTAAACCTCGCTCTACAAAGTGGTACCTAAAGCATCTCGAAACACTTCACTACAAGAGAATCATTTACAATCAAACAGTGTGCACACTTTTTGGGACACCCTGTATATTTTATTTTACCACAGCTGCAATTTACCCATATTAATGGGTAATTGCAGCAAGCGAGCATGATGTTCGTGGTCAGCATACGCAAAGAAGGTGTTAAAGTTAAAAGTTAGGGCGCTGTTCCGCTATCCGGGCCCCAAAATTTTTTAGCCATGGATTTTGCTCAAAATCAGCCCAGGGGGGTTATCTGACGTGCTGACCACGACTATCACATTTTCTCCGCAGGAAAACGCCTCCCTGCAAGGTTACGGTAGGTTTACGGTAGAAGTCAAAATCACAAATTGGCAAATGTATCTTTCCCCTGTGCTTTGCTTAGACAAAAGCCGCAGCACGGTGTGTAGCGTGCGGCGGTGGTCGTGTGTGCAAAGCTTCACGATTGTTCGAATCGTCGTACATCCGTTTCAGGCAAAACTATAGCTATTCGAGAAAATGAGGCTACGGTTCAAAATCAATGTGATATTTGGCATCAGCGAGCCGAGTAACCCCTCTAGGCCAAGTTAGGCAAATCCGTGATTTTGACCCCCTACCGTATACCCACCGTAACCGCACAGGAAGGAGTCCTCACGCGGAAAAAACGTGATATTCGTGATCAGCGTGCCAGATAACCCCCCTGAGCAAGTTTGGGCGAAATCAATGGCGAAAAAATTTTGGGGCCCGGATAGCGGAATAGCGCCAAAGTTAGTGCTCTCTAGGCAAAGTTTTGAGGAAAGTTGGAATACTGTAAAGTCGATTGCACGAAATCGCCCGGGTCGCTGTAAGCTGAACGCACGCAAGCGTGCCTGCAACGCGGCTGCCGAGTACGTGCTCTAAATCTATATATACATAAAACTCAAAATTGTGAGTTTGGAGGCTATGTGCGCTATAGAAACGCGCGCCGCTCAGCCGATTCAGCTGAAACTTTGCACACATACGTTTTCGACCCCTGCGCAGATGATAGGCTACTTTTTGCGGCGATTAGTTGGGTCCTTCTATCGCTTTAATAATTTGTTTACGTTTTTCTAAGGAATGGAAGGCTTATCATGTTTGACAAGCATTTTCTCATTGTATGTAAAGGAGAGCGGTGAAGTTCATTTCTACCTCAGGATCACGAGGATGCAGTGAACCGAAATGGGCGCCGCAAGGTAGGTCATTCGTATGAAAAACGGGGGGGGGGGGAGGGGGTTGCAGTGCGGTAGTTTTGCTGGCAACCGCACCATCTACTTCATCTGTGAAAAATACCCCGGGCTGGACCGGGGAAGATAACTAGTGACTCATAAACGCGAATGCTAATGTTAGCCCGCAAGAGACACGGTCGCGGGCGTTCTGCAGGGCAAGTTTGAGCATTGCATTCTAATCTGAGACCCGAGGCTAGCAGCGCTACATCCTCCAGAATCCTTACGTTTCAGTTTCGTGAGAAAGTACGAATTATGCGGCTTGGTGAAGGAAAGGTGAGAAGAGCTCACATTTTTACGTGGAAGATCATTTACGACATCATCGTCCTTCTCTAGGATGCGGTCCTGTCTCCTGTACATGAGCCCGCGCTGTCTCTGTAGAAACAACTTTCTAAAGCGAAAATATTATGCCTTGGCCACGGAGACGAAAGGATCTACGCGCTAAATGAGCTGTTTCCACAGATCTATAGCTACGATGTCGAGCGAAAGTGGTTGATAAAAAGAAGAGATATATAATCAAGGCTCTTATATAGGCTGCAGTGGCGTACCCAGGATTTCGGCTCGGGGGGGGGGGGGGGGGGGGCGCGACAAAAATTTTTTTCTAAAGAAGGTGCGTGGCGTTAGCCACGCACTCTGAAAAATTTTTTGGGGTGCTTCTCAAAATTTTTGCGGGTCCCCGACCCTAAAATCTGGAAAAAGGGGGCGTGGCGTCAGCCACTCCCCCGAAAAAATTTTTTTTATAAGGCTAAAATGAATTTTCAAAAAATTTTAAAATTATTTTAATTATTTTCAAGTGCAGACAAGTCATTTGCACAATTTTATAACCCATGTAAGTAACTTTCAAAAATTTCGCGACCCGTTCTCGGGGGGGGGGGGCGCGCGCCCCCCCCGCCCCCCCCCCCCCCCTCGGTACGCCACTGATAGGCTGAACACAATTAGTAGATCTTCAGAAACAAAGCGTAGTCAATCGAATGACTATGTGGGGTCAGGTATGAATGACGCTGATTTCAATCAATAAATTCTGGCGCTATTCGGCTATCCGGGCCCCAAAATTTTTTTGTCATGGATTTCGCTCAAACTTGGCCCAGGGGGGGTTATCTGACATGCTGATCACGAATATCGCCTTTTCTCCGCAGGGAAAACGCCTCCCTGCAGGGTTACGGTAGGTATACGGTAGGGAGCCAAAATCACGGATTTGTCCGAAACTTCGTCCAGAGGGGTTATTTGGCATGCTGAACACGAATATGATGTTTATTTCGTGCGACAGAGCCATCCGGTGGAGTTACGGTAGGGACTACGGTACAGGGTGTCAAGATCACGGATTTGCCCGAAACTTGGCCCAGAGGGGTTATTCGGCCCACTGATGCCAAATATCACATTGGTTTCGAACCGTAGCGTCATTTTCTCGGGTTACGGTAGCTACACGGTAACGTGTGAAACATAGTTCTGCCTGAAACGGGTGTACGGCGATTCGGACGATCGTGAAGCTTTGTATACGCGACCACCGCCGCGCGTTACACACCCTGCTGCGGCTTTTGCCTAAGCAAAGCACAAGGGAAGATACATTTGCCGATTTGTGATTTTGACCCCTGCCGTTAACCTACCGTAGCCATGCAGGGAGACGTTTTCGTGCGGAGAAAGTGTGACATTTCTAATCAGCATGTCGAATAAGCCTTCCGTGCGAAGTTATAGCGGATTTTGAGGTTTTGACCCCTTACCGTATACCCACCGTAACCCGAGAAAATGACGCTACGGTACAAAACCAATGTGATATTCGGCATCAGCGGGCCGAATAACCCCCCTAGGCTAAATTTCAGCCGAATCTATGATTCCGACCCTCCACCGTATACCTACCGTAACCCTGCAGGGAGGCGTTTTCCTGCGGAGAAAAGGCGATAATATTCGTGATCAGCATGTCAGACAACCCCCCTGGGCCAAGTTTGAGCGAAATCCATGACAAAAAAATTTTGGGGCCCGGATAGCCGAATAGCGCCATAATTCTTGCCTACGGTTCATTTCCGCTCAAAATCTATGAGGCTTTTCCCTCCGAAAGCCTCATCGAACCACGGACGGTGTCGACAGCTTGAAGAGATTGTTGGAATAACGAGCAAGTTCAGCAAATATGATGTATACTAAATGCAACCATATCAATGGAAAAGACTAGAGGGAACCCAAAAGAGGTTCTTCTTTAAGCAGACTCGAACTGCAGCAATACAAACTCCAGATTTGATACGTGCCAAAAGCGAGGAAAAAAGATGAAGCTTGATAAAAATTTGTTGTGTAATATTGCGGAGATTGCACGACCGCAGTCACAGACAAAACAAGTAACCGCACGCTGGTGTCGAGCCCCTCCGCAGATATTCTCTTATTTTGAGAGTTACGTCCTCAAGGTCTTCGCATATAGTAAGTGTTGTTCTGTCTTGTTTATTATAAGAAAGCATGTGAGATTGAATACGGTTCATAAGTAACCTATGGGACGTGTGTCAGCAGCTCCGTCAGCATTACTAAAGCTGCACTCGTGAGAACGAATCTCCAAATCTGCAAGTCATGTCCAGTGATCCACCAACTTCTTCGTTTTCCCTGGAGTCTAGCGAGCCAGATATAGGGCTTTGCCAGATCGTAAAGGTCGGGCATTGCTCACACAGGATGCCACAAGGCCAGTTGAATTACCCCCTCCCCGCACTTTTCGAATCGCGTAAGCTAATCGAAAGCTAACATCTAGTAGCAAAAAAGCGTTTGACAGAAGGTAGAAAACTGGGAAAGCTAAGTGCGCGAGCATTGGCCGGCACAGCGACCTTCGGCAGGGTTCATACTGAGCCGCACAAAGCGGCACAGTTCCAGCACAGCGCTCGAACTGTGCTCGAACTGTGCCCGAACTGTGCTGCATGCGCAGTTGGAGTATTTTGACCGTCTCTGACGGTTTTTCTTCTAGGTTTCTCTCATTTCGGCCCTTATCCCTCTAACCCGCTTTTCCTTTTGATGAGTAGATCTCCGAGCGCAAAGCGGGGTTGAGGAATAAGCGCTGTTTTGCTTTGTGTGTCCATTATGCGTGTTGTTCCGCTCGTTCATGTCTCTTCGTTTTATCCTTGCATAAAAGTATTCCATTTGTTTCCAGGAGGCCGCTGCAATATTTTCGCAGGCATTTTTCTTGAAGAAGAGCAAAAATAGTGCAGAAGAGCAGGAAAGTCCATCAATCTGTTGGCCACTATTGGGCTCCTAGCCCCTTTTCGTTTTCATTTCATTGTTTTTTCGTTCTTTGTTCCCGGCTTTCCTTTTTGTTGTGTAGCGCTTCGAACTTGAAGGGGGGTAAACCAACGAAAGCGGTTGTGCTCCACGTATCCTCTCAGCCGCGTTCTTTTTCCATTTCACTGCTTTTTCGCTCTTTCTTTTACCCCGCTTCAAGTTCGAAGCGCTACACAACAATAAGGGAAGCGGGGTAAAACAGTAAACGAAAAAACAATGAAATGAAAACGAAAAGGGGCTAGGAGCTTAATAGTGGCCAACAGATTGATGGAAGTTCCTGCTCTTCTGCACTATTTTTGCTCTTCTTCAAGAAAAATGCCTGCGAAAATATTGCAGCGGCCTGAAACAAATGGAATACTTTTATGCAAGGATAAAACGAAGAGACACGAACGAGCGAACAACACGTATAATCGGACACACAAAGCAAAACAGCGCTTATTCCTCAACCCCGCTTTGCGCTCGGAGTTCTCTCATCAAAAGGAAAAGCGGGGTAGAGGAATAAGGCCCGAAATGAGCGAAACCTAGAAGAAAAACCGTCAGAAACGGTCAAATACTCCAACTGCGCATGCAGCACAGTTCGAGCACAGTTCGAGCGCTGTGCTGGAACTGTGCCGCTTTGTGCGGCTCAGTATGAACCCTGCCTTCGCGATCAGGCAACCTTATAAGATTTGGATCATAGGGTAGGTAGCCAGGCATCAGACCGATTAGCCGCTTCGTCCAACTCAACCTTTTTGCTGTTGGTCAGATCAGTGCTTGAATAGCGAATTGGACGAAGTGGCTAAGCGGATAAGTCTGGCGCCTGCAGTAGTTGTCATGCAGTGTGCTTGGAAGCAGAGAACGGGCGTTAAAGGCAATGTCTAGGCAAGACTGGCCACCTGAGTCTTTCTGCTGGAAACTGATGAGGGGGTCCTGATTAAGTCTGCGCTCATACTGATCCGGAAGTTTGGGAACATCTCCAGCTCGAACTGAGCGTTGTGCTGGAACTGTTCTCGGACTTCGGGATCAGTATGAACGCAGCCTTAGGACCCCCTCATCAGTTCCCACGCTAAACACCCATGTGCCTAGATTTGCTTGGACACTGCCTTCAAGATCGATGTCCGAATGATGAAGATGATGACGAAGCTAGACTCATGCCTTTATCCAAAATATAAACCCTGTCCCAGCTCTCAGGCGTAATAGACTGCATGGATTTCTGATCTAAGGCGCGTGATGATGTGATGATGTTTTCATTTTTGAACGCTGCACTTCTATACGTGCTTGATTCTGCGCAAACTCTTATCTTGCTTTAGCTCATTGTGAAGACATTTCAGACGTTGTCCATGTTCCATATATCAAGTGCTTTTAACGTGATTAAATCATGACAAAATTGGTGGAGAAACGGAAGGCAGGTAGTTGTTGTTATTACTGAAAAGGTTTATTGTAGTTTTTTTTATTAAATAATAATAGTCGGTGCATTCAGTCAACAGAGAAGTCAATGGGATACAAGATCAAAGGATACAATCTGTCTCAGTGCTGAATCAGGAGTCTTCGGAATCAACAGTCAGTGCATTTCGAAATCATTTCAGTGATATATACTCCAGACTTTTCCGATATATTTTGGAATTCTTCATGTCGTCCTTTGTAGCTTGTTACTAGCTTTGCTGCAAAATTGCTCTCCAAAATCATTTTTTAATTTCGTGGTTTTGATATGACCTTAAAGGCAGCGTCCGGGCAGATATGAAATTTTTGCATACAGGAGCTTCCACCCTGGTAAAGCCCTTGCCCAACTGGCAGCGCACTAATTTGCTTCTGAAGTGAGAAAACCGCTTCAGAAGTGGCGACACGGACGCCCCGGCGACATGCCCGCCCCTCAATCGATAGCCAGAGTACGCGTATATCGCACACAGTCAAGGCGTAGGGTCCCACCGCGACTCTGCGTCTTAACCTCGGCGGCAAGCTTCCATATTCAAAATAAACAGCCTCTGGAATAGCCCATTTTCGACGTTTTCGTACTCTGCAAGCTGCATTTTCGCAATCAGCGGGAAGAATAAGCCCAGATATGCGAAAAAAGTTTTGTTCGAAATTTTGCCTGGACGCTGCCTTTAAAGCCGTCTAGTGGTGAACAAAAAAAGCTTGTGATATCAAAACAGAAATCACTTGCTTTGCACTGAATGGATGCGCGGCTCTAAGTATTCTATAGCAGGACGTTTTTGGAAGAATTCACTTGCCCATTCATGATGTGAAGCATCAGATAATGGATGTTCTTCATAAAAATCAAACGACCATCCTCATTGGAGAAACCGGATGTGGAAAAAGTACACAAGTACCACAGGTTCGTGAAGTTCAGAAAGTTTTAGAGCGGAGGGAAAGGTTTCGATAGTAGCTTCATGAAAGTTCTTCATTATGATATAAATATTTTAGTTTTGTGTCCGTATGGGACTCGCAAAGAATGGCCGCATAGGCGTAACACAACCACGGCGTCTTGCAGCTGTTTCTCTCGCACATCGCGTAGCATGGGAGATGCATTCTCCTTTTCGGGAAAAGGTAATAATTTCGTATAAGCTTTTCTATGTTGCTTGGGAAGCCTCACATTGTTTAGTTGCTACTGTTGGGTCGTTTTCATTATTCCTTTTGAAAAAATTATGTATCAAAAGCTTAGAATTGGTATCTTAGGTCGGATACCATGTTCGTTTCGAGAAGGAGCTATCCAATAGCGCGCAAATAGTCTTTCTCACTGATGGTATTCTACTAAGGGAGGCTATGCATGATCCTTTACTGAGAGAATACGACACGATCATAGTAGATGAAGCTCACGAACGAAGTCTCAATACTGATATTCTTTTGAGTGAGTCCGTAAATCCATCGCGAGTTTACACAAAGTTACGTCTACAAGCTATTGCTGCTTTAGACGTGTTGCGATTATGTCAGAGACAACGAAAGGAGTCCAGCTTACGTCGTCTGCGGTTAGTGATCATGTCCGCTACGCTTGAAGCTAAACTGTTTT
Organism: Cylicocyclus nassatus; assembly: GCA_958299035.1. Lineage (NCBI taxonomy): Eukaryota > Metazoa > Nematoda > Chromadorea > Rhabditida > Strongylidae > Cylicocyclus > Cylicocyclus nassatus. The sequence goes on along the minus strand of CATQJL010000001.1, from coordinate 44,261,551 downwards.
CCTCATACTTCGATAATGCTCCTGTTTACGTCATCAAAGGCCGTACTTTTCCGGTTGAGGTAAGGTTGAGTATGTTGGATGTTCATTTTGAGCGAAAAAGCGATTCCTCAGTTATACAGCTTTTTCTCATGAGTTCTTCTTTTCACAGATTTTCCATGCTGAAGTGAATCCTGACAACTCTGATTACATCTACAACACACTTGTCTGCATCAAAGACCTCCACCAGGACGAACCCCTGAGGTACATATGCTAGTTGCAGTCGTGCTGTCTCCCTATGCTTTCAGTTATAATTTCCGGCTAATCTATTTCGTTATTATTGCATGTTTTTTCTATACAACTTATGTTTAGTGACCACTTTCTCGTCTTTCTCACCGGTCGAGAGGAAATTGAGATGGTTGCCAGAAAACTGCGTGAACTCAACAAATACTTTGCTGCACCAATTTATCCTGTACCTCTGTTTGCAGCAATGAGTGCCACTTCTCAGATGAAAGCATTTGAGCCTCCACCTGAGGTAAGGCCTTAATTGGTTGAACTCGTAATTAAGTTTTGAGCTGTTCAGGGCCATCGCAAGGTTGTGATAGCTACAAATATTGCGGAAACATCGCTGACTATTCCAGGAATAAGAGTTGTTATTGATTCAGGGAAAGTCAAAACGAGGTATGTGGTGCTCTTTGCTCAACATTGAGAGTGTTGAGCAAAGAGCGCCTATGCTGTGGTTTTCATTTCGAGATAGAACTCCAACATCAGATGCAAAATCTAACTGGTTTTTGCTGCGCAAAAATGCTTGTCACTCATGTGTTTTTGACATAAATGGCGTTGTTAGCTTAGAAATAAATGCAGACCAAAGTGGTTGATTAGGCGGTCTGTACTAGAGTAGTGGAGAGCTTTTTGCGGTTCTGACTAGCTGTTAAAAAGCCGGAGTTTTGAGATCATTTACTGCTGCTGAACGTATAGATGTGCTACGAGTCCATGACATCAGTAAAGCGCAAGCAATGCAACGAGCTGGGCGTGCAGGTCGCGAAGCTCCAGGAAAATGCTTTCGGTGAGTGCAGCTTGAACCTTTGACTTATTATTCATGTGCACGTTCCAGGCTTTACTCTGTCGAGACTTTTGGAAAAATGCAAGAATCTAGTATCCCTGAAATTTTGCGGAGCAACTTGGCAAGCGTATGTTTACCTCATCTAACCCTGCTTAGAGTCACTACCGCAGAAGCGTGTTTGGAGTTTGTGACTCGCTTCATAAGCATTATCCACCCAAATCAAAGGTGGTGAGATTTTGATGCTGTATAGAAGCGTGGCCTCTAACTAAACATTCCTCTAACAAGGGAAGTCACGTAACTTAGGTCGGCCTTTTGAAATGAGACACATACATTTATAATCAGCTCTTAACGCTGATTCCAAATATGCTGTGCTTAGCTGCGAAGCGTTCCTCTGAAGCGAGTTATGAGCTTATTAGCATGTGTCATTGACATACAACTGAATATGGAAAAAGGCTTGTAGACGGAATCTGCTCACAAACATGGTGGATAATCGAAATAACACCAGATTGAATCATTTGGCCTTGATAGGGTGTATCATGCATTTGGACCACTACCTAGACGATAAAATCGCAGCATCCGTTAGTTGGTCAACACGCAAACTTTGCTCAGGAAAAAGCTCATATAACTGGCTTCAGAGTAATGCTTCGCAGCTATGGATAGCAGATTTAGAATCAGCGTTTTGAGCTGATTCTGATTATAGGTGCCGCTTTTCAAAAGGCCAAACTAAGTTAGGTGACTTTCCTTGTAAGTCGCGCAATGGTTTCCGAAGCTAGAAAATCGTTCGAGAAAGTAGAAGCTGTCAAGGTGGGTCCGTCCATCAAAGTAAGTGGTCTTATAATGAGTAGGGTGGGCTTCATTGTAGGATAAATCGAAAACGTTAATCACGATGAAGGGTGGATTTATAACAGTTCTAGATCCATTAAAGCTTAATTTTTTACGTTGATGGGCGGAGTCACTTCGTATGCTTGTAAGCGATTTTCTCGCTTCGAAACACATCTTTGAAGAGGCATTTGCCATCGCCTAGCTGAGGGCTCCGTTGTGTTATGCAACATCAGAACTCATTATCTTCAGTTTGGGTGGACAGTGCCTTTGAACCAAATCAAATATTTGCAGTAGAAGTAAGTTGTGTAGATGTATTTCTTATGTGTTCAGGTGCTCTTGGAAATGTTAGCACTTGGTCTTCGACGTCCCCGGAAATTAAAACTCATTCAGCAACCAGAAATGGACAGTTTGATAGCTGCAGAGCACGAACTCTTGGTATGCGGGTTCCGTCGTTTGGTCTCAGATCAGTATGCGAAATAGTTTTTCAGTTTACCTCATCCCTTAGAAAAATCCTGCCATTATCATAAAACTTTGTGTTTATTTGTCGAACTTTCCCTTTTGTTTGGGTGTATATAAACTTCTCTGCTTTTCCCAATACCTTTTGTACAACCACAAACTTGTTCATATTTTTTAAACGTTTTTCAGGCTTTGGGAGCAGCATCACTCCATAGTAAGGAATTGAGACTGACTGAAATTGGGAAAATTTTATGCAAATTTCCTCTTACGCCGGATCAAGCCAGGTAAGGTAAAAAATGTAATGCAAAGAAATATGCGAAGGTGAGTGAATAGTTTTATAGGGTCCTCATTTTTGCGAATGACTTGTCCTGCGTGGAGGAAGCTCTCACTGTCATTGCTGCTATGTCTTGTGAGACAGTGTTCGATCAGGAGAGTCGAGGTGGAAGCGAAGACATAGAGCGTGCTCGAAATCGGTAGGACTATAAGAATTCATGTGTTTCTTTTAGTAGTACCAACTGCATATTTAGCAGCTTTTTGGAGTTTGTTCATTACGTTGCATTCCGTTGTCATTGGAAAAGTCTTCTCTCGAGTATTCCCAACTATTTTTCTGCATACCAACTGTCATGCTTGCTCCTCAAGAGAACAGCTTGAACCGATCTCAAATTAATGCATATTTTGTTCATAACTTGGAGCTCTGTTTTCCTGCTTACCCAAAAATCCTCGGAAATTGAAATTTTACTTTTCAGTTCCTAGTATTCTGAATGTATCTAGCTAGCGATGCGAACGTAATTGTGTTGGAAGTACAAGAGGTCGTTCCAGGTTCTCTTCAAGCGCGGGCGACCACCTAACAATATTAAATGTCATCCAGGCGTTCAAACAGCAGAAGCGATCGAACAGCAGCCGATTAAAGGTTTATCGAAGCTCGCCCACGTTGCCGTTGCATCACTCAAAAACCATTTTAGGAATGGTGTAGCAGCAATTATGTCAATTTCAAGAATCTAACTATGATTTTAAAAGTGCGGAAACAGCTCCATCAAATCGCCAGTGAGTGTAAGATGCATATCACGTCCTGCGGTGCGCAACGCGATAAGTTGAGGTGGGATAAGTCGTATAATATTCGATCACTTTCTTCTGCTCTTTTCTTAGTGAGGAACTTCAGTTAGATTGATCAGTTTTGAACGATTAGCTTAGAATGAAGCAGTTGCATAAGTATGCGTGATTTTTGAGGGGTTTTGCTTGAAAGTTGTTTTATATTTTTGGATATCACATGTTCAGGAGTTTCTGTTTTGATAAATCACTTTGAAGATTTTGACTATTTAGGCAAGCTTTGGCATGCGGCTTATTCATGAATGTATGCGAGTACGATCGCGGTGAGGATCGATATAGATTGCTCGTGAAACCAAGTACTACTGTGAAGATACATCCATCTTCTGGGCTTTCTCGTGTACGTACATGTCATATTTAATCAATAAGAAATCGAATATTTAGTTTAATGAGAAACCGAATATTTCTCTTAAAACCGAGTAATTTTGTAAACTTCTCCCACATTTCACTATCATACGAGAAAACTCCATGACAATTTATGCTCAGCGCTTTTATACATTTTACGACAATTGGATATTGCGAGAGTACTTGTCGAGATGATTATCAGATCTTAGTGCATTGATCCTTACTTTTCGCGTAGAGCATAAAAAACATGAACTTTACGAGTTTCGTCGTCAGAATGCTAAGTTGGTATGCTGGATTGCTCGTTTTTCAGTCGCGACCGATGCATATGGTTTTTACCGACCTCGTCAGAACGACAGATTTGTACGCCAGGTATCGTATTTATTTCTTTTATGATTAAAATCTTATGGAGCGATAATGGAACCATGTCTATTATTTGCTTTGAAAGTTTATTTTCATATGAAAACAGCACATTAGGCTCTTTGAGTATAGGGTGTTTTAGTGGATTACTACAATTCCAGCGGCTTCGATTTCCGCGTGTGCTTCGCACGTCTCTGCGCTACGTTCGCGAACGTGTACTCTGGGCACTCAGCATGTGGTAGTGACCGAAGGCTGCGTCCGCGAACAAGGCTGTCGCCAGAAAACGAGGCTTTGGAGCTGTAAATCTTCTACTAAAACAGCCTATTTTTTATTCATTTACGTGCATAATGAAACCTTCAAAGTTCATCGATTTTGCGTTTGTGAAATTGCTTTTTCATCGTGGGTTCATTTTATAGAGACGTTTCCATTGTCGATCGAGAGTGGGTAGGCATCGCGATAGAGGAGTATAAGAGGAATGCCAAGAACTTTGCATAATTGGATCGTTTATTGCTTGTTTTGTTGAACTCAATCTGTTATTTGTTGATTTGATTTGCTTTGAATGAACTTCTGTCAATCAGAACATTATGAGCGCTATCAAGCACAATTTCTGCTCTGCTTCGCATTTTCCTGACCATCAAATGCAGCCGCTGTAAATTGATGGGTGGTCGCATGCTTTTCTGGAACAAAGGATTTTGCATAATCGACACCGATGTAGCGTAGCTGTACTGCGTAGTTCAGCAAGTGACTGTAGGATACAGAGAAAAGAAAGATATGGTTAGAAAAGACCTAGGGTCGTCTCATTCCAACGATGAAGCGTGAAGTCTTTCTGTATGACTATCTATGATTTCAAATCGTAGCAGGTAGGATTTTAGATGTATGATCTAAATCTCACAAAAGTTAATTTCCCAAAGAATGAGGAAGTTTTATCGGCGCTCTTTCTCAAGCCAGATGTACACTATCTTCGAGGGCATCAGCTTCGTCAACACTGTCACTCTTGTCTGGAAGACTCTTTTGGGCGGAGAGCTGAGAGTAACGAGCATTTAACAACAATCACAAAGGAAGAAATCTTGTCGTTACTGTCTTTTTGTCCTCATATAGAGCAGTGAGTTTGCATAAACAAACGAATGTTGTTGCACAGGGTTTCGTACAGTGTTCTACGTAGGACACTAGATATCTATCTACTCTCAGGTTGGTGTGAAATCTGTTGTGCAAATTGCAACAAGGTATACCTTTCGCAGAACTCTGTATGATGAATGCAATGGAAACCTCACAGATAGATTTTTCGCAACTTATCTCTAGCACACACTCATCTAGACATTGTAGTGGGCAAAAAACCTAGTTGCGAGAACTTTTTTTCATTGTATTCTCGTATTTGACGAATTCTGATGTTGTTCAAGTTTCACCATATGCTTCGTAGTGACTCATCTTGTAGCTGCCGGTAGTACAAGTGTGAAAAAGTAGCGAAGAAGGTCTGCGAAGCAAAAGAAAACTCCGAAATTCTTGGCTTTCTTGAGCTTGCTTTTCGTAAGTCTCGGAGTCCCAAATCATGAAGGTTTCCAAAATTTAATGGACTGGATAGCTAAGGGTTTTGAAAGGTACAAGGTGATTTACTCTACGCTTATAGAAATAAGCGAAGCTTTGGAGGTTGTTCGTGGACCGCATAAAGCCCTTACGACCTGTTTTGAGGCTTCGATTATTTAGTAATTATTAGGTTGATACATAAGTCTAATACATCCTGAATTTGTATGGCGGTAAAATATAAAATTCTTTTGAATCGGCCATCAGGGTACCATTCGATAGAACAAACCAAGCCAAAGTGGTGTATAAAGCTTGCATCAGCTCCAAATCCACGCGAAGCTTGAAGCTGACTATTACAAAGGTTGACGGCTCGGAAAATCGAGGAGAATTTGAGACTCCTCTCAGAACAATTTCAAAATCCTAACTTATTAGTGCATGTACATTTCACATCAAGCATTCAGATAAGCAGTTGACATATTTTTTTCCGGGCGAAAAATCGATAAGAAATTTTTGAGATTTATCAAAGCAACGCTGAACTACTTCAACATTAGTAATTGTATACTACAGGCCCTAGTAAAACCGTGAATTTTCAGCTTTTTACAAGCGTTAGTTTTCGAGAAGATCGATAGCTCTTTTACTAGGGTATTTGATGTTAAAACCAATGTCTCTCAAAATCTAACGCTCATGAAAAGCTGAAAATCACAGTTTTTCCGAAGGTTTGTAGCGTACAATTACTAGTGTGGGAACAGCAGAGCAAGTTACGTAAGATTATTTTCGTAATTTACGCCAGGTAAGCTGCAACAACGTTTTCCCAGTGTTTTTCAAGAATGTGACGCAATTACTGAAGACGCTCGAAAAACTCGTAAGTTCTCTGATGAAAACAACCCGTCTTAAAACATCGCTATACAGTTTTCCAGATTTTATAAGAATTATTTGAACAAGATGTTTACTTCACAAATACGCTATATGCTGGAGGTTCCTACCCTAACCCTACAGCAACGAAGAGAGACGGGTGACTTCACTCCCTACTGTAAGCAAGTTAAATCCTGCTTCAGTGAATGGTATTTGAAGCTAAAGGAAAGACTTTGTCGGAAGAGAATTATTGACTATTGAGAAGGGGTACTTACTTTTGAGACTGTATATAGTTCTTGCTTAGTAGTAGCTCTATGCAAAGCATTAAGTTTCAATCTTTCCCTATGCGTGTCATCGAAAAAATGCTTATAATTGCTGCTTTGTAAATGGTATGTGGACAGAGTACAATACCACCCGTAATTTGTGAAAAAAAATGGCGGCGGCACTTAACTTACGCGGCGCCGCCGAAGTTAGGTGACTTTTGCCGCGTCGCGCGACAAAAGTCGGCGGAAAAGCGGCCAAAGTCACCTAACTTTGTCGCGCAACGCCTAACTTTTTATAAAAAAAGACGTTATCTTGTTTCAAAATTTATGAATTCTATATATAAGAGTACCATTCAACTCAGCTCGGCGAGGCGCATCTTCCAATATACCGGATGTGCCTAGTTGTGGGATATAAGTTTCTTTCCTGGATTTTAGTGTAAATGGACCATTCAGTGTGCTTATTCCAGAGGCTACGTACACATTCTATTGAGCATAGCAGAAATAGGGCAGGTATAGTTTAAGAGCTCATTCTGCATGGATATATGTGAAACTGGGCAGCTCATTCTGCATGGATATGTGTGAAAGTGGGCTTTTCTCGGCGAAGTATGACGGGTCCCAAAATGCAGGAAGACAAAGGGAAATGGTTGGAAATCGCATGAGGAGCACATATCGCGGAATTCCGCGCGTGCTGTGCAATGTACAATACCACTCACAGAACGGGAATTGCGCGAAATTCCAGAAATTTCGCGATTCCGGATTATCGCAAATTATGCAGCGCCATAACTTCCTTCGGAATCAATATATTCTAAATGTGAAAGCAGCACTGTGTTCATCTCGTCAAGGCGAATCTTTCTACATACGTCATGTCATCTATATCTTGTTTTCAGTTTTCTCAAATTGTTCTGAGGAGGTCCCTTTGCAAGTATGTAACGCAGCGCCTATCCAACTTGAAAGCTTCCAGTAAGCACCATTCGATAGTGCTCTTCTTGTGCATTATAGTGCGCTAGTAAGCTGCCGCAGACTTCTTTTCAAAAGAGAAAAAAGCGTTGGTAAATTCTGGAAAAATCACTCGTTTCCAGATTCTACTCGCCGTAACTTTCTTTGGAGTGGATATTTTCTGAATCCGAAAAATGCATTGTGCTCAGCTCATCAAGGCAAATCTTTCGGTATGCAGAATGTCCTTGATATCTCGATTTCAGTATTCTCAAAACTTTCTGCGGACGTCTCTTCGCAAAGGTGTGAAGCAGCGCGTATTGCCCCCAGTATATTCAGAAAGAAATTTTCAATAGTACTTCTTTTGTAGATTATGGAGCGCTAGAAAGTAACCGCACACTCCTTTTCAAAGGAGTTAGAAGGGCTGGTGAATTCTGGAAAAATCATGTCCTTCTAAATTTTTCTCAACGTAACTCTAAAATATGAAGCTCTCTTGCTAAGCAGATGTGATTTTCGTAACCAGCAGGTCGGATAACCCTTAAGTGCAAGTTTTCCAAGATGTTCAAGTAATTTCATTTTTTCTCGTTTTACGCTCTGAAGCTGGCCGATGGATTTTGGTCAAAATGTTCATGCTCTTAAATTGTAAGGAAACTTCGCTTATAGAGGTTTTCGAACACGCTCTTTACGAAAATCGTGGTCTTTGAGGATTACAGGGTCTTTTTGGTGAGATACGGTGAGGTGACTGTAACTGCACCACGAAAGTGCGTAAATTGGCCCGCACTTCTCGCGTATCTGTCAGCAACCTTGCCTGCTTGCTTTTCTCAGTCAAAGTTACTAGGAACTGCGCTACCGAATGGTGCATGAATCAGGCTCCAGTCTGTAAAAATCACCGAGTTACGAGCCTATGAAAACACGTCCTCATGAATTTTGCCCAAAATCTAAAGATCGCAAATCTCGTCGAAATTCCACCGTGAGCGCTTGTATGACACTCGCATTGCGGATATTGTGTTCCCTTCGCCCAAAAACTCCCACTGTATTGAATATGGTACTTGCATATGCTTCAGCTGCTCAGTTGAATATCAGAGCTATTTCAGTGGCTAGAACTCAAACTACTAAATCTAACACAATAAGATCCATTAAGGACGCGAAAGATTTTGATCAGCGTGTTGTACAAGCGCTCACGGTGGAATTTCGACGAGATTTGCGATCTTTAGATTTTGGGCAAAATTCATGAGGACGTGTTTTCATAGGCTCGTAACTCGGTGATTTTTACAGACTGGAGCCTGATTCATGCACCATTCGGTAGCGCAGTTCCTAGTAACTTTGACTGAGAAAAGCAAGCAGGCAAGGTTGCTGACAGATACGCGAGAAGTGCGGGCCAATTTACGCACTTTCGTGGTGCAGTTACAGTCACCTCACCGTATCTCACCAAAAAGACCCTGTAATCCTCAAAGACCACGATTTTCGTAAAGAGCGTGTTCGAAAACCTCTATAAGCGAAGTTTCCTTACAATTTAAGAGCATGAACATTTTGACCAAAATCCATCGGCCAGCTTCAGAGCGTAAAACGAGAAAAAATGAAATTACTTGAACATCTTGGAAAACTTGCACTTAAGGGTTATCCGACCTGCTGGTTACGAAAATCACATCTGCTTAGCAAGAGAGCTTCATATTTTAGAGTTACGTTGAGAAAAATTTAGAAGGACATGATTTTTCCAGAATTCACCAGCCCTTCTAACTCCTTTGAAAAGGAGTGTGCGGTTACTTTCTAGCGCTCCATAATCTACAAAAGAAGTACTATTGAAAATTTCTTTCTGAATGTACTGGGGGCAATACGCGCTGCTTCACACCTTTGCGAAGAGACGTCCGCAGAAAGTTTTGAGAATACTGAAATCGAGATATCAAGGACATTCTGCATACCGAAAGATTTGCCTTGATGAGCTGAGCACAATGCATTTTTCGGATTCAGAAAATATCCACTCCAAAGAAAGTTACGGCGAGTAGAATCTGGAAACGAGTGATTTTTCCAGAATTTACCAACGCTTTTTTCTCTTTTGAAAAGAAGTCTGCGGCAGCTTACTAGCGCACTATAATGCACAAGAAGAGCACTATCGAATGGTGCTTACTGGAAGCTTTCAAGTTGGATAGGCGCTGCGTTACATACTTGCAAAGGGACCTCCTCAGAACAATTTGAGAAAACTGAAAACAAGATATAGATGACATGACGTATGTAGAAAGATTCGCCTTAACGAGATGAACACAGTGCTGCTTTCGAATTTAGAATATATTGATTCCGAAGGAAGTTATGGCGCTGCATAATTTGCGATAATCCGGAATCGCGAAATTTCTGGAATTTCGCGCAATTCCCGTTCTGTGAGTGGTATTGTACATTGCACAGCACGCGCGGAATTCCGCGATATGTGCTCCTCATGCGATTTCCAACCATTTCCCTTTGTCTTCCTGCATTTTGGGACCCGTCATACTTCGCCGAGAAAAGCCCACTTTCACACATATCCATGCAGAATGAGCTGCCCAGTTTCACATATATCCATGCAGAATGAGCTCTTAAACTATACCTGCCCTATTTCTGCTATGCTCAATAGAATGTGTACGTAGCCTCTGGAATAAGCACACTGAATGGTCCATTTACACTAAAATTCCAGGAAAGAAACTTATATCCCACAACTAGGCACATCCGGTATATTGGAAGATGCGCCTCGCCGAGCTGAGTTGAATGGTACTCTTATATATAGAATTCATAAATTTTGAAACAAGATAACGTCTTTTTTTATAAAAAGTTAGGCGTTGCGCGACAAAGTTAGGTGACTTTGGCCGCTTTTCCGCCGACTTTTGTCGCGCGACGCGGCAAAAGTCACCTAACTTCGGCGGCGCCGCGTAAGTTAAGTGCCGCCGCCATTTTTTTTCACAAATTACGGGTGGTATTGTACTGTACACTATACCTGGGGAAATTCGAAATTTTTTTCGAATATTCGAATATCGAATATATTCGAAAATTGAAAATTTCGAATATTCGAATATCGAATAATATTCGAAAATCGAAGTTCTCGAATATTCGACTATCGAATATTATTCGAAAATTGAAAATTTCGAATATTCGACTTTCGAATATTATTTGAAAATCGGAAATTTCGAATATTCGACTATCGAATATTATTCGAAAATGAAAGCTTCGAATCGAATAATATTCGAATATCGAATATCATTCGTTATTCGAATTTCGAATATTATTCGGTTCTCGAATGTTATTCGATTTCCGAATATCATTCGATTTTCGAATACTGACCGAATAATTTACATCATTGAGACTGCCTATGAAAGGCCAAAACGCTAAGAATAAATTGTTTCATGTAAATGATAAGAATGGACACATTCTCATGGTACAATTTACGATGGAAAAACGGTTTAGTCGTGACGTGAAGAGAGAGACTTACGAACCAAGCTACTCTTATGACGGTTGTGAAAAGATTTTTCGTACTTCAAAAAAGATTATATACCCTCACTGAGAGTTGCGATTGGGTATACAGCGGTCCCAACATATGTAGATCTGTAGGCTGACATCAACTTAGAGTTTGGGGCGATTTATCAATCGCTTTTCACTATTGTAAAATTACCGTAGGACTGAAGTGGGTTTCAAAACACCAAGAGCCATTTCCCTAAGAAAAAGAATCAAAAGGGCTGGAAGTCTTGCTTTAGATTTCTAAAGACACTCACTTTATGTAGAATTTGCACTCAACCGTAATGCTTTTTTAAAACCTACGCCAGGTATCCTGTGTGCCCCAGAAAATTTTCCATGTGAATCAGCTGCGTACGTGGTGCGACGCTGCCTTTTGCCCTTTTTGACACATTTTTCCTGAGATTTCAACGGAAATGCCCGAGATTAACACGTTCAAAATAGCGAAAGGCAGCGACATGACGTGGTGATACCTATGGAAATTTTGCTGGGGAACAAACGATACAACGCAACAAGTGTTTTGCGACGCCTTTCAAAAATGTGATTGCCATTTGAAAAGCTTGAAAACTCGTGCGTGGTAAAATCAGCATAAGACCTTTTTGGGGACAATTTTTTTGGATGTCTTATTTTGCAGTTGGTCTATAAGCTGGAGTTTCCTACTGTGATAACACAATAAAAAAACATGGGTGATTCGGTTTCTGCTGTATTTATAAGATGAAGCCATCCCTATTGGATACCCACAAACCCAGAAATTGGCGAAAGACTTTGAGAGGTATTAGCGATCAAACGGTGTGTAGATACTTTTAAGACACCCCGTATACGCTATGCATATCGAATTCTCGAATATTCGGTGCTTATCGAATTTTCGAATAGTCAATTCTTATCGAATTATCGAATATTCGGTGCTCGACGAATATTCGAATATTTGATGGACATCGAATGATCGAATGAATGACCTTCGATTATTCGACTATCGAATAATATTCGAAATTCAAGATTTTCGAATATTCGACTTTCGAATAATATTCGAAAATGAAGATTTTCGAATATTCGATTATCGAATATATTCGAAAACTAAAAATTTCGAATATTCGACTTTCGAATTTTATTCGAAATCTCAGATTTTCGAATATTCGACTTTTCGAATCATTCGCATTCGAATTATTTATTCGAATAATCGAATAATTATTCGATTCGGTCCCAAGTATACTGTACACGATACTGTACAGATCTTTATTGCACAAATGTACAGACTGACGTTTTGGCAAAATCGTCTTCTTCGTATGGAAAGTCGAACATAAGTAAACTATCCGATCAAACACCTTGTGGGGTACAGGAAACAGCCCAGCCCCTTAAGAAAACAGAAAGTTGTCAGTAAGTGTATTGAGGTGCGGCAGATAATATAATATGATAATAAAGTCCTTGTGCCTACAAAAGAAATTGCTAGCGTTTGAGACTTGCAGTGGTTTTCTAGAGTCTTCCATGCTCTACAGTCTTGTAGTTTCTAGTTTCTAAAGATTCATGTGTCCATCAGCGTGCGGACACCCCAATATTTTTTACATGAACAAGCTATTCACAGTTTGTTCTGAACTGCGAGTCGCGGCTCGCCACCTAGCAATCTCAACTTGGTTTTCTTTGGAATACATGTGTGACTCAAGTGCAAGTGTTGAATTAGTTTTGGTTTTTGAATAAATGATTTTGCAACAGAAGTTTCTTAAAATCATTGCTGCATTCTCGGCTGCGGCTGCTACGGTCATTGTCAGTGCATCCAGTACGGACAGTGCAGGCGTATGATAAAACCTTTATTCTCGATCTCTAAGATTGTTTCAGAATGCCATCGGTCTAGTTTTATTGAATGAGCTCATCTCAAAAGGGAGAGCTCCGTTCAGTCGAAGTGGGCTTTTGAATGAGTCTTAAACCGCTTTGAATATTGAACGCTGATCGAAATCTGTTTTCAATATGTGCCAGAAAGTATCTACTGAAAGAAGTGCTCTGAAAATTAACCCTGGATCATTTGAGTAATTTTGAACGAATTTTGTACAAGCGGCGGATTCAAATTTACATCCGAAAAACGCTCATAACTCGGCGCCCAGAAGATATGGCAGATAATGAAGACATATTTAGGACTATCTTTCACTGCTCTTAAAATTGGTATAGAGGTTCACATAAAAAACCCACTTTGAATAAGCGGACCTTCCCTGTAAGTCACACAGCGTTAATAATTGGTATAGTGGCGAGGACTAATAGCTAAATCAGTTTTGTATCTTGGAAAGATGTTAAATTAGAAGATGTAAGCATCAATTGGCATAAACTCGATGGCCAGCGCTCAGGTAGGGCTGCTACGGATGAAGCGGAGCCACTTTGTATTTCGTCTGATCAACATCGCCGAATGGGTAGAAAGGATGTCCGATTGCACTAAATCTTAAGCTTAAAGAAATTACAATTGAAGAAAGAACTTACATGTCAAAAAGGAAAAATCTTTTTCTTGTCTTGATATCGTTCAATTCCTTCATTTCTTCATCACTTAGCGAAAAATCAAAGATGTCCATATTTTCCTTGACACTGAATAATGACTGCATCTAGCGAAATTTCCACATTTGTCACATTCAAAGTTACCGCTCCGGCTTGGACGTCTTTGGAATAACAATCATTCCACGCTGATGAAGGTGACGCAACATAATTTGCGCTGCAGTTTTATTATGCTTCGCCGCCAGCTTTTGAACGACTGGTTCTGACATCGGATCTCCCTCTGGCCATACCATCTGTGGATTTGATGCCTGTAAAAAAACAAGATAAGGCTTTTGGCGCAAGATAAAGAATTTTTTCGGAAGTTTTAATCTCCTACTATGGCACACCTTCCTTCCCCTTGATCCCAAAGGTGCATAAGCAGTGAATGACATGTTTAGCTCCTTGCAAAGCTCGTGAAGCTCCGTTTGTGGCCAGTACAAATGGCATTCGACCTATGGTTAATAAATTAATGAAAGATAGGTGTAGGCGAGTCATTTTTAGCAGAGAAGGCTGCCACCGGTTGGCGTCTCTTGATTGAGGGAATTTTTACTCCTCATGGCGTCATTTTCCAGACCCTAACTACTCATTCAGGTCAGTGACGGCCAGTCTAGCCTCTGCGTGTTCTAATTTGCTTTGACTCTTTCCGCGTCAATTTTTCATTCCTAAAAAGCTCGAAAAACATGATTAAGTGTGCATTGCGTAGACAAACCTACTGCACATCAGAGCTATTTTTCCCGAAGAACGCCACTATGTTTACATTTTGTTCACATTTTTGTTACCATTTTCTATGAATACTGGTTGAAAAAATAAATGTAATAAAATATGGGTTTTGCGTGCGAGTGTTCAAAAATCAGTAGAACTCTAGAAGATGAGACCGGAAGCCTGTTGGACTAGATTCATGAACGAAGCTTCTAAACGTTATGCGGAATCTGTTCTGAAAAAATTTTTTTTTGTAAAACCGCCCGCATAAGTAACTCATTGTAACTGATTTTGCACCAAACTTAAAGGCAGTGTTCCGGCAGATTTTGCACCTCCACCTTTTTGCATGTTTTAGGCCTTTTCGCCACGTAGAATCCGAATTTGGGCTTAGAACGGGCTGCAAAGGCCGATTTGGGGCGTTTTCCCAATTCCAGAAAAGCAGCTTGGACGAGATTTTTAATGGAAAGTTGGGGGAGGTCCTCAGACGAAGATCCTGCCGCCTGTAATTCTTGCTTTGGATAGCATGCATCATAGGAGAGAGCGCTCTGGGGTCCCGCGCCGAACAGGCGGGGAAGGCCGTCCAAGCGCGCGCCAGTTGGGGTTGCGCGCGCCGGTTCAAGGGCCATTTTCTCGGCCCAGGGGGAACATCACCGAGCCTGAGTGCGCCTGGAGGTCGATGGGGTGACCAGGAACCCCACCACACGTATATCCCCCAGGACCCGAATCTGCCGGGACACTGCCTTTAATCTCCTTTCTCGCGGCTTAATACATTGACGACCGCTTGACACACATGGTGTGTCAAGGCTTGAATTTCGAAACAACTACTACACTTTGATAAACATACTCCACGAGCTTTCTTCTGCACTAAGTTTAGGGATGACCTCTACCGTTATTTTTAGCCTTTCAGATCTACTGTAGGTGTACTGTAGATGGCAGTATGCGTAAATATAGTTGAAAAATGCGGGCTGGTTCGTAGAAGGCCTTGGTCCCAGAAGCCAGACAACTAAAAATCTGCATGGTCGTCAATGTGTTAACGAGTTTACAAAGTCTAGGTTTGCGGCCTTCAGTGCAAAATATAAATTGGAGCATACCTGCAAGTTTGCGGGCTTCACACGTGCCTTGTCATACACATTCCGTATCTGCGAAGCATTGAAGTTTGACAAGCCCAGAGCCTGAATACTTTCGGTATCTCCCATATATTTACAGAATGTGCTCAATTTAGCAAGACCACCTTTAGCTTTCCGGCATCGTATAATTTTTCTAGAGCATGCCATGTGTCCACGTGATCGATTGTAACGGGTATTGGCACACCATTCGCCAAGGCTGCATCGAAACTATCGTTTGCTTTCTAGAATAAGTTTTGCTTTCGTCTGACCAGTATTTATCGAAAACTTGCATTACTATGTAACAGTGACTGCCCAAAATTTTTAGTAAGCTTCAAATTTTTTTTCAAAACATAATGACACTTATGAATGGTCAGACTTGAGTTAGTTTTCAAACAATTCATGTGTGCCTATTGAGATTTATTAGGATGTCATATAATATTTTACATATTATTTTTTCTCTCGAAATAACTCATCTTCTTCTTGGTTCTCAAATAGGTTCTGCGGTACTGTCCGACAGAGCATAGCATGTTCTACAAGATAGCACTCAAATATATGCTCCAAGTTTGTCTTACATAGAGTTCTAAGCCGAAATCTAACAGGGGAAGGATACTTGGATGCCGTAGCCATTCATAATGATTTGTATACCAAAAAATGCGCTTTTGAATGCTGGATCGTAGACTGTCTTTCATATCTGCGAAACGATAATCTGAATGGAGTTATGATTTTTTTTTTCATTAAAAAAATTGCGTTCCTGCGGAGGGTCAAAGTCATCAATAAAAAAATTTTCTCTCCTTTCCAAATGCTGAGTATGATCCAGATAGTCTAAATAAATATTACTACGTCTAAAATTTTCTTCAGTAGCATCAAACGGTAGGCTAGATCAAATCTGCTGATTTTTACTATCCAAAAGTAGGCTAAATTTCCAAGGAAAAAAGTTCATAACTTTTTTCAAAAGATCGTTTCGCAGATTTCGAGCACAGATTCAGAATCTGCATTCGAAGGCGCATTTTTTGGTATACAAATCATTAGGAATGGCCGCGGCATCCAACTATCCTTCCCTTGTAAGAAGAGCTAAATGGACGAAAAGTCGAAAAAAATCATACGTCACAAGGACATGAATCAGGAATTTAATTGGCCAATCCAAACAAGCTGCATACCACTAGATGCGCTAAAACGCTGTCTTCGAATCTGTATTTCATATACCTGCTTAGCGCCTGTGTGGGCGAAGTTATGAGCCGTTAATGGTCGTTATTTTGCTAAGAAAACATGCAAAGCGCAATGTGTCAGTATAAAGCTATGTTCGGTTTAATGCTTGGCCAAAACATGCAGCTAGGTTATTTTGTAATCTCAGAGCTTTAGGGTTAGCTGAAAGTACAACAATGTGCTCAATTATGCAATTTTTTGCGATATTTTTCGCAATAAAACTGCTCATAAATTCGTCCACAAAGACGCTAAGCAGATATGGAATACAGACAGATTCGAAGTCGGCGTTGAATGCTATATGGAATGGTAGCCAACTTGTTTGGATTGGAAATTTCGACTTCTGGTTATTTCCTTGTCAGTTCAAAAATTGCCTATGCACTTTCTGCTTGCTCGGCCATGTACTCTCTACATCCGATATTCAACTGTAAATTTGCTCATTTCTTCTTTGCTAGAATTCTAAGCATATGTATACCAAGGCCAAAAACACGGAAAAATCGTCTTGTTTCATTTTTTTGCGCTAAATTTGATATTTTCTAGAGATTTTACTTCCAGAGGGCAAACCTAAGGATAAATTTTTGATGGAAGTACATGCCTGCTCAAGTAAGTAATTTGCTGAAATTTTTTGAAGGTGTATATGATTTTTTTCGACTTTTGGTGCAGATCTTCTTGAATTCCGGCTTCGTGCTCTGTGTAGAACGAACTTCGAACAAATATTTTGGTGCAACCTTGTAGAGTTCGCTTTGCTTTGCCGAATTTTATCGCATAACCTAGTTGAGGAACAAGAACAACATGAGTTATTGTGGGAGAACGTAAAGCTGCAAAAAAAATTTGTAGGACACCTTGATATTTTAGATATGCTCTGCTCAATTCGAGTAATGACCGAAGTTTGGTTTTCATAATTCCATTGAAGTTTTTCGTGTTACCTACCTCAGAAACAACGCTGGCTTCCGGCGGTCAAAAATATTTTGTAAAGCTCGCCCTAATTGCGCTTTCTACATATAACGGCAAAATTGAATTATTATCAAACTGGTAGGCAAAAATTCCATCTGCTTACTTTGGAATTCACCACTAATTCTATCACACCTGAAAGCATACCTGTAGAGGCAGTGGGCAATGTATGAGGTACAGATCGATGTAATCAAGTTGGAGCCGTTTCAGCTGGGTGTTCACGCATTCCTCCACATCATTTGGATCGTGTGCAGTAAAGGGGAGCTGAATTTTTTTTATAGAAGTGGAACAATCCTAATGGCACTAGCATATGAGTACGGGACCTAACTAAGCAAAAATAAGGCGTTATGTCTCAGTGAACATTCTATTAGACTTACCCTCGCAGAAAGCGAGACGGCATTTCGCATTACGAAGCGAAAGTGTGTAAATTGAGTGTTAATTTAATATCCATCTGACAAATCCGTAATAAATCTTCTTATTATTTACATATAGAGAAGGAGCCTAATTCATCATCACTAGAGACAAAAAATGTGGTGCACACATGATTCAAATGATGATTCATGATGGTTACAAATACAACTCAGCACTCAAATTTCAGGTTAGCTTCTTTGGCTTGGACGCATGCATTCTATCTTGATGCTGTGTTGACACGCATGTAGTCAGAATAAGTTTCGTTCCACGCGAAAGCGTGGGACGAAACTTATTCGCGGCAGTTGCTTCTTCTATTAGGTTGATGCATAATTCCTGCACCAAAATAGGTACAGACCGCAATAACCCGGAATAATCCTATATCCCAAACAGGATTCGATACATCGTTAGATAGAGCAAACCTAGCTCTACAAAATAGTGCTCAAAAATCTGCACCAGCTTTGATCCATGCAAAGTTCTGGGCCGAAAACTGAGAAAAAATCCATGCGTTCGAAAACCTTAAGACCAATCAAAACAAAATTGTAACTTCGTTCAAAAAGCTACTACAAATTATCCTTCTTGCTCACGCTTAGACGTTCCACGCAAGACATTTATCTATGCTTTTGCTTTTTTCTCAGCTAGACGATGAGAAAACGAAGTTTTTCATGTTTTTGCCAAATTAGTGCTGAGATGTTCTAGCACTAACGGTTGTATAGTACATGCCGTTAGCAGTGAGAATTTACATTCTCAGCCTTCTAGAAGTGCTAGTTCACGAGAAATGACGAATCTAGCTCTCCTTATCCGAATTTTTCTTGCCTAGTTGCTAAAAATTCGATATTTCTCGTAAATCAGCTGCTGTAAAGGGCTGAAAGTTCTCACTTACTCTTCTAAGGTAATATAGTATACAACTGTCAGTGCTAGAACATCTCAGCATGTTTTGAAAAAAAAAACATGATAAACTTCGTTTTCTCAATTTCTAGCTGGAAGAATAATACAGCAACTGCATAGAGAAATGTCTTATACGAAATGACAATGCATGAGCATGTTAGGAATTTTGAAGGATTTTTCAGAAGGGACTTTCAATTTTTCTTGGTTTTTTCGGACGCTTGAATCTTTTTCGTTTTTGGCTTCAGTCTTCGCTTGGATCAAAGCCGCTGCATATCTTTGAGCAATACCTTGTAGGGCTAGATTTGCTCTATCTAATGATATATCGAATCCTATTTGGGATATATGATTATTGCATATTATCGGGTCTGTACTTATTTGGTGCAGGAATTATGCATCAACCTAATACTTTCAATAAAGCACGATAGAGCAAACTTTTGGCTGCAACTTACTTTGAAAATTTCTGCAATTTTTGGGTTTGAAAATTGTGGAGATTTATGGAAACATGTATGCGTCGCATGCTGGAAATTCAGATACAACTGCGCATAGGAAGACGGAGTGCAATGTCTTAGAAGTATCGATCTGTCCCATCAACCGAGTTTGATTAAATGCTTTTATAGAAGACAGATGGAAAGAGTATAGATTAGACGCAATGACTACTGCGCTTCTAAAGCTTTCAATTTGTTTAAGGCCACTGGCACGCTGATAACATTTGCAGATTTCTTACCGCTTGTGAGAAAACAGCTTCTAGCAAATACAAAAACCCACAAGGTGAAACACAACTCCTTTTATATATTCTCAGCACCTTCATTTACAGAATATATTGTAGAGATCATTTGTAAAATCGTGATGACGGATTTGACTGCGGACTTTGCGCCCACAGGAACATAGAACGCTCATACAAGAAGATATCACCTCAAGCTTAGCTCAGTCACTTCCAGTGTACGAATACTATCATATGATGGAATCGCTTTGGGCTTTGTTTTCTTTCAGCTTTCTTCTCCATTTTACCTCTAAAACCTGCCTTTTCAGGTGCTCGTTGATCTTGCAATGACTTGCGGGTTCAGTTACGGCTGTAAATTATTTCTTTGACGCCTCTCGTGTATCTCCTCACGTTGCGCCAAACTTGTATTTTCTGTGTACTCGTTGTGTTCTAGTTACTAACACAGTTTCATCAGCATCTTAGTCCGAGTCTTTTTCGCTCAGCTATCTAGTATTCAATCGTACAGCTTGCTATTTCAACAAATGGATTGAATGTGAATCGTTTCACCTTTGGGGTCAGTGGGCCTCCCCAGCATTCCGGCTAGGTTGGGTTATGGTTATTATACCTGAGCCAGTAGACCTGCCTTATAAGCTGCCGGATTGCTTTTGAGAGTGACTAAAGATCGTTCCGCTGGCAACGAGGGGCATGCGTCCCATCTCCATGGATTCAAAGTTTTGGAGTTATAAATCTCAATGCCTACATCTGCATACTTATCTATTAGCCTATCAACATATTCAGTGCAAGCTGTTTCATCTTCTCACATTAGTCTGATTAGGATCAGACTCGGACTGACATGTTGATGTCTGCATTTGTGTACATGTTTTGTTCGTTTCCGCTGTATTACTAACTTCTTGATGTGTCTTTTTTTTATGGAACGCCCTGAGCGTACAAATGAAATGAAATGAAATATGTAAGCAAAAAACCCATTGGATCAGAGATAAAAACCAAGAAGATGCGAAAGTGGCGGAAGTGGCGTGCGTGCAGCGCGCGGTCGCGCCATCGTTACGATTTTTCAAATGCACTATCTTATATATAAAGCTGAATGTCTGTTTGTATGTATGTATGTATGTATGTATGTATGTCTGTATGTCTGTCTGTGTGTACGTATGTTCCGAATAGAAAATTCCATTTCTGAACCGATCCGGACCAAACTTGGCACACATACACTTCGGGCCCCGGCGCGTGTCATAGGCTACTTTTCGTCATCGATCGATATCGATTTTATCGATTTTTATCGATTTTTTTGCGGAGTTCACCTACGGGGCTGGGAGTTGGCACAGGGGGGTAATCGAGCATGGGGATTCCGAATACAATATTGGTTTTCAGGATTATCGATTACTTTTATCGATTTTATCGATTTTTTTGCAAAGTTTGAGCTACGGGGCTGGGAGTTGGCACAGGGGGGTAATCGAGCATGGGGATTCCGAATACAATATTGGTTTTCAGGATTATCGATTACTTTTATCGATTTTATCGATTTTTTTGCAAAGTTTGAGCTACGGGGCTGGGAGTTCGCACAGGGGGGTAATCGAGCATGGGGATTCCGAATACAATATTGGTTTTCAGGATTATCGATTACTTTTATCGATTTTATCGATTTTTTTGCAAAGTTTGAGCTAGGGGGCTGGGAGTTGGCACAGGGGGGTAATCGAGCATGCTGATCATCCCCAAGGGGGGTGATCAGCATGCTCGAACACCCCTGTGCCAAATTCCAGCCCCCTAGCTCAAATTTTCAAAAAATCGATAAAATCGATAAAAGTAATGGACGATCTTGAAAACTAATATTGTATTCGTAATCTGCATGCTCGATTACCCTCTGTGCAAACTCCCAGCCCCGCAGGTCAAACTTTGCAAAAAAATCGATAAAATCGATAAAAGTAATGGACGATCCTGAAAACTAATATTGTATTCGGAATCCCCATGCTCACTTCCCCCCTGTGCCAACTCCTAGCCCTGTAGGTGAACTCTGCCAAAAAATCGATAAAATCAATAAAAGCAATCGATAATTCTGAAAACTAATATTGTATTCGGAATCCCCATGCTCACTTCCCCCCTGTGCCAACTCCTAGCCCTGTAGGTGAACTCTGCGAAAAAATCGATAAAAATCGGTAAGATCGACATCGATCGATAACGAAAAGTGGACTGTGACACGCGCCGGGGCCCGAAGTGTATGTGTGCCAAGTTTGGTCCGGATACGGCGGAGCCGGGTAAGCCAGCTAGTAAACTCTATAGACATCGATTTTTTACTTGGTAAAAGTTTTAGCTTGATATTTCAGTTCTTACAAAAACATATGGCAATTATTTTAAGCTCGAAAAAATATACTTCGTAGACGATGATTGCAAACTGAGTGGCAGGAGAAAATGGCGTCAAAATCTAATCTACACCTAGGTTTTAGAAATTACATTGCTTCATTTTTGAGCTCTAATTTTTAACACGTTGACGACCTTGTGTATCCGCACGTATGCACGCCCTGACTCCCGTTCAGCATTTTCGTGCATCCGCGCATATGCACGCTAGTTTTTAGGTGCAAACGAAAAGTTTTAAGGTAACTTCTATGCAGTAATACTAATAGTGACCTGATTGTCTTACTGAACACAGGGCATCGCGGCAGCTGTTCAGAATTTTTGGCCGCAAAATTGGGTAATCAGTACGTTTTTGATGTAGTCAATACATGCTAATTACGTTTTCTCGAGAAGGTGAAAACTCTGTATAGCTGTTTTGAAATCAAACAAAGATGAATCAGGCAAAAAACATCTGGTTTTACAACGCTTTTCTCGAAGAGCGATTCTTCAGATATAGCCATTGCATGGATTCTTGGAGGGAAAATCGATGCAAAAACCTTGATTTGTGTAAGTCCTGGTAAGGCCTTGTGATATACCTGTGTGTCTGAACAGAGTTCGCATGTTTTATTAATAAATGACAAAAAGACTCCCACATAATGTTTTCGTGCATCCGCGCGTATGCACGGGCCAAATGCGCGAAGGACGTTAGTGGGAATTTCGCCCAAAATGGCGCGGTCGTCAACGTGTTAACAAACCCTGTAGATAACCAAAATCCAATTCGATCAACAACAAGGCAAGAAGTCCGGTGATCAATGTTCAACACTGCATAGCCCTCAAAGTCTTCCACCTTTTCTAATGAGGACGATGATGTGTCAGTTGTTTATAAAACAAGTTAGCTATGCATGGTTGTGAGAGGTGTTATTAGCACTCAGTCTTGTCGAGTGCTTTCTCGGAAGACTGACTGAAGACTTCTTCAATTCGCTTTGGTACATAACAAGGCACTCTCGTCTGTGAAGTCTCATTCAAACTTTGGCTGCAGAGAATACAGACAAGCCGCAAAGGTTGCTCGGTCAATTATTTGGTGCATGACATGGTGATATTTGGACGCGCTCAGTAAAGCTTGGTAGTACCTTTGTGGTTATGAAGATGTCCTCCCGCTTCACTTTTCCGCTATCGATGTATTCCTTGAGTACTTTACCAATGACAGCCTCGTTGTTATAAAGAAATGCCGTATCTAAAAATATTATGTACAATAATCAACTCATTGTCAGCTCTCTAAAGTCTTCTACAACAGTCCGTGGTTAAGGAAATTATTTCTTTCAATAATTATCAAACAATTTACGGTATGATATGCGTCTCATCCTACCATTACCTTTGTATCAGGAAACGTGTTAGCGTAAATGAGAAGCTTTTACTTAAACAAATCACCGGGACTTCCGCAGAACAAGCCAAATTTGCAGAAGTTCCGCAGGATTTTGTTCACTATTGCAAAAATGAAAACGTTGAGAGTCGGAACTTCCGCGAGATTTTCATGCCAAACTGGTTGAAAACCGAAACTTCCGCAAGACCTTCTTCAAGATCCTTTGAAAATTCCAAAAAATACCAGAGTTCCGCAGCACTTTGGCCTGCCAGAACTTCCGCAGAACCTTGAATGTGTTGTCTCCTGATGTTGCTTCGCCAACAACTAGAGCGCATTATCGAACATGACAGCGATATCGTAGAGGATAGTATGTGGATCTCACAGTCAATAGAGTGAGGTTCAAATCCCGCTTCGGTGTTCTCTTTTGCTGTTGTGGTTGGCATTCTTCGGAACTTCCGCAGCACGTTTACGGGACCGCAGGTGACCCGGCGGAACGCCATTTGTTTTAGTATTTAATCTCTGAACGTTCAGTGGTGTCACATAGTAAAAGCAGTCTTACCGATCAGACGGTAGCCGTTGTCAAGCGCTGTCGTCAATGCAGCTACCAACTCAGTTTCATTGGTGTTCTAAAACCACGCTTACATTTTTGCTGGAGCAGCCTTATTGCGAAATTTTGTAGTCTAACAAGGGAAGGAAGGATGTTCAGTCGAAATAGTCTTTCAAAATGAGGTGTTACCATATTGGAAGGCATAAAGCGCTGATTCCAAATCGCCCTGTCTGCAGAGCTTCCCTGGACGCGGAGTTATGAGGGTTACAGATTTGGAATCAGCGTTTTATGCCCTTCAAAGTGATATACAGCACATTGTCCACCTCGATTAAACACCCTTTCCTTGCAAGTCTCATCTACTCCCTCCATGCTAGCTGAAGCAATGATTTAAAAGAGTACCTGCCAAGTTCCAAGACCTAGCACAGGCATATAAGTGCCTGTATTGAGCTCGATTCTCTCAATTGTTGCCTGGAAAAAATTCACTTAATGATGCCGATGTATGTATGCGTATGCATACAGCTTGCTCAGGCAAAATTCTACTTCTCGATGTATATGTATAAGTGTGCACATTTATATCAAAGAGCGGTGGCCCGTAGAATTTGAGGAAAGGGAGAAGGACAGAATTTATTTTTCATCAGGGCCTGGCGTTGACCACAATCTGCGGAAGTGCAGATAGTTCTCAGTAGGTCATAATTCCGAAATATTTGAGGAAGATGGGCGTTGCGACATTCGCGCTCTCCGAGATTTTTTTGAAACTAAAAGTGCTTTTAATTTTGTAGAAAATTTGAGAGCTATCTCATGATTTACGGTTAACAATATTGCACGATTTGCTAATCCGCTTGGATAATTTTCGTGATTTTCACGACCCAATCTTGGTTGGGGGTTCCCCCTTCAACTCCCCTCTTCTCGGTCCGCCACTGCTATCGATCAGTTTGCTCGATCTCAGTAGAAATACAGGGTGTCCCAAAAAAATGCGAACACTATTTGATAGTTAATAACTCTCTTGCTTTCAAGTCTCTCGCCAAGCTTTAGGCGCCATTCTGTAGAGCGAGGATAAACTTAGATTTACAGCATGGAAAGAATTTCGCACTTTATTCGTTACTGTAGGATTACGGTACAAACTTTGAAAAGGATTTTAGAAAGTGGAAGCGATTTTTGCCTCAGGAAGATAGCCAAACAAGCCAGAAACTCTTGTGCTGGACTGATCAAAGTCGCCGATTCCATACACGATTTTTGCGCATTACTGTGATGCTTTCCATAAGTTATTTTGTTTTAGGGTACTATTTGTTTATTCAATGTTCATCCGATGTCCGATTACACCAATAAAAGAGCTCAAAAAACTGGTGAAAAGTTGTGTACTGGAATCAACACGCCTAAAAACCTTGCTATACAAATTTCCAGACTTTTTGGAAATTTTTCAATAAAAGGCCTATTCCACAGTGGTGCAATATGCTGAAAATTTATATCGTAATCCTACAGTAACGAAGAAAGATCGGAAATTCATTTCATGCTGAAAATCTAAGTTGGACCTCGCTTCACAGAAAGGCCCCTCAAGCTCGGCGAAAGACATGAAAGCAAGAAAGTTATTGACGATCAAACAGTGTTCACATTTTCTTGGGACACCCTGAATTAGGTTGGTGCAAAAATTTTGTCAGTTTCTTCAATCCATCGGCAAACACGCTAGAATAATAATTAACAAACGCTTCAAAATGTATCCGATGGAGAATTTCTTTCTCTTTCTAGCAGCTAAACTCACATTGTGTTTCGTTGCGAGAGTGATGAGATATTTGCTGGCAATTGCAACCATTCGTTTTTACCATGTCCAATTTTCACTAATTTTCAAAATTTTTGTATGAGACTTTTGGAGTGGTTCCAATAACCACCAGATAGGGCAAACCTTTTGCCAACTTATGCAATTTTTTTCTTTTTTCAGCTGCTTTTTTAGATTTTTGTTAAATAATTTTCCAATGGTGTTGCGTTTTAAAAAAATCGCTTAACCTGTTATTGCACCAAACACTGCAAAACCTACAGAACACTGAGGTTTCAACCTCGATTATTACTACCACTACCATTACAAAGTAAATGAGCGACTTTCGCTCCAAATTATGAAGATTTTGGAACATAGGTTACGTCAGTGCGCACTCCTGAGATTGAGAAATACTGCGGTTTTTCCACAAATTTCGCCTGTCTCGGTGAAAAAAGACAAGTGTTAGAAGGAGGAGAAAAAATTGCATCGAATGGTGATTGAAGTGTTTAACACTTTATTTTCTACAAGGATAAAATAGGCTGAATGTAAAATTTGGTCACTTCAAAAAATAAATCGTAGAAATTTTGAAAGACAAGCCGTAGGGCTACAAAAAACTGCACTAGTTGGCAAAAGGTTTGCCCTATCTGGTGGTTGTCAGGGTTCTTGCAAAAGTCTCATACAAAAATTCTGAAAATTAGTGAAAATTGGACGTGGTAAAAACGATTGGTTGCAATTGCCAGCAAATATCTCATCATTCTCGCAACGATACACAATAGGAGTTTAGCAGCTAGAAAGAAAATGAAATTCTGCATCGGATGCATTTTGAAATGTTTGTTTATCTTCATTCTGGCGTGTTTGCCGATGGATTAAAAAGACTGACAAAACTTTTGCACCAACCTAATATAACGATCTTAGTGCGCCCTTCTCTTTTGGAAAAATTCTAGAGTTTTCGAACCGAAATTGGTACTTCTAGAGAAGTCGGGTACCTAACTACGATAAGAATTTTTTGGATTACACTGAAAAGAAGTCTGTGAATAAAGTACGAATTCTATGATGGTTCAAGAATCATCCTTTGTGCTTGTTTTGCTTCATCGAATGCTCAAGTGGCTTTCCTATGGCCATATGCACGTACATCTCCACTGAGAGTAGAGGATCTGTGAGGGAATTGCCATATAAGCTGAGTTGTTTGCTGTTTTATATGACTGAGGTGTTTATAGAAGATCACCTCTTTAAAATCATATTCATTTATTCTTCAAACTGAATAAAAACCTGAACAGTCGCAGCGAGGACCTCTTATATCAGTTCTATGCATGTTTACCGTAAAAATAAGTAATCTCGGGACTAGCAAATTTCCGATGACCGACTGTTTGCGAGTCGCGGTGCTCTGACTATTTTAATGAAGGCTGTTAAGTAAAGTGACTTCACAAAATGATCTGTTAATTTGATTACGATTGTTTATGTAAAAAAAGGTTATAAATGGCAACCAAATTCGTATATTCAATTTCCTGCTTGTCGCTGGAAGGCAGATAATTAGTCTCCGCTGAAGCTCTTGTCAAACAACACGAGATTCATGGAACAATCAGAAACCATCATCCTTTGCTATAAACACGCTTTGACTACTTTACTTTTCCTCAGCACAACTACGCGACATTTTCTAGGTTTGTGAAAAGACTGACTCTGGAAAAGCGGTTATTTTTTGGGAATCTTCTGGGAGATTACACAAAATAATGGAAAATGCAGTTTAGGCTCAAGTGCATAACTTCCGCGAAAGTGAAGGGAACGCAGCTTAACCCTTCCGGACCTAGTAGTGGCAATTTATCGCCATCAATTCAGAGACCTGCTATGCTGGCGCAAGAGCATAATTTTGATGCACATTGCTACAGATCTGTTCAGATAACCATCAACCTTTACCTTCTAAGTATAGCTTTGAAACTGCGTTTTTGTTTGTTTTCCTGTCAGCAAACAAGCATTTCTGTAAAAAATTGACTTGCAACCGATCAATAATTTGCTCCGGCGCCAGCACCGTATCAGTAATCTCATTCAATAGCCAATAAATTTCCTCAATATTATCAAAACGCTGAGTATGATGTTGTACAGGTGAAGTTGCTAACAATTTGCCGCTCCATATGTGTGGGAGAAAATTTTGAAAATAAAAATAAATGCAAAACGAAAAAACAAAAAGAAATATGCTGGATGTCGAAAAGTCTCCAAACTCCTTATAATGTTATTTATATGCTAGTAAGTAAAAAACAATAGGAATGAGGCTTCTCTCACTACAGGATAAAATCCAGGTCCGAAAGGGTTAAAAGAAAGCTTTATATCTTGAAGCTACGGAGTTTCAAATTTTACGCTGTCTGTTCATTCTCAAGCGTTTCTACTGTCCTTGACTACAAACATTGTAAACAGGAGTATACTGTTATTTAACTTGCATTTTCCAACTTCTTATAATTGTCTCCGATGATCGCGACCGATCATCTTTTCTTCTAATGTTAGAAAATGCGGCTCAATCAACGGTGCTCTCCTGTTCAGTATCTTCATGTGGTCATCGGAAGACGCTGTAGCATAAACACATTTCAGACATGAGAGAGTTTGGAAGGCTACTCGCTCGAGCTTTTGGATAAACTACATCGTTCGCCCAGGTCCGCTACGTCAGCGCGGATGTTCACCATGTTGGTGGGCGTAGCGTCACCAACAGAATCGTACACTTCAGAATACCTAGAAACGCCAAAAATTGGTTTTCACAATGTAAGGCAGATTTCTGTCAATTCTAGACACTGTCTAGTTTCAAACTCATTACCTTTAGGCCAACCAACTCATTGGGCGCGGCTATCTCAGCAGCATTCACCTTCTGCGATGGTTTTCTCGCTTATGCATGCACCATTTGCAGCTGGTCTTAGGCATTTAGTTAGTTAGGGAACTCATAATTCTACTGCATCAAAATCTCACCAATCTCTGATGTGGGTGGACGGTGTCTCCAAGGGGATCAAGATAAATTGTCTCCATAATCAGTGTTATCATGAAAGCTTTCTTAGCCGAACAAACATCTATGTTCGGTTCGCGATAATACGAACGCCACCTATTTCAAGAGTCTAGACTTTTTTGGGAAAAACACTCAAGAAACCGTTCTGCGAGAAAGAGCATAGTTGCAAACGTATATGCAGCACTGGAGAGACAGTGTTAATCTTAGGAGTAGGGCTTGGCAAAGCTGGATATCGGTTTTCGGGGAAAAAAGGCACAAACACGAATTTTTTTAGTCAACGTTTCGTGTTTGAGGGCTTTTTACGTTTAGGTTTCAAGGTCAAAGGGGATTTCGTACGAAATTTTCAACATCTAGGGGGACTTTGTTTTGAAATTTCCCGTGCCAGCTCGTGCAGAGCCCTGCTTAGTAGTGTATTTTGCACCGAATTATAATTTGTAAACTCAAGCAGAGTTTCATTTTTTACTAGCTGCCATTTTTCGGATATGGATATAATCTTCTTGTAATGCTAAAGTGACAGAGATATCTGCTGTACGTTGCATCCAATTCACTTCAAAAAGAAGATTTAACTCGCCATGTAGCTCAAATTTTTTATGACATCAGTGCTCAAAAAAGGTCTGATTTGTGTGGTATAGAGACTATAGAGACTATGACCAGCTCGTACCAAAGCATTGAGAAAATATAATAATTTTTTAATAGCCGTGCTGATGTGTTGTTTGATGCATGGGAAAAACTTGTGTACTCGCTGAGTTCTTAGAAATCATAACCTTACCCAAGAGTTTGTGCATTTTTCATCCTCAAATCTCAGCTTCTTTTCCCGCATAATTTTGCAACGAAGCAAAGCAGCATTGTTTATATGATGATATGTCGGTGGTGAAGTTCCTGGGTTTTTTGAAGAGCTAATCTTTAGGCTTAATGGCTAAACAAGAAAAGCTATGATTGCATCAGTACATATATTCATTTTTATAAGATAGCGCGTGCGTTGCCGAAACAAATGTTGAGCGTTGCAGAACATTTCTAGCTGAAAACGCGGTTATACGAATTTGCGCATACTATGTGCTCAAATTTTTTTTAGGAATTTGGAGCAAAAACCAAGATTTGAGGTTCAAAAAGTCATAAGCCACGGAGAAATAAATATTTTTGGGATGCAATAAATCCGAAAGCATCTTGAACCGCCTGGGCTCGTAGTAATCTACCCTCTCAGGTGGCATCAAAGATGCCGGCAAGTTCGCGAACCTCGCGGCATGTTCGTGTTTCGGGCGCAAGCTAAATCTTGCTCTAGATTCTCGTATTTTGATTTGTTTTTCTCACATGAAATTTTGATGCCGCTGATATCCGCAAAACAGCGACATCGCGCGGGTCCGAACCTGCGTGCATCAAGCTTAAGCGCCCCCGCACTAACCATTCGACCACTCGTTCAATTTCTGTTGTCTGCCAGCAATTATAGCAACGCTACCTAAGTAGTGAGCGCCTGTATGTGAGCATGATCAATACAATGCGCGATGGACGTTGACCTGAAAAAACAGCTGACTGATAAGAGCGAACGAGAGACGAAACCGTTGCAAATGAGATTTGAAGCAATTGCAAAATGAAAATAGCGTTCATTATGGTTTTATAACATCAGCAATCCTTTCTTGTGCATAAATATCATCAATTTGGGGGTGAAAAACCCATATGATGGCGAAAATGATAGTTTTTTGATGGAAAATAATTTTTTTCGTTCTTGCGCTGGACGTAAATTGTGTGATATCGCCGCGCGACGCATTTTCACAGGCGCCGTCGGCAAAGGTGCCGGCATCTGGACGTGGTAGGGGCACGTCCACATGCCGGCAGGTCGCACTCCACAAACTACACACTATTTCCTGCACTCTCTTACCTGCCGGCAGGCTGCGAGCTGGATGGCATCTCAAATTTCGACAAAAATAGATCGTGAACCTGCCGGCAGGTTCACAATTCGGGCCAAATAAATGACAAACGAGGACATCTTTTAGATTTCCTTTCAATTCCCATACTATTTCGGCAGCAAAACTGGACCGTAACACAAAAAAATAGATGATCAGCCTGGCTTGGGGGTCCCCGAAGACAGTTTCAGCTTTCAGGGACCTCAAGTCTACATCAGGGCGACCTCAGGGCATGAGATGCCGGCAGGTAGGGTGGATTACTACGGGCCCTGATAAGTGTAAAATTCTTTTGATCCTTTTTTTGAACTGCACTGGATTTGGTATGGTGCAAATCTCTCGAACATTGTCGCTGTAACCTTTACAAAAAATTCCTGAGCAAAAGATGGCAGCTTTGAGTAGAAAAAGTGTTCGTTGCTTATAAAGCGCTTAATTTGTTCGGCGCGATATTCATTCCTGCGATTGATACCGAGCTTAAATTTTGTGTTGCGTATGCGTTTTTCGGCTATGCTCTTTCACGTAGCACCAACGGTTTTTTGTGTTTTTTAAAAAGCCTCAAAACTCTCAAGAAAGTTGTGTTCGATGCGATTAAAGGCACCGTCCACCCTAAGTTGAGTGTGTTGAGCTTCTGGCAGCATATAATAGTAGGCCCCCTATCAATCCAATACCCAAGTCGCGGCGCAAAATGCCGCTTCGGAAGCGAGAAAATTGCTTCGGAACAGCGAAGATGCACGAGGACCCCCGTCCATGCCCGCCCTCCCCCATCCATGCCCGCCCATTTGTGCGCGCCCGTCCAATCACCGTTCCGGAAAGCCGGCCTGTAAGGTTCTCCGAAACGGGGATTGTCGGGGTTTTCGTGCATTCTTGACTTCATGTTCGGAATCGGGACATGAAAAGGCCCTGAAACGACAAAAAAACATGGAAGTCAAAAATCTGGGTGAAAGGTGCCTTTAACCGCACTGTATACTTTATATGTAGGTAATTGTGATCTGTGTCGTTTATTTGCAGAGGGGAAAAGGAACACCAAATAGATATTGTTTGCATTTGTTTGTACTTGAGATGTGATTCAATTAATCATCTGAAGAAAGAAAAAGGGACAAAATTAAGTAATTCTCAATTTGATAATGTATCGATAATCGTAGATTTCAAGCACAATTTTAGTATTAGAGGTAATCCACTAGTAACACTGTTAATGTAAGCTTGAAACTAAAAGTATGATCTATAGCACACAGTGTATAGGTCATTCATAAAATCGTAACGACGGATTTGACTGCGGATTTTGCGCCCACAGGAGCATGAAACGCTCATAAAAGAAGGCATTACCTCATCACTTCAACAGTCACTTCCAGTGTCCAAATTCTATCATACGTAAGCAAAAACTATTCGACTAGAGATGAAAACCAAGAATATGCGGTTTTCGGAAGTGGCGTACGTGCAGTGCGCATCTACAGGGTGTCCCAAAAGTATGTATACACTGTTTGTTCGTTAATATCTCTTTTCCCATGAAGTCTTTTGCCCAACTTCAGGTACCAATTTGTAGAGCTGGCTTCAACTTAGATTGACAGTATTGAGTCACCGGTCGCTCTTCTTACTGTAGGATTACAGAGAGTTGAAAAAGGTTGTGAGCCATTGGAGGCTCTATTTTGCTTCAGAAAGCAGACTGAACAACCAGAAAACTTTTATACTAGGTCAACTCAAGCAGCTATGACCAAATGTGTTGTACGCACTTTACCGCAATGCTTGCTTCGTAAGTTATGCCAGGTAAACCGCAATAGTTGATTTTACAATCCTCCATGAAATCGTAATTACACCATTTGAAAAGCTTTGCAAACTCGTAGAAAGTTGAATAATAAAAGCAGGGAGCGTAAAAACCCTAGTACACCATTTTTCAAATTTTTTGGAAACTTTTTGAAACACGGTTGATCCGCAATGACGCTCTGAGCTGAAAATTTCTACCGTAATCCTACAGTAGTGAAAAGAGATCAATGATTCGCTCTATATTGTAATAAGTTGAAGCCAGCTCTACAAAATGATACCTGAAGTTGGGCAAAAGGCTCTTCGGCAAGACCGATATTAACGATCAAACAGTGTATACATACTTTTAGAACACCTTGTGCAACTCAATGTGCTAATACACCTTAGTACAGGACTTAAGATATTGGCGGCTATTAGGTAAATTACACAGTTAATTTTCCTTGCTTCTACAAAACATGACCGAGTTGAGGATTGAGTAGCTTTTTAAATGCGGTTTGTATTTGATCAGGTTTGTAGTACACGAAGTTTGGGAGATGAAGACGCCAATTGGAGAGAGATCTAGCCATGTTTAAGATTAGCACTGTACAAACTCATTGAAAAGGAAGTTTTTGAGAATCGACAATCATATTAGATTTTCATTGATGAAACTGCAAAGGACTATCACTCACCTGAGCAGAACCGAATATGTTGAAGACGACAAGGAGAATTGAATATTTCAAATGTTTGAGCATGGTCGAGTAATTATCTGAATAGCAACCTTAAGAATCAAACTGCAAGCATGCAAACTTCAGAAAACGCAACGTATATAAGTAGGGGTTGAGGTGCACCATTCTGGACTTGTAACCTTGTGACAATTGAATATCATTCTCTAAGCGTACAGACACTGATGCTTCGCCGAAATGATGACAAATCTTGCAGACTGATATTTACTGTACGATTTTCGAAAAACTCTGCAGTATTTTCTTCTTGTCGAGCAATGCTGTTTGCTCTCTTACCTGCCGTTGCACATGTGTTCTTAGAACCATAACTTCGTGCAAAATTCGGCAGACAATGTAGTGAAATAGATAGACAGAGAAAACTTTTTCTGTTTACACACTCTATATATGTTAGATGTGGAACGTTTGCGGTAATAGCAAACCGTAAGATGACGTTTGGTGTCCAGATCATGACTGAAAAACGATTTTTGATTTCTATCATCTTCATGGATGCTACAATCTATTTCAAGCGAGAGAAGGCCAAAAAACGTCGGCGTGTTCTCGCGTCCGCAGCGCTGCATATGCACACTGTCGAAGAGAGCGATAAGTAAAGACAGAGCACACAAGCGAGTAGGCATGACGCAAATCGATGCGATGGGAATGCTCATCACTTCAATTTTGGCCTGATTGTGCCAAAATGGGACAGACTGCATAATGTTACCGTGCAGACCTACACCATTTTGAATATGGTCTTGGTTTGTAAAGTCGGGCATTATTTGCTGTGTTCAATTTGCCGTCAGTAATCTAGAAAGACTTCTAGGAAGCAATATCTATTGGAAAGCTGCAAATTTTTGTAGTAGACAGCTGGGAATCAAAAGCAAAACGCGGACGTAAACAATCTTACGAAGGGAAACCGGTTTGCAGCAGCTAGAGAACATTTCTGCAAAACCAATGAACACTCCAAAGCGACTAACAAGTAACGATCGGTTTGTCTGGTTTGTGCTCCAACAAGCCATTCGGGTCAAAATGACTTTGCCAGAGTTTGCGTCATGCGTGGTCAATTGTGCGTTAAGGGCCGGGCATATTTCACGCGAATCCAGTCGCGACGCGATTTGGCATTCTGCCAGAAGTCTTCAGATCTAACTCTAGCAAACTGCACATGCATAGTTTGTATAACTTGCGTAGATTGATGATATATGCTATCTTCTGTGCATTCAAAATATACTTACAGTGACTTATGGACAATTGGAATATTGCCAAATCGCGTCGCGACTGAAATCGCGTGAAGTATGCCCGGCCCTTTATGCGTGGTCAAATGGATTTGGCGTTTCCATACAATTTCTGCTATCTGCAGGAGTCATTATCAACTTTGAGCATCAGTGCAGGCGGATTCTAAGCAGTGCTGCTCCTGATTACTCCTTTCTGTCTGATTTATCTCTGAGAATAGTTCCTTATTAAGATTTTAAGGCCTGGCCACGTCACGCTCCGCTCTATCAATGTGGTCCAAACTGGGTTGCTGAGCCACTTTTCGCAAGCGGCACGATTGCCAACCATAAGAGTATGGGTCAATTGCTCCCCCCCCTCATTCCTCAGACTAAAGCTGTGACCCGACAAGAAAGGCCTTTTACGTGGGTCCTCTACTCTGAGTCTGAGAAGTTGCAAGGAAAGATAATCGAGAAATCATTCAACCAGGTATCAACCATAAGGCCCCGGACAGACTTCACGCGACTTAATCGTCGGATCTAATCGCCAAGATTTCCATTAATTTTCATTTCACATTTAAAAATTTCGGGCTGGAAAAGTATCACAACCGAATGCAAGTTGATCGGCATGGAATGATGTTGTAACAGTTGTCTCGTCGCGATTCGGTCGCGACGATCAAATCGCGTGAAGTCTGCCCGGGGCCTAAAACAGTCGAATTCGAGTCATTCAGAAAGTATACTAGGAATTTCACACTTCATTATTCAGAAGTCGAATATTCCGTTTGTATCAAACATTGTCTGAAAGACACATATTCGAGATTTCGTTTCGAAAAATATTCGGCAGTCGTTCTAGTCGAATTTTTTGGTTATCGAATAGTTGTTCTTGAAGATTTGGCATTGGCCTTGCATTTGGTCTCAATGAGCAATATTGCTTGTTGTTGTTTCTGCTGGTAACTGGATGTGGACTTCAAACCAACAACTAGCCACTCCTGCGCAAGCATCTATAATATTAGGTTGGTGCAAAAGTAATGCGCGTTTTGCGAGTTCTCACTTTGACGTGCTATAGCTTTCTAAAAAATCCATATTTTCCAGTGCGGCAAAGTTCATCGAGGCATCAAACCTTTCTCTATAAAGCGCACGTTGCCTTAGATTAACTTCGCAAATCGGTGGAAAAATATGGATTGAGAAGCAAAAAAAATTTTTTCGGAAACCTCGTCTTTGACTGATCATAACTTCCTTCAAGATGTGTCGGTATAAATGATAAGTTGACTGTCTTGTAGCCGCAAGCCAGTAGTACAAAGAAAAAGTACAAATGGGCTCAAATAAAGAGTATTTGCGAAAAGGAATAAAAATAATATGCAAAATTTTCCGCTTTTTCGACATTTTTTGTAGCCCTCAAAATCACAAAATATGGAGATTTTTAATTTTCTGTGTAGTTAGCAGCTTTAACATTTCTGCAAAAACTGTCAACAAGAGGTCCATCCTTACACTTACAGAAATGAGCAAAACCTTGGCGATTACCCTCTTCAAATAAAATCTATGGGCCACAGAATGGCCAAAACCATCACTCATGTTGAGGCGCAGAGATCTCAGTCCAAGTAATTTCTAGAGAAACAGTAAAGTATGCATACCGTAGAAAATTTCTACTACATACAGTATTTAAATTTTCAAAAGAATGCCTTTACTCGCGCTTGAATTCTGGCCAGTGAAATTCTGGTTTTGTATGAAGCTCTATAAATTTTTAACGAATGAGGCTAGAAGCTTCTTTTAACCATTATTGAATAGAGCTTGGAAGAAGCTTTTTGACAATATGCTAGCTGAGTTTCATAGGAGAAACTTTGATGGAGAAAAGCTATCTTGAAACAAGGGCTAGAAAAACGCGCATTACTTTTGCTCCAACTTAATAGTAAACTACGCAGCTTTTTTCACAACTGAAGACAATACTGGAAAGCAAATTCCACCACCGCTACTCTTTTCTTGTACAAACATTATCCATGCAAAATGATATCTTACAAGTATAAAAACGGTTGCACATGCAGTTTCTATTTCATTGTATCTCATTCATAACCTATCGATGTTAGGTGGGTTGCATGAAGCATCAGCCCAAATTTACTCAAACTTTGAACGATATCAGCATGCGGGCATGCCCGCCGGGCTACCGTTCTTGTGCGCAGTGCTCAATATCCAAAAGACAACTTTTTTTCACTCTCACTGAAGTCCATTTTCATTGCTTAAGACATCTCGCTAAGAAGGAAAGTGCTAATTTGAAGTTTGCTGTGATTGGTTATGGTCACAGTTACGAGAAAAAGACTCTCGTCGACTGCAGGGAATCGCACGAATCGTCGTAGGCCAAACGCCGTATGAGTGTCTTGCAGGCTGAAGTGCACTCGCGCGCTTTGTCATCCGGCGCCCGTACGCGGCAGCCACGTTGCGAGCGCGCTCGAGTGCGTTCAGCCTGCGGCGAAATGGACGATTTCGTACAGTCGACATTACTGCTGGCAGTGTCATATCCCACGTCGTACCTTTGTCGACTTTGCTCCTTCAAAGCGCGAGTGTCTCGCTCGCTCTTGCTATTGGGTTGATAGCTTTTTTGATCACGTCGGTCCACATTTGCGATGCAGTTATGCGTCTTTGGCGAAATGTACAAAGAAGATGAGTTCACTCAAATAGAGTAGAATCTGAAAAGATTGGATAGAATTTGTTCAAAATACACGCACTGATTTGCAAGTGTTGTTCATGACTCTTGTTTGGAAGGATCTTTTAGATCCCGATTTAGTTCAAACCCGTTTGGTCGCAGCTCAAATATCAGATCTATGAGACCTAAAAGGAAAACCGGTGGGAAGCTCTTTGCAGTCAACGCTTGTCAAAGAGGTTGTTCTTTGATAAACAGCAAGAGTAAGTGTGATCGGCTCCCCTATTCGTGTGAGCGGATTGCGAACTTTTCCTGATAATAAGGACAAACTCTCTCGCTATCACAAACAGCCACGTTTTGAATTGCCATGACTTCACCTCCACATCAATCTGGGACCCAGTGCGTCACCTCTGCGAAGCAGAAGTGACGCACTGGCTCTACTCTCTATCCCTCCCCTTTCTCGCATCATAATCGTTTTAAAACTCACTGCAAAATGCTGATTATCATAACTTATAATAACGGGCTAAGGGTGTTTACGTGACTTTGTGTGTGTGTCTGTCTGTCTGTCTGTAACGAAATTCATACAGCGGGATCCAGCCACCATCCCGAGCCCAAACTTTACATAGCGCATGCTACCAAGGTAGAACTCCAGCATGCAAAAGCACGAACGGATTCGTTGAGTGGGTCCCTCAGAATTTGCGCGCCAAACGGATCCACTTGGCTTCTGGCCCGCAAAATTGGGTCCGTATCAACGCTTTTTGCAAAGCCGTGGATGTGTTTAGCAGGTTGATGTGTAAGCCATGGACTTTAGACCAAAAAGTGACCAAAAGTTTGCTACTTTACGAAAACGACGCCAAAAAGAAATGGTCGCGTAAATGGTCAATCCGCCGTGGTTTTACCTGAGCATTTGAGAAGATTTTTGCATAGAGATGTAGCTCACGATGATTGTTCTTACGGCGACTACCAAGCCAAAAAAGTTTCAAAACCTGTTCAAATTTGCATTTGTTCTTCATTTTCCAAAGTTTCATCCACGCAAAATACCGATCTCACACGGGAAAGCTTAAGAAATGAGTAATTCTTTACGAATCATTCGTGTAGGCGTTCATTGCGCGGTATGTTTCAATGACATGTTATGCGGGAAGGGGTGCAGTCGATGTCAATTACGAACTCCCTTTCGCATGGGAACTACGCATGCGCAACGCAAGGGTTCTGCATGCGGACCTCCAATCGATAAGGCCCACTTGAATGCCCGAGTCATACGCGCGCGAACGTGGCGCGAAGCTCACTGCATTTACGGAGAAGGGAGCACGTGATTGACACGGACTGTATGACATATAGATAGAAGAGCCAGTGCGAGCCTCTGCGAAGCAGAGGTAACGCACTGGTCACTAATAAATCGTAAACAACTACTCATTCCGCGAGCTACTCATGTAAGATCGGGACTTTGAGGGAAGCAACTCTTTTGCAAAAGAGCAAATGAGAATATAAATCAATCACCGAATTTACTTTCGCTTGATAGTCGCCATAAGGATGATAACCATCGTGGGCTACACTTTTAAGCAGTAATTCCTTCACTTATCTGAATAGAATATTGGCAAATTGCGATCATTCCATTTTGGCATCGTTTTCGCGAAGAATTAAATTTTCTGGTCATTTTCTGTGCTAGAGTCACTAGCGTGCGGATTTCCTTTCCAAACAAATTTATCATCTTGCATAAAGTCTGATTGCCTCCTCAGTTCTGCGGGCCAGAATACGTTTGGACAAACCCGTGCGCCCTTTTTTTTAAAGAAACCGGCTATGGGACCCTTCCTTGAGCATGGTGGACCTATAAGCCGGTACATGGCAAAATTGTAGCTGACGATAGCTGCAACTCGCTCCATGAAATTGGTGACAGATGGGCACACAGACAAACAGACAAGCGCTTAGAGTAGTCATGATTGTGTATACAGTTTTGTATCCATTCAGCTGTGGCCAACTTGTGGGAGCGGTGGAATGATCCATACATTAGCAGCATCTAGCATCTGATCAAGGTTGATCACAGAATGAGCTCGCAAACCAAACTTTTCGATTTACCATAGGGAACGTCACCGCTGTCCCTACGCATCCCTCTATATGAGCGATCAGTGTGACAAAACTCAAAGACAGTTTCCCGGCAGATGTTTAATTTTGACCTTTTTGCATGTTATAGGTCTTTCCGCCATATAGAACCCAACCTCGAGCTTCAAGAGAGGTGAAATGACTGTTATCAAGGCGTCTATCTCAAAGCGTTTTGCTTGTTCTCCAAAAAAATCTGACGAAAGAACAAACAGAAAGTTGAGAAAGTCAAGCAGGACCTTTGAATCAAAAAAGTCGAAAATCAAGAACGCGAGAGCCGTGCCAATGCACACCGCGCAGAAGAGGCGAACAGAGTCGTCCGAGTCTTTTATTGTATAAGGGTCTCGTAGACGATTAACTCCTATGCTGTGGTTCAGCATTTTTTGAAGGTCTGCAAGCAAGAAAGGCATCAGCTTTTTCAGTAAACCTCAAAGACGCATCTTAGTCTTAGAATTAATTCATAGTTAACTTCTAGACTCTATTAGTAGGTGCTTGAACAGACCAAGGGCGAAGCAAGGAATGGCAGGATACTTGGTGAAAAGTAGTCCAAAAGGAATATAAGCAATTTGTTTACACAAGGATCAAACCGCGGAACGCGCAGCTGAATTCCGCTTTGATTTCTTGGTATTCATTTTGAATCCGTTCAAATTTCAATGATGACCGGAGTTTTCTAGGAAAAGAGGAATGTGCAGAAGCAGAAAAGCTTGAAAGCCTTTCAAGGTATTTTCTGCTTGTAGTTTTAACAAGAGGTTCGGCGCGCTAATCACAAATATGCTATTTAGCTTTAGGGATTCACAGTAGGAATACGGTAATGGGCGAAAACTACGAAATTGTTCAGAACTCAATCCAATGGCGTTATTTAACAGTTTAATCTGTACAATACCGCTCGCATTTTTTGAAAAATAGACGCGAATGTATGGACATGTATGGACATGTCGCTACATGTCGCTACATGTCGCTACATGTATGGACATCACCGTCGCGTGGCCACATCTCACTTCGGAGTAGAAACCCAAATCCACCCTTCGATTCAGCTCAGCGCGGAGAATCTTCTGATATACAGCGCTGGCCAAAACTATAGATCCACTATAAAAAACTGCAATAGTTCATCTGTTTCTCACGAACTTCTGAGAACTGTTCTGAGATTTGGTACTGTGTGCTCAACAGGCTTCCATCAGTGACCGGAGCGGGTCCCGCTTTCGTTAGATAATTCAGGAAAAAAATCAAAAATTTCGAAAAAAGCATTCTCGGAAGGTTGGCCAAAACTATAGATCCACTTAAAATTTCTGTCTGCTAAAGTAATTCTCGGCTTCCTTTTCTGCATGTACATAGTCGAAAGTCAAAGCATTGGCTTTAGTTCAGCTTGTCATACCTTTATAAGAAACGCTGATCTGTTTTTTTTCATCTAAAAAATACTTTTATGCGTATTTGTTCCCGAGAATGTGTTTTTATAGAGGATTCCGCACTTTTTCGACTGGTTTGAAAGTGATAGAGCTCCATCTATCCTATAGATGCTTAGCAGTGTGAGTAGTAGAAAAAAATTCGGGTTTTCATATTCAAAGCGCACCCGACATGGACCTAACCGCAGGCCTGCGTTCAAATTTATGCCTTCAGACTCTTTCTGCAATGTTGTCATGAGCGAGAACTGGAGTAGTGACATTGTTAGTATGTTTGAGAGTTCGTTGTAGTGGTTGCAGATTTATGCAGGTCCTAGTATGCAGGCTAATTGAGGACTTCATCCTGCAAAAAGTGATTTGCAACAAGCCTTGAAGTTATTTCTGGTTCTGACCATAATGCTTACGTGAGTTACAAGACAACATACAATACAGGGTGTATTCACTAATTAGCAGCTAAAATAGTGGCAAAATTCAAGGAAGGTACCACTTGGTAAGTATTTTGAGACTGCCGAACTCAACGCAAGACTTATGCTTCAAAAAGAAAATGAAAATAAAATAAAATAAAATAAAATGCGACTTAGCAAACAATCGTGACTACAATTTACAATATTCTTTTTATGTGGATAATGCTAAATAATGCTTCTACATTATTTTGAGCTTACAAAAATAGCGTACACCAATTTTGAAGACAAAAATTCGAGCGCAGGCCTGCGGTTAGGTCTATGTCAGGTGCGCTTTGGATACAAAAACTAACATTTTTTTACTGCTCACACTGCTAAGCATCTATAAGATAAATGAAGCCCTATTACTTTCAAACCAGTTAAAAAAGTGCGGAATCCTCTATAAAAACACATCCTCGGGAACACGATATGCATAAAAGTATTTTTTAAGTGAAAAAAGGCAGGTAAGTGTTTGTTATAAAGGTATGACAAGCTGAACTAAAGCCAATGCTTTAACTTTCGACTATGTACATGCAGAAAAGACTTTGGAAGCCGAGAATTACTTTAGCAGACAGAAATTTTAGGTGGATCTATAGTTTTGGCCTATCCGATAATATTGTTCATGTAGATTATTGTGCGCTAAAAATAAGCTCAGACTTCATTCCAAAGGAGATAGGAGCGTTGGTGAATTTTGGAAAAATCACGCGATTCTAAATTCTATTCGCCATAAATTCCTTCAGAAAGTATATTTTGAATCCGAATACAGCGCTTTGCTCAGCTCATCAAGGCGCATCTTTCGATATACAGCATGCCCTTGAATTACGATTTCAGTATTCGTGAATTTTTTTTGCGGACGTCTCTTCGCAAAGGTGTAAAGTAGCGTGCATCGCCCCTAGCAGACTCCAGTAAGGAGATTCGGTGGTATTTCTCCTGCAGATTGTGGGTCGCCTAAATAGTAGCCGCAGATCTCTTTTCAAAGGAATAGAAGGACTGGTGAATTGTGGAAAAATCTTGTCGTTCATTTCTACTCGCCATAGCCCTAGAATACGGAGCTATCTTGCTAAGCAGATGCGAGTTTCGAAATTAGCAGGTCGGATAACCTCCATGAACAAGTTTTCCGATAAGTTCGAGTTATTTCATTTTTTTCTCCTTTTAAGCTCTGGAAGCTCGCCGATGGATTCTGGTCAAAATGTTGATGCTCTTGAATTGTAAAGGAACTTCGCTTATAGAGGTTTTCGAACACGCTCTTTACGAAAATTGTGGTCTTTGAGGATTACAGTTTTTTTTTGGAGAGATGCGGTGAGGTGACTGTAACTGCATCACGAAAGTGTGTAACTTTGCCCGCACTTCTTGCATTCCAGCAAGGACTTTCGATAGTACTTTTTCTGTTGATTATTTGTCAGAAAACTTGCCTGCTTGCTCTTCTAAGTCAAAGTTATAGAAAGTGCGCTATCGAATGGTGCATGACTCAGGCTCCAGTCTGTAAAGTTCGCTGAGTTACAAGCCTACGAAAACAAGTCCTCATTTTTTTTGCCCAAAATGTAAGGATCGCATATTTCGTCGAAATTCCTCTGTGAGCGCTTGTATGACGCTCGTTGCAGATAGTAGGTTCGTTTCGTCCAACGACTCCCACTATCATTACTTATAATAACGGGCTAAGGGTGTTTACGTGTTTGTGTGTGTGTATGTGTGTATGTCTGTCTGTCTGTCACGAAATTCGTAGAACGTCTTCCAGCCAACCTCCTGAGCCCAAATTTTGCACAGCGCATGCTACCAACATGGGAGTCCACTATACAAAAGCATGGGCGAATCCGTTGTGTGGAACCCTCAAAAAAGGCGCGTCAATCGGATCCACTTGGCTTTTGGCCACTAAAGTTGAGCCTGTAGCACAACTTTTTGCAAAGTCGCTTTTATGTTTGAAAAGTTAATGTGCAAGCCATGGACTTTAGCCGAAAAAATTGAACTAAATTCATTACTTTGCGAACACGGCGCCAAAAAGGATTGGTTGCGTACATGTTCAATTTGCCAAGATCGTACCCAATCATTTAAGAAAATTTCTGCACAGAGTTGTAGCCCACGGTGATTATTGTATCTTATGGCGAAATCCAAGCCATGAAAAGTCCAAAAACCAATTCAAATTTGCATTTGTTCTTTTGGGAAAAGTTTCATTTAAGCGGAGTTACCGATCTTATATGGAAAAGCTATTGGAATGAATAGTTGTTCACAAATCTTTCGTGATAGTCGGCATAGCGCGGTGAGTTTCAATATCATTATGGTGTGGGAATGAGTAAGGCGTGCAGATAGTAAGACCAGTGCGAGCCTCTGCGAAGCAGAGGTGACGCACTGGTATTGAATATGGTGCTTGCGTGTGCTTCAGCTGCTCAATTGAATATCAATGCTATTTCGTGGCTAGAGCTCAGAGCACCAAATCTAACACAATAAGATCCATTAAATGTGGAAGATTTGATCTGCGTGTTGTACAAGCGCTCACGGAGGAATTTCGACGAAATATGCGATCTTTACATTTTGGGCAAAATTCGTGAGGACGTGTTTTCTTAGACTCGTAACTCGGCGAATTTTACAGACTGGAGCCTGAGTCATGCACCACTCGATAGCACAATTTCTAGTAATTTTGACTTAGAAAAGCAAGCAGGCAAGTCTTCTGACAAATAATCAACAGAAAAAGTACTATCGAAAGTCCTTGCTGGAATGTACCCGGGACAATGCTCGTTGCTTTACACCTTCGCGAAAAGACGTCCTCAGAAAGATTCAAGAATACTGAAATCGAAATTCCAAAGACATGCTGTATATAAAAAG
Source organism: Cylicocyclus nassatus (assembly GCA_958299035.1). Classification (NCBI taxonomy): domain Eukaryota; kingdom Metazoa; phylum Nematoda; class Chromadorea; order Rhabditida; family Strongylidae; genus Cylicocyclus; species Cylicocyclus nassatus. Next base: position 44,218,027 of record CATQJL010000001.1, on the reverse strand, counting down.
GTTCGCTTTGATGAGTTGAGCAAGGCGTTGTTTTCCGATTTAAAATATACTTATTCCAAAAGAATTTATGGCGAGTAGAATTTGAAAACGTGTGATTTTTCCGAAATTCACCAACGCTTCTATCTCCTTTGGAAAGAAGTCTGAGCCTATTTTTTGGCGCACAACAATCTACAAGAACAGTATTATCGAATGTGCTTAGTAAAGTCTTCTATGTTGGGTAGGCGTTGATTCACATATTCGCGAAAGGACCTCCGCAGAAGAATTTGAAAAAACTGGAAACGGAATATCGAAGACATCGTACCTCACTTTCAATACATCAGAAGATTCTACGCGCCGAGCTGAATCGAAGGGTGGCTTTGGATTCAGAATTCGTCCACTCTGAAGGGAGATATGGCCACGCGACGGTAATGTCCATACATGTAGCGACATGTAGCGACATGTCCATACATGTCCATACATTCGCGTCTATTTTTCAAAAAAATGTGAGCGGTATTGTACATTAATAAAACTCAAAATGTTGGTTTGGAGTATACTTTGGAAGAATTTTTTTTTGAATAATCGAATAACCGAATATATTAGGTGAGTGCAAAAGTTTTGTCAGTTTTTTCAATCCATCGGCAAAGACGATAGAACGGAGATAAACAAAAGCTTCAAAATGTATCCAATGCAAAATTTCTTCCTCTTTCCAGCTGCCGAACTCCCACTGTGTTTCGTTGAGAGAATGATGAGATATTCGCTGGAAATTGCAATCATTCGTTTTTACCATGTCCAAATTTCACTAATTTTCGAAGTTTTTGTATAAGACTTCCGGAGGAGCCCTAATAACCATCAGATAGAACAAACCTTTTGCCAACTTACGCACTTTTTTCTTTTCTCCAGCTGCTTTTTCAGATTTTTGCTAAATATTTTTCTAAAAGTCTTGTGTTTTGGAAAAATCGCGTAAGCTGTTATTTCACCAAACACTGCAAAACCTACAGAAAACTGAGATTTCAGCACATGATTATTACTACCGCTACCACTACAACGTAGCTGAGCAATTTTCGCTTCAAATTATGAAGATTTGGAAACATAGGGTACGACAGTGCGTACTCGTAAAAAGAAATACTGCAACATTTCTCCAAATCTCTCGCGTCTCGCCAAGGAAAGGTAGCTGTTAGAGAGAGGAAAGTTGCATCGAATGGTACTTGAAGTGTTTAAGATTTCATGTTCTACGAGGCCAAAATAGGCTGAATGTAAAATTTGGTCACTTCAAAGAATAAATCGTAGAAATTCTGGAAGACAAGCCTTAAGGCTACAAAAAATTGCTTTTGTTGGCAAAAGGTTTGCTCTATCTGCTTATTATTAGGGCTCATCCGAAAGTTTCACATAAAAATTTTGAAAATTGGAGAAAGTTGGACATGGTAAAAGCGAGTGGTTGTAATTTCCAGCAAATATCTCATCACTCTCTTAACGAAACACGAATGAGAGTTCGGCAGCTGGAAAGAGGAAGAAATTTTGCATTGGATACATTTTGAAGCGTTTGTTTATCTTCGTTCTATCGTTTTTGCCGATGGATTGAAAAAACTGACAAAACTTTTGCACCCACCTCCACATGCGGTGGACTCGTAAGAGTTGTCTTGGCAACAAAATCGCGAGGCGATGAAATCGCGTGATGTATGCCCGGCCTTTGAAATACGTCGCGAGAGACCGATACACCTACATTTCGTTCTGTATAATGCTGCGCGGACATCCAGTTGTCTCGAAATGCTTTCTGCTGAGAAAGTCGAAAGCTCGTGAGGGATATCCGATGATGTCGCAACCTAATCATCGTCATGCTCTTAGCTGAGAGATCCGCTCAAGCTGGAGATCTGCTCAATGGCGATTTCACAAGCTGGTTGGACTCTTTCTCAGAACTCGCTCTCCTTTAAAAAGTATTCAAAAGTGCGTAGTACTCTGCGTTGATACCACTGCTT